>OZ010789.1:450251010-450861010 GCA_963932465.1 Maratus speciosus
TCTAAAAAACCGTGTTTATCTATTATGTTAGCTATTTTCGCCAAGATATTAAAAAAAAAAATAACGATAAATTTTAAAATAAATAAATTCCAGCGTCCAGCTTTACTTTAACTAAGCAAAAAAGGAAATCTAAAAAAACAACAACAACATATCTTTCATATTTGATAAGTTTAAAAAAGAAAAATAATGATTAATATGCTAATATGCCGTTGTCATCGTGTAATCTAATATTTTTCTACTCTTGTTCTCTAGTATTGGATCTAATTATAAGCTATGAACCTTGTGAATATCAAAATTTCATCCATATAAATATTTTTTTCTTTTTCAGCTGACATCAACTTAAATTTGCTTCTATTTATTTTGATCATTTTTCTTGTAAATTACTTTTTTTTTTTTTTTGTCAAAACAATGCTAAAGAAAAATATTAATGTAATCTTCTTAAAAATTGTTGGTGCCATCTAAGAACATTAATGAGAAACAGCTAGAAGTTCTTCTTCGTGTTAATGAAAGTGTCGAGTGTCATTTATAAGATTTTTTTTTTTCTTTAAGCAATCTTTTTAGTTTCTTGAGTTTAAAGTTTATATGCATGTCTTAGAAACCTGATTTTAAACAGTTAGAAAAATTCTAATGCTAAACTCAAACATCAAGGGATGATTTTTATTTCCTCGGTTGAAATAAATCTTTGATCTTACAACCATGCTTTTTTTAATTCAGACTTTTAATTTAGTATTTAATCCTGATAATTGGAATTGAAGAAATTTTATATAATCGGTATATAAAATTAGCACTTATCGATATGTTATCTTCATCTTAACGTTTTTATGAGCATTGAAATAAAAGCTAATGATTGAGTATACTAACACTTAAAAGAACATTGAGGTTTATTTAATTACTAGCTGATTCGCCCGACGTTAATCGGCCCTTCAAAAAATAACACGAAACGCGAAAAAATTCTAAAAAATAAATTAAAAATTGCAAAAAATTAAAAACTTGTACGAAATCTCAATAAACATCACTGTGAAGAGAAAGAAAATACTATATTGGGCAAGAAGATTGAAACCAGATTCCCTTTACTAATATGGAAAAATCGCAGCGCTAAAAATCACTTAAATAAATATAAAAAATCGCCGAGCACAAAAATTAATATATTCGGCTAGAAGATTGAAACAAGATTTCGTCAACGAATATCGAAAAATCGCTGCGGAACACGAAAAAGCATTAAAAATCACAAAAAAAAATTCATGAAAAATTCGAAAATTACTGCACGAAATCCAAGTAAACATTGTTGAAAAGAGGACAGAATTTACTAGATCAAACTCTATTAGATCAAAAAATCGCAGCATATCTTGAAAAAAAAAGTAAAAATCTCAAAATGCACGAAGGACAAATTTTACGATATTAGAAAGGATAAAAGTTGAAATTTAATTTCAATTATGAATGTTAAAAAATCTCCCGTGAAACGCGAAAAAACGCTAAAAATCACAGGGTACAAAATTTACTACAATTGGGTAAAACATTGTAATCGGCATTCTTTCAATAATGACAAAAAACAGATATGCTAAAAATTGGTAAAATTCGCATTGAATATCGCATTAAGAATCTCTAAAGTTCAAATATCGTAGTGGACAAAATTGACTACATTAGGCTAAAAGTTTGAAAGTGAATTCCTTTCCGAATAAACTTTATTGAAAATAAGACAAAATTTAAGATATTATGATAAAAAAGTTCAATCGTACTCTTTTCACTAATGCGAAAAAATTCCTCAAAATATAAAAAAAACGCTAAAAATCACATAAAAATTTAAACTAAAAAAATCTAATAAAAAAATCCAAAATCGGGCTTCAGGGTGCAAAACTACATACATAGATGTACCTTCCCACCAAATTTTGTAGCTTTACGTGTAGCGATCTATTCACAACACCGTCCACGCACACAATCACACACAAACTATTATTTCTTTATTTTTATAGATATCTCTACCAACGGTGTGAAATCTCATCTTGATTTCTTGTTACTTGGTTTGTAATTTTTAAATTGAAAT
The DNA here is from genome assembly GCA_963932465.1 of Maratus speciosus. Taxonomy (NCBI): domain Eukaryota; kingdom Metazoa; phylum Arthropoda; class Arachnida; order Araneae; family Salticidae; genus Maratus; species Maratus speciosus. The sequence goes on from OZ010789.1 coordinate 450,253,052, forward strand.
AGTAATAATAATAATTTTTAATACCCTTTATCTTATTTTTGCAGGTATCCACTTTCATAACAAAAGAAGTCATTAGAAATCTTAGGTAAAAAATGGGTATTAATAAAAACGCAGTATAAATAGAATGAAATATACCTTATAAGTCGGAAAACATGAGGTATATAGTTGGGTTTTTGCGAGGGAAAATCAGTAAGTAGGTCACAAACCGATATGAGAGGTCGGAAATTAATAGTAAATTGTTTCCAAATATGCCAATAGGTGGCAGCACTGTCTCACTGTAAGATGTCAATTTCGAATTTATGAGACAATGGTTTTAGAAGATGAGCAGGGGCGTTCAAAAGTTGTTGACGAAGAACGAAGTGGACGTCCTGTTGAGATTGCGACAAAAGAAAAAGTGCGGAAGGTTGGGGAAATGGTTAGAGCTGACAAAAATAGAAATATCCTTCAAAAATAGAATAAGAATACCCGACAAAAATAGACAGCAATAGCAACTGTTAACAGGGTGTTCCTACAGCCGAATGATGCAGACGTTGAATGTGAGATACACAGATGGCTGAGAGTGCAGTCCAAAGACTTTTATGCAACAGGCATTAGAAAACTCATAAAGAGATTGGGACAAATGTATCAATGTAAATGACGATTATATAGAGAAATAAACATGCCTTTTAAGTATGTATCTTGGTTTCCCTTTCTTTATTGGCTTTTGTGACCTACTTACTGACTTGCCCTCGTAATTGCACATGCCTGCGATGATTTTTTTTCCCCCTTTAAAGTGAAGGATATTTCTTTCTTTCTTTCTTTCTTTAAAAATCTAATTTCGGAAAAAATATTCAAAATATTCTATCATATACAGTTGTTACACAAATCGAGAATTTGTCTGATTGCTAAAAACTATAAATTAAGTCATAAAGATACCAGGCACCAATCGATATGTTAAAATTTCAACATGCTGTTGCATAGAAAAAGCCGCAATTAGTACAGAAAGCAAAAGGGTGTGTCGAAGCTTCGAAGGGAAGGTGAAACTTAACGATTTTTGATTTTGGGGCAGCTGCGACAAATGAAACAAATTAATAAAGACACAGCTCCTTAGGTGTTTTTTTTTTTATATAAAGTTTTTCTTTCTCAGGAAGATTTTCTTTCTTATTTTCCTGGATCTTCATTTTCACTTTGTGATGGAAAAACGTCGGATTGTGACGCAGCTACTGAAACAGATAGGCTACTCCACCGATCTCTGCTCCTTTTCAGGTTACTGTGACCACATGGCTGTTCGACAATTGAGGTACAAATCAGCCTATCTTGGTCAGGTGACAGTCAAGAAGGTTGGAAGTATCACGCTTATCTCTTTCGTTTTTGCGCTTATCTGATAGAGAGAAGAGTAGGCACTTCTGAAGTCAGTGGTATGGAAAACATTAGAAACACATAAAACAGTGCATAAAGGGGAATATATAGGGTAATGTGCCCTATTATTGTCCCCTACTCACTTTCAGGCCCTTGAAAGTTGTAATTTTCAGTGAAAATCTACCAAATTTGGATTTTACATAGACTAACTACCCACGCACATAGAAACATACGCAAATATCGTACAAAAAAAAATTAACAATGCGAAAAATTGTTTTTTCAAAATTATCTAAAAAATGGTCCCGATATCGTCCACACAAAAAAACCAATACGCCGAGGCTTAACTTATAACTAAATCAAAATTTATTTCTAAATGAGTAAGTAATTTAATTTACAGTAACGTAAGGCCCAAAGAAATGTACTAATTATACTATAACATAACGAAACATTAGCATAGTTGCCAAACTCCCGATTTTTTTCATACCGTTATTTTTATGCAGAAATACTTGCTTTATACAATCGCAGTTTTAACGCAATTAAATAAAGAGAATAGTTTTGTAAGATTTTACTGGTATCCAAAAAATCGGAGGATTGGCAACTATGCATTAGCCATCCAAACATGAAGAAAAATTTGAAAAAAATGTCATGAAAAAGCATTCCTAATTTCGTCCCCGGGACGAAAATAAGAACTGCAAGGGGGGCGAAATTGGGATCACGCTACTTCCCAATCTTCAGCTCCCGTAAGATGAACTGAGCGTCCTAAAACTCACTGAATACTACTGTCAGCATCTTACCAACGTAAACTACATGCAACGAATAAGAAATAAATACTTACAGTACAGTAAATAACGTTCTACAAACGATGTAATAAGAACTCGGGTCTTCTAAAAATAGGAAATTCGCCGTCTTTAATTTATGTATGCGTGTTGGCGAACTAAACTTTCAACACTGACCCCTTTTACCTTCCGCCCCCTATGCCATGCGTCATAAGTGGCGTCACTTTCGCAGAACCTGAGAAGTTAAGAGAGACGAAATATGGGACCTACCCTATTTCTCGGGGGCCATATTATAAGTGTGCATTCAATTGCTTTTTCTCTTTTCGCTTCTGGTGGTCTTTATTGTTTTGTATTAAGGAAGCATTGTGTGACTTCTGTATAAAATCAATATTTATCAAACTGGTGCCAGTGGGTAAACTAACTATCTAAAATTAAGGGATGGGGTGGGGTGGGGGAATAGAGAAGGAAAGAGAGGATTCTCTGATATTTTTAAGATTCAGTGCTTCTTTCCGAGATTATTCGAGGTAATTTAAACATAAACTATTTCCTTTTATACATTTCTTGCCTTTTAAAACATCTCAAATAATGCTTCTTTTCTCGTAAAATAGTTAATAAAGTTTTCGAAAATGTTTATTTAGCGCTATCCTGATTCAGAAAGATGCACTAGCAATACAAATGTTTTAGGCAAAATTGCAAAATGCGAATTGCTTACAAATGTTTTCATTTAGAAAATTAATTTGCTTATTCAAGCTTCTTCTTTAAGTAAACAAGTTATTTGTCTAAATCTAAAATACACTTTGTTGAAGTTTTATACAAAAACCATTATTATAATTTGGATAAAATAAATACCTTTAAGTAATTACGGAACATCTTTTGTTTTAATTATTTGCAAACGTTCAAAGCGGAGAAATTTTTTTTTTCATGCTATTTTGTTTTGCTTTGTTCTTTTTACTAAAACAAATGCTACTTAACTATTAAAAGCGTACTTTAACCGATATATTTAAATATCTTCAAGTTTGTCTCAATCCTTCCTTCGAGGCAGTGTTGTACAAAGTTTCTTTTTTTTTTCTTTCTTTTTTTTTTTTTTTTTAAATCCTTGTAAAACACAACTAAGATTAGAGAGGAATTTATTTTCATTTTTTAATTCCTACAATAATTCAAAAGCGTTTTTTTTTTTTTTTTTTTTTTTTTTTTTTTTTTTTACTCTTGCTGTATGCATATCTTTTAATCCCCGGCTCTTATACTGCGAGGTTTTTCTACAATGCGAACTGAGAAATTTATTACAGCTTTTGATTTTTTTTAGCTTAGCCTGCTTGTTCTTAGCATTTCTTTTTTGTTTGGTAAGCTTTGCTTTTTTGCTTAAAATCATAAAAGCAAAGTAATAATTTTTTTTTATTTATTAATAAAAGATTTGTCTGTGGTTTTCTGGGTATAACGTATATATATATATATATATATATATATATATATATATTTCCATTTCTGTTTAGTATGATAATTACATATTCCTTTTGAAAAAAATTTTATTTCAATTTATATTTAGTTCTTTTTTAAGTAATTTATGTATAACACGCAGGTTATCTTTAAATTCTATAATATTCTTTGAAGTATTAACATATCACATTAATTCTATTTTTTTCTATACAAAATCGTTGTCAGTATTTGAAATAATACGATATGTTCGTAAGAGGATTTACTTCGTCACAATGTTCTAAATGCTTTTAGTTTAAAATTACTCTGGTATTTGTCGTACTTTGAAAAAAAGAATATCAAATTCTGAAAATGGAATTTTTTAAAGGGAATTAAACTGTGAAATTAAATTTAACATTTCAATTCTTTTTTTTAAAAAAAAAGATAAACGAAAAAGAAAGAAAGAAAAAGAAAAGCTATTTAGGGATAAAGTAATATTTGTGGTTAATTCAGTGCTATTTTTTTATCATCTTCTTAAAGCTTTTTTTCATTTCTTTTTAAATATAATCTATCATATTTTTAATTCGGATAAATTTGCGAAATTTTATATTTGTTGTGTTTTACTTATTCGATGATACAAATCCCTCCCTCTTTTCAATTATTTTAACCGAGATGGTTAGTTCAATACTTTTAATTCCAGTGAGTTGTAAATTTCCAAGTGGGCGAAAAATGTCCGAACTAGGATTCGAACCAGGGATTTCTTGGCTGAAGACGCCAATTCTCTGCTAACTGAGCAATCCCGGACGAATCTGGACAACCTAATTCACTCACCTAACATTAACGATCACAGCATCTGGCCTAATATCTGAATCAACTCAACACAAAAAAAGTTAAAGATTAGTTTAAAAATAATCTAATTATATATACGCATCCAGTGTTTACTGAAGTTCCATAACCTGCGATTTTTTCTGTTGAGCTGATTCAGATATCAGACCAGATGCTGTGATCGTTATTGTTAGGTGAGTGAATTAGGTCCTCCAGATTCGTCCGGGGTGGCTCAGTTGGCAGAGCATAGGTGGCAGGGGTGATTCTGTTTCGAATTTTTCCGAAAATTTAACGCATTCGATTCCGAAAAGGAAAAAAAAATCGGTCATTAATCCTAAAATTCGAGCATAAAAAATCGTCAAAAAAAAAATCCATTTGGTCAATCGTTCGCAGAAAAATTGCCAATTTCGTTAAAGGATCGCGGGGTAAACGCGAATTCCGTCAAAGGACCGTGAAAAAACGCGAATTTCGTCAAAGAATCACGGGGAAAACGCAAATTTCGTCAAAGAATCGAGGAAAACGGCAAATTTCGTCAAAAGATCACAAAAAAAACCCTACCAATTTCGTCAAAAGATCGCGAAAAAAACTACCAATTTCGTCAAAAGATCGCGAAAAAAACCACAAATTTCGTCAAAAGATCGCGGAAAAACCGCAAATTTCGTCAAAGGATCGCGAAAAAACGCGAACTTCGTCTTAGGGCCTCAGAAAAAACACATAGTTAGTGCCGGAAGTGAATCCCCCCCCCCTCCCCCTTCGCTGTAACCTTTCAGAAAATTTTTTGTGAATTTTAGAATTTTTTCTTTTTTACTCAGATCCACCCCTGATCGGCGAGAAATTTGATTTTTGACATTTGTAAGAGAATTTTCCTTCTCACATAGTCTCCTAAATATTTTTAGTATAAAATTACTATGCTATGTAATAATCTCTTAATGGTTTGAAAATCAAGAAAGTGAAATTTTCAAAATAGAATTTTTCAAAGGGAATTAAACTTGTCAAATTCAGTTGAACGTCTTAGTTCTTAAAAAATTAATAATAAATAATTAAATAAAGTTTCAGGAGTAAAATGTTCTTTCTAGTCATCACAAGAAACTTTTTCATCTCTGTGTAAAATAGCCTCTTATACTTTTAATTAGGATTAAAATTTCCAAATTTTATTTTTGTTCTGTTGTTTTCAGACTTGTATAGCTGTATGATGAATTGATACACATTTGGTAATTAAAATTTAAAAAAGAATTGATATTATGTAATTATGTGAACATTTCTTTTTATCTTCCTGTGAGTGTGTTAGAGGTCTGCAAGGGCCGGAATTTCAAGACCCGGGCCCGTCCCGAACGAAAGCTACCTTGGCCTGGCTCTTTTGTATTTTCGCGGTTCACGGCCAAGCCCGGGTCCGTGCAAAAATCAATGAAATCAGACCCGACTCAAATTTCCACGGAAAACACCGATTTTTCTTAACATTCAATTAAGTTTTTTTTTTTTTTTCTCTAGAATACTGCATACATATTTATGGGAAAATTCAACATTATAGATTAGATTACTGCTCGCTAGCCATGGAACACAGAATTGCATCAGTACCGGCCCGCCATGTAGACAGACCCAGTATGTAGAATGAAAATGAAAGCTTGATACCGGCTCGACCCGAATCTACTCGGAACTCTTAAAAAATGAAAAAAAAAACCCATTTTCAACATTTAATATCTTAAAATGTATTTGATTTTAAGACACAATTTTAATTGGGATGAAAGATATAAGTATGTGTCTTTCATTTCATGTATTTAAAAAATTGCAAGATTCAGAATTAGCATTAACAGGGGACTCGAAACTGTCAGACATTTGACGAGCAGAAAATCGACATAACAGTTTACGCGCAGGATTATAAAATAATTTTTGCAACTAGAATGGAAGTTTTGGTGCCTACTTATACTTCAGATTATAATAATTACTCTGAACCTAAATAAATTTGTATTTAAAGCATTTTTATATTTTTAATACAAAGTTATATTTAGCTAATACAAAATTTAGAAAATTTCAACTGTATAATCACCTAAAAGAATTTTTTTTTGAACAATAAAAAGGAAATTTTAGGTTCAGTTTATAAAGAGTAACATGAAATATATGTAATAAAAATTTCATGAAAAAATATTCAGAGGTTTTTAAGATAAGGTGCGCGTTATGCCCAAGAACGTCATTTATAGAAAAATGACACCAAAGTTCGGAAACGCCGCTTCAGCTATTGGGCGGGTATAATTCTAAAAGCGATAACTTCTGTTCTAATGGGAATTTCAAGGAAACAATTATATCAAAAGGTTCACAAAAGATAGGAGTTTAACATCTAAAAAAATGAAAATTTCAAAAATTTAAAAGCTTTAAGTATCCTGAGACCCCTTAAGCCTTGGTTCAGACATGATGGAACTCCCAATGCCGATCTTTACGCTGGACATGTTATATTTTTGTACTGATGTGATAAATCTAGTATCGGCTCGTGTAGCATATTTATACTATATTCGCTTCAGTCAAGTTCATTGAAAACTGTTCATATTTTATTTGCTGAGTTTGATCCTTTTAAATTTTTACATCAGAGCGAATTCTTTTATCAGGCTCGGCCCGACCCGGTCCGTTTATTTATTTATTTTTTCATCTTTTTTTTTTTTTTTTTTTTTTTTTTTTTTTTTTTTTTTAAATAGAGGCAAGTTTCTATTTTATTAAATTTGCCTCTATTTTTCAATAGAAAGAAAGAGAGAGAAATCTATTTTATACTTGAGTAAGTTTTAAAAGAAGAAGAAAATAAAACGAAGTAACATTTCCTGAAAAAAAAAGTATTCTTTAATTGTTAAAAATAAATAAATAAATAACTCGTTGTGATTTATTGCCTTATTAAAAGTTGTTAGCAAAAGTTTATTTCAAGTAAAACTAAATAAAATTTCTAGAAGTTATAAAAGATGAATGTCTCAAAAAAAAAACCTATATGATAGACATAAAAGCATCTTTATATTTGAACAATCTAATTCTTTGAAAACTCTTTATTTCTGAAAAAGGATGGCTTTACATAAATTTTAAGAGTCGTATTTTATTCACTTTTTCATATAATTCTTCTTGTAGTAATGTTTTTTTAATCTGTAGATCGTTAAAAAAAAAAAAAAAAAAAAAAAAAAAAAAAAAAAAAAATCGAAATAACAATAAACTTAGTAAAGGGACTAATAACACCATAGGAAAGAAGATTTCGAGGGGAAAAAAATTAGTTCAAAATACCGCCGATAGGTGAAAATGAGGCACTGTTGTAGTCTGCGCCGCTGAGAATGAACATAAAACACGGGTAACAAATAAAAATGCAAATTTATACCTACGCATGCAAATAATTTTGGTAATACGCGCGCTGCGGTAACATGAGACGCATATTCACCTAGGCTGAAAATGTTTCTCGGGGCGTTTATAGCCCACATTATTGGCGCTGTTGTCGCATACGTAGGTACAAATTTGCGTATGCATTTGTTATCTGTGTTTTATGCTCATTCTCGGCGACGCAGACTACAACAGCGCCACATTTACCAGTATCGGCGATGTTTTGAACTATTAGCCCCCGGTATGCCATTTCTTTCTCCCAGCTGATTTTGTGTCGTCTCCAAAAAATAACGTTACCCTGTATAAGCCAGCTGTAAAACAAAGCAGATGTATCATTGTACGATTAAATACTCTATAGCAATTTTTTAAACTTTTAAGCATAAGTTTTATACCGTCGTATTGGGGGAAAAAAATTCTTTTAAATGCAATTTGTGTAAAAACTGTATCTCTATTTGTTTTTGAAATATTAATTTTTTTTTTGTAGTTTTCAGAGCCATTTGCTTAAAATTGGAAACAGAAGTACTTCATTTCTGTAGAAAGTAAAGGAAAAATAGTTCTAAAATAGTAATTATACGTTGCCATTTTCTCATAAAAACCGAAAGAAAATGTAATTAAAATACGTGCTATTTTGAAAAAATATAAACGAATGATTTCTGTTAAAACATGGAATATATAATGGAGTAGATAAACTATATTTAATTTTAAGTATCTGTGTAAATGTTACAAACAAATGAAGGCCTATGAATAATTAGATAGCCGTTTTTTTTTGTCGAGTTTATTTAATGACGGCATATTTTTGTTGCAGTTATGTATTATTTGCAATAATGACGTTCTGTGCATGCTTCACTATAGATGTTTAAGAGCGGATCGTAGATATGGAATTCTTAAGCGGATGCGCATGACGTCATTTTACATAAAATTAAAGCGTGTGCTTTAAGTCTTAAAATTGAAATATGTTTTGTACTATTTATATATACATATATATATATTTCATCGGGGGCGACACTAAATTCTGAAAAAGCAGAATTCCTGTTTTCTAGTTAATTCACAATTCTTTTAACTCTTTCATTTGTTTCCAAATAATAAAAAAAAATATTTTTCAGGTTACTTTTCCATCAACAAGTAACTTCTCCTACCCTCTTTTTTAGTTTGAGAATGTTTGAATTTATTTATATACTAGCTGACCAGCCCGGTGTTGCCCGGTGCCGTTATAATAATCTTAAACAAAATTCAATCTTATAACTTCGGAAAATCTTTCAAATGAACCTAGTTTTTTTATTTCTCTGAATCTTTTTTCCCGTGGCGTCATCAGCCCCTTTACCAAGTTTACTGCCATTCCGGTTATTAAAACGAGTACAGATGGCTCTGAAAAACTTTTTAAGTATGCAATTTATATTATATATTTAAGCATTCCAATAATGTTTTTTTTTCTTTCAATACATTTCCTTAAAAATATTATTATATTTTACATGTTCTTAAATATTAGATAGAAAAGAATCTTTAATTCTAGATTTTGTTTAAAAGATTTTCATTTTTAAATTAAGCGTTGAAATATTGACAAAGGAAATGACCATTAAGAACCCAAACCATTAAGAATATCAGAATTTCTTGCAGTAATATTAATTTCTAGTTACTTCTTACTTTGTATCTCGTTATTCGAAAAAGAGAAAGCATATAATTTTTCCTCTTTCAGCCTTTGTTTTAATTCTTTTTCTTTCTTTCTTTCTTTCTTTTTTTTTCTATACATCTTTGTTTAGCATGTTCTTGGGAAGTTCAAATTTTAGTACATTTTCAATTAATTCTAAATTTATATTAGTACAATAGGTTTACTGTTCTTTTCAGTGCCTATATTTTTAATGAAATAAATCTTAAAACATAGAAATTATTTTCATTTCAATTTCTCCATTTAAATAAATTAGTGTTTACAATCAATTTTAATAATGCAGAAATTTGGAATAATGCTTTACACTATTTTTTATTTTTTTTTAAATTAAATTTATCAGTTTGTACATGATTGTTTATTTTTAAGAATATCATCCCAAACAATTAAAACTTTTTAAATGTTAAGTTGGTCACATAATTCTTAAATAAATTTCTTTGGAGTAAAACTGAATTCATTCTATTAGAATTTATAAAATATAATATTCTACAAAATATTTTTATGTTAAGCAATGAAATTCTTTGAAATCACGCTATTTTTAGAGAAAATATTTTTTAACATAAATTTTACGTACCATATTCTGTTTTCCATAGAAATCTTATAATATAGCATTTTTTTTTTCATTAACTTATTTAATATATTTTTTTTATGTTCCAGCAGAATATTTTAGAAATAAATTCTATTGTTCCAAAACGTATATTTCCTAAATACGTATTTATTTATTCTTTTGAAAGTTTTCAATGCATCAAACATATATTATAATAGCATACTGACAGTTACTGCATTCATAAATTTAGATGAAAGGCTATTATCCTTCAAATAATTTAGTTTCCAAAAATATTTTAAATATGCAGTTTATTATATACTTGTGTCTTCCAATATTTTTTTTTCCTTTCGTTCCAATATTTATATTTTTTCCCCTCCATATATTTTCTTACTTAAAATTATTTTATTTTACACGTATTTAACTTTTACGTTGGAAATAATCTATAATTTTTCATTACTTCTTTTCGCTTAAAAAGGTTTTTATCTTTAAATTAAGCGCTAAAATATTGGCAAAGGGAATTCCTAAAATCAAGCCATTAAGAATATTGGAATTCCTTGAGGCAGCATTAATTTCCAGTTAGTTTTTAGTTTTCATCACTTTTAGTTGAAAAAGAAGTATATAAATTTTCTCTTACAGCATACATTATTTTTTTTCCGTCGCTATTTAGTATATTCATGGGAATTTTCAATTTCAATTAATTGTGAATTTATGTTTGTTCGACAATACGTTTACTGTTTTTTTTTAAGTGCATGTCTTTTTAATGAAATTAATCTGAAAACATTGAACGACGTTACTTATTGCAATGAAAACGTCTAATTTAAAATGAATGGTAAACTTTTTTTTTTTTAACAAAACGTATCATTTAACAAGAATGCATATGCTTAGTGTTACAGATTCCATCAACAAAATTTATTTCGCCTATTTTCTTGGGATTGGGGATCATGATAGGGCCCATGGTAGGGTTGTCAGGCGAGATTGTACGTTTTCTCCGCATTCGTACGTTTTTCAGGCATATTGTGCGGTGTACGCTTAAACTTTTTTTTAACAAAACGTGTCATTTAACAAAAATGCATATGCTTAGTGTTACACATTCCATCAACAAAATTTATTTCGCCTAATTTCTTGGGAAACTTGGGGATCATGATAGGGTCCATGGTAGGGTTGTCAGGCGAGATTGTACGTTTTCCCCGCATTCGTACGTTTTTCAGGCATATTGTGCGGTGTATGCTTAAACTTTTTTTTTTTTTTTAACAAAACGTGTCATTTAACAAAAATGCATATGCTTAGTGTTACACATTCCATCAACAAAATTTATTTCGCCTATTTTCTCAGGAAACTTGAGGATCATGATAGGGTTCATGGTAGGGTTCTCAGGCGAGATTGTACGTTTTCTCCACATTTGCACGTTTTTCAGACAAATTGTGCGGTGTACGCTTAAACCGGAGGCGATTTCTTCCGTTTTTTAACCCTTTATGTCCCGAATTATAAATCAGAAATTTGTTCCTCTTCAATAATTATCTTCGTTAACGTCTGAAGATATTCAAAACAACTTTATAGTAACAATTTGATTTTTAGATAGATTATTAAATAAAACTGATTTAATAAATCGGTAGAGTTTTTTTGTAAAATATTTACAAGAATAATTAGATTAATTAACAAAAAATACTGTTATTTGAAACCAAAGACCTGGAGCTGGAGCCCGGAGCGCTCAGAAGCTGTGTTTTCCCTGGAGCTAGAATCGGAGCTGGAGCTCTAAATTCCCCCCCCCCCCCCCTGCTCCTGGGCTCCTTTAATTCTTTTAAATCTTTTTTTTTTTTCAGTCTTTTAAATTTTCAGGCTTAAAATATTTTAATTATATCATTTTTTAGGTTTTTATTTTTATTAGAGATGGAAAACTTCTCACAAAAACATGGTAACACTACTTCACTTCTATTTTCTACATGAGCTAAGTAACAATACTATTTGAAAACAAATATGGCCACCTCTTGTTTACATGCGTAGTTGTACAATTTTAGTTGTTAGAAAAGTGTAGAAGAAATTTAAGATTTTTGTGTTTAAAATACCACCAAACTTTCTTTTTTAAAAGTATAAGCTAAATGATGTCAGATTTTCTGAACAAGCATTCCAAGTTTGATGAGAAGAAAAATGCATTTTGTCAGATCTTTAGTGAAGGTAAAGGAAAAATTTGTGAGCAAAAAAAATTAACTGTGTAAATTAAAATCTGCAACTCAAAAGCGCGAAGTCGGAGACAAGTTGGAGCGGTTGCCGGAGTCGGAGCCACAGTATTTTATCTGGGAGCGGGAGCTGGAGCTGATGCATCAAAACATTTTCGGCTCCGGGTCACTGGTTTTATTACAAATTTTTTCACTTCTAAACATCGCACAATTTCAATTTTTACTCTGTGGAATAGAAAAGAAAAGTGTACTTTTAAATGCAATTTCTTTGAAAACTGTATTTCAATTTACTGACCATTTGTGGTTTTCAAAATATTTTTCCCGTATGATTAAAAAAAAAAATCTCAAAAATGAATGTGCAACTCTATTACGTATTAAACCCGTTTGCACTAAAAACAATGCAAATAATTCAGCAACTGTTTGATTCCGTGTAATATTCCATAACTAATAAATATATATAAAGACCAATTTAATAGACATGTTATCGAATTACACGCTGAAATAATCAAAATCAAAAGGTTGCTATAAATACAGAAATCTTTCGCGATCAACCGCTGACATAATAAAGTACCAAAAATGCGTTTTAATGTAGTTAGTGTGAAATCGTAAGAAAATATACTAAATGTGAAAAATCTATTAGTTTTCAATAAAAAATTATTTTTATCAGCGCAAAATTTTCGGCTCCGAGTCACTGATGGAAACCTCACAGTTTTTACAAGAGCAATGTAAATAAATGTATTATGATCCTATCTGTAGCTGAGAAGTGTTTTATAGTTGCAAATTTTTCGTAAAAAATATTTTAACAGGAGAAAAGCTAAATCCATGTGAATGGTTCACTGTAAAAAAAGACGGATGTTTCTTAATCTACAAAAGTGTACTGTAATCAAGAACGAAAATAATACAATAACCTGTTCCGAAAAGCGTTCCTTTACCTGTAAAAATCTCAGAAAATTATTTATTTTCGAAATTTAAAGAATAATTTATAAAAATTAATTTTTATTAACTGCCCGTCATTTTCGGAAACGTTTCCTAATAGCTTTTACAGTGCAATAATCAGTTTTTTTCAAATCGGAATATCACTTTTTGAAATGCTATCAATTCTCAAGTAAATAATTTGATAGTTAGAAAACATGTTTAACCCTCTCGCCACTGAATTTGTTTTTCCAATTTTGGGAAAAATTACTTTTACGCTAACAAAATTAAAAGTAGCTATCGAAATCACAGAAGTTTCAGTTTACTGAAATTTAACGAATGTGTTCTTTACAGAAAACTAATGAATGTAGTTATGTTGCGTGTTTTTCATATAAAAATAGTCTAAGGAAGAATTTTTGAAGACGTTTGGAAAATGTCGTATTACAACCAGATTAAACAAACATAAAAAATTAATAGTATTTTTTATCTTTTATTCACAAATTACTAATTCGAAAAAGGTGTCCCTAATTTAAATTTAATGAGTGAAACATATGCTTGAATTAAAAGAAACGCCAATGGTTTACTAATAATTAATAAAACTTTTATTAGTATTATTATTATTAAATGTTGAAACATAAGTAAAGTCATAATGGTAAATTTATCGACATATGCTATCACTATTTCCTGCTGGAATTAACAAAAATATTTTTTTTTCTTTCAAATATTGCAATTCGAAGTAGGAGCCTCATATGAGGCTCGGGGTGAGGAGAGGGTTAACATACTGAATTAACAGCAGTAACATTAGCATGAAAATTGACATTAATTTGCTACAATTGTATGCACAAATTCAGTTATGCGGCTGAACATGTTTACTTGGGAACTGTTAGAATCCGAAAAAACGATTTTCCGTGTACAGCGAACTGATTAATGCATTGTAAAAGCTTCTAGGGAACGTTTCCGAAATTTACGGGCAAATAATAAAAAAATTATTTTTATAAATTCTTCTTTAAATTTCCAAAATAAATTGTTTCCTGAGGTTTCTAAATTTAAAGGAACACTTTTCGAAATCTTGGGGGACTCGGAAGAGCATTATATATTTGCATTCGTAATTATTACTCTTTTTCGTAGCTTAAGAAACGTCTGTCTTTTTTTACAGTGTTGAGAAAATAACCACATTACAAAATATTTAGCTTCGAATATTTCGCTGTGCTTACTGAATGTGGTCCAGCAATGTATTTTGTATGAAAAATACTATATACTTTTATTATTTATTATAAATAAATTTTATATTGCATTTTTTAATGTGACTTAAAAGTCCCTTCTGAGCATAAAGGATTAAAAAAACATGTCTGACTTATAATTTCAAGAATTTTTATCAGTTTATCTTTCCAATTTTCTCCAAAATTTCTCTTTTGATGCACTTTTTACCACAATAATATGATTGCAAAATTAATGAAACAGTGTTATTAGAATAACGTCTTACAAAATACAGTAAGAAAATAACATTTATAACAATTAATTAGTGATTTGTTTTTAAGAAAAAAAATTTAAAGGCACATTCCTCTTCAAACATTTTCTTCGCACATTCAACATAGTTCAGTAGGATGTGGAAAATGCCGGTATTCTGATAAATCAAAAAACTAACTATGTCAATAAAAATATTCCTTTTTTTTTTTTAGATAGAAATTTGGCAACGCTTGTCTATGTGCTCTACATAAAATTTGTTATATTCTTATTTAGGATTAAATAACGTATTATGTAAGTATTACTAACGTATTATTGTATAAATATTCAAATGGTAAAAATGAGCATTCAGACTTGGCATCCCATTGGTATGGAGGGTTCCTAAATACCACACTGGTGATTATCTTTTTGTTCCACATTGTCCTGTAATTGCTGATTCTCTTTTGAAGAATATACTTGTAAACTAAACCTGATTATGATTCAGATAATACTGCTATTTATGAGTTTCAGTGTAATATAGGCGGTGATGTCCATCAACCTTAACTGCATAATCGTATTGTCAAATGGTAAAAATGAGCATTCTGACTTTGCATCCAACTGGTATGGAGGGGTCCTAAATACCACACTGGTCATTATCTTTTTGTTCCACACTGTCCTCTAATTGCTGACTCTCTTTTGAAGAATATACTTGTAAACCAAACCTGATTATGATTCAGATAATACTGCTATTTATGATTTTCAGTGTAATATAGACGATGATGTCCATCAACCTTAACTGTCTAATTCAATAGAGATTTGAGGACGTCTAAGGAATCTGCTGAAAATTTAGGCTCCAGGCTAAAAGAAAAACGTGTTAGCTCCTAAAACATTTACTACTGCTACTACTACTACTATATATATATACTATATATTTAATATATATATATAATATAAATTGAAATTTCGTTCTCGTTGCATATAACTTGAGTTCTGCTGAACGGATTTTGATGGGACTTACACAGTTAGTTAGATAAATTTTCAGAGAAGGTTTTAGCAATATGTGTATTGTTCTACGTTGCTTAGTTATAGAGTTATTGGAGAAAATTCTAAAATCAACTCAACCCTATTATGAATGATTAAGCTTTTTAAAAAATTCTACTGGATGGATTTTGATTAGATTTGCATTGTTAGTTAGATAATTTTACCGCGATGGTTTTAATATATTGCATGTTATTCTATCATTCTTTACCAAATCATACTGTAAATGATCAGCTAAAAATATTTGTCCTTTGTAGCCCATATTATTTTTGACACATTAGAAAATATAATAGCGCTATGCTGTTCGTATTGTTTTCGCAATGCAGAAGGTCATTTCAGGCAAAGGTTCATGTTGCTTTAAAACACAAGATCAAATTCACCTATACATTTCGTTTGATTCGAGGTTCATTTGGAGACTCCGACCAGAGGAGCGGGCGAAGCCCGTTTATCTCTTTACATTGTAGCGATTAAATTGACTTCAAATATATTCATAGACTGATGCGCAAAGTTTGGCCGTTAAATATAAAATTTTGGAATGGAAACCTTTTATTAACAGGTGTTTCACAGACATACAGGGTTATATACATATAGGGTGTTCTAAAATGGACTGACTGTTTTTAAAATTCAGTAACTTTCAAATGGTGACAGCTATTTAAAAAATTCTTGCGGGAGGGTTATGTAAAATGTCAGGAGTTTTTTTTTTCTTTTTTTTTTACAGCGATTACCGGTTTTATTTCCAAATAGCAGCTATAGATGGCGCTGCAAGCAATAAGCGCTCAATCGAGAACAAAACCGAAATCAACTTGCATTGCGAAGGAAGGCGAACTATGGGGTGGGTATTAATCACCAATACAATATTTTTCTTAGGTGCCCACTCCATATATTTAACCTCCATCCTTCGTATCAATGTTCGGTGATTTCGGTTTTGGCTTCCATTGCACGCCTATTGCTTTCAGCGCCATGTATCGCTGCTATTCGGAACAAAAACCGGGAAACACAGTAAAATAATCCTGACATCTTACATAGTCCTCCTGCAAGAATTTTATTAACAGCTGTCACCATTTGCAAGTTATTGAATTTTAAAAACAGTCGGTCCATTTTAGGACGTCCGGTATATACGTATATCTATGGGTAAATCCTCAAATAAAATTGTTCCGTTTTATATATTTATCATCACTAGGTCTACATCATACACATAAATGCAATAGCTATATATATCAATGCAACACACGTATTGACTCGAACTATGAAAAAAATGTACTTGATAGAAAAAAAATTAAGGCATTTCTGGAATAAGCATTACAAAGCAAAGTTTTAAACCAAAGTTTTTTTTTTCTTTTACATAATTTAAACATTATGTAACATTATTTAGGGTCAGTGGAATATTCGATTACCGCTATTTGTTCTATTTTATTTATTTGTCATTACTTAGGTTCAACAGGCTATAGCATCAATTGTAGCACATGTTGACTCAGACGGTGAAAAAAAAAACTGTACTTGAAAGGAAACAAATTGAGGCCATTTCTGGAATAAGTATCTCCAAAAAAAATGGAGAGAATTGGTAAAATAATAATAAAAACCTTTTTAAAACGAACGAATTTACACATATATTTATTTATTTTTTGAAAAATCTTTAGCATCAAACATAAATTGCATGCATAATGACATTTGTATAATGACATTTACAACATGCACAAATTTATATGAAAGTCTTTTCTTTTTAGTAATTTAGTTTTCAAAAATATTTAAAGTTTGTAATTTATTGTATATTTAAAAATTCTAATAATAAAAATATTTTTTCGTTGAATACATTTCTTTATTTAAATAAATGTAAAATAAAAAATGTAAAGTTTTAGATAGAAAAGAACCTGTAATTTTTCATTACTTATTTTCGCTTTTTTGTTTAATTAAGCACTAAAAATTGGCGAAGGAATTACTGTAGTCAAGCCATTAAAAATATTGGAATTCCTTACAGCAATATTAATTTTTAGTTACTTTTTAGCTTTTATACCTTTACTCGAAAAATAAAGTATATAAATTCTTTTTTAAGACGTGTAAAATTATGTCCGTTTCGGTTTAACATATTCTTAGGAATTTTCAATTCCACTTCGTTTTCAATTAATACCGAATTTACGTTAATAAGACGCGTTTGACCTTGTTTTTACAGTGCATGTGTTTTTACAGAAATAAATTTTAAATACAAAAATTATTTTGTATTGCTATGTCTTAAATTGAATAAATTATTGTGTACATCAAATTTTAATCATGCAGAATTTTTAAGTAATGGTTTGTGCTGCCTTTTTAATTTTTTTTTTTAACTAAATTTTATTAGTTTGCTCATTCTTGATTACTTATAGGAATTTTATCATAAATGAAAAGTCATTTTAATCTTTGTAAATTTTAAGTTGCTCACATAATTTTTGTAAAAATTTGTTTAAAATAAAACTTTATTAATTTTATTAAAATCTGCAGCGATTTATATTCTCGTAGATAAAAGAAAACATTTATGTTAATGAATAAAGTTTTTTGAAAACTTATTGTTTTGGAGAGGTATAATTTCTTAATGTAAGTTTTAAAGATTATATTCTGTTTGTTTTTCAAAGAATTCTTTCTACAACATATTTTTTGATGTATTAAATTATGCACTTTTTTATTTTCTTATATTCGAGCAGAATATTTTAGAAATAACTTCTATAATTTTAAAACGTATCTTTCTTGAATCAATATTTATTTATTCTCCGAAAATTCTTTAATGCGTTGAATATAAAAAGATAATCGTATGCTGACATTTAAAGTAGTCATAAATTGAGATGAAAGTCCTTTTTTTCTTCTAGTAATTTAGTTTCCAGAAATGTTTTAAATATGCAGTATATTATATATTCAAGCACTTCGATAACAAAAAGTATCCTTTGAATACATTTCTTTTAATAATATATATATAAATCTCTCTCTCTCTCTCTCTCTCTCTCTCTCTATATATATATATATATATATATATATATATATAACCATTAATTAAACATTACCAACCATCATCAAAAACCGCAATATTGTGAATGAAATGACAATAAAAATAGATACCACAAACCTATAATATAGAACTGTATGTATAAAATAAAGTGAATTGTACTTAATTACAAGAATTAATATGGAAGAAAAAAAGAAGAATATGGATACCGAAAAAAAATTGAAAAACTTATATATTGAATTACGTTTTGAAGAGTACAGAATTCAATGATATAAGCAAATCGGTTGTTTTCTGTGAGAAAAAAAAGCTATAAGCTGATTTTTTTTCTCCTGTACTAAAACAACCAATATGACCAAGAAAATAGTTTCAAGATGAAAACAGAACATTATCAAATGGCATGAAATGGAAAAAACAATACAACCCTTTAAATATTTAATTTATAGCATAAAAAATAGAAATATTACACAACAAACCGAATAAAATCCCAGTTGATTTTCAAAATATCCTCCCGCACATGGTATCCAAAAGCATGATAAGATTAAGGTGAATGAAACAGTTAAGTTAACACAGAAATTAAAACCTATGGATTCAGTTAATTCATTTTGAAATACCGTGATAAATTCAATTAATATAATAGAAATAGAAAATAATTACATTATTTAAAATACCTAAATACACTTTTAAATTGTTTAATTTCTATTTTACAATATTGCTAATATTCAGCGTTCAATACCACCTGGTGCAAAAAATTAAAATTATTACTCAATAGAAACATTAAAAGACAAAATTTTTGGTGCTGCCATCTATTATGTTATTTTAAAACTATTATTATTATTCAAATGTCACAAGAAGAACCTAATAAAAGCTCATGAATTTAAAAGATATCAACTGCATTACCACACAAGTCCTAATATATAAATAATACCATACTATATATCATTATTCAAAAAAATTAAATAATTTAAATGTTAATAAAATGCTTTCAATATATTCTATTACCTTACCCATTTAATCTTCACTGAGAAATTAAATAATTTTATAACATTGATAATACATAGAATATAGCCATATGCTATAATATAAAATAAATTATATATAATAAAAATATAAAAAAATTTAATAATTACTATTAAATATAAAAAATAATAAATTAATAAAATTAACAGGGGGGGGGGGGGGAGGGGAGAATGGAAGTTTATAGAAGATTGTCAGATTCTAAAATACCCAATAGCCTAAAGATCACAAATATAATGTGTGGATTTTCTTCATATTAGCCATAAAAAAGCTAAAAAATATGATTGTGACAGTCAAACACATTAAACCGATAATTAATCATGGAATACAAAGTTGAAAATAAAACAATATTAAAAAGTATAGAGGAATAATAATAAAAATTAATTACCCAATTTTAATACATACAGTATAACATTAGTTATATCAAATAAACTTATATGCATATTAATCACTATAAAGATGGTATACTATTATTAATTAATATGATATTGTCCTGAGTATACTAAAATTTAAAAAAAGTTAATTTTCAGTGTGATTAAATAAGATGATGAATTGAATTTTTATATGAATTGAAATAAAAATAATAAAAAAGAAATGTCACCAATTACATATAAAACATCAAATCAACATCCATATAAAATACGTATTAGAAATGTAGTTATAATACAAAAGCCCCATCATTTTTTTTTAATTAACCGTTGCGTATTATCCAGACAACACCACCCTCCTCCGTTATATATATATATATATATATATATATATATATATATATATATATACATATATACATATTTTATATATATATATATACACATACATACATACATATATATATATATATACATACATACATACATATATATATATATATATATATTGCATGTATTTAAATATTAGATAAAAGAATATCTGTTAGGTTTTGTTTTTTTTCCCCTTAGGAAGCATTTAGAAAACTAAGCAGTATAGGGGAGAATGGGATGGAATGGGATAGTGGGAGGAATAGGACAGTAGGTTTTCTCTTTACGTATCGTTCTAAGCATTTCATTAATCACACACCAAATGAAGCAGTGGTAGCCCAATCTTCAGTTGGAAAAAGTTGCTGATTTACATAAGCTTGCAATTGTATAAAGAAAAAGATTATTTCAAAAATTAAAAGTAAATTTGCTTCATATACTTTTTATACTTTCTGTATATTAATTACTTGTTTATGCATGCGTAGATGTACTAGTGTCCCTATTTATAGAACATTGTACTGTATATTATCCATAACTTAAACTAAGCCTAAAAGCAGCATTTTTGTTTATACAAGAAGTTTAATTTAAAAGAATGTAGTGGGGAGGAATGGAACAAGTCCAATTCCTTCTTTTTAATAAGATGAATGTAAATTGCTGACATACAAATATTTTTAGAGGGTAATATATTAATTATAACATTGATAATATATTTATTTACTACAAAATGCAAATAAATTGAACTGGTGATTTTTTAATGTCATCTGTGATTGACAATCCTGAATTTTCCTTCCAGTGATGAGGATACTGGAATTTTATATTGTGGCACAAACGTTATCAACCTACAATCTTTGTTAGACTGTATATGTAGCCGACACTAGACTATTTGTGCCTTAAAATACATTTTTTTATAGCTATCCCATACCTCCTTGTTCGTGGGGAGGTATAGAACACATCTTGAAACTTACAATTTCTTTAATTATAAAATTGTTTCTGAAAATTATGTTTCTGTATTGTTCAAGGACATTAGAAAATGTTTCATTTTGTGTTCTATAAATAGAATTTTTTGTTTTTGTGTCAAACAAAGTTGATTTTCGTATTTTTGTTAAAAAGTGTCCCATTCCTCCTCACTGTCCCCTACTATTACCAAAGAGATTTATTAAATTCACGTCATTAAGAATATTGAAATGTTTGCAGCGGTATTAATTTCTAGTTATTTTTTATCACATTAGTAGGAAGAAAATGCATATAAATAATTCAATATTGGTCTAACGTACAGTTAGTTTGTCTTGTTTGTATATGTTACTCTAATATATAATCTAATATTATGGTATATATCCAGTATTTTAAAATTTCTAATATTTAATTTTTTACATATTCGAGCATTCCGATTGCTTCAAAAAAGCATTTTCTTTCCTTTCAATACATTTATTTTAATAGTATTTTTTGCATGCATTTAAGTATCACATAAAAGAAGTTTTTTTGTTTAAGGTGTTACATGGGTTTCGAAGGTTTTAAAAAAAGCATATTTTCTCTATTTTGTTTAATATAATAAATAAATTATTTCATTCAAAATTTTAAGCATATAAAAGAGCGACATTTAAACAATATTTTATAAAGTTTTCATTCAAAAATTTGGAAAATTCAGCAGGTGGGACAAGACCTCGTGGTGGTCAGGATAAGTTTGTAATAACTTCATCTTGGGGGGGGGGGGGGGGAATATTTTAAATACGTGTAGCTAGTGATTGACCAAAGAATTTAAATAAAATTGAATTTTGAATTTTTGCCAGAGTTGTATGCGAAATAGTGTAGTTTTTGGTACAGTTTACCTTACGTATCGCCTTGTAAAATTAGTTTAATTGAAAAAAAAAAATACCTTCGTTCAATCACTAGTCTATCCTTTTTTGAAGACGTAAAATTTGAATGAGATCGGCGCTTTAGTTTTTGAGAAATCGTGTCTACCGACTTCAAAAATGGTGTTTTTAGAAAAAAAAGCTATCAAAGTTTTAAGTAGGAATAAAACGGTGATTTTTTTTTTTTTTTTACTTACATAGAATCGTCGATTCTAACTCCACAAAGCAAAGATCCTGCTGCAGCGGCAATGTCTAGGGCAGACTTTTGCTCCGACTTGAGACGATTTCCTGTTTCTCGAGGCCCAGTCTCAGCTTTTTTACTCAGCTATAGGTATGCAATGTTCATCCCCTTTCCGCGCGTAATCATGGATATTCGTGGCTATTTCGGCCAAATTTTATATCCATGCCGGACTCTAGTTCAAGAGCATGCCTTGCTTCCGCATCTTACGGAGTGTCCAGAGTTTATTTGGGCTTTCGCATCAGCAAATTAAAGTACACAATATTTTTTTCAAATAAATCTGTACCCAAGATGTTAAACTAAAATATTTAAAATAGGTGACCCTTAGAAAGTGAGAGAAGCGAGCGAGAGAGACAGAGAAACAATAGCTCAGCAGCTGCCTCGATATACATGCGTCGCTCCCGGCCGGTCTAACCTAATGAGGGACAAATGGACTTTTACTCCGATTGACTTGAAACTTTGGGAAAATATTCTAGACGTGTTACAACTATTAGACTAAAAAAGGAAGAAAAAAAGATGGATTTTTTGATATTTTCAAACTGTTGTAACTCCTTAAGAAGTATTTAAAAAACTAAGCAGCATAATATTAGCAAAGACAGTTATTAAATGAATGCCATTAAGATTATTGAATTGTTTACAACGCTGTTAATTTCTACTTATTTTTTTATCCCATTAGTAGGAAGAAAAAAATATGTGTGTATGTATATATATATGCATACACACACACACACATATACCGGGTGTCCCAAAAAGGACTGACTGATTTTAAAATTCAATAACTTGCAAACGGTGACAGATATTTAAAAAATTCTTGCAGGAGGGTTATGCATAAGGTCAAAAGTTTTTTTACAGTGATTTTCAATTTTAGTTCGAATTACAAACAATAGATGGCGCTGCGATCAATAGACGCTGAATTCAGGCTCGATTTTTGGAACTTCGTGGCCCGGATAATACATTTCCATCTCCTTTTTCAGCATAGAACAAGAGAAAGGACTAGAAATCGAGCCTGTATTTAGTGACTATTGCTTACAGCGCCATCTATTGTTTGTAATTCGAACTAAAATCGAAAATCACTGTAATAAAACTTTTGACCTTATGCATACACCTCCTGCAAGAATTTTTTAAATATCTGTCACCGTTTGCAAGTTATTGAATTTTAAAATCAGTCAGTCCTTTTTGGGACACCCGGTATATATATACTATATTAATGTAATATATAATTTGTTAGTCTAATATAATCTAATATTATATATTCCAACATTCAGATAATAAAAAGTATTTTATTTCCTTTCAATACATTTCTTTTAAGAATATATTTTTTACGTGTATTTAAATATTACATGAAGGAAAATCTTTCTTTTCTTTTTTTTTTTTTTTTTTTTTTTTTTTCTTTTCGTTTAAGAAGTATTTAAAAAACTAAGCAGTATAATATTAGCAAAGAAAATTATTAAATTCATCTTAGAAAGAATATTAAACTGTTTACAGTGGTATTAATTTCTATTTATTTTTCATCCCATTAGAAGGGATATAAATGTATGTAAATAATTCCATATTCGTATCTTTTCATGTGCATTAATTTTGTTTCTCCATTTTGCATATTGAATTTTATCTATCTATTTATTTTTAGTTAGTTTTCAATTAATGAGATTTTATACTAGTACGATTGTTTTACTTTTATTCTCTCTGCATTTTCGGTGAAATAATTTTTTTTAACTTAGGATTATTCTGTGGTTTAATTTCCTTTTCTTAAATACATTGCCGTTTATATCAAATTTTAATCATTCGGGAATATGAATAATATGTTCCATATTTAGAATCTTTTTTTAAATTAAATTTTTATTAATTTCTAGTTTGTTTGTTTTTTCATTAGCCGGAAAAAAAGTATATAAGCTCTCTTGCTCTCTCAAATGAGCAGCATTATTTTTTTCCTTAACCATTTTAGTACGATAATTTTACCTTTGGCTGTTTTTTTAGTATTTTCAATTTAAAAAAAAATAAAAACATAGAGATTATTTAGTGGTTTAATTCCATGTATTATTCTTTATGTATATATATATATAGCTTTTTAAAAAATAACACTGCATAATATTGGCAAAAAGAATTACTAAAATCACTACATTTAGGTTATTGAATTTTTGCAGCGATTTTTATTGAAATGTAGTTACATTTTATTTCATTCCCCAGAAAAAAAAAATTGTAATTTAATAGATTACAACGACCATTTGGATTTTTTTTTTAATAATCGAATAAATAAAAATCGAAAGCAGTTCCACCGAATCATCCACAGATCGCAACAAGTCACCTTCGTAACAAAATTTAACCGAAAAATCTAAATTTCGTTCACCAAATTCCGTCGCATCCTCTTCAACAAGAGATCCCAAAGATCAAACTTCAGACGACCAAAATCTTCATCGATAAACTCTCCAAGTCCCGTTTCGAGAAGAAAAACAGTTTACAAATCGAAAGCAGTTCCAACGAATCATCCACAGATTGAGACAAATTAACTACGTTGGGCTCAAATTTTCCCGGTTAAAATCGACCGATTATAAAACGCCGTGGCTAGTGGATTGGAGCCCCTCGAGGCATGGCCTTTTACTATCAATCGATTAAACATTAGATTGTTTCCTTTTTCGCGTTCGCCTTTTATTCTGTAATCGATTTTCATGGGCTACATAATTAGTTGAAGATCTCGATTTTCATGGCCTACATATAATCAGTTGAAGACCTCGATTTTCATGGCCTATATAATCAGTTGAAGACCTCGATTTTTGCTTTGCAAGACGATTTTCATTTCGGCGTCGCTCTTTGGCTTTGGATTTTTCCATATCTGATAATTTGCGCCTACCCATTTTGTAATATTTTCAAATTTTAACGATTTCCCTTTAACGATTAGCCTTTCAATTATCTATTCAAACAATTTTTAACGATTTTATGCCTTTCTATTACCTATTCAAGTAAAAATTCTTCTAAAAGTAAAGAGCATCGTTGAATTTCGTTAAAAAGAATAAAATGCGAGCATCATTTGGCCCCATCCTCGACCGAAAACAACAACCATTTCCAAATGGTTAAAAAAAAAAAAAAAAAAAATACAAATAATTTTGGCTTTTGTTTCTTTCCGCAAGCATTATTTTTCTCCCCCATTTCGTGTATTTTTAGAAATTTTATTTAGCAGTTCGTTTTCAAAAAAGCAATTCTTAAAAAAAAAAGAAACTTTTACGTTTAGTCTCAAAAATTAGCCGTTGTTTTCAATTCATTTCCAATGACATAAATTTTAACATGTAGAGATTATTAAGTGCTTAATTTCCTTTATTTAAAAAAAAAAAAAAAAAAATAGACTATTAGAAAAACTGAGCAATATAATATTGGCAAAGAGACTTATTAAAATCTTTTTATTAAGAATATTAAATTGTTTGCTGCGGCATTAATTTCTAGTTACTTTTTTATCTCATCAATCGGGAAGAAAAGTATACAAATAATTCTCTTTCAATCTCTTTCCACTTGCATGAAATTTTTCCTGTTCATTTTTCATATTCTTAGGAATTTTATTTTGCATTTTCTTTTCAACTAATGTGAATTTACGTTAGTACGATGATTTTACCTTTGTTTTTAGGGCATTTCCAATAGAAGAAAAGTTAAAACATCGAAATTTTTTAGCGGTTTAATTTTTGTTTATATATTTTTTTAAATATATAGCCTGATTAAAAAATAAGGCAGTATAAATATTGGCAAATAGAATAATTAAAATCACGCTATTAAGGCTATTAAAATTTTGCAGTGATATTAATCAAAATTTAGTTACTTTTTATGTTATTACCCGGGAATAAAAATCTTGCAAATAATTTTCTCTTTTCCTCTTTCCACAAGCATTATTTTCTCCTCCATTTCGTGTGTTTTTGGAAAATTTTATTTAGCAGCTCGTTTTCAAAAAAGCATATTTTAAAGAAAACTTTTACGAAGTCCAGCATAAAAAAAAAAAAAACCATAAAGCTTGTTTTTAGTGCATTTCCAGTGACATAAATTGTAATACAGTGAAATACGCTTAACACGAAACTAAGAGGATCGAAAAAAATTTTCGTGTTAAAAGAATTTCGCGTTACGAGATCCATAAAAAAAGAACAAAACTTACAAATATTTTCGACGTCGTAAAATTTTATTTCGATTTTCTGTTAAACTACTGGCAAGTTGCATACATTAGGATAAAAAGCAAGTGAAAAAATATTATTTTTGGGGGGAAAAAGTCAGATATATTTTTTTAAGTGTCTTTTTCAGCATTCTGAGATCTAGCTTGTTTGAACCAAATAAACAAAGCTGTCTCTAAATCTACGTGCTTATCAGTTCTCATATGTTTTCTCTCTGGCTTAAACATACTGCGCTCAAACCTTAACGTATTGGGATCCTTGTTTTTTATTATTGTGTATAAAGTAGAATTGGCAATGCCAAATTCTTTGCAGATTTCTGTTTTCGTCCTTCTTTTTCATCAACTGCATTAAGCAGCTTCATCTTCATATGGAATAGCAGTCTGGTTTCGTACCGATTTCTCAGCCATTGCGCTAATAAAACTTAAGCTAATTTACAAAAAACACGAATTCACTGATGTTCACCCAAAATTCAGTGGTTTTAACGCAAAATTCACCAATTTCAACTCAAACTAACTAGCTCAAAAGTGAATTTTTTTCGTGTTAAACGATTTTTGTTTCTTATTAAAACAAAACAAAAAAAAAAAATGCATTAAAGTGTATAGTATACTGTTCGGACCGCTATATCATTTCGTGTTAACCGATTTTTCATGTTAAGCGTTTTCGTGTTAAACGTATTTCACTGTATGTAGATATTATTTAGTATCTTAATTTTCTTTATTTAAAAAAACAATAGTCTATTAAAAAAACTAAGCAGTATAATTGGGGAAAGAAAATTATTAAACTTTAATTCTTATTAAGAATATTGATTTGTTTGTAGCGGTATTAATTTCTAGTTATTTTTTATCTCATTAATCGGAGAAAAATGTATACAAGTAATTCCCTTTTAGTATCTTTCCTCTTTCATTAAAATTTTCCCGTCCATTTTTTATATTCATTTAAATTTTATTTTGCAGTCTGTTTCCTGTTAATGCAAATGTATATTAGTAAGATACCTTTACCCTTGTTTTTAGTGCATTTTCAATTAAATAAATTTTAATACGTAGAGGTTATTTTGATTTTATTTTTCTTCATTTAATCAAATTTATCAAATTTTAATCATTTGGAATTAACATTTTTATCAAATGTTAATCATTTGGAATTAACGTTTAAATCAAATTTTAATCATTTGGAATTAACTTTTATATCAAATTTTCATCATTTGAAATTAAAATTGATATCAAATTTTATTCATTTGGAAGTGTGAATAATGTTTTCGTATTTTTTACTCGGATCTTTTGATGAAATTTTATTAAATAGCCTGTGCTTTCTCATTCTTAAGAATTTTGTGATAGATACGAATCTCTTCAAACCTTTATATTTTTTTCATCAATCAAAAGGTTTTCATAAAAATTCTTAAAAATGAAAATGAATGCCTTAAAAATATATTTATATTGAACAATTGAGTGTTTCCAAATCTCATTTTTGTTAAAGAAATAATGCCTTTAGATAAATTCGAGAGTCGTATTCTAGCAACTTTTTCATATTATTCTTCATATAGGAACATATTTTTAAATGTATTTATTACATTACTCATTTATTTTTTCATATTTTTAAACAATTTAAAAATTGCTTCTATTATTTCGAAACGCGTAAAGAATATATATATATATATATATATATATATATATATATATATATATATATATATATGTAACCATTAATTAAACATTACCGACCATCATCAAAAACAGCAATATTGTGAAATGACAATAAAAATGGATACCCAAAACCTATAATATAGAACTGTATGTATAAAATAAAGTGCCTTATACATAATTAGATGAAAATATGGAAGAAAAAAAAAGAAGAATATGGATACCGAAAAAAATTAAAAAACTTATATATTGAATTACGTTTTCAAGAGTACAGAATTCAATGATATAAGCAAATCGGTTGTTTTCTGTGAGAAAAAAGCTAAAAGCTGAAAAAAAAAATTCTCCTGTACCCAAACAACCAATATGATCAAGATATATATATATATATATATGATATATTTATTCTTTAAAAAATCTGTTTAGCACATGAAATATAATACATATATAATGGCGGACTAATATTTTAATTATTAAATGTGATTTATGTATTCTTTAAAAAATATGTTCAGTAGATAATATATAGTGGCATACTAACATTTACAGCATTCATAAATTTATAGGAAAACCTTTTCTTCCTACAAATTTAGTTTTCAGATATAATTTAAATATACTATTTACTATATATATGATTATATCGATATTTTCCCCCTTTCTTTTCCTTACTTAATATTTTACATCTATTTGAATATTACATACAAATTAATCTATAATTTTCATTATTTGGTATCATCCTTTGATTACGTTACACTTCAAGATTGGGGGGGGGGGGGAAGATTGTCCTCAAAGTGTAATACCGTGTCACAGAGGGAGCACATACTGTGACGTCATATCTAAAATATGAAAGCAATGAGGTAGGCTGAATCATGTTTGCAATATTGCAATGCATACTTGCAATGTATATTTACTTTGAAATGCAACAACTTTAAGTAGACGAGATTTTTATGGTTTTATAATGTTTATTTCACTGGATGTTAGTTAGCATTATAAAAAATCTATAGCACTGTTGTTTTAATCAAAATCAGATCTAAATAACAAGTGCAAAACAAATGTGATGTCACAACAGAGGAAAAGGGTATCAAGTTAATGAAGCAACCAGAGTTCTAAAAAAAAGAGAAAGAATATTTCTAGACCTAACAAAACTTTACGAAAATATAACATTACTTCTTCCGAGCTATGCACAATTTCGAAAAGCGTTGCTTTAACTTGAGAAACATATAATTTCTGAGATTTAAAAAAGCATTTCTGAAACAAAAGGGTTTTTTTTCTTTTTCTCATTCCGTTTTAAAAACACCAAAACGTTTCCGAGTAGTTTTCATAGTCTACTAATCAGTTTTCTGAACACGAAATATCGATTTTTCGGATGCTGTCAATTCTCAAATAAACACTTTCATCTGATTAACAGATTTTATACAAGCAAGAGTAAGAAAATAATGTTAATTTGAATATTAATATTAACCCATTACCCGCTGGTGTTGAGTTCCCGAAGTTATTTACATACCCAGCATTATGTAACACACTCAGCACAGTTACATACCCAGCATTTGAATAAGAAAATTGTCCGTAGTTAAAAACATAAAATTTTAAGATCATATAAAGCGAAAATTATCTTTCAGAGTTTGTGGTGGCAAACGACGTTCAGCTAAAAAGTTGAAAATTTCAACTTTTTAGTTTTGGTGGTTAATGGGTTAATACAGTAGACTCCCTCAAATCCACTACCCTAAAATCCACAAATGCCTAAAATCATCCTAACAGATGTAAACAATGAAACTTTCAGTTCATACGTAGGGGCAAAATTACAGATTCTTAAAATTTTTATATCATTTTGGGCATGTTTTAAACGTAACTCTCATTAATATGACTGAACTCATGCTTTTTCATGAAGGAAGTACAAATTTATTTCTCAAAAAATTCAAGATATTGCTGATATCTTTAGTAATCACAATCTTTTTATCAAATATATTTATGTATTAATCAAGCGCTTTTGGTTATTAAGTCAGGCTTAACCTGAAATAAAACTTCCGTATTTTATAATTTTGATGCGAATTAGTAGGGTACCTTTATGAGGCAAATTGCACTGAAAAATTCACGTAAAATGTATTTTTATGATGCATATTTAATTATATATTATTAATTATTTACTTGACATTTACTTATAATTTAATCATTTTTAAATTCGTCTTAATTTTTATTACTTTACTTAATTATTTTAATATTCGACTATATTGTAAGCATTCATTATCATTTTGATTACATTATTACATTCCATTTACTGTTTAAAAAATGTAAACAAAGAAATGACCAGAAATCTGCAAAATTCTAAAATTCGCACAACCTCTGGGCCCAAGCAGTGCGGATTTGAGGGAGTCTACTGTATTAATATTGTTAATTTAGCATGTCTGTCTGTTGAACATGTTAGTTGAGCATGAAAATGTTTATTTGAGAATTGATAGCATCCGAAAAATCGATATTTTATGATAAGAAAACTGATTAGTGCGCTGTAAAAACTACTAGGGAACATTTCGGTTTTTTCTTTCATTTCATGTTGTTTTTTTCTGTTTTTTTATTTGCAGCAAAATAAATTTTTGTTTCAGAAACATTTCTTTAAATCTCGGATATCCTTTGGTTTCTAAGACTTCTAAAGATAAAGAGATGCCTTTTCGAAGTCGTGCCTAACTCGGAAGAGGTTTTTGTTATACAGGGTGGTCATAAAGTCGTTCCCAGATTGCAATAATTTGTTGCAGAAGAACTAATATAATTAGGCATATGCTTGTTTCAATATATTGTAAAGACATTTATGAAGTTTTTAATACAAGTACTTACGTCAGTAAATTTCGATGTGAGCAAGCAGCCTTGGTAGCTCGAAGAATGTCAAGGTGGTATTCCATTTCTCGCCACGTATTGCTCAACATTTGGTGTGTCACACTAGACATTTCATCTGTGCTCCTATTCTTGAGGGTTTCAATATATTTTACTGGCGTTGCAAACACTCTATCCTTTGTGAACCTCCAAAAGGGAAAATGCAGAGGAGTAATATCGGGTGATCGAGGAAGCCATGGTGTTGGTCCATCCCGACCGATCCATATTCCAGGAAATTTGTCATCAAGAAACTCGCGAACGACGCTACCCCAATGAGATGGATGGACTAAAAAAGCTTAAGGCTGTTCTTAACTGCTCTGTTCAACAAGCGCAAAACGTTTTGACACATTTACAAATTAATTTTTTAGCGGAAAGATATAAAATTGGAAAGCCTGGCCTTGGAAGCGATTTGAAATCGAACTGTTTTTTTTTTTTCATTTTTGGATCAATAAATTACCTATTGAGTTATACGCAATTTTGGTCATGTGACAAAGACTATTTTCGCCCCTCACGGACTGTTTTTTCTGCTTTCTTCGGGAACTTCGGTTCAAAACGTCATCTTTGACACTATTTTCTGAAAGATCTATTGTGTTTGCAAAAAATCGGAAAAAGTAGCTCGATTACATAGTTTCTGAACAACAACACCTGCTAGTTTCATGCATTTCCGAACAAAAATAAATTAAAACTTATGTTAGAAAGTTGCCCTCTTAGATTTGAGAACACCCTTAAGAACTTGACTTTTACATAATAAAAATTTTACAGCATTACATTCAATTCAAGGGTTATTTCGTAATATTTTTTTTTTTTTTTTTGTAATCAGGGAAAGACTGTATGACCACCGTGTATTTTCATAAAATTTTGCTAGATCCAGAAATATTTATTTCTTTCTCCCCCCCCCCCTCTCCAAGCCTCTGACAGAGAAGAAGAGAAGGGTCAAGAAACCATGAAAATGTGTAACATAATTAATTGGTGACCCCATTTCCTTACATTACAAAAACAATAAAGAGCGCTAAAATATTGGCAAATGAAATTACTAAAATCATGCCATTAAAAATATTGAAATTCCTTGAAGCAGTATTAATTTTCAATTACTTTTTATCTTTTTAGCTAGATGTAAAAAAAGAATATAAATTTTCACTTACCGCTGGCATTAATTTTTTTATTATTATTCCCTTTTTTGTAGCATGTTCTTAGGAAATTTCCTTTTCAGTTCGTTTTCAAATAACTGTGAATTTATGTTAGTAGGCTACTTTTTCTCTTGCTTTTACTACATGTATTTTTAATGAAATAAATTTTAGAACTTAAACATTATTCTGAAGTTCAATTTACTTTGTTTAAATAAATTAGTCTTTGCATCAAATTTTAATTATGCGGAAGTTTGAAATAATGTTTTTCGTTGTCCTTTTTAATTAGTTTTTAAATTAAATTTTAATATTTTGTCCTGTTTACTCATTCCCGAGAATTTTAGCATAAATAATGTATAAAGTTTAGTGCAGTATATGTATTAGAATGCATATAATGTGTTTTGTTATTATTATTATTAATGAAGCATGTTGTTTAAAAATATTTTGCCTGTGAGTAATAATTATTAATATGAATCTGTTTTATTTCCGTTATGTTCTAGAATTATGTTCTTATTTTAAAAATATTAAATGCACAAATTGTTAATAATGGCATAGGAATGAGATTTCCCTTTTCTTTTCGTTCTACTTGGTTATTGAATAGTATCAGCGTATTCTTCATTATAAAATACCGAAAATTGTTGGTATTTATCTAAATGAGATCATTTTTCATTACTTGGCATTAACTTTCATATTATAATTTTGTATTTTCAACATTGTTTTATTTTTATTTTAATTTCATTTTATGGGACTCCAATTCGGTTCGTTTTGGAATAAATGTCTCTCTTTACTGTAGTGTACGGGTAAGTCGATTATTTCTTTTACCTATTATACTTTTTTCTAATGTTTAAACGTGAAAATCTTTATGTGACACTTCGATAACTTTGTGTTTGTGAATTCCTAACGTGTGGTAAATATAATGCAAAATATTCTTACAATTGGTATTTTTAGGGAGGTGGGGGGAGGGGGTGCTGTAATGAAATTTCGTTTCACTAATTGTTTTTTGTTGTTGTTGTTGTTGTTTCTTTGTTTTGTTTTGTTTTTTCAATATTATTGTTATTTTAATTTTGCTTGAATTGGTTGCATCATATTTGCTTTTGAGTAAAAATGTAGAATCAATATAATTAAAAATTTCGTTGTAATACACTTTTGTACCACTGTAAAAAAATAAAAATAAATAAATTAAAAAAAAATAAATAATAGTAATAATAATAATAATAATAATAATATATATATAACAACATAAATGATCATCTACAAATGTGAATATATAAATTATAAATGAAGTTTTTGCAAATTAAAAATGAAGTTTTATCCTTCAGGGAAACATTTTTAAAGGCTATTTCCATGAGTACTTGTAGTGTAAGTCACATGCTATGACTTTTGGCTACCAGTATTTTAGAACGGAAAATGTGACTTATTTTATTGGAGATAACTCACTAAATGAATAAGGCCAAGGAAACGTTTCGAAAATAACGGTGACCAACAAGCATAACAGTTATTCGCTATGTGACTTACACTACAAAAACTCATGGAACTAGCCTAAAAACATCATCAGTTCAAGCGAAACAAAGAAATAAAAATTCAGTGAATATTGAAAAAATGGAAATATTTTGGAACCAAGGCAGATTCTTCAGACCCAAATTATTTTTTAAGTTCCACAAATAACAAACATGTACGGTTTCATCCTTGCAAAATCCATATCAAGCTTTAAAATGCAAAATTTGGGCTACCGTACACAATAAATAAAGTAAAAAGAATAAACAAATAAATAAATAAAGTGGATTAAAGATAGCATTTACCAATTGAAGAACCAATGGAAGTACCAGTGAATCCATCCATGACAGCAAGTTTAAAAATTGCTTAGAAATGATTTACACGTTGCCAGAAATATTAGAAGTATAATACCATTAATTCAACCATAGAGTTAGGAAAAACAGTGCTATAATGTTGAGATAGATTAAATACAGTATTTCCACTATATTAGAAGAGCGATAGCGCTGCCCTCTATCATATGATAATACATTTAAAGATCACTTTGAAAGAATACATGTGTATCAAGAACTGTACGGATTGGAAGGTAAGTTCATGAAGATGTCTAAAAAATTCAATAATAGTACTAGGTTCCATTATAGTACAATGGTTGACGACCCCTGATGCAAAACCTGTTTATTTAAAAATGTCAAAAAACAGTTTATGATTGAGGTATGATTATTGTATAATAGCATAAAATCTGTATAATTAATTACATAAATAATATTTATATACCATATTTTGTCATAGTAAAGTAAGATTATCATTTAATTTTATATTTTTAATTTTATATGTATTTTTTAAGCGCTGTTGTTATTTAGAAATATATTTCTCTTCATTTATTACAACAGAATTGAGACTTTCTATTCTAAATGACATTTTACTTACATACATTATCTATTTCTTTTATTTTCTTTGTGTTTTTCTATCTGTATTTACTTTGATGTGAAATAGTCTTCCTTCTAAATGAAATCTGCAAATAAATTTATAAGATGCGGCTTTCTTAAATAATACCATAAAGAATTATTAATGTATTTTTCTTATCTCTAAATAAAAATACATTTTTCATTTGATAAATTTCTACTATATATTAAAGAAAAAATCTATATTTTCTACCCCCTTGAAATAAATGAAAAACTTCCTTTTTACTCTTGTTCAGAATTCTATGATTAAAATAAAAAGAAAATAAAACAGTAATAAAATAAAGGAAAAGGAGTAATCCATTAATTGTCTGGGAGACCATATATTTTCAAAAGTTTTAGATGAAGGATGAAAGAAAACTGCTACCGTTCTAAATCGAAGCATCTAATGGCTGGGATTTTTTTTTTTCCTAACTTTTTCTTTGTATTTTTTTTCTCTATTTTTTAAAGATAAATTGATATATAATGGGGAGTATCAAAACTATCGATTTTTATGAAGTAAACAAATGTTCCGAGATTTTCATATCAGGAAATTATTCGCAACATTGTGTTTCAAGCACGATCTTGCTTTTATTCCGTTACTTTTTAATCTATTGTAATCGTTCACTGCGCGATCTGAAGCATTGATTATCTCAATCTTATGCTTTCAACTTAAATAAGTCTTAAATTATAGGATAGGCAGCCTAAGAGAGACTGCTCAGGGCCGGCTAGGCCTGCCCCTTAGAGCTTAACGTCTCTCCCGGTATGTTCCCCGACACGTTGGGGCTCGTTAGTGAGTACAGCCCTGTCCGGCCGTATGCAGGCGGACAAACACAAAATGCTCAAGGGGCGACGCTCACCCGCTAAGGGCGTCTATGCACCACCGACCACAGAACCCAGAATTTATTTTAAAAAGAACAAAGTGGGATTACAAAAATTCCTGGCGAATGCCTTCCCGCCAGGAAAACGCCTACTCGCGACAGAGGGCGGGAGTATGAGAACATTTAAAGTAAAAATAAAATAAAATAAATAATAATAATAATAATAATAAACATCACTGATCCTGGCCGCCGGGGTAGGAACCCCTCTCGCGACAAGGGGCGGCAGGAAGGGAAAAGAATGGAATGCGTGGCACAAGTAAGATGGCACGAGCAAATACTCAAGCGTCCATTGGAGATGTAATGATTTGCGTGGCACAAATAAGATGGCACGAGCAGATAAGCAGAACCAGGGCTTAAGTTAAGTTTGTTAAGTATGTAAGGAAATTGTGAATGTGTTTTAATTTGTTGAGTAGGAGGGTGCGGGAAAGGACGTTTTGGAGCCAGTTGGCTGGCAGTATGTCTGGACGCCTCAAGTGCCAGCGTTGCGTGAGAGTACAACTGTAGTACGGGTGACTTATAGTGCCATCTTCACCGCAGACGCAAGTGGCAGTGGATCTTATTTTGAAGCGGTCCAGATATGCCATAAAAGGGCCATGTCCTGTTAAGAAGCTAGTGGTGTAGGGTGTTAAGTTATATAGTGTGAGAGAAACTTTAGGAATTAGCTTATATGTGTGCCTGCCCTTTTTTGAAGTATCCCAGTGCTCCTGCCATCGCGTCAGTATCCTTGCTCTAAGGACCCCTTTGACGTATGACTGGGGCACTGGGAGGTGTGTGTCTATTGTTTCTTTCTGTGTGGCCTTCTTCGCTAGGTTGTCTGCTAGTTCATTGCCAAAGATACCTTTGTGAGCCGAGACGTGACCTAGTGAGATACGATGTAGGAGATTCTTAAGTTTTAGTTTGATTTGCAGTACTAGAGGATGTTTTGTCCTGTGTGCCTGTATTGCCTGCAGGCCAGAGAGGCAGTCACTGTAGATGATAATACTATTGCTAGAGTGGGATTCCACCCACTCTAATGCGTTTAGTATTGCGAACAGCTCCGCTTGGAATACGGAGTTATTATCATCTAGCCTTGCAGACCACTGATGGACCACCACCGTGCCCTCCGTGGCGCAGAAGGCTGCGCCCACGCCAGTCTCTGTGCCTGAACCATCAGTGAAGAGTGTGGTGCTAAGGGCAGGTGTGTAGCTGTTGCGTGTTGTGTTTACTTGAAAATGTGAAGTCTCCTCAGCGGGGTGGAGCTGCCAGCTCCTGACTTTGTATTGCAATGTTGTGTTTGGAAAAAGAGAATCTATTACTGTGTCACGTTTTAGCTGTAGGATTGAGGATTTGGCGTGTTCGTATTCTAGTTGAAGTGTGATGGGTGGAATACCTGTAAGTATATGTAGTGCATCTGTGGAGATTGTGCGGTAGCCTCTTGAAATTTGTAGGAGAAAAGTGCGTTGTATTGATTTTAGTTTAGGTTGTGCTATGGATGATAAATTGCCCCCCCCCCCCCAGATACAGGCCCCGTAAAGTATTATTCTTTCGATTATTGTTAGGTACCAGATCTTCAGTGTTTTGTTGTCTACCCCTCCCAATTTAGAAGTTAGTCTTAATGAATTATTATGATATGCTGTCAATTTAAGTTTTAGGTCGTTAATGTGTGGGATCCAGTTAAGATTTGCGTCAATGGTTATACCTAGGAGTTTTATGAATTGTACGTGTCGAATGGAGACATTATTGATCCTCATCACTGGAGGGCGTTTTGGATCATATCTGTGTGGTTTGGTGAATACTAGTGCTTGAGACTTTTGTGGTGAGAGTGTGAGGTGCAGTAAATCCAGGAGCCGGCAGAAAATAGGAAGAGCTTCGGCAAACTGTTCCTCCAGATGACGTCTGTAACGACCGGAGAAAATGAAGCTGAAATCATCGGCGAAGGCAAATAGTTTAAATCCCAGCCGATTTAGTTCTGTTAGTAGCACATTTGCTACAAGCAACCAGAGGATTGGGCCAAGGCACGAGCCCTGGGGGCAACCCTTCTGTAATCGGTGGGTAGATGTGCCAGCACCCCAGTTAATCAGGACGCTCCTCTGTGAGAGGTAGGAGCCGATGAGACCAGCTATGTTCCCCGGACAGTTGAGTGCTTGTAGTTGTAAGAGAATGTCTCGCCATTCTACGTTGTTGAATGCGCCTTGTATGTCTAGTGAAACGAGTGATGTTGCGTTGCCCTGGGCTATGCTTTCAGTACAGGCAGTCATTATGGCATGAAGTGCGAGCTCGCATGAGTGGCCCTCGCGGAACCCGAATTGTCTGGGGTGGAGAAGGTTGTTTGACTCCAAGAAGTGTGTCAACCGCATAACCAGAAGTTTTTCCAGAAGCTTTCCCAGAGTGGGAAGAAGGCAGATGGGTCTGTATGACTTGGGTTCGGAAGGAGACTTGCCTTGCTTCAGAAAGTAAACTACCTCTCCCTGCCTGAGTACTAAAGGAAAGTACCTCATGGTGAGGCAGAGGTTTATATGAAAGTATTTTTAACCAGTGGCTCCAACTTATATGGACCGGTGGGGCACAAGCCCACCCAATAATTTGATCTCTCCGCCCGCCCAATTTCAATTGATTTTTTTTTCATTATTTATTTATTTAATCACTGAAATGAAATTTGATCTTATTGACGTTCTGAAAATAATTTTGCATGAAAAAATATAAGGACATCACTAATTAGAGCTCCAGGAACACCGAACGACTCTTCAGCGGATGTAGAATTAAATTTCTCTGAAAAACAAATTTCCTGCATATTTTGCCATCTGTTTTATTGTCATGAATTGATAAAGCACTGAGGTTACTAAAATGCATATTTTTCTTGGCATATAGTTTTTTGCACTTTTAATAGTTAGTAGTTTTTATGCTATTTATAATAAATATTAATATATTTATAAAAAAGAACTTATGAGAATATAATTTAATAAAATTATTTATTAAATTATAATAATTTTATATTTTGCTTAGAATTTATGAATTTCATCTTTAGTCATTCGCTCCTCCCCCGCCCCTCTCTCCAAATACACGTGGACTAATTAGAGGGGAGGTGGTGTTATTTTACTAAAAAAGTTTTGTGCCCACCCAATATTTTTCAAAAGTTGGCGCTACTGTTTTTAACACCTTATGCACGCGACCTGAGGTCGAGACTAAAATTCGTCTGCTGGCGGTATTTACTCTTGAACATTAGCATAGATGTCTATGGAGTGTGACGCAGGGTTGGTAAGGTTTTTCCCACCCTTGGTAAATACCATGGTAAAAACCGGTATTTACCGTCCTGGGAAATACTATGTTTTTCCCACATGGGAAAAACTGATTATTAAAAACATAAATATAAATTCAAAACAACCTTTAAAAATGTCAAAATTGGGTTCCAAAAGATAGCTTAAAAGGTAAAAAAAAAAAAAAAAGGAAGATCTACAAAAACAGACAATGGAGTGCATGTATTTAAATTGGCATTTATTCACACACTAGTACACAGATTCCCAAACATTTATCAATTATAATCGTATTCATATTCTTCGTCTTCCACATTGGATTTTAGCATCATATAACAAAATACTAATTTAGAGACTTTGTAAACCCAGTCTATTTCTAATCTTGTTTTGGATGAAAGAAAATTTAGAAGAAAAAAAAAAAAACGCTCCAAAGAGGCTGATGATGTAGGACATCCCAGAAGATGTTTTATGCAATAATTCTTATTTATTTATACAGTAGATCTTTATTGTTAATTATTATTATGAATTTGTTACATTAGTTCAACTTTATCCTCTTAATTTAGAACTTTAATGAAAAGAAAAATGGTATTATTACAATATATTACTCATTTTCAAAAATGTTTAATGAATGATTTGGTCCAGGTATAGTTGACCATGTTATAAAGTATATTTAACAATATGTGGAATAATCAATGTTATTAAAAAGTTCATAATCTGGAAAACTCCTGTGGACAAGGAATGCAGTATAAAGATACTCTAATATATTTTCATATGTTTCAGATATATTTCGCCTTATTTCTAACCCTTTAAGACCGGACCCGCATGATCGTGCGGATTAGGCAATAACTAAAATTCTATCTTCCTGGGTTATCTATTCCATAAATGCCGGAATAGAGTGATTGTGCTGGTTAACAGAAACTATATTATATGAATTTTATCAACAGATAGTAAATTATCAGTTACAAATTTCAGTTATATCTAGGGATGCACCGAATAGTAATTTTGGCCGAATACCAAATATTCGGCCTATAGGTGAACCGAATACCGAATATTTGGCCAGCCGAATAGTAACTATTCGGCCGAATACCGAATATTAGGCTTGTCGAATAATTTTATGTTTAAAGGCATTAAAATGTTAAATTTTAAAACAGTTTTACATAATATTTAAAACAGAAACTTTCATTTTGATAATCAAGAGCTTTTTTCAAGTAAACTTTATGCTGAAAAAAATCTGCTTTGAGTTATTTAAGAAGAGGATAGTTATACAACTTTTTTAATTAATAAAATGTTAAATTTCATGGCTTCTTCTGTGAATTAAAACAAATAAATAAAATTTTCTTAAATTCTAAAACAAACATTGTAAAATCAAAGCCAAATTGTGAAAAAATTGTACAGAACCATATATTATTTGTTTGTCAGGAAGAGACAAAAGTAAATAAATAATACAATCTATTCAAATTTTATAGGGTGGCAACTCAGCAAAAATAACTGTTCTACTCCCTTTGATTAAGCAAGGAAGTTTTTAAATGCATCCTAGATCGATGTCTAGAGTGGGCGATCATTTTCAGAGATTGTAAACGTTGTTCTTAAAATCTTACCAAGAAACAGATTATTTACTGGACAATGTTCAGGAACTTGCATTTGTACATAATTCCTATGAAAATCCTCGTGATTGGTTAATTTTCTCAAATAATACTTAACAAACAGCAAATAAATAATGTAAAAGCATTCTTTTTTATTTAAATATGATTCTGTTTCTAATTATTCTGAATATCTTTATAATTTGACTGTTAAACGTAGAAATAGTATAAGGTTTTTTTAAATGTTTAAAAAAAATTTTTTTAAGTATTCAGTTGGGCCGAATATTTCGATATTCGGTCAAACCGAATATTCGGAAACATGGTCGAATACCGAATAGATACCGAATATTCGTTGCATCCCTAGTTATATCATTGTTTTTAAAAAAACACAAAAAGCTGCCCAGTCTTAAAGGGATGAGGTAAATTTAATGATGTGCGAAATGTGACCCATATAATGCACAACCTTGCATTTTTAGGTTTTCGTTATACAGATCTTCTACTGTATTCATTTCTTACAGAATAATTTTAAACCTAAAGGAAATTTGTAATAATTATGTATTTCCAACTTTCATTTTACACATCAGATTCAGAAAATCAGAATATTTCTTACATATTGTCATTTGGAAGTTTTTTCCAGTATTTACCACATTTTCCTGGTATTTACCACTTTATCCCGGTATTTACCAGTTTTTCCCGGTGAGATGGGAAAAACAAGTTTTGGACGGGAAAAAGCCAACCCTGAGTGTGAGTTATTAATGATTGTTTCTTAAAAATACCGTAAAAAAATTCATTGTTGTAGCAGTATATACTTAATACATTGTAATATAAATTCAAAATGTTGTCGTTTTATGCGAGAAAAACCCCTAAATTTGCAAAATTTCGGTTAAAATGTATGCACTCAACCTACGTCGAGGCTAAAGTGGTCTGCTATAGCGATGTTGCACCAGCGCAAACTGGCATTCTTGCGGTACAGTGACTAGAATAATATATCATCATACCTCCAGCTCTAGCGTTTGACGTCACGTGCATGAGGTCCAGTGATTTATGGGAAAATTGCTTTCTTTAGTTTCCGTAAGGTGCCAAGAATTTAGTTCTTTAAAAATTAAAAAGTTGGCACTTTGTTATAAAACAGATTTTGGTTGCGTGGCTATACAGGGTGTCCAAAAAGCATTGACCTCGTCTTTTATTCCTTAAGTATTGATCATAGACATATATTATAAATCACAAAGTTACGTAAAAGAAGGTAGAAAATTTTATTAAATCGATTAAAATCTTCAGGAGATTAAATTTGAAGAAATACCAAATTTAATTTTTTTAACCTCCCCCCCCCCCCCCTCTCCCCATAGAGAAAATTTCCCAATGAGTAAAATGTGTCCCGTACACTGATAAGGCCATGTACAAAATTTCAGTATTTTAACATAAAAAGTCGCGGAGATATATTTAAACGAAGTTGATGACTGGTTAATCATAAATTAAAATATAAATATTTTCAACGAGATTAGCAATCATTGTTTTCTTTCGTAATTTGTATGCGACCCCTAAAACAGGATGATCCAACATGATTTTCTCCCTTTGCCGATTCATATCCAGGCATCAAAAAGTAATCAAAACTAAGTCACATCATCACGCACAGTACATCAAAAGTAAGTCATCATGTATGTATTTTCATACCTCTGCTATTTTTTATGATAAAATAACCTTATTAGTTTTATAATAAAATGCTGAAATTTTGTACATGACCTTATTAGTTTTATAATAAAATGCTGAAATTTTGTACATGACCTTATTAGTTTTATGATAAAATGCTGAAATTTTGTACATGACCTTATTAGTGTATGGGGCACATTTTACACATTAGGAAATTTTTTGTACGGACCGTATAAAATTTTAAATTTTGTATTTCTTCAAATTTAATCCCCTGAAAATTTTAATCGATTTCATAAAATTCTGTATCCTTTTTTTACGTAACTTTGTAATTAACATATGTCTATAAGCAATAAAAGCGTACACCCTGTATATTGTATCACGCTAAAGAATTATTCGGTGTCTTATTTTAAAAGAATTTGTAGAATGTTTCTTTCGACTGAACAAAAGGAATGTTGTTTGAAAATAAAGTAGCTCACAATTAATCAAAATTGAGACTCCTTAACACTACACAAAAAGCATTATCTTGCTTTTATTTCTTTACTTTTACTCTATTTTAATATTTTTTTAGCGCGATCTGAAACACTGATTAGCTCACTCGTAAGCTTTCGCCTTAAATAACGTCCAAATTATAGGATAGCTGATATTTAAGTATTTTTAACCAAATTGATTTATGGGGAAACTGTTTTCTTTACTTCCCACATAAGGTGCAAAGAATGCAGTTCTTTAAAAGAAATAATAAGGAGGAAAACTCACATAAAATAATTCTTGATGCATTGCACATAATATGTTTGTTATATAGCATACTTTAAACCTGTTAGAATGTATGTTTTAAAGAAAAACACGAAATATGTTTTAGAGTTTTTCATGAAAAATAACGAAATATATCTTATAGAAATTTATTTTAATGTAAAAGTATACAAACAAGATAAAGAATTTTTTTTTTAATGGAAAAATAATTGTGTCATGCTTTTTTATATACCTGAAATTTTATGTAACAGATAATGAAAAATGTGTATACTTTGATAGACACTATGTACATAATGCCTGAAGAGATGGTATATGATAAGTATAAGTATAACAGGGTTCCTACAGGTCAGGGGAAAACAGGGAAAAGTCGGGGAATTCGAAAATTTAGGCAAAAAGTCGGAGAAATGTCAGGGAATTTTTTTAATATTTGAAGTGGTCAGGGAATTTTTGATTATTACTTCCCATCATAATCTTTATTATCGTTGTAAATGAAGAAATTTTGAACTAATTATTCATCCAATCTAAAATTTTTTTATAAAATTTATGCAAACTAATACAACAATAGCACAATATGAAAAATAATTAAAAATCTGAAATTTATACAGCACATACTTTTTTTTAACATTTATCTAGACTAAAGCTGTTCATTCTGGAGGATTTTACTACAATATATAAGCCGAATTTTTACTAAGAAAAGTCAGGGAATTTTTTTTTTACCAAAATTGTGTAGGAATCCTGTATAAGTACATTAACTAATACATTAAATTCTTGAATTTAATGTATTAGTAAATTTTATCTTAAACTAGCTGCATAGAAGCCAATCTGTTGTGTTGCATTTGTATTTTGTAAGATATTTCGAGTGTTTTGAGAGAGATACTTACCAATCCAGTTTTTAACCCCTTCGGGAAGGGAGCCTTTTACGAAATTTTTAATCTTTTGTCACCGTTTTTTAAAAACAGAAATTTGTGTCTTCTTCAATCGAGAAAATGCGCTGATTAAATAAGATAAATTTTACAGTAAAATTTTACTGGTGAGGAAAAACAAGGATTCTGAGCGCTTCATGCGGCACGTATACGTGTCGCTCGTCCCCAAGGGGTTAAATTAAAATGTTTAACTCATAAGCAAGTGTAATTATTAACATTTATAGATCTCAATTAGAGTTTTCAATTTTCTTAATATACCTTAAAAATGATCAATTATTTCTCGAGTTATTGAAAAATTGGAAAAAACTTTAAAAATTGGATTATTAATTGATTCTTCCTGTTTTCTCAAAGTTATTTTAGATATTGGAATGCGACAAACTGCAGATTATAGCCAGAAACATTTTTTACAGTGTAAAAAAAAACTGTTTTAAAGAAAAAGCAGTTTTTTTCTTCAATATATATATATATATATATGTGTGTGTGTGTGTGTGTGTGTGAATTTTGTAATTTTTACAGAAAGAAACTGTTTTCTGTAAAAAAAATACAGATATTTTCTGTAAATTAAACGGTTTTCCGCTGGCACCAAAATTGACAGTTTTTTCTGTCAATTTGAGACATTTATTAATTTATATATATATATATATATTATAGTCTATAACTGGTTATTGCATCAATTTTGATAAATTTTCATGTGTTTAAATGGTTTAATTGTACAAAAAGTTTACATATATAGTATGTGGTACTCCCAAATTCATATTCTTTAGTTTATTTATGGATAATATGAAGATGAAACCACACATTTTATTTGTGGAACTGAACGCATTTGAGACCCGATGATTCTGTCTAAGTTCTACAAATTTCCATCATTCTATTTCTGTTATTCAATTTCTGCTGATTTTTACTATGTTTTTGGAATCTATGTTAAGTGTGTTGGGGAGAACTGTATTTGTTAATGTCATTTTATTCATAATTTCACAGTTTTTGTTGGTGGTCGGTAATGTTTATTTAATGGTTATATATATATATATGTATATAG
This sequence comes from Maratus speciosus, assembly GCA_963932465.1. Taxonomy (NCBI): domain Eukaryota; kingdom Metazoa; phylum Arthropoda; class Arachnida; order Araneae; family Salticidae; genus Maratus; species Maratus speciosus. The sequence goes on from OZ010789.1 coordinate 450,297,544, forward strand.
TATATATATATATAGCCTCTGATAAGTTTACTGCTTGTTACGCAACTGTTTCTGAGCCTATTCCATCCAAACAGACATACAATAGTTACATTGTAATAAAAAGGTAAATGTTTCTTAAACTAGGAAAATAAAATATAATCACAAGCGAAAATATGCAATAACCTCTTCCAATTTACCCACGATTCCGAAAAGTATCCTTTACTTTTAGACACCTCGGAAACTAATATATTTTCGTGGTTTAAGGAAGGATTTGTGAAAACGAAGTCTCTTTTGCTATCACTGATTTTCGGAAACATTTTCGAGTCAGTTTTTCAACCCGGAATATAGATTTTTCGGGTGATAACCATTCTCAAGTCAACTCTTTTATGTTTGACAAATATGTTTTGCAGACAAACATGATAAATTAACACCATTAACATTAACATTGAAATTAATATTATTTTGTTACTCTTGTATTTATGAATTCAGTTCGCAGCTGAAAATGTTTAATTGAGAATTGATAGTATCCTAAAATCCGATATTCTGGTTTAAGACACTGATGAATACACTATTATAAAAACTCTTCGGAAATGTTTCCGAAAATCAGTGACAACAAAAAAAAACTTTGTTTTTTAAATCTCGAAAATATATTGGTTTCTGAGGTTTCTAAAGATAAAGAACGGTTTTCGGAACGTGAGTTACTCGGAAGAGGTTATTGCGCACGCTTAAACCGTTTAAGCTACCGAAATTTTGTTTTTACGAATTGAACTAAACTTTCTTAATTGGAAGCCAAGCCTTCAAAAAATTGGAAAATTTTAATAATTTCAGTTTTTTTTTGTAGTTTCGAAAATGAAAAAGTAATGCCAATGAAGTCAAACTTCAGATATCCGCCATTTTGTGAAATTTTTATTTATCTTATTAATTTGAATTTCAGCATTCAACTAATTTATTACATTTTCAGAATTTTTTTTTTTTTTCAGGTGATTGTTCAGAGCACAATTACTTACGCTAATTTACTGCGCATTCCGTGCGTACTGAATTTTGAAAGAGTTTAGATTGATTAAAATATCAGCCTTTTTATATCACAATATTTACATACTTAGATAAAAGTACAATAAATTCAATGCCAAGAATAATTTTTACCATGTGCATCATTCAAAAAAAAAAAAAAAAAAAAAAAAAAAAAATCCCGAATATGCCCGAAAAACTAGGCCGTATCTGGAAAACTCCCGTTAAATAAAGTATCCCTGATATACTTTTTTTTTTTTTTTTTAATTTCTCTCCGTTCAATGAAGATTAAATGGTAAGAAAGTGCTGTGTATGTGTATAACACATCAGCGAAATTCCAGGTCTAAATATCAGTTAAAGAAATTGCTTGTTCTGCATTACTACTTTACAGTATAATAAATATGTTTTTCCAAAAATGTTAATACTGCTGTTTCGATTCGCATATCCTATTCTACTAAATAAAATTTTAATATTAATTTTTCTAAAATATTTAAAAAAAGAAAATATGCTCACGTTTAAATTAATTTTTTTTTTTTCGCTAATAGCATTCAATAACATGAATTGAATGACATTTATAATATCACTTTTTCGAACTTTCTCGTTTGGTTTTCAAAAAAAAAAAAAAATTTCACTGAATTATTTCCGCATTAAACACTAAATTGCTTTTACCTTCTCTTAATTTTGATCGTTTTCATTGCACTGAAAATGAAATAATTACCAGATTAAATGTGGGTCACGTATCCAAAGTTGGCGTTATTTTAGCGGAATTTCTTTCTTAATTAGAACTTTTTTTTTATTTATTAATTAATGATCATCACTTTCAGTTCTTTTATTCTGGGATTTCTCTTTATAAGTAGATGGTTATAAGTTGTATGCATTAAGGTTTTTGTATTCTTTTTTTATTTCTGTTTACTTTCTTACTTTCTTTACTTTCTTGTTAATTTCTGCTGATGGATGATTTCAACGCTAAGAGTATTTTGTAATATTTGGAAGTATTTTAACCACAGACTCTGATATTTAACTTTATTCAAAATATTTAAACTTTACATAAGTTTAACTTTATTTTTTTTTTTTTGCGCAAATACCATTAAATAACATAAATGGCATTATAATGTAATTTTTTCGAACCTTCTCTTTTGAATATCCAAAAAGTTCATTGATCGTTATAAAAAAATTTCACAGAATTATTTCCACATTAAACACTAAATTGCTTTTACCTTCTCTTAATTTTTACCGTTTTCATTGCACTGAAAATGAAATAATTACTAGATTAAATGTGGGTCACGTATCCAAAGCTGACGTTATTTTAACGGTATTTCATTCTTAATTAGAATTACTTTAAAATTTATTAATTAATGATTATCGCTTTCAATTCTTTTATTCTGGAATTTGTAGATGGTTATAAGTTGCATGCATTAAATTTTTGTATTCTTATTGTAATTCTGTTTACTTTCTTACTTGTTAATTTCTACTGATGGATGTTTTCAACGTTAAGAGAGAGTTTTCTAATATTTGGAAGTATTTTAACTAGGGATGCATCGAATAGTGATTTTGGCCGAGTACCGAATGCCGAAATTCGGCCAACAGGTAAACATAATACCGAATATTCGGCTAGCCGGATAATGACCATCAAGTCGAATACTGAATATTCGGCCTGCCGAATAGTAACTATTCGGCCGAATACCGAATATTCGGCTTGCCAATTACTTTTAAATTTCAGAATTTGAAAGTATTAAAAAGTTAAATTTTGAAACAATTTTACATAATATTTAACACACATACTTCCATTTTGAAAAACAAGATTTTTTTTACAAGTAAATTCTACACTAAAAATAAAAATTATGCTTTGAATTGTTATTTAAGAAGAGGGTAGTTTAAAAGCTTCTTTAATTGATAAACTTTTAAATTTCATGGATTCCTCTCTCTGAATTAAAAGAAATGAATAAAATTTTCTTATATTCTGAAACAAAATATTTATAAATGAAAGTGAAATTCTGAAGGAATTGGATGAAAAATTGTACAATCATATACTGTTTATTTGTCGGGAAAGGATTAAAATCGTCATTATTGATTAATTTTCTTACGTGATACTTAACAGCACATAAAAAAATGAAAAAGCATTATCTTTTATTTAAATATAATTCTATTTCTAATCATTAATCATCAAATAATTCTATTTCTAATCATATCTTTTATTTATTTACAGTTAAAAATAGAAGTTGTTTTAAGGGTTTCTTAAAAAGGTCTTTTAAGTGTTCGGTGTGGCCGAATATTTCGATATTCAGCATACCGAATAGTTTGATATTCGGCCTAACCGAATATTCGGTAGTATGGCCGAATACCGAATAGATACCGAATATTCGGTGCATTCCTAATTTTAACCACATTCCCTGATATTTAACTTTAATGTTTATATAAAAATACAAAATAAAGGGATTTAAATAAAAGTAAACGAACTCACTCTCTTAATTATATGAATAACGTAAAATAAAAAGTTTCGAAAATCAAAAAGGATGACCGATGACTCTCTTATCAAGAATATTACATCCATGGTTCCGTCATACTTCTTAAAGTAGTTTGAATATATGAGGTTTCATTTGATTTGGCTTAGCCCGATAATTCTTAATTACAAAACTTTCAGATACTTATTAGAGAAACTTAAATTTAGTATGTTCCAATACAGTTCTTTTAATGTCTTAAAGCGCGGTGATAATTAAAATTTGCACCAGAATTTTTTAATAAAATTTTATTTTTACAACGCACGTGCAAAAAGCTTTTCTCTGCATTTTTTCTTTGTTTTAAACAGAAATTATTTGAAAATTCTGGTGAGAGTTTAATTATACACGAACAGAATTGCTTGGCCCTAAAATGATTAACTAACAAGCTAATATATTCCAATGTTCATATCTTGTTCATCTTTAGAATTTTACAACTTTGTTCATATATCTGGGATTTCTTTATATATATATATATATATATATCTGATAATCTTCTATATACTTCCATATGTTTTTTATTTCCTGTTCATTTTATAAATATCTTTTATTTAATAGTTATTATTAACGATTTATATATTATTTTTATTATATATTTATATTAATTATTATTGAATTTTTTTATAGCATATAGCTATATGCTATAAAATAAATTGTTTGGTTTTGCTGTTGATATTTTTTTTTTTTTTTTTTTTTTTTTACATTCATAGGTTTTCATTTGTTCATCTTGTGACATTTGAATAATAAAAATACTACTAGATGGCAGCACCAAAATTTGTCTTTTGATGATAAGTTATAAATTTTGTCTTTTGCAGCTTCTTTTCAGTAGTAATTTCCTACACCAGGTGTTTTTTTTCGCTAAATTTTGACGATATTGTTAAATAGTAATTAAGTAATTTAAAAGTGTATTTTAGTTATTTTAAATAATATAATTACTTTCTGTTTGTTTTATTTTATATCATATTAATTGTATTTATCACGGTATTTCAAAATGTATTAATTGCATCCTTTGGTATCAATTACTGTGATTTCTTAACTGTTTTATTCACCTTAATCTTTACCTTATTATGGTAGCCATGTGCGAGTGGATATATTGAAAAAAAAACTGAAATATTAATCGGTATGTTGTGTAATATTTCTATTTTATATGCTATAAATATTTAAATAGGTTTTATTGATTTTTCCATTTCATATTATTTGATTCTATTCTGTTTTCATTTTGAATCTATTCACTTGATTATAATGGTTGTTCGGGCACAGAGAAAAAAAAAATTTTTAGCTTTAGCTTTTTTTTTTCTCACAGAAAACAACCATATTGCTTATATCATTGAATTCTGTGCCCTTGAAAACGTAATTCAATATATAAGCTTTTCCATTATTTGTCGGTGTCCACTTTCTTCTTTTTTCTTCCATAATAATTCTTATAATAAATTATTTGGCACTTTATTTTATACTTACAGCTTTAATTCACAATATTACGGTTTTTGATGATGGTAGGTTATATTTAATTAATGGTTATATATATATACACTCTGTTTTTTAAAATACATGTTGCTATTGTTATGGGGATCAGTTTTATAGACATTGAATAAATTCCTTTTTTATTTATAATTTCTCAAATTTTGTTGATAATTTGTATTTGTTTTATATATACGGGGTTGTTCTAAAGGTGATGTCCAAACGGCACGTGTAGTTGTGTCAGGTCATGAGGAGCAAGAATTACATAGGAACTGGGGATCGGAAACGCGATCGTGACTGTGCAATTGAATCGTGACTGCGAAGCGAAGAAAAGATAACAAACGGTATAAAATACTTTTATTTTACAGAAAACTTAATCGAAGAACAAAATACAAATTAAAAACGTTGTAACTCATAACAAGTGCTCAAAATGTGCCCCATTAGCTGTGATACATCGCTGCCGCATGGAATCGCGAACACGTTCCAATTGGTCAGGAAAGATATCCCCAGAGTTCTAACACAGGTTGTTTTGGTCGGGGATCGCGCTGACCACGATGCAGGGTCAATTGGAACGTGTTTGTGATTACATGCGGCGCCAATGCGAAGAATGCATCGCGGCTAATGGGGCACATTTTAAGCACTTGTTATGAGTTGTAACATTTTACATTTGTATTTTGTACTTCTATTAAGTTTTTTGTGAAATAAAGGTTGTTTTACTTCGTTTGTTATCTTTTCTTTGTTTCACGGGCACATTGCACCGTCACGATCACGTTTCCGCCCTCCAGTTCTTGTGTAATTCTTGCTCCTCACGACATGACTCCATCTACACTTGCCGTTTGGACATGACCTTTTGAAACATCGTGTATATATGTGTGTGTGTGTGTGTGTGTGTGCGTGTATTTATGGAAATATGTATATGGTTTATGGAAAGTAGAAGGGAAACGGATCGCTGTTGGAAATGATTGATTTTTGGTCAGTCAGTTTCATTTTGTTTAATCTGGTTTAGATTTTGTTACTTTCGGTTTCGCTATGTGGTCTCGACAGGTAAATCCGCGGAATATTGCATGCTTAAAAACAGATTTAACCCTGCATTGTGTGCCATAAACCACGCAGCCTGTCTCTAAGTTCAGTTGATTTGTTATTCTGATATTTAGTTTGTTACTTCGGTTGATTTTGGTCAAGATTCAACTGGTTATGTTGTGTTTCTTTCAGTTAGTTAATTTCTTTTAAATATTTTATTGTTTGGTTTAGTTACTATATTTGGTATCCGAAGTTCTACAAATTTCCATCATTCCATTTCTGTTATTCATCTTCTGCTGTTTTTTACTATATGTTTGGAATCTATGTTAAGTGTGTTGGGGAAACTGTATTTGTTAATGTCATTTTATTCATAATTTCACAGTTTTTGTTGGTGGTCGGTAATTTCTATTTAATGGTTATATATATATATAATGATACTTTTGGCAAATAAAATTATTAAATCACAAAATAAAATCACTACTATAAAAATTAACCAATTATTAGAAATCGTCACAAAATAGCATCAATCCAGTATTTCTGAATTCACTGGCTAATAAAAAGTAGTAATAAAAAAAATCTAGAAACAGAAGGAAAAAACAATGCAATAAAAAATATTACTTAAACAGTATTTTTAATTGAGTTTTACTTTTACTTCTTTATGTTTAAATTACTTCTTAAAAAGAAAACCCAATTTTTTAAAAATAAGAGTAAAACAAAAAACAATAAGAAAAATATATGAAAAGAATTAATTTAGCCTGAATATATTTTTTTAATTTCTACTAATATATGTTGTTATTATTAATATTCTTGTTATTGTACAAATGATGTTATTGCAAAATTGTTGTTGTTTTTAACAAAACAATGTACATTAGTGTTGAAATTAGCGTATGAATTATTTCAATGTTTATGTAAAAATACAAAATAAAAGGATTAAATAAAAGTAAAAGAACTTACGCTCTCGAAATCCATTTGATAAAATTCAAAAGAATTGTCAGATTCAGCTTCCAAAAACTTCCTTTTGCTTTATGAAAAATAACGAAATAGTGAGCATGAATATATTTGAAAATTGATGGAATATTTATATTTCATTTATATATGTTTTATTCAAAAGATTAATGTGTTTTTCTCTAGTTTCCCCCCCCCCCTTTACTTTTCATATTTCTGAATATAGTTTTGATTCAAATAAATTGAAATCGCTTTCCCTCTCCCATACTCGAAAGAGAAATTTACTTCTGGCATTTTTCTAAAAAATATATTTATTTATGCTTTATGTTTTTCAAACATATACTTCTGATGCCTTTCTGAATAAAGTTCATGTGATAGTAATTTGGTGATTCTTGTATAATAGATTGTGATGCTTGATTCCCTCAGGGTTTACATGAATGGGAGAGTAAAATTTTTGCTTTTAAAAATCGTCGGTTATTTTTCAGATTGTATTGTGGTGTTGAAAATTTTGAAATTTGTGTAATTTGTGGCAAAATAAATCAACTATTGAAATGTCTTATGTCTTATTTTATTTCCCAGTTGATGAAAGTTCGTCGAAATGTTTGCTTTTCAAATAAATTGTGTTCTTAGCATTTTTTTATTTGTTATTATTTATGAGCTATTTTTCAAGGAATTTCCTGTGGACTCTTCTTATTTTCAAAGGTAAAAGCAAACACGAGATTCACAATTTAAATGTCATTTTCTGTACTTGGAAGATCGGTGAATCAATTTTTTTTGTGAGTTTGGTTTTTTGTTTGTTTTTCTTCTTCTTTTTCTTTTCTCTTTAATTTTACAAAACTATATTCGTAAATTTTGTTAAATATTTAAACATATTCGAAATATGAGAAAAAATATTTTCGAAAGCTATTTATGCCAACAGTTTTTTAAATATTTAGAGATTTCATCTCATCATTAAAGATTTCATTTTGCATTTTTCAATTTATTCAAGTTGTATATAAATGAATAACTGTTCGAAAAAGAAAAAAGTACTATTTTGAAAAATAAATTAATATTATTACACCAATTTAACTTTATTTCTATAACACGGTGGAGCAAACATCATTTAAAAAAGTTCTATCACCAGTGAAGTAATTTGCATGTTTTCGAATGATAAAACATGCTTAAGGGAGATTCCCATAAGAGCATACTAAGAAAAAGCTGAAATAAAATTATAGAATGTTCTGCTCATGTGGATATATATGTTTATTTAAAAAAAAAAAAAAAAAAAAAAAAAAAAAAAAAATCCAGCAGACCTTGATAAAGCATCCGTAAAAAATAATGAAAATTTTCTTGGCGATTTGTCGCTGGTTGGTGACACAATTAAATTTTAAAAAATAACACTTTATGATAAATACACTCTTTAAGAAAAACTTTTTCTACTCTTTATATTGAATTAAAGTAAGTTGTTTTATTTAAATGAGTACACTTTCATAACTATGGATTTGTTAAATACATTATTATAATGGAATTTAATAATCGTATTATATGGATTAGAATAAAATTTAAATGGATTACAATTGCTTTTAACTCAAAAAAAAAAAAAGGCCCGATTCTGACCACTGTGTATTTCACTTCGATATCGTTAATGTGGGAGGCAACAAGAGAATAGTATTGTTGCCATGGTAACAACGATTTATTCAATGTCGAATTATGTAAGGAGAGCTTTCTTATCCGTGCAGTTACTTTTAAAATACACTTAAAACTTATCCAGCCGGTGAAAACGTGAAAAATTAAATAACTGCAGCAACACACAGCTAGTATATATTATATAAGCTTATAGAAAAAATAATGAATTCTTTCATCGTTTAAGCTCATTAAGTACTGCGCATTTAAACATTCCTTTAACTACAATTTCAAAATCCATTAAAATCGCTTGCATTTGGCGAGGAAAAATGCTGTGACGCGTTCGTCTTTTCGCACCAAATATTAAGTATTTTATTTTTTACAGACTTTGTTCTGGAACTCCGCCGCTAAATTTGGCTGATCCTTTATTTCATACATAAATAGTTTCATTGGCATTTTTTTTTTCCGAAATATTCAAAGTATGCGCTTTAAGGAGATCTTCCTTGTTAGACGTAAAATTTGAAATTGTGAAATTAATATGTTAAAAAAAAAAAAAAAAAAAAAAAAAAAAAACTAGGGGATCAAACCTGGGCTTACCGAGTTACAGAATATAGGTGAAAACCATTTATTATTATTATTATTATTTAAGTGAAAAAATTAAAGATTTTTTTTTATTTCATATATATATATATATATGTATATATACCGGGTGTCCCAAAAAGGACTGACTGATTTTAAAATTCAATAACTTGTAAACGGTGACAGATATTTAAAAAATTCTTGCAGGAGGGTTATGCATAAGGTCAAAAGTTTTTTTACAGTGATTTTCAATTTTAGTTCGAATTACAAACAATAGATGGCGCTGCGATCAATAGACGCTAAATTCAGGCTCGATTTTTGGTACTTCATGGCCCGGATAATACATTTCCATCTCCTATTTCCGCATGGAGCAAGAAAAAGGACCAAAAATCGAGCCTGTATTTAGCAACTATTGCTTACAGCGCCATCTGTTGTTTGTAATTCGAACTAAATTCGAAAATCACTGTAATAAAACTTTTGACCTTATGCATAAACCTCCTGCAAGAAAATTTTAAATATCTGTCACCGTTTGCAAGTTATTTAATTTTAAAATCAGTCAGTCCTTTTTGGGACACCCGGTATATATATATATATATATATATATATATATATTAGCAGAGTCAGATAATATAGACGAACACGCGAACTCTGTTCGCAGAAAATTTTCCAAGTTTGCAGGCTGTTTTGATGGGCTTTTTTTTACAAATTTCTTTATATGTATATATAAAAAAAAAATTATCAAGACCCCGGGCGGAGAATCAGTGTGATGCACGTCGCAGACTCTTCAGAAGGTCTGCAGACTATTTTTCAACTGGAGAAAAAAACAGTTTTTAAAATTTTTAAGAGTCGCAATATTAAGGAATGGTTTGTCTCAAAAACAATAGATAAACTGATGAGTAAGAGTTCATATCTCCGATTTATGGACTAATAACTTTTTTATTTTAACATTCATTTATTCGTATTTCAGTTATTTTATAGATTAATAAAATAACAATTTTGTTGAGCAATCATAAATTGATATTTTTATATAAGTTAATGATTAAAATATTTCACATTTTAATAAATTTTTTCATTAGTTTTTCTTTCATTCATTAGTTGTTTGTATTAAGCATAGCATTGAATACTACATTTCTTGACTGAGTTTCAATAATGCTTGTAAATTAATATTTTTCTTTTAGTGGTGTTGCTTAATGACACTCGCATGTCGCATATAACTTTTCATTTTTGCTCTTAGCAACAATATAAGACTCGGAAAAGGCACGGCGTTGTTTTTTTGTTTTTTTTTGCCAGAAAATTTTTAAGAAATTATTTGAGTTCGCAGACAGCTTTATATTTTATCTCTAAGTATGTATATTAGGTCCCCACTAACAACATTATAAAACTTTTTTATGTGAAAAATATCAATTATGTATTGAAATAAAAATTTGAAATTTATTAAAAGCTATACCTTCGTATTAACTTCGTTCCAGGAGTTAATAACCGAAGAAATCGCCAAAGGTTTTACTATTAACAGCAGCCGTTTTGATTCTAATAATTTCATAATTCGATTACATGTCTGTTAAATTTGCGTTTTATTTATATTATTTTATTCTATTTATTTATTTATTTATAAAATTTTAATTTCGCTATGGAGTATTAGCCGGAAACAACAGTTAAACTATTTATATTCAAGGGTCTGTTCAGACTTTTTTCTTTTTCCAGAGTCCTGTTTTTGTGAAATTTGAACAGCTTTATACATTTTTGAAAAATCTAGTCATAATTTTGTGAATTTGATATGATCATTATATTTCGATTCTTGTTTATACATATTAAGAAGATATTTGTGTGTAAAATACACATTTTTTCTTTATATATGTAAAAGTGACAGGTCAAATTTTACTTTTAAATGATTAAATTTGTGAAAGGCCTATTTTTTAAGATAAATAATTTTGTGAAGGGTCCCGTTTTAATATGGAATAGTTTGTGAAGGGTCTTGTTTTTTGAAATGAAAAATTTTGTGAAGGGTCCTTTAAAGGATCCAATTTCTTCCTAAAGAGATCCCTGATATTGTTTTGAAAGCAAGCGGGTTAGTTTTTCATAAACGGTCTGCATGTGACATATAAAACGCACGATATTAAATATATATATATATATTAGGGATGCACCGAATAGTGATTTTGGCCGAATGCCGAATACCGAATATTCCGCCTACAGGCGAACCGAATACCGAATATTCGGCTAGCCGAATTGTAACTGCTAGGCCGAATACCGAATATTCGGCCAGCCGAATAGTAACTATTCGGCCGAATACCGAATATTCGGCTTGTCGAATAATTTTATATTTCAAAGTTTAAAGGCATTAAAATGCTAAATTTTAAAACAGTTTTACATAATATTTAAAAAAGAAACTTTCATTTTGATAATCAAGAGCTTTTTTCAAGTAAACTTTATACTGAAAAAATCTGCTTTGAGTTATTTAAGAAGAGGATAGTTATAAAACATTTTTAATTAATAAAATTTTAAATTTCATGGCTTCTTCTGTGAATTAAAACAAATAAATAAAATTTTCTTAAATTCTAAAACAAATTATTAAACATTTATTAAAATCAAAGAGAAATTGTGAAAAAATTGGAAGAAAAATTGTACAGGATCATATATTATTTGTTTGTCAGGAAGAGACAAAAGTAAATAAATAATACAATCTATTCAAATTTTATAGGGTGGCAACTCAGCAAGAATAACTGTTCTACTCCCTTTTATTAAGCAAGGACGTTTTTAAATACATCCTAGATTGGTGTCTGGAGTGGGCGATCATTTTCAGAGATTGTAAATTTTGTTCTTAAAATCTTAGCAAGAAACAGATTATTTAATGTTCAGGAACTTGCATTTTTACATAATTCCTATGAAAATCCTCGTGATTGGTTAATTTTCTTAAATAATACTTAACAAACAGCAAACAAATAATGTAAAAACATTCTCTTTTATTTAAATATATGATTCTGTTTCTAATTATTCTGAATATCTTTATAAGTTGACTGTTAAACGTATAAGTGGTATAAGGTTTTTAAAAATATGTTTTAAAAGTTCTTTTTAAGTATTCGGTTGGCCGAATATTTCGATATTCGGCAGGCTCAATAGTTTGCTATTCGGCCAAGCCGAATATTCGGTATACCGAATAGTTTGATATTCGGCCAAACCGAATATTCGGTAACATGGCCGAATAGGCCGAATACCGAATAGATACCGAATATTCGGTGCATCCCTAATATATATGCTTCAAACTTACTTTAACAACCGTAAAAAGATCAATAAATTGAGATACAGTTTTCAAAGAAATTGCATTTGAGAGAACATTTTTTCCCTAGGTGTAAAAATTTTAATTGGGGGATGTTTAGAAGTTTAAAAACTGCAGTAAACGAAAAATTTATTGGTCAGGTGTTGCCACCGTCGATTTGGCGTCAGCGTCACTCGCGGAATTTTTTTTTTTTTTTTTTTCGCTCTATAATATAAATAATAATGAATTACTGATTTAAATTATTGTAGATATAAGAAGGGTAACCATATTCTAATTTACTTATGGTGAAAGCCTAACAATATCATTCAGGTAACAGCGATTTTATTCGCGTAATGAGTGCATGTGTGTATGTTTACGTATCGAAGTACTAGTGATTTACTCTAGAAAACTTAATAATTAGACATTTTGTCTACTCAAATCCTTGGAGTTTGCTTCTGAATTGCTGTACTATCAAATCAAAGGCGAGCTTTTATTATAAGCATCTGAAAGTCATGTAAATTAAGTTCTTTAACTAGGGAAAGGAAATTTCCATAAGTTTCTTTTTGAAATAGAATATTTTATTCTATTTAAAAAACACTTCTGTGTAATTTCAGTGATGCATTTCTGCAAATGTATTTCTGCAGTAAAGATCAATTTGGCGTGTATACGAGTACATTTAGCATAGATTTTTTTTTTTTTTTTTTTGTAAAGTAAAGTTTTAAACAGTCAAATTATTCAAAATAATACTTATTTTGAAAAATTAATCTCTGTACTTCACATAAGTTCATCAGATATATTCGGATGGATTTATACTTTTAGCAAACTGTTTCCAATTTTCTTTTTTGATTTAGTGAGTTTATACATTTATTGTTATTTATTTATATATTTATTTTATTACTTTTGAAGTTTCAAAATGAAAATAACAATCATATGTACTGTTATAATTCATTTTATTGTATGAATAACTGTTAAAATGTGTCCAAAATATACGAGTTTGGCCTTATTGTATAGATGGAAAAAAATTTCCACCTTTTTTCCCATTTCCCACTTTTATGCCTGTTTATAGTTAACCTGGGTTCACGTTCACACTCCTTGGGGTAACCTTGAGAATCAGGGAAATATCGGCGGAAAAATTTTCGTTGTAAAATCTCAAGAAAAACGTCAATGAAAAAGTTCAAAATGTACTCCAAATCTGGGAAATCAGTTACTCTGCGAAATGCAAGTAATCGTTGCTATTTGCGTGCGTCATAACAGTGGTATCATAATTAAATTAAACTATGGCCAAAGAAACAGCTATTGAAACACGAAATAACTATTGAAGAAATATGAAAACTTGTAAAAAAAGAAAACGGTCCGAGTATTACTCGCGCACAGAGGGTTCTGTACAATAAATATATGAATTAGTAACTGGACATTACATTACATATATTTATCATTAAAAGTTGTTATCTAGAATTTAAAAGTCGATGGCGCATAGAATACGCCGCCCGTGTCTTTATGTATTTACTAACCGCCCGTGTCTTTATCTTTAATGTGTAATATCTCGGCTAATTACTGACAATTTTTTTCGAAAATCATTATCAACAATCCTTTTATATTTCTAAGACGACAGGTACCTTCAGCTCTCCTCAACTCCTTTGCTGAACGCCCGCAAATCGAAATATGTGTGTAACGGATAAAACCTACTTTCTCAAAAACTATGTGACCTAGGGTAATCGCTATAGTTTTCCTGCAAGGTTTAAGGGGATCCGGTACACATTTTAAAATAATTTTTATTTATTGAGATAAAATTCAGAATTTTTTTGTGATGGTTAACCTTATCATTTGTAAACAAAATCACACAATAAAACTTCTCAGAATGTTTTTTTTTTAATTTTAATTTAAAATTTATTAAAAAAGTGGGGTAATTTAAAATCGTTATAACTCGAAATATTACTTATAGAATTTCATTTTTTTTTTATTTAAATAAACAGAAATATATAAGTTTTAATTTTGATTCAGCATTTTAAAAAATATTTATTTATAAAAAAATTAAAAATATTTAACGAAAAAATTTCAAAAAAAGTGGTGCAACTTTTTTTTTTAAAAATCATATTTTCAAAAGTAAATATTTTTTTCAAATATGCTGAATCAAAATCAAAATAAAACAATTGAAAAAGATATGTTCCAAGTTCGAACCCTGTATCTTTAACGGTTCTCGAGTTATAAGAATTTAAATATGGGAAATGGTGAAAAAACCTATCATGAACAAAAACGCTTTTTTACAAGAAGCCGTTTCCATCACAGCCATTGCTTGAAAGCTAGATTTTGAAAACAAACCAAAACGACAAAATTAAAATTTTTTGTTCTAATTCAGATAGAAACACGATTTAAATGTCATTTTAAGCAGGAAAAAACAGAGAAATGTTTTATGAGATGAAATGTTTTTGCAAAATTTGAAGATGTCTGTGTCCCGGACCCCCTTAAGGCTGTTCCTAACTGCTCTGCTCAACAAGCGCAAAACGTTTTGACACATTTACACATCCATTTTTTAACGAAAATATATAAAATTGGAAAACCTGACCATAGAAGCGATTTCGAATCGAACTGTTTTTTCCATTTTTGGATCCATCAATTACCTATTGAGTTATAAGCGTTTTTGATCATGCGACAAACCCTTTTTTCGCCCGCTTTTGAGTGCTTATTCACCGTTCGCGCGGAAACTCGGTTCAAAACGTCCATTTTGACACTATTTTCTGAAAGATCTATTGCGTTTGCAAAAAAAAAAAAATGGAAAAAACAGCTCGATGGCATAGTTTCTGAACAACAACACCAGCTAATTTCATGCATTTTCGAGCAAAAATAAATTAAAACTTATGTCAGAAAGTTGCCCTTTTGGATTTGAGAACACCCTTAAATTAATGTTTACTACCCCTAGTTTTTCCAAAATTTTAATTTCCGTAGATTTGGAAATGGAAGGGGGGAACATATTTTTGCAATACATTTTAGACAATATTTCTGAAAATATAATACCTAAAATTAAAAGAAATGCATTTTTGAGTTTGGCGTTACGAAAGCTTTCACATTGTACCCCACACGATTTTTTAAAGATTTTATTTTTTTTTCAAGTAACATAATTTGCCCCTCTGCATTTTTCCTAGATATATTTGTGAATGGTTAATAATCTATAAATATGTTGGTCAATAGCCTTTATTACTTCAGCCTATTTGAACTTTCCACGTTCCATAGTTTACGAGCTGTGAAAGACAGACACAGGAGTGATCTTATAGTGGTTCCGTTTTTACTTTTTTAAGTACGGAACCATAAAAATTAATGTAAGTAACAGAGTTGAGAATATAGATTAGATTTTTTGTAAGATAATCATTGATAGACATTTTGTTTGATAAGAAACCATTGTCCCATTTATTAAGGATTTTGTTTATTCTTATTGACAATTTCTTCTGTCAAAGGATTCGTTCGATTTATTCTTAAATAAATAATTCTCTAATCTATTATGAATAATGAAACAATAAGTTTATAATTTCTTTTGCATTTTTCAAACTTGTATATGTGTTTATATCAGCACATTTTTGCAAATACTTGTGTTTGTCGACAGTTTACTATTTTATAAAATTAAAGTAAGTGGGAAATTAAATATATTGTTTTTATGTATGATGTATAACTTTACTTTTGAGATAACCCCTTTTTTTTTGGAGTGGAAGGGGTGATACTGATTTTTAAATGTGTTGTTAATTGTTGATATTGAGAAAATGTTGACCTTGAAAAGCGTTAAACGCAGAAAAAAAATATTTCCCTTTTGTCTTTTCTTTTTCTTTTTTTAATGAATCTTGTTAACTATCTGTGATGTATTCCCTAGGTAGATTCTTGACAACTTAGACTTACATTAATTAATTGTGTTATCCACATTAATATTTTTTCATGTAATGTAATTTAAAATTTAAATTCAAACAAATGCATAAAGATGATCTTTAACGATCTTTAAAGATGATCTTTATTGTTATAGTTTATATCTGTATGTGTTCGCTTTTGTTTCACTGGTAATTTAAATAACACTTTGATTAATAAAATAACGGATTTTTTTTTTCTTTTGACGTTTATTTATTTATTTATTCCACTTTTATAGGAATTAAAACCGGTGAGCAATGGGGATTAATTCCCTTTTCCAGATTTTAATATGTTTTTTTGTAAAACAGTATTTAAGCTTTTTTTCCCCCCCTTCGAAAACAGTAAATCATTATTCAAGTACTCATAATTTTAGAATTCCCAGTCTCATTCGTTATTAAAATCCTTTATGCATTAATTAATGAAATTATTTACTGATATTCTGATATATATAACTGATATGTATTACTGATATATATAATCCTACGCTTTAAAAAGTCCTGCGCTCTTAATTAGTTGTCACTAACTAAGCTATTAATTCTTTTAAAAAGTATATTTATAAAATTTCTTCGTTGTTTCTTAACCCTTTATGCTCCGATGGTACTTTAGTACCATTAAAATTATTTGTTATAAAATTAATTTAATACATCGATTAGTAGTAATACAATTTAGAATGAGTTACAGGTACTTTACTTTATCTTGTTCCAAAAGCATTATTGGCTGCACAAAACAAAAATATTTTTAAAAGGATGGTTTCTATTTTTAAAAGGATGGCATTATTTTTGTACATTTCTTAATTCTATAAAATACTAAAAGAAAGATTTTAAACAAAAGATTTGGGTGGAGTTATAAATATTGCGCAAAATCCCTTTAAATTCAAATTTAATTAATTAATTTTAATTGCCAAAATCCTTCTAAAATTTAGTAACTGATTATGTAAATCTTCTAATGTAATTTCAAAAATTCACGAAAAATGGTTTAGAAGATGAAATTTTCATGAATTCATAATTTGGGCCATAAAAGGTTAAAAGCTAATTTTAAGAGGAACCAAGTAATCCGCCATCCAGTGTTCATTCTTTGATCAATGGGCTGCATTTTCTTTGCGCTTCTTTAACACGTTGAATGCCACGTTGACTGACACTGAAGCTGAAAAATTTACAATGTTTTAAGTAATTTTTAAGAAAGTGTAATCCTGTAATAAATTAAAGGTAAGTAAATTTTAAATGCATTTTGAGTAATTACGTCAAACAATATATATATATATATAGTTTTATATCATATTTTAGACCGTCATTCATCGGTGAATGACGCGTTCTAAACGGAAAGTTCTGTGTCGGTCACCGGTGACTGACGTGGCGCTTAACGTATTAAGAGAGGACACCAGTTTATGACTTTCCAGAAATCGATTTTTTTTTTTATTGATTGATAGCTTATAGTGTCTATAATATAGCCCAAAAGAGATTTTTTGAAACTTGAATTATTACAAAAGTCACAGTGAAAAATATTCTGCTTTAACTCACTGTCGCTAAAGCAAACTTTAAAGTTTAAACGATTTTCTTTTTTTCTATTTTTATCAAAACGACTTTTTTTTTGCACTTGTCTGTTTGACTTGCCCGACTGATTTTCTATAACTTTTAATGCAGACGTTCAGAATCTCTTTTTCAAACTTTTTCATTTTCGATTTTTCACTAGCACCTTAAAACCATTTTTATAGGGCTAAATATATATATATTTTTTAATCCACCATTTTCACAAACATTTAAACTTTAAAAAATCCTACTCTACGCCATAGCCAATACGCTAAAGAATAATTGCATTAAGCTCTTTCTTTTTTTTTCCTTCTTTTCTGCCAGGACACCCTCGTTTACATGACGCCAAGATTAATAAAGGTATTATTAAAAATACTCCAAATATAACTTAATACATTGCAAAAAAAAGTTTACATTGTTATTGAAAAATCACGGAAAATACCTAGTTCTTTACTTCTGTGTTCAAACTGTTGCCCCCGTCCCTTCTTAATAAACTCCACGTTTTTCAATTTAAAACATGATTCTATCATAGGCAGGTTCTTTTTCACACCTTTTACTATATTTTAATTAGCTATATTTTAATAAGCGTAGGAATCTACTATTCTTTAAAAAGAATAAATTTTAATGTTTCAATTGGTTTACTGACCTTTGAACGGACCAGGCCACTCCGAGACAATGATTTTCATACGGGCTGGGTCAAAATTATGACTGAAAATTTCGGGCCATGAAGACGAGGAATGAAACCAGTCCTGGCTCTGTACAGGAAAAATAAGTTAGGTCCAGCCCGATTCTTCAGGAGAAAAGTAAGTCGCGAACCCGGCCACACCTATAAAGAGTACTCACTTAGGCCCGACTCAGCCCGGCCCGAAAAGAGTGGAGACCATGCCCGGTCCGAGTACCGTGAATGGAAATAGGCCCGGCTCGCGGGCCGGTCCGGACCGGTAGCAGATTTCTGATGTCCACTAACAATGCCAAATTCATATTTATGTGAGAAATATCAATAATGCGTTCAAATAAAGTTTTGAAACGTACTAAAAGTTATATTTTATATTGGCCTCGCGTCAGGAGTTAAAAGCCGAAGAAATCGCCAAAGACCGCTATTTACAATTAGCCTTTTTGATTCTGTTCATTTTAGTGGAGTAAGTACGCATGTCTTAAATTTGTGTCTATTTGCATTTTATTGTTTTATTTATTGAATGATGAATGTTTTAATTTCGTTATAAAATATAAGCTATAAACAAATGATGAGGTATTTATACCAATTTAAGGGCAATCTTTCGTAATCGTCTGCACGCGATAGAGATAGATTTAGAAAAATTCATGCTTGAAAATTATTTTAAAAACAGCAAAAATTGCGATACAGTTTTCAAACAAATTGCGATATAGTTTTCAAGCAAACTGCATTTGAAAGTACATTTTTTTCGCCATTCGACGGTGTAAAAGTTGAAAACACGCGGTATTTAGATATTAAAAAATTCCAATAAAATTTAATAAAAGTTAAATTTAATCTTTTGCTCTTGCCACCTACAAAATGACGTCAACGCTACGCACTTTATAATATTGATAATCTTAGATATCCCAGTCTTATCTATTAATTAATAAAATTATTACGTTTGTATCTTAATTATTTGTTGTTATTTATGTTATTAACTGTTTTGAAAAGACGCTTTTTTTAAGACGCTCTGCTGCTTTTTTAAAGATTTTTTTTTTTTTAATTAACCATTTGGAAAAATGGTTATTGTCCTTCCGTCAGGGTAGGAAATCAAAAACACATCTAAGGCGTTTTAATGGTTGAATCCGCATTTTATTCGTTTTCTGATCGGTCTATCTCTATACAGTAATCTGTATTTTCCCTTTACTTTCAACAGAGATGGATACTTCTGTTGCCACTATGACGATAAAAATAATAAAAACTAAAAAAAAAAAAAACTAAAAAAAAAAAAAATAATAATAATAATAATAATAATAATAATAATAACTCAGAAACAAATTGAGATACAGCTTATAAACAAATTACATTTAAAAGTAAATTTTTTTCTCTATACGACGGTGTAAAAAGTAATATTGTGTGATGTTTATAAGTTTAAAAATGAAATTTCATTTAAAATTGGTCCAGGAATATTAACGTTTAATCCATGGCGTACGTAATGTATGACCAGCTCCATAGAAGTTTAAAAATTTACAGTACCGAAAAATATAATCCATGGTGTACCTAATGTATGATCAACTCCGTGCGATTTTTTATGTCTTAAATTTTAGTCTTTGGAAAAATCGTTTTCCAAATGGTCGTTGTAATTTTTTAAATTGCACTTTTTTTTTTTTTTTTTTTTAGAGAGAGAAACTTTAAGTAATCTACGCTCAAGTCTTCATATCTTAATCAATGGACCGCGTTTTCTTGGCGCTTCCTTAATAAAGAATTTTAAGAATCTAATATCTTCAAAAGTTGTTTTAAAGATAGAAGTGCTTGATACAGAAATGCATTTTTTAAGACTTTTAAAACATTTCAAAACATTGACTTCCTGTTCTTTTGTAAAGTATCTAGGCGGGAGAGAAAAAAAAAATCAATGCATCCATGAATTTGTCCTTTTGTCGAGAATTCTTATGCTCTGCATGGTATGTATGACCCTTTTGTGAAAGTTAAAACTCATAAAGGCGTAATCGGCTATTGTAGCTTTTAAAAATGATTTTGGCTGAGCTCGTTTAGAAAGAATAAAATAGTATGAGAGGGGGATGCTATATTTTTGCTTTCATTATTGATGTCTCTCTTCCCCCCTTTAACGCTCCTGTCGATATTTACGAATGATGTATCTTAAAAATTGACATTTTTGTCTTTCCGCTTTTCTAAAAGTGGATAGTGGATGGAATATCGATAATTTTATGTCGCCGTTTTTCCAATACAGTGGAAAAGAACAGTGTATACGACCGTGAACAAAATCTTGTAGGATATTTACTCTTATGGAATGAAAGAAAAAAAAAGTACTTTAAAGCCTCTCTTCCCTCCCTCTCCCTTCCCGCTTTTAAACTTTTCCTGTCCGACATTTGATTTGTTCTGATTTCATTTTGTTTTGTGGCTGCGTTTAGTTGTTTCAGGGGAAATCTTATAAATTTTAAAATGTGAATTTGTTATTGTTGCTTTTGATTTTGGATTGTTTTTACGATTCTATACATGGATTTATTTTCGAAGCTCGCAGTTCTTATTTGTTACAGAGGTTGTATCTGTGAAAGATTTATTTTGGTATTTTTACGTCTATCACGTTCTTATAAATTAAAAATGTGTTAGCAAGCTCACGTAAAAGAATTATTGATCGCCTGCCAGAATTTTCGCGTTATTTTTACTCTTTTATGGCTTTTTTGATTCGCTTGCGTGTTTGCCAAGATCTATGCTTTATTTTCCTTGTTCTTGCGGGTTTTTTTATGTTGATGCTGGGAATACAAATAAATGTTTTGATGTAATTTGTCAAGCTCTTTTATTAGTTAATCGTTTAAGCGTCAAAACCCCTCGTTAGAATGTTTCTTTGATGCTTTATTATTCTTTGTTTGTTCGTAATGGCCTTTTCACAAAATTTCCTTTGGAAAATAAGCAAGTAGTTGACATTTTCAAAATAGTACTTTACAATGCAGATTTTTAAATAAAATAAAGTGGTCTATCTGTTAACTGGATTAATTGTTGTCATCGATAATGTCCGAAAAACCGATATTTCAGATAGTTGACTTTTACTAAGGATAGCTGTAAGTTTCTGAAAATCCAATGTTATTTTATTGGCTTGGCTCTAAATTATTATTATTTTTTTTAAATTAAATATTAAATTCGCAAATGTAATTATGCTTTAATTTTCTTGTTCTTGCGTATGTTTTTATGTTGATGTTGGGAATAGAAATAAATGCTTCGATGCAATTTATCAAGCTCTTTTATTACTCGATTGAATGTTTGTTATTTTGGTATTTTGTTCTTCTTTTTATTAAATTTTAATTAAATTAAATTTTTAATAAATTTCATTCACAAAATGTATTTACAGTTTCCAAAATAGTATTTTTCAACGCAGTCATTTTAAAAATAAAGTAAAACATCGGTTATCCGGATGAGTTGCCAAAAGTAATGTCCAGAAAACCAATATTCTAGTTACAGTTGATTTTTATTAATGATACAGCATAGATTAACATACAAGATGAGACATTTACGGCAAAAACTGTAACGGCGACAGTACTACAGCGTCGCTACCGACAAGGGGGAAGAATTAACAAGTCTCCGAAATTTACGTTGATGAAATATGAAGTTATGTTGATGAAATATGTTTACACTCTATGTTTTGAATATATTTTATTTATGTTTGATTTATTTAGCTGGGTTTTATTTTACGGTACTTGTTCGTTCAGGTTTAACTTACAAAATACTAATTATAATAATAATATAAAAGAAAAACACCAGGAAATTCTGTTGAAAACATAAATATGTAAGTTATGAGATCAAATTGTAAGAAATTAAATTCGGGTATTGTGTTAATTTATTCACATCGAATGCAATTTTATCAAGTGTAATATCAGTATCTCTATGTTTTGCTTTTTTTTTTTTACTTTTAGATTTATATATTTCTAAAAATTTGTAAAGGAATTTTTCCCTATCTGTAATTTTATTATTATTTCTTATATGTTAATATCCTAAATATTATTGAACTGATTCTGCGTTATTTACATTAAAAACAATCTTTTTATCTTATGTGTGAGAAAGTGAAAACGCGTAAATTTTAAACGATTATTGTAACGATTGTTTAATACACCAAACTTCATTAATTAATAAAACTTCGGCTGTAAAAAAAAATCTACCAAATGGGAATATTTATGAAATTTTCTGGGACTTGTAGAGTGCAATATTTCGTATATTTTTACATTACACCATCGCTTTAAGTAGCTTTAAATCCAATTATATCATATTTACTTGACGTATAATATTCAAGACAAAATTTTTATCTTGTTTTTCGTTGCACTTAAATCGTTCACTAATCATGTTTAAAAAAAAAATAAATAAATAAATAAAACATATATCGTGAACATAAAATAGATATTAAATATATAAAATAGAATATCTATTCTATGTTCATGTGTCGGTGTAACATTCTGTTGAAAACGTAAGCATGCAATACTAAAAAAAGAAAGATTACAATAAGGTAGACGCTCAATAAGAAAAATATTACAAGGATGGGAAGTTTCTTCCCCATTGTCACTAAAGGCGCTGCGATCGCAATCGCATTACTATTACTATAGCGCCTAGAATATATAGTGTGGAAATCGGCTATCCCTGTAATCCTTAAAAAGTGCTAAAATATTGTATACCTTAAATGTGCAATGATACTGCTACAATATGCAGATCGCAGCGACATCTGTAGGATATTTTCTACAACTGCAAAAAATTGCTAGTCTATACAATGTAATACTAGTAATACGAAAACCCCGCAGATGTCGCTGCGATCGACACTTGAATTTTTAGCAGTATCGTCGCACATTTAAGGGATACAAATTTTTAGCACTGTTTGGATAGCATATTTCCACACTAGGTATTCTAGACGCTGTACTATTACGCTCTATGGAAATGTCCTATCTTGTATGTTAATCTATTCTATGGGATACAGTTGCAAGTTTTTGGAATCCCAATATCATTCTATCGGCTCTAAATTATTTTTTATTAAATATTAAGTTCCCAAATGTAATTATAAATAAGGTTTAAAGATGTTTAAAAAGTGTTAGATTTTTTTGAAAATTGTATAATATTAAATATGAAATTTAGTTACAAATGAAGTTTAGTTTGGTACGGTTGCCATGGAAACCAGCATCTTTCTTCGACAACAGAATGTAACGACGATGTTCAGAATCCGACTTATAGATTACGAATCGCTTATGGACTTCAATCTGTGACTCGTGGGCCACAGACCTACCACTATTTTAGAATAGAATAATTTGCCTTATTTAATGGCAAAATTGGAATTCTTAAATTCTGGTGACAAATGACTTTCAGGCAAAAAGATTGAAGACTCCTACCTATGCCAAGAACGGCACCTTGGTCAGTTTTCATATTTCACAATTAACTATCAATAAAAAAAAATGCGAGAACTTTACGTTTAACGCATGAAACTTTTATAGAAGGTTCCTTTTTTAAATAAACCTATTCAAATATAGTTATCGAATTAAAAAATATTTTTTACGAATAATTTTATATTTAACAATTAATTATCAATAAACTTTTTGCGAGAGCTTTACGTCTAGCACACAGAATTGTTATACAAGATTCCTTTCTTAAATAACGCTATGTGAATATAGTTCATTATATTTTAAAACAATACAATATGCTTAGTAAAATCCCCTCTTAATGAATTCTGCTTTAGAAAAGTTTTAAATTTCTGAAAACTTTCTCGCTAACAATGATCATTAAAACTTTTTTTTTTTTTTTAGCTATTTAGAATGCATATCAAATAATCAGAACAGCAAACTAACAAATTTTCTTTAAATAAAACAGTGGATTTTCATTTGGAACATCATTTCAAATTACCTTTTATCCTTTTCTAGATTTTTTTTAACTAAATATAAGAGCTTGAGTTAATTTACATGCCCTTCACATTTCATTTTGCTTACAAATAAAATTTAAATTCCAAACATTTGTTAGCGTATGATTAGTTGTCGTTATGTTTTGTAATCCTTTGCATACGTGATTCAAGATTTAATTGCTTAAAAAAGAAAAAAAAACTGGTTAAGAAAACAGGAACTTTATATATATATATATATATATATACACAGTTATTTGGCTTGTAGTTTTTTTCACTGGGAGACGGATTCTCAATTCTGAGTTTTGTCCAATGAATCTTTTGCTTGCAGATACTTTCCAATTTTTAGGTGCGTTCGTAATTATATAAATACATAGCACCTATAGTCGTCTTCTGGTCCGTCCCGTCTGTCCGCATATAACAGCGCAAAAACTACCCTATCGAATGGTTTGAAAATTAATATATATAATCGTTTCAGAATTTTGTCGAGTCATTTCAAATTTATGAAAATCGAATCGAAACTTAAAAAGATATTGATAAAAGTTTTCTTCATTTTATTAAATCCTATCATACGTAATGAATTCAATAATGTCCCATGATGGGTAATGATTCTAGGTTGCCATTATGATTACGTCCTGTTTAAGATGGAGTCATGTTATTTCCATATTATTAAATTTAAAATATAGAATCGTAATAAATTTTGTATTCATGCATTTTTGCATAAGAGTGCAATAGCTATTGTACCAAGATCTGGATATTTATAAAACTAGTTATAGTACAAACGCCATTTGCCACGTTTGGCGTACGATTTCCGACTTGTTTTATATGCAGTTATTTGACTTGTAGTTTCTTTCATTGGGAGAAAGAAAAAAAATCCTGATTCTGAGTTTATCCAATGAAGCTTTTACTTGCAGATACTTTCCAATTTTTTTACTATGTTAGGTTAACTCTTTGTGTGATACAGGAATGCAGTTGTACTTCTTCATTCACTGACAGTTTTGGGTCAAGATTTAGTCATTGTATTATTTTTTAATCTTTTACGGCTTGTGTTGCCATTATCGATAATTACTATGTACCAGTCGTTGGTAACTCTCTGTAGTAACTTTCGTCGGTAACTTTCTACTACAATAATTTGTTGCAGAGTTAGTAGGGACCGTTTCCTCTTTTTTTTCCACGAGTGTACATAATTATAGTTCATTGTTTCAGGTGCGTACTAAAACAATTTTATTTCTTTAGTAAAATCTGCTTTTAATTAGCAGTGTAGTCGTAAAAAAACAGAGGGTATTATCTATATGCAGAGGGTAGTATAATATGCTAGAGAGTATACGTTATAGCTACGAAAAGTATACGGAGTTTCTGTAGAATATTCAGAAAGTATACAGACTACTGTATTTCCCCCCACGACACCACTGATCTTAATGAATTGCATTCTAGAAAGAATTAAATTTCTGAAAATGTTCTCCGTATGCATATTAGATAATGAGAACATTAAACTAACAAAATTCCTTTAAATAAAACAGTGGATTTTTATTTAGAACATTATTTTAAATTACATTTTGTCTTTATAGAACATTTTTTAAAGCTTTTATCCTCTCAACTAGTAGATATAAGTGTTTGAGTTAATTTACAATCTGTTCACATTTTATTTTGAGTACAAATACAATTTAAATATACCAGATACATTTAATTATACCAAATATTTGTTGTTGTTTGATTAGCTGTCGTTGTTTCTTGTAATCCTTGCCTATTTGATTCAAGGTTCGATTGCTGTAAAAGTTTATTTTATTATATATTTCATAACATTTATTTTATTTTATTTTTATTAATATTCCTTCACTTTATTTGTAGTTTCTTTCATTTATGAGGTGTGGGGAGGGGGGCGGGATTTTCAAAATTCTGAGCTGTTCTTTATTTCTAATTACTCTCGAGTTTTTTCAGTATGTAATCTTCTAGAAGCCTTGGGCTAGTACTGTTCGCATTGACTATATTTTGTTGATATGAAATAGTGCCTTAACATTAGAGTGTTTAAGTTTGTAAATATTGTTCCAATATTTTTAATACTATGCCATTTTTTTCTGCAATATTAGTAATTTACCGCAAACAGCGTGTTTATTCGCGTAATTTGCATCCTCGCGTATTTTACACACTTCGTAGTTTTGAAAGAAATTTGGGTTAAAAGCAAAGACTGGCATAATTTTCGCATCAAGATTACGATATATAATAAAACCACATGCATGCTCATTGTTTTCGTTTTTCAATATTTCAATCTGGTTATGGTTATTTAGATTTTTTTTCTTCCCGCAATCTTTTTTTTCTTTCTTAAATGCAACACAACTCTGCCCAAATGGTATACTGATAAAGCGGTATCGTGAATACTGTAATACATAAGTTCTGATTCGTTTACACTGAATTTTCTTTTTTATATATACATGGTGGATTTTTTTGTTGAATAAAACAGTAAAAGGTCAGATGGAATATTCAGAATGAATGAAAAACTTATTCCCAGTTTAATGAATATCTACGAAATTTTGAAACTGTTATACATTTTGTTTGATCTTAATTATTCATTTAGTAAAACTTAGTCACCTTTCGAGAAAAATTGTACATTGTGATTCACAATGAATGGGCCTTTATTCTTTCAGTATTCTTTTTGTCCCATTCATTTTGAATCACCCTGTACTATAAAAAGCTCCCGTATTTTTTGCAGCCCGTACTTTTAGAACCGAAGCAATGGCAAGAGAAATGCTCAAAATATGCGCGTAAATGCAGTATAGAATTATATTTTAAAAAAATTACTAACATAAAATCTTAAACAGAACTACTACTTCCGTGCTCACAAACATTCCCAAGATCATTAATATATAATAAACTGCGTATTTTAGCAAAAATAAAGATAAAGATACATATGAAATTAATAGACAAACATCACTAGATATCCGGTATCCTGGAAGCAGATGCTTTAATAAAAAGGACCATTGGTTAACGTGATTTATTTTACATTATTTTTAAATTTATGAAGCATCTCGCGCCAAATTCTAAGTAACTCAAAGGAGGGGCTTCCTTTGAGTTACCTAGAATGTGGAGAATTTTGATAATTATCACCAGTTGTATGTACGAAACTAGTAGGTGTGTTTATTAACCCTCCAGTTGCGGGCAACTCTCATATCGCGTTTCATTGATTTTATGCAATTCCGCCGGGTACGTTATTTTCGCGTTGCCTAAAAGTTCAACTTTGCGCTTAAATATTTGGCTTTATTTTTTCATTCCATTAATATAATGCTTGTAACTATTATAACAAGTTGGAAATTGCTCGTCAAACGTGGCAATTCGTACTATAACTAGTTTTATAATTATTTTTTGCACCCCATATTGTACTGAATGTATACTTTTTTGCACTTCATAAAGCGCATAGTCTGATACATCATTAAAATGCACTTCCAATAATTTTTTCCCATTCCCCGTAATGTAACGGAACACTTTTGACTGTCCCTGTAATTAAACTATACATCCGATTTTCCTAAAATTTGAAATAGCTCAACAAAACTTTGCAACAATTATATCTTTAAAATTTCAGACCATTCGGAAGGCTGTAATATCATTAAAATGCACTTGCAATAATTTTTCCCATTCCCCGTAATGTAACGGAACACTTTCGACTGTCCCTGTAATTAAACTATACATCCGATTTTCCTAAAATTTGAAATAGCTCAACAAAACTTTGCAACAATTATATCTTTAAAATTTCAGACCATTCGGAAGGCTGTAATATCATTAAAATGCACTTGCAATAATTTTTCCCATTGGCCGTAATGTAAAGAAAAACTTTTGACTGTCCCTGTAATTAAACTATACATCCGATTTTACTAAAATTTGAAATGGCTCGACAAAATTTTGCAACAGTTATATCTTTAAAATTTCAGATCATTCGGAAGGCTGTAATATCATTAAAATGCACTTGCAATAATTTTTCCCATTGGCCGTAATGTAAAGAAAAACTTTTGACTGTCCCTGTAATTAAACTATACATCCGATTTTCCTAAAATTTGAAATGGCTCGACAAAATTTTTCAACAGTTATATCTTTAAAATTTCAGATCATTCGGAAGGCTCTAATATCATTAAAATGCACTTTCAATAATTTTTCCCATTGGCCGTAATGTAAAGAAAAACTTTTGACTGTCCTGTAATTAAACTATACATCCGATTTTCATAAAATTTGAAATGGCTCGACAAAATTTTGCAACAATCATATATTTGAAATTTCAGACCATTCGGTTGGGTAGTTTTTGCTCTGTTACATGCGGACAGACGGACGGACGGACTGAACGACGACTATAGGTGCTACGTATTTATATAATTACGAACGCACCTAAAAAGCGAATAAAAATAGGCCGCGGTTTTATTCAAGAAAATCCAAAAATCGCCCGCGGGTGGACGGTTATAAGATTTTTGAACCTTTTGTTTAGAGTTACGTTTAATATATATTTTTATTTTAAATGCAATATTTGTAACGAAAAGCCAAATTTCTTGTAAGAAGGTCATTTCTTTGAGAGAATTGACCCGTTTTATTTATTTTTTAACACCCGGTGTGCTATTTCTTTCTCCCAGCTGTTAAAATGTCGTCTCTAAAAAATAACATTATTTTGTAAAAGCCAGTCGTAAAACAAAGCAGATACATCATTGTACCGTTAAATACTCTACTGCAACTTTTTAAACTTCTAAGCATCTTTACTGTAGTACTTATACTTTATACTATATACTATATACTTTACTGTAGATGTTGTTTAAGACTGGATCGTAAATGAGGAATTCTTCAGTGGATGCGAATGACGTCATTTTATATAAAATAAAAGCTTGTGTTTTAAGTCTTAAAACTGAAATATGTTTTGTATGATCTATATTTACATGCATATATATATATATATATATGTGTGTGTGTGTGTGTGTGTATGTGTGTGTATGTATATATATATTCATCGGAGGCGTCACTAAATTCTTAAAAAGCAGAATTTTAACTGATTTTTATATAATTTGCATTTGAATATAAAAACTTTCTCAAAAACTTTCTCCCACACTTAAAAAAAAAAAAAAAAAAGCATTATTGCGACCTTCGGCTTGGTTTATCTTTTTAACTTTTTATTTATTTTTTTTTTCTCCCGTGCATAAGATGACATTTGAATCTGTTTTTCTTTCTTCTTTTTTAAACATAAAAAGAATTTTGAAAAAGTTTCAATATCAGCATGCTGTTAGATATCATAACAATGTGATTATCCTTCAATATTTTTCAAATTGTGTGTATTTTATTCTTCTTAAAACTTTAATAGATAATAGAAGATTCTCTGCGATCAGCAGCTTATTAGTCTTCCTTCCGCACCAACTGAATACTGTATATATGCATATGCAATTTCATTCTTCTATTTGTAAGAATATATATATAAGGTTTAGTCTTACTGTTAACAGAGCAGCAAAAGAATTCGTAGATGCTGCAAGCCTCGTTACAATTGATAGCTTGTATTTTATGTATGTATTTTGAATATAGTTTTGCTTGTTAAAAATTCGAAGTATAGGTTACACGTTGTTAATAATGTTGGATGATAAATCTAACTTGGTTCTGAGTGAAAGGTATGTGTGTGTCTTGTACTTTATACTTCGTTAAATTTGGAGGCAGTAGTTGTAGACAAGGCCTGATTAATGCACGGGGCTCCGGGGCCTCGGCCCTGGGCCCACCAATTTCAGGGGCCCACAAATTTGTGTGTATTTTCTCACAATTTAAGTTTTTCCACTGTTTGCACATTTTATATTTTGGTCCCTGACGTAAAAACAAAGTTTTAGAGTAATAAAAAACCTCCACATTTAATTTTTCTGTAAAAGTGCTTTTCTATTTGAGAGTACCTAAAACTTGCCCTATCCAGATCAAATTTGGGGAAAATGCAAAAAACTGCATACTGCGTCTATTGGTTTCAATATAAACGAGGATTTTACAATGTCAGAATTATAGTTTAAAATGATTACTAGACTGTTAGGGAAAACACAATTTTTATGATTTTGGATATGGCGAGTTTTGAAAAAGACGTCCTCATTTATTCTGCTACATAAACTGTGGATCATAGATGTTTGTGAATTATACAAATGCTTATTTGAGAAAGTGGATGGTAATTCATTTTCTTGGTTATTCTTGTTGTAAGTTATTTATTTATTTTTTTTTATTTATTTATTTATTATTATTATTATTATTATTTTTTTTTTTTTGTAAACTTGAAACTTTCACCCAAACAACTTTGTCAACTCATCAAATAAACCTACTTTTTTCTGAAAGTGTCGCCGGAAATGGGGAGGTAGGGGAGGGGGGGGGGGAGCAACTTTTTAACAGGCCCTGGGCACAACTTCAGCTTGATCGGGCTCTGGTTGTAGATATAGTTCAGTTCCTTTAAAAAGCGTATTTTACCATATTAAAATAACAGAAAATTATAGAAGATTAAAAATTAAAAAATTCTTCCTATTTCCTCATTAGTAATATTATAGAATAGAAAAAGCATATATATTTGGGAGGAAATGAAATTCTAACGTTGATATTTGGGACTTTTTGAGCTTTGGGTATAAAACGGCTGAAATATCGCCACTTTGACTGAATTTTATAATGGTATACAGTCTTAAAATCTTTATGATTCATTTATGTTTCATTCTATTACTTGTATTAAAACTATTTTGATAATACATTAATTTCCATTACTAGAATAGTTTACTAACTTTTTCGGGTTTTTTGTTTTTTAGGGAACATTCGCACAAATGAAGTTCTTGACCGAGAAACTAACAGTCGTTTCTGGCTCACTGTGCATGCTATTGACAGAGGCGCAGTTCCACTGTCTGGACGACTGGATGTGTATATTGAAGTTCTGGACGATAATGACAATGTACCCTTGACGACGCAGCCAGCCTACTATCCCAGCATCCCTGAAAATGCTCCACCGGGCACTGCGGTGTTGAAACTAGAAACTTTTGATTTGGATCTAAATGACGAAAAGAAAATAAGATTTAGTATTGCAAGTGGAGATCCACAAGGCTATTTTGCTATTGATAACATTACAGGTATGTAACCAATTCATATTGTTTTTTCCATTTTTCAAATACATATCAACACCATTTTGAATATTTATAAATTCTTCTGATAATAGAGAGAATAAGTAATAAGTAGAGTTGGAAAGACTGAAAAACTCCCGCGTAATCCTTGTAAGAAAAAGCTTTGAGAAACAATTGTTATGTTTGGTAATAAACCGGGTTTTCAGGGAATACACCTGGGAATAAACCAGACTTTTTGCTGCTAGAGTGATAAGCAAAATTATAATTTTAATTTTAATAGTTTGAGACTCTGGTGTTTGTTTAAAAGTCGGGAGTAAAAACCCAGGCTTTTAAGGCATATTTTAAAGAACATTTCCATGGCACCTAAATCCGACTCAGAGTCTTGCATATGATCTGAAACGTTAAGAAAAATATTCCCGAGCTATATTTTGGCATGGGATGCTTGAGCATTTTATACGTCGCCTGAGTATGCCTTGGTCTTAATTTTCAATGTGTTAACAGGTATTGATAAATTTTATAGTTGAATAAAGTTATAAAAGCATTCGAAATATGGTTATTATGTTATATCTGAATGTACTTGTATGAATGTACTTATTATCTTATATCTGAATTAAAATTATTTCATTTACATTAAAATCAAGTATTGATTTTATTTCTGAAACCATAATTCTGTTTTCAAGACTGGTTACCTTTTTACATTTCTTGGTAAGATTATTTAGACCTCATACGTACTAATAATTATTTCAAATCATAAGGCAAATCTTCCTCATTAAGATAAATCATATTTCTCAACTCAAAAAAGTTCGCCTTTCTTGATTTTTACTTCCAGATAAATGAAAATAACGGTGTAGGTTCTAAACTCCCATTTTAAAACTATAGTAAAAGTCGAGCCCTGAAGTAAGTGATTTACATATATGATTAGACTTTATCCATACTAAATAAGTTCAATAAAATTAACTTGGTAGTTTGTTTCTTTAGCCTCTTCAGACTCCGGGGTTTATATATATTTTTTACTTGAGTTATGAATTTATGTTAACAAACTGATAACTAAGAAAGATTGAAAAGCGAAAAAAATTAAAATTTATTTTTTGTACATAAAATTTTATGATACATGGGGACAATAAGTACATTTTTAAAAATTTGTTAGGATTTTTTTATTTATTTATTTGTATTGCAAAAACAATGAAAAAGCATGAAATAATTATATGTTTAATAATTTTTTTATTACTAATGGACTCTGCAAATGATATCCTTAACCTACAGAAAAATTATTTTCGTATTCGTTTTTGTACATTTCGTACATTTTTGTTGCGAGCCATTTTGACATAACAAGTATCTCGCTAAAAAAAAGCGCTATAAGAAACAAGTTGCTATTTTGTTTAGTTCTGCTATCCGTAAGGCTCCATTTACACCAATTTCTTTTCTTTTTTTTTTTTTTCTTTACATTATTTATATGCGTGAAAAAGAAAAAATTGTAAAGATGTGTATCCTAAATTTAGGGTACATCGGATCTGAAAAGGTTAGACGGGGTAGAAAAAAAATCTTAACGTGCTCAGTTGATAAAACCTCAGCATTACGCAGACATATGCATTTCAAAGTGAAATAAATTTCAAAATCCGAACGTTTCAATGTTTTTATATTTTTTAATTCAATTCTAATTGAGATAATATATATTTTCTCCTACAGACCCTGTGGAAATATACTTGAAATCTTAAAACTGGATCTTCATGAATTAATTATTGTGATTAACTGTGAAATATTCTAATTCTGAGCACAATCTAAATTTTCCTTTATTAATAACTTTTAAATCCCTTATGTATAAACTTAAAAAAATCCCGTAAACCTTGCGCTGAAAAAAAAAAAAAAAAGTTTAAAAAATATCTTAGAATGTTAAATTTTATTCTCTCTAGCACTGTTAGAATTTAAACTTTCTCATTTCAATTTGAATTCCCTTGGGTACATGAAAGAGCTTCTCGTACTTTTTAAAATTCTTGCTTGCATTACGTAGAGGTGCTATAAGAAACCACAAAAATGTTGTAGCTTTAAATAATTCATGTTATGAATATATAATTAAAATTCCAAAAATGCTAAAATCAGTAGTTTAACCTGAAAAAAAAATGTTCCAAAGGTCCAATTTCTATTTCAAAGAAACAAATTTTGCTTCAGTTATTTAAATATGAGAAATATGCAAAAGCGATTCAATAGTTTTGATTTAAAAGATAGATTTTCCATTATTTTGGAAACATAAAAGTGTGTCTAAAACAATTCAATCGAAACTTTATCTCCTAAAAGAAGCTGGGTTCGATCCCAATCGCGCCCGTCGGCCTAATCGTTCGGAGTTTTCGTGGTTTTCTTCGAACCTTGGTTCTCCAAGCGTTAATACGGGTTAGGTTCCCTTAGAAAGACCTCCACGGAAGGCACTCCCCCCCTTAGGGCCCATATCCCACGTGCAGATAATTGGCCGACATAAATACAACCAACCAACCAACCAACCAACCTAAAAGAATCTTGTTAACAGGAACGAACCTCAAAGGTATCCCAGCCCCACTTACCTAACTAAATGTGTCATAATCATGTTACCTGCGGAAGATTAAGAAGGAAATATACAAGGAGTCTTAATACAAAATTTAAATGTAATGCTCTTTTTTTATACACAATATTTATATGCGTGGGGAAAAAAAAAAATTGAGGAGGTTAAAGGCGGTTAAAAAAAAAGAAAGAAAAAGAAATCTTAACGTGCTCAGTTGATAAAACCTCAGCATTACGTAGACATATGCATTTCAAAGTGAAATATGTTTCAAAATCCGAACGTTCTTGAGCCCCACCAGTGGCCGAGAGGTTCTGCTCTCGAAGCTGGTAGACGGGAGGTGCTGGGTTAGATCCCAATCGCGCCCGTCGGCCTAATCGTTCGGAGTTTTCTTCGAGCCGTGGATCTTCCATGCGTTAATACGGATTAGGTTCCCTTAGAAAGACCCCCCCGGGCCTATATCCCTCGTGTAGATAATTGGCCGTCAAAAATCAACCCAACCCGAACGTTCTTGAAGGGTTTTATATTAAATCAATTCTTATGGAGATAATATATATTTTCAAGTACAGACCCTGTGGAAATATACTAGAAGTGTTAAAACTGGATCTTCATGAATTAATTATTGTGATTAACTAATGTAAAATATTCTAATTCTGAACACAATCTAAATTTTTCCTTATTAATAACTTTTAAATCCCTTATGTCTGAATTTTAAAAATCCCGTAAACCCTGCACTAAAAAAAAAAAAAAAAAAAAAAAAAAAAAAAAAGCTTAAAAGATTTCTAGAATGTTAAATTTTATTCTCCCTAGAATTGTTAGAATTTAAACTTTCTCGTTTCAACTTGAATTCCCTTGGGTACATGAAAGAGCTTCTCGTACTTTTTAAAATTCTTGCTTGTATTACGTAGAGATGCAATAAGAAACCACAAAAATGTTGTAGCTTTAAATAATTCATGTTAAGAATATGTAATTAAAATTCCAAAAATGCGAAAATCAATAGTTTAACCTGAAAGAAAAAATGTTCCAAAGGTTCAATTTATCTTTCAAAGAAAGAAATCTAGTTTCAGTTATTTAAATACGAGAAATATGCAAAAGCGATATGATAGTTTTGATTAAAAAGATAGATATTCCATTATTTTGGAAACATAAAAGTATGTCTAAAACAATTTAATCGAAACTTTATCACTTAAAAGAATCTTGTTAAGGGGTCTCGGGATTCTTAAAATTTGAAAAAAAGAAGAAAAAAAGACCACTTTCAACTTTCAGTATCTTAAAATGTATGCATTTAAAAACACAATTTTAATTGGGATGAAAGATATAAGTATGTTCTTTCATTTCATGTATTTAAAAATTGCAAGATGCAGAATTAACATTTATAGGGGAATCCAAACTATCAGACATTTGACGAGCAGAAAATTGGTTCAGCAGCTTACGCGCACGATTACAAAAGAAATATTGCAACTAGAATGAAAATTTTGATGCTTACTTATGCTTCAAATTGTAATAATTACCCTGAACCTAAATAAATTTGTATTTAAAGCATTTTTCTAATTTTAATACAAAGGTGTATTTAGCTAATACAAAATTTTGAAAATTTCAACAGTATAATCACAAAAAAAAATATTTTTTTTGAACACTAAAAATGAAATTTTAGGTTCAGTTTATACAGACTAACATGAAACATACGTTTTGAAAATTTCATGAGAAAATAATGAGAAGTTTTTGAGGTATTCTGCGTTTTGTGCCCAAAAACGTCATTTAGAAAAAAATTACTTCAGAGTTTTGGAAACGCCACTTTAGCTATTGATGGTTGATTTTTTTGACGGCCGATTATCTACTCTAGGGATATGGACCCGAGGGGAGAGTGCCCTCCTTGGGGTCTTTCTAAGGGAACCTAGCCCGTATTTACGCATGGAAATCCATGGCTCGAAGAAAACCACGTAAACTCCGAACGATTAGGCCGACGGGCGCGATTGGGTTCGAACCCTTCAGCTATTGAGTGGATATAATTCTAAAAGCCATAACTTCTGTTCTAATGGGAATTTCAAGGAAACATTTATATCAAAATGTTCAGAAAATATAGGAGTTTAACATCTGAAAAACTTAAATTTTCGACAAATATGGAGCTTTAAGAGTCCTGAGACCCTTTAACAGGGGTAAGCCTCATAGGTGTCCCAGCCCCACTTACCTAACTAAACGTGCCATAATCATGTTACCAGCGGAAGATTAAGAAGGAAATATATAAGGAGTTTGAATACAAAATTAAATCATTTATATGCGTGAAAAAAAAATTGTAAAGATGTGTATCCTATAGGATACGTAGGATTTGAGGTTGTTATACGGGATTTAAAAAAAAAGAAAAAAGAAAAAAAGAAAGAAAGAAATCTTAAACGTGCTCAGTTGATAAAACCTCAGCATTGCGTAGACATTATGCATTTCAAAGTAAAATATGTTTCAAAATCCGAACGTTTTTGAAGGTTTTTATATTTTTTTATTCAATTCTAATAGAGATAATATATATTTTCTCTCACAGACCCTGTGAAAATATACTAGAAATGTTAAAACTCTGGACGTTAAAATTCTGGATCATCATGAATTAATTATTGTGATTAACTGTGAAATATTCTAACTCTGAACACAATCTTAATTTTTTCTTATTAATAACATTTAAATCCATTATGTATGAATTTTAAAAATCTCGTAAACCATGCACTGAAAATAAAAAGCTTAAAAGATATCTAGAATGTTAAATTTTATTCTCTCTAGCATTGTTAGAATTTACACTTTCTCATTTCAACTTGAATTCCTTTGGTTAAATGAACTAGCTTCTCGTACTTTTTAAAATTCTTGCTTGTATTACGTAGAGATGTAATAAGAAACCACAAAAATGTTGCATTTTTAAATAACTCATATTAAGAAAATGTAATTAAAATTCCAAAAATGTGAAAATGAGTAGTTTAAACCCCACCAGTGGCCGAGAGGTTCTGCTCTCGAAGCTGGTAGACGGGAAGTGCTGGGTTCGAACCCAATCGCGCCTGTCGGCCTAATCGTTCGGAGCTTTCGTGGTTTTCTTCGAACCTTGGATTTCCAAGCGTTCCCAACTGCTCTGCTGAACAAGCGCAAAATGTTTTGACACATTTACAAATTCATTTTTTAACGGAAAGATATATAATTGGAAAGCCTGACCATGTAAGCAATTTGGAATCGAACTGTGTTTTCCATTTTTTGATAAATCAATTACCTATTGAGTTATAAGCGATTTTGATCACGTGACACGGCATTTTTTTTCCCTCTTACTGACTGGATTTTCTTCTTTCGTTCGGAAGTTCGGTTCAAAATGCCAACTTTGACAGTATTTTCTGAAAGATCTATTGCATTTACAAGAAAACGGAAAAACCAGTTCGAGGACATAGTTTCTGAATAACAACACCTTCTAATTTCATGCGTTTCCGAACAAAAATGAATTAAAACTTATGTCAGAAAGTTGAACCTTTAATTTTGAGAACAGCCTTAAAAGAATCTTGTTTACAGGGGTGAGCCGCATAGGTGTCCCAGCCCCACTTACCTAACTAAACGTGCCATAATCATGTTACTAGCATAAGATTAAGAAGAAATATATAAAGAGTCTGAATACAAAATTTAAATCTAATGCTCTTTTTTTTTTTTTTTTTTTTTTTTTTTTTTTGTACATTTATATCCATACATTTATGTACCGTTTTGCTCATGCAATGCACAGTACATCTTCATGGTTCCTGGTGGAATTTTTTTATCCCATTAATTCTACTCCCGGCATTAAAGTATACTACTCTGGCCTTTAATACTTAATTTTGACTTTTAACCCTTTCCGGCACAGACAAATTTTGTTGTAAAATGATGAAATGATTGATTGACACCGGAATTTAAAAACGACTTTTTCAGATATTAACAACTTGTTACTTCAAACTTTCATTGTAAAAGCAAAATTTTATGAAAATATTCTTGGAACCGTTTGTAAGTTTGGAATTAAAATTGGGTATCCCAGACTGGGACCTCTGCGTCGGAAAGTGTTAAAATATTCTGAAATATGCAATATAAACAATAGGCCTGTTTACCAATTGAAAATAACCATTTGCAGCAAATTGATTTCATAACCAACAGAATTCTCAAATATATATATATTGGGGAGGGGGGGGGGGGAATCCATAGCGTATTTATCTGACTTTTCTTTAATTCCGAGTAGGAGAGGGGGTGGGGGACACATTTTGAATATGTTTGGTGGTATTGATATTATTGTGAAATGGTGAAATCTTTTGTATGCGAATTTCAGTAAAGCATTCTGTAAATACGAAACAAATGTAAATTAACGTACAAAAAACTATAGTTCATTCAAATTAAAAAAAAAAAAGTAATAAATAAATAAACACAATGTATGCCACAAATTTACACCGTGTAATCTCCTCTCCTCGTGTCCT
Organism: Maratus speciosus; assembly: GCA_963932465.1. Classification (NCBI taxonomy): domain Eukaryota; kingdom Metazoa; phylum Arthropoda; class Arachnida; order Araneae; family Salticidae; genus Maratus; species Maratus speciosus. Next base: position 450,335,878 of record OZ010789.1, read on the forward strand.
CTTGCGCTTTTTTCACTCATTTAGCTTTAAATTGTGAGGTTTCCCTGGCGTTGAATTCAGCTGCCGCTTTTTAAAATCTGCCAATAAACACGTAGTTTTATTTATTTTCAGTTTCTCGTAATTTTGTAAAGACTATAGAATAAATTTTTCTATTCCTAAGCTTTATATACGTGCTCTGTTTTTGATATTTAATAATAAAAAAGAGCATGAAAAGAAACAGAATCAATTCATGTGCTTAATGAGGTAATTTCTGCTGTCATTCTTGCTACCCTTGCCGTTAGTTACTAACTTATTTATTTCTATAATTATTTTCTATTGCTATTATTCATATACTAACTTATAAATAAGATTTCGACGTTTATTTGAAACCATAAAATGAAATCGTTCAGTTAATGTTACAGTAAATGATTTCTTACGTTTTTGATATTTATATGTAAAATAAAACAGGATGTCATTTATATGATAAAAAATACAGTAAAACAAAACAAGTCAGAAACTGTAAGTCAAACGTGGTAAATGAGGTGCGCTCGTGCTACAACTAGTTTTATAAATATTCAGATCTTGGTGCAATAGCTGTTGCATTCTTATGCAAAAAGACATGAATACAAAATTTATTACGATTATATATATTAAATTCAGTAATGCGAAAATTATATAACTCCATCTGAAATAGGGCGTAATCGCCATGACAACCTAAAATGCTAGAATCATTACCTGTCATGGGATATAATATATTAATTGCGTATGATAGGATTTAATAGAATGAAGAAAACTTTTATTAATATCTTTTTAAGTTTTGATTATATTCTCATAAAATTTGAAATGACTGTGCAAAATTCTGCAACGATTAAGTTTATTTAATTCTGTAACGATACACTACGTTTCCAACCATTCGGTTGGGTAGTTTTTGCGCTGTTATATGAGGAAAGACAGACGGACGTTCAAGACGACGACTATAGTTTCTACGTATTTATATAATTACGAACGCACCTAAAAGAGGCGGGAAGTTACAAAAGTGAAAGGAACATGAGAAAAACGCTTTTTATACACGTTTTCTTCTTTGCAGGTAGGCGCTCTTTTATGAATGATGAATATCTTCTTTTGACCGGAACCAAGAAAATTTTACGTTAAAAAACGGAGCATGATTAGGCTATATACAAGTTTTACTGTATACTATTCTAAATGTCATTTTTGCATATTTGCCCAAAATTTTACCGATGTTTTAGTTAAAATCCTTCAAACCTATACATATCTAAAAACTAAACCTGTGGCTGTACGATCCATGAAGGATCAGGGCCTACAGTGCCCAACTCTGTTTACTTGACCCTGGGCCTCGAGGTGCTTGCTATACAGTATGTGCCCCGTCCGGGTGGTCAGCCCAATGCAAGACCCTCGGTGTTTAGTTCTCAAGCAAGCTTGGTACTCATTTTATGGACCCCGAAGGGATGAAATGCTGAGCGAACCTTGCCTAGCCGGGAGCAGAACTCGCGACCTGTAGCGTAGCAAACCAGACGTTTTGCTACTACGCTACTGAACTTCCCTATACATACAGGGTGACAATTATTGAACTATATGAAATTAAACCGTCATAATTTCTGAACGGTTTGCATGATGAAGTTCAAACTTCGTGGTGGCCGCAGGGCATGATGGGAATTAGTATGCGCATGCGCACGCAACTTGTACGCAACTTCGTCAATAAGCAAAATTGGCGCATTTGGGGAACTGAGAGTTTGCATTTCGCGATCGAGAAGTCTCTCCATCCTCAACGGATGACTGTGTGGTGTGCAATGTCCAGTCACGGAATAAGCGGTCCAATATTCATTGACGGCACGTTGACTACTGAACAATACGTGAAGGTTTTGGAAAATTGTTTCATCCCCATTACCCAAAGTGACCCTGATTTTGACAAGATGTGGTTCATTCAAGACGGAGCTCGACCCCATCGAACCAAAAAAAAAATTTGATGTCCTGGAGGAGCATTTTGGGGACCGCATTCTGCTTCTGGAGTACCTAGAGGCCACTGGAATGGGACTCACTTGGCCGCCATATTCTCCGGATCTGAACGCATTTGACTCATTTTTGTGGGGCTACATTAAAGACAGTGTGTACAGAAATAACCCCAAAACTATATCTGAGCTGAAAACTGCCATTCAAGAGGCCACCGACAGCATCGGTATTCCGACACTTCAGCGGGTCATGCAGAATTTTGCTATTCGTCTGCGTCACAACATAGCCAATGATTGCAGCCATATCGGACATGTCATAACCTAAATCCGAATATCTGTAGTGACGTTTACATGTTGAATAAAGTTTGTGCACTCAGTAGTTTTTAAATAATTTATGTTTTATTTCATGTAGTTCAATAATTGTCACCCTGTATCTACTTTTGAAAATAAAATACAAACTTTTGAATTAAAATATATTTTCAGTTCTTAGTTTACATGCTTTTTCGGGCTTATGTATTCTTCATTTTACAGTGCTATATAAATATAGTTTATTTATCGCAAAACACTATATTTAGTAAAGGATTTCCTTTTATATTATTTCTCCATTCATAAATTTCAAAGTTCAATTTTTAAACTTTCCTTGCAATTATCTTTTTTGACTTAATAATCTAAAGAATTTACCTCCAAGAGAACATGCATTTAAATTCTCTAGAAAATCCTTTTATCCAAAGACATAATATTAACTACTAAGCAACTGTGATAAAAGCGTTAAAAACATCTAATAAAAGACTTATTTGCAGACGTTTCACGTAGATCAGACGTAATTATGTTACATCTTTTATGAAAGTAATCCTAGCAACGTTGTTCAATCGGAAAAATTTAGTTTGCATACTATTCACGTATAAAGAAAAGTCTGATTACTCAAAATCCTTTTAAGAAGTTACCATAGAAACCATCTGAATATAGAATTTCAAAAATGGTTTTTTGAGAATTCACGTTGTAGTCCTTTTTTTTCTTTCTTTTTTTTTTTTTTTTTTTTTTTCCTTGCTGGGTGTTTATAATAATAGTTTATCAAACTTTAATTAGTTATTTGTAATATAAAAAAAATACCTGCCATTTTCTGATAACTATAAAAATGGTGTTTTTTTTTCTCCTCCGTCAATATTACAATGTATATTCTCTCCGGTTGTTAGTACCGCATAATATTAGGCATTAGGGCTCCGGTACTTTATTAGAAATTAAGCCCTGCTTCCTGGGTTAAGGATACCTGATATGCAGATGCTCGAACGTAGGTAAAAAAAAAAAAATTATTGAAAACTGTAATAGATTTTTTTACATTTAGTATATTTTCTTAGGTTGCCGACCAACTACAGTAGAGCGCTGATTATCCGAACAAGTCGGGACCGACCCTAGTTCGGATAAATGGACAGTCAATTTAAGGGATGTTCCTGACTATACTAAAACCTTCACACTTTATACAAGCTTAGGACTGGCAGCACCAGTTAGTGCTAGCCTGTTTAAAAACTGTTTTTACTTTTTATTATTTAAAATTTTATTTTTATCATTTTTTGAACTCCAGAGATTATAATTTAAGCAAAAATGCTTTTGATTGTTGCTTACTTCAAAGAAGATGTTTTTTCCAATGCTGCCATTCTGCCGTTCGAGCCTTTTAATAGCTTTTTCCAAACATTCAAAGGCGGTTATGTGATGTACCTGGGTCATTTTCGGAGCATTCATTTTCATTTCTTCAATTTCTTTTTCATTTTAATTCTCATCCACACTCTCGTCATCATTTTTAAAAAAAGAGAGAAAGAAAGAAAGAAAAGAAAAGAGAGATAGGCTGTTTGGATAAATAGAAGTTCGGTTTAAAAAAAATTTTTTTGAGAGAAATGGGCTGTTCGGATAATTGGAAGTTCGGTTAATTGGAGTTCCGATAATCGGCACTCTACTGTATACCTAGAGAGCATTTTTGGTACTTTCGTATTAGGTGAATCAAGTGGTCAATTGCGAAATATTCCATTGTTTATAGCAACTTTATGATTCTGATTATTTCGGTGTTTAAGTGCGTATTTTTTCTTATAGGTTGTGATTTCATACTTTTTTTTTTTTTTTTTTTTTTTTTTTTTTAAATTAGGATAACAGAGTGTAGAATAGACGATTTGGATAGTGAATTTAATAATAATAATAACGTAAGCACTGTTTGCTTTCGGAAAGCCAAACCCTCTGCGCTTGTGCGCATGCGTCAGGTCTGCTTTAATTTTATCAAAATAGGAGGCACGGCTTTCGAAAACTTACAGTAGTGATTGCGCAATTTGCGGTATGGATTTTAGTTTAACTAAAAAATAATTTGTTCTTCAATTTTTACCTTTCATTGTAACTATTTTTTTTTCTAATACTATATGTAAAAGTAAAATATCAAAATACATTTTAAAAATTACGCCTAAAATTAATAACATATTTTCAAAAGCATTGAAATATTAGAAAATTACCTCTAAAATATTATTTTGTTTAATGGTGCTAACAATGTTAAAAATATCAAGTACATTAGAAACTATTTTTATCTAAATTTCAATACATGTGTATTTTTATTTACGTATTTATTTATGAGGAGTAACATTTCAGCATATTTTTAATTTTTAATGTTAATTCGTAATACTAATTTATCAATTGAAATTGTTTTTTTTATTTTTAATAGAAATTTATACTTTACATAATATAGTTGTTAAAAAATTCACTTCTTTCACTTCAAAGTAATTATACTTATGTCAGATATTTACTCTGGTTTAATTTCAAGTATTATTTAAATTCGCTTCTTAATTTATTCTCATAAATTTCTAAACGAAATTTTATTAATCCTCAAAAAAAAAATTTATATTGTCGATTCTTCTAATTAATGCATAGTGATGTGCTTAAAAAACTGCACTTAATTATTCAGGCGTCTACTTGTTAAAATTACACTTTTCTTCTTTCCGTCTGAATTCATTCTTATGTTTGGCAAGCAATCTAAATTTTAATAAAGCATTTTTTTTTCACTCTCCCTTTCCTAATAATATTCATTTGACGTGATATTTAATAATAGATGAAAGTAAAGAATAACAAAAAATAATTGTGTCGCGACAGGCAAAAAAATGGCACTGCTAGAGTTTATCAGATTTTAGAAAATACTAATTTATGTTGATATAGAATTGAGAAAAAATTATAAAGTAAAAAAAAAAAAAAAAAATCGAATTTGTTCTGAAAATTATATACTGATGTGCTTGAATGTTGCATTTATATTTTTATCTTTTAAATGTAGCATTTAATTTTTATCTCTTTTTAATTATTAAATTTATTTATTTTTAATTTCTTGCTTTTTTTTACTAACTCATACATTAAATTTTTTATTTTATTATCTGTTATTCATTTCCTTATGTAATGGAAAAATGCATACACTGAATATTTTTTCCTCTCTATTTTTTCTTAATTATGCGTAATTAAAGTTAATTCATTTAAAGTTTTAATGATTTTGCAAACTTTAATTACATTTGCGGCAAAAAATTTCTGGTTTTATGTAAAACAATGACTTTATGAATGCATCAGAAAAAGTCGCGTTGTTATGTTTTTCTTTTTCCTTTTTTTTTTTTTTTTTTGAAAACAGCTCTAATTAAAATTGTTTTAAAATAAATTTGCTTCAGATATTCTACTTATAATAAAAATAACAACAATAATAATAATTCAGTTTATTTCAGTATAATGATAGAATATTCCATACAACCATACTGGCTTAGTTTAAAATATTTTTTAAATTTAAATTTTAATTTATTCTAATAAATTTCTAAACACAGTTTTATTAATTCTAGAAAAAAAAATACTTTGTCGATTCTTCTAATTAATGCACAGCGATGTGCCTAAAACAATCCCTTTAATTATTCAGGGGTACACTTTTTAAAATTAAACTTTTCTTCTTTCCATCTGAATTCATTCTTATGTTTGGCAAGCAATCTAAATTTTAATAAAACATTTTTTTTTTTTTTGCCTTTCCCTTTCCTAATAATATTCATTTGACGTGTTTTTTAACAACAGCTGAAAGTAAAGGATAACGAAAAATAATTGTGTCGCGACAGGAAAAAAAAGTAATGGCACTTCTAGAGTTCATCAGATTTTAGCAAATTCTAATTTATGTTGTTATTATGTTGATTAAACAAAAATTCTGAGGTTAAAAAAAAAAAAAAAAAATCTAATATTTTCTGGAAATTATATAATGCTGTGCTTTAACACATATTTTGTTTTTTGAAAAGTAGCATTTAATTTTTCTCTCTTTTTTATTTTTTTATTTATTTTTTTTTATTTCTCGGTTGTTTTTTACCAACTCATATATAATTTTTTTTATCTTTTCATTTGTTTTATGTATGAATATATCTATATATACACTAAATCTTTTTACATCTCTATTTTTTTTTCTTAATTACATGCAATTAAGTATTTATTTTAATGACTTTTCAAACTTTAATTACATTTGGTCAAAAAATTTCATGTTTTTATGTAGAACAATGACTTTATGAATACACCCAAAAAAGTCGCATTACTATGCCTCTTTTTTTAGAACAGCGATAGTTAAAATTGTTTTAGTATAAATTTACTTCAGATATTCTACTCATAATAATAATAATAATCCATTCTATTTCAGAGTGTTGATAGATATTTCATGCAACCACACTGGTTCTAAAATATTATTTAAAATTCCGTTTTAATTTATTCTAATAAATTTCTAAACACAGTTTCATTAATCCTAGAAAAAAATTATATTGTCGATTCTTCTAATTAATGCACACGCACGGTGATGTGCCTAAAAAACTGCACTTAATTATTCAGGCGTCTACTTGCTAAAATTACACTTTTCTTCTTTCCATGTGAATTCCTTCTAATGTTCGGCAAGCAATCTAAATTTTAATAAAGCTTTTTTTTTTTTCACTTTCCCTTTCCTAATAATATTCATTTGACGTGATATTTAATAATAGATGAAAGTAAAGAATAACAAAAAATAATTGTGTCGCGACAGGCAAAAAAATGGCACTGCTAGAGTTTATCAGATTTTAGAAAATACTAATTTATGTTGATATAGAATTGAGAAAAAATTATAAAGTAAAAAAAAAAAAAAAAATCGAATTTGTTCTGAAAATTATATACTGATGTGCTTGAATGTTGCATTTATATTTTTATCTTTTAAATGTAGCATTTAATTTTTATCTCTTTTTAATTATTAAATTTATTTATTTTTAATTTCTTGCTTTTTTTTACTAACTCATACATTAAATTTTTTATTTTATTATCTGTTATTCATTTCCTTATGTAATGGAAAAATGCATACACTGAATATTTTTTCCTCTCTATTTTTTCTTAATTATGCGTAATTAAAGTTAATTCATTTAAAGTTTTAATGATTTTGCAAACTTTAATTACATTTGCGGCAAAAAATTTCTGGTTTTATGTAAAACAATGACTTTATGAATGCATCAGAAAAAGTCGCGTTGTTATGTTTTTCTTTTTCCTTTTTTTTTTTTTTTTGAAAACAGCTCTAATTAAAATTGTTTTAAAATAAATTTGCTTCAGATATTCTACTTATAATAAAAATAACAACAATAATAATAATTCAGTTTATTTCAGTATAATGATAGAATATTCCATACAACCATACTGGCTTAGTTTAAAATATTTTTTAAATTTAAATTTTAATTTATTCTAATAAATTTCTAAACACAGTTTTATTAATTCTAGAAAAAAAAATACTTTGTCGATTCTTCTAATTAATGCACAGCGATGTGCCTAAAACAATCCCTTTAATTATTCAGGGGTACACTTTTTAAAATTAAACTTTTCTTCTTTCCATCTGAATTCATTCTTATGTTTGGCAAGCAATCTAAATTTTAATAAAACATTTTTTTTTTTTGCCTTTCCCTTTCCTAATAATATTCATTTGACGTGTTTTTTAACAACAGCTGAAAGTAAAGGATAACGAAAAATAATTGTGTCGCGACAGGAAAAAAAAGTAATGGCACTTCTAGAGTTCATCAGATTTTAGCAAATTCTAATTTATGTTGTTATTATGTTGATTAAACAAAAATTCTGAGGTTAAAAAAAAAAAAAAAAATCTAATATTTTCTGGAAATTATATAATGCTGTGCTTTAACACATATTTTGTTTTTTGAAAAGTAGCATTTAATTTTTCTCTCTTTTTTATTTTTTTATTTATTTTTTTTTATTTCTCGGTTGTTTTTTACCAACTCATATATAATTTTTTTTATCTTTTCATTTGTTTTATGTATGAATATATCTATATATACACTAAATCTTTTTACATCTCTATTTTTTTTTCTTAATTACATGCAATTAAGTATTTATTTTAATGACTTTTCAAACTTTAATTACATTTGGTCAAAAAATTTCATGTTTTTATGTAGAACAATGACTTTATGAATACACCCAAAAAAGTCGCATTACTATGCCTCTTTTTTTAGAACAGCGATAGTTAAAATTGTTTTAGTATAAATTTACTTCAGATATTCTACTCATAATAATAATAATAATCCATTCTATTTCAGAGTGTTGATAGATATTTCATGCAACCACACTGGTTCTAAAATATTATTTAAAATTCCGTTTTAATTTATTCTAATAAATTTCTAAACACAGTTTCATTAATCCTAGAAAAAAATTATATTGTCGATTCTTCTAATTAATGCACACGCACGGTGATGTGCCTAAAAAACTGCACTTAATTATTCAGGCGTCTACTTGCTAAAATTACACTTTTCTTCTTTCCATGTGAATTCCTTCTAATGTTCGGCAAGCAATCTAAATTTTAATAAAGCTTTTTTTTTTCACTTTCCCTTTCCTAATAATATTCATTTGACGTGATATTTAATAATAGATGAAAGTAAAGAATAACAAAAAATAATTGTGTCGCGACAGGCAAAAAAATGGCACTGCTAGAGTTTATCAGATTTTAGAAAATACTAATTTATGTTGATATAGAATTGAGAAAAAATTATAAAGTAAAAAAAAAAAAAAAAATCGAATTTGTTCTGAAAATTATATACTGATGTGCTTGAATGTTGCATTTATATTTTTATCTTCTAAATGTAGCATTTAATTTTTATCTCTTTTTAATTATTAAATTTATTTATTTTTAATTTCTTGCTTTTTTTTACTAACTCATACATTAAATTTTTTATTTTATTATCTGTTATTCATTTCCTTATGTAATGGGAAAATGCATACACTGAATATTTTTTCCTCTCTATTTTTTCTTAATTATGCGTAATTAAAGTTAATTCATTTAAAGTTTTAATGATTTTGCAAACTTTAATTACATTTGCGGCAAAAAATTTCTGGTTTTATGTAAAACAATGACTTTATGAATGCATCAGAAAAAGTCGCGTTGTTATGTTTTTCTTTTTCCTTTTTTTTTTTTTTTTTTTTTTGAAAACAGCTCTAATTAAAATTGTTTTAAAATAAATTTGCTTCAGATATTCTACTTATAATAAAAATAACAACAATAATAATAATTCAGTTTATTTCAGTATAATGATAGAATATTCCATACAACCATACTGGCTTAGTTTAAAATATTTTTTAAATTTAAATTTTAATTTATTCTAATAAATTTCTAAACACAGTTTTATTAATTCTAGAAAAAAAAATACTTTGTCGATTCTTCTAATTAATGCACAGCGATGTGCCTAAAACAATCCCTTTAATTATTCAGGGGTACACTTTTTAAAATTAAACTTTTCTTCTTTCCATCTGAATTCATTCTTATGTTTGGCAAGCAATCTAAATTTTAATAAAACATTTTTTTTTTTTTTTTGCCTTTCCCTTTCCTAATAATATTCATTTGACGTGTTTTTTAACAACAGCTGAAAGTAAAGGATAACGAAAAATAATTGTGTCGCGACAGGAAAAAAAAGTAATGGCACTTCTAGAGTTCATCAGATTTTAGCAAATTCTAATTTATGTTGTTATTATGTTGATTAAACAAAAATTCTGAGGTAAAAAAAAAAAAAAAAAATCTAATATTTTCTGGAAATTATATAATGCTGTGCTTTAACACATATTTTGTTTTTTGAAAAGTAGCATTTAATTTTTCTCTCTTTTTTATTTTTTTATTTATTTTTTTTTATTTCTCGGTTGTTTTTTACCAACTCATATATAATTTTTTTTATCTTTTCATTTGTTTTATGTATGAATATATCTATATATACACTAAATCTTTTTACATCTCTATTTTTTTTTCTTAATTACATGCAATTAAGTATTTATTTTAATGACTTTTCAAACTTTAATTACATTTAGTCAAAAAATTTCATGTTTTTATGTAGAACAATGACTTTATGAATACACCCAAAAAAGTCGCATTACTATGCCTCTTTTTTTAGAACAGCGATAGTTAAAATTGTTTTAGTATAAATTTACTTCAGATATTCTACTCATAATAATAATAATAATCCATTCTATTTCAGAGTGTTGATAGATATTTCATGCAACCACACTGGTTCTAAAATATTATTTAAAATTCCGTTTTAATTTATTCTAATAAATTTCTAAACACAGTTTCATTAATCCTAGAAAAAAATTATATTGTCGATTCTTCTAATTAATGCACACGCACGGTGATGTGCCTAAAAAACTGCACTTAATTATTCAGGCGTCTACTTGCTAAAATTACACTTTTCTTCTTTCCATGTGAATTCCTTCTAATGTTCGGCAAGCAATCTAAATTTTAATAAAGCTTTTTTTTTTCACTTTCCCTTTCCCAATAATATTCATTTGACGTGATATTTAATAACAGCTGGATGTAATCGAATCTGTTCTGAAAATTATATAATGCTGTGCTTGAATATCAGATTTATATTTTGATTTTTAAAACGTAGTATTTAATTTTTCTCTTTTTATTTATTTATTTTTTTCTGGTCTTTTTTTTTTTTTTTTTTTTTTTTTTTGCTTACTCTCTCATAGGTTATATATTTTTTATCATATTTTCTTTTGCTTTAGGTATGGGGAAAAAATGTATATGAGTATTTTTTTTTTCTGAATTATATGTAATTAAAGTTTAATGATTTTGCAAACTTTAATTACATTTGGTCCAAAAATTTAATGTTTTTATGTAAAACAATGATTTTCTGAATACATCAGAGAAAATCGAGTTATACTTTTTTTTAGAATAGTCCTAATAAAATTTTTAAAGTGTAAATTTGCTTCAGGTATTCTTCTCATTACAATAATAATAATAATAATAATTCATTTTATTTCAGTGTAATGATAGATATTCCATACAACCACACTGATTTAGTATCAAATATTATTTCAATTTCCGTTTTTATTTATTCTAATTAATTTCTAAACATAGTTTCATCAATCCTAGAAAAAAGTTATTTTGTAGATTCTTTTAATTCACAATGGTGTGCCTAAAAAATCTCCTTAATTTTTCAGGTGTCTAATTTTCAAAATTACGCTTTTCTTCGTTCCACCTGAATTTGTTCTTATATTTGACAAGCAATCTAAATTTTAATAGAGTATGTTTTCGTTATTATTATTATTCATTCGTTTGCTAATAACATCCATTTGATGTGATATCTAATAACAGTTCTACGTAAATGATAAAGGGGAAAAAGTGTGTCAGGACAGGAGAAAAAGTGGTGATTTTAGATTTTTGTCAGATTTTAGGATTAATTTATTTTGATATGGTTTTTGAGATAATAAAAATGCTTTAATCTATTTTGAATATCTACATATGGTGCTGTGTTTAAATATCAAACGTATAAAATCTTAGATTTATATTTTAATTTTTAGAATGTGGCGTGAAATTTATTATTATTATTATTTTATTCTCCCTCTTTTTTTTCTCGCTTATTGTCTTATGTTATTATACATATGGTGCTGTGTTTAAATATCAAACGTATAAAATCTTAGATTTATATTTTAATTTTTAGAATGTGGCGTGAAATTTATTATTATTATTATTTTATTCTCCCTCTTTTTTTTCTCGCTTATTGTTTTATGTTATTATGTTAATTTATTTATTTATTGTATGAAAAAAAATCTGAATATTGAAATTTTTGCCTCTCTGTTTGACTTTTTTATTATCATTATTATACCTGATTAAAGTTAATTCCTTTTGATGATTTTGCAAAGTTTAATTATATTTACTCACAAATTTCAGGCTTTTACGTAGAAAAACGACTTCATGAATCCATAGGAAAAATTCACGTTTTTATACTGAGATTTTTAGAGAGTGGCCTTTACTGAAATTATTTTAAAAGTAATTTACTTCTGATATTCAACTTATAAATAATAATTATAATAATTATTATTATATTTTGTGCTCGTGGGCAACTGGTAATTTATTGATTTGTCGTCAATGTACCCCCCCCCCCCCCAACACACACACATACACGCACCCAGTTTTCCAATTAGCTATGTTCCAAAGCTAGTGCATATACTATTTGGCGTGTCTGCATTAAAAAAATTTTAAAGTACAGTAAAACCACCCTAAAGCGACCACGTTCCTTTCCGATAAATATTGGTCGCCCAGAGAGGTGATCTCTTAATGAAGGTCATGTTTAAATCTAGATTTTAATTGTTGAAAAAAGGTAACAATTAATGTTACTAAAATTTATTTTTCACATTAGGAAAAAATATGAAAATTTAAGTATCAAAACAAAAGTTAATTACATAAGTTAATTACTGCAGAGTTTAAAAAATGAATACATTGACGTTTGTTTTGATTTTACGGTTTTATCTTTTATAACTTTTATTCCCAAGTCCTTTCGAAGTTCAGTAAATAAATGCAATTTTGGGGGGAACGGGAACAAATAATGACGATTTCATTAATTTATCTATTTCTTTGAGAGTATCCTGACGGCAGGGGAGTTTATTGACCGTCATTCTTAATTTGTCATCAGAGTTCAATTGATTGCCTTAAAAGGCACAAAGGGGTTTAAACACTTAAAATTTACTGGAATAAAATATAAAAAAAGAAATCTAAACTTAGTATAGAAGTTTGATGAATAATGCACTCTCGGGAATTATTTTTCTAATAAAACCCTCTTCAAGCGACCAGGAAAAAGCGAAATTTGTTTCATTTTCTTCAAAGAAATGGGTCGCTCATGGAGGTAGTTCAACTTAGATGGTCTCTTAATGGAGGTAAAATTAGTATTAAGCCTATGGGAATAAATTTCGTTCCATGAAAAAATGTTCGTTCAGGGCGGGGGTCGCTTAATGAAGGTGGTCGCACAGGGAGGTTTCACTGTAATAAAGCGCAACCGTCGATAATTTATGATTGTGTAGGGCAGACATACTTAACCTGCGGGCCACATGACGCCCGGCGACCTTTTATGTGCGGCTCGAGACACATAATCAATTATTAATCCATATTTATAAAATTAATTGTGTTATGCATAAAATATATTTAAGTACATCACTGTTGATTTATATATTTTCATGGAAAGACGAAGTCTGTCCTCTTATTTCTAATTATTTTAAAATTATGTAAAGCATCTTAAATTCTGTCTGCTTAATCATTTTTTTTTTTTAACATTAAGTCTTTTTTGTGCTACAGTGGTGCATACATTTCTTAATCTTCAACACCAATTAAACATTATTCCAAATTAATTAAATTTGCACTTTATATTTCTATATTTAAAAAAAATAATAATAGGTTTTCGTATTGAGCAAAAAAACTAATTTAATAAAGAAAGTCCGATTCTTTTCTTTAGAATTAGAAATTCTGCGTCGTTATATTATTACGTTTACACTTATTATACAGCAAATGCTGTTTATTAAGGTTAAAACTTTTGTCGTGAGAAAAAAATGGCACCAAAAACTTTTCACACTACTATTTGCAAACAACAATCTTCGCAGCATATAACAACAACATTTGCAATAGTAATTAATGTATACGTCGAAGTAAATCGTTTGGAAATAGTGGTGTTAAATTTTTTGGTTACATTTTTTTTTGGCGGCATACGTTCAATTAATGCAGAGTGATGTACCTAAAAAACTGCACTTAATTATTCAGGCGTCTACTTGTTAAAATTACACTTTTCTTCTTTTCATGTGAATTTATTCTTATGTTCGGTAAGCAACCTAAATTTTAATAAAGCTTTTTTTTTTTTTTTTTCCCAATAATATTCATTTGACGTGATATTTAGTAACAGCTGAAAGTAATCGAATTTATTCTGAAAATTATATAACGCTGTGCTCGAATATCAGATTTATATTTTGATTTTTAAAACGTAGTATTTTTCTCTTTTTATTTATTTTTTTTCTCGCCTTTTTTTTAAAATTAACTGTTAATATTAAACTGTTAATATAAGTTGTTAATATTAACTTTGTTACAATGTTTTTTAAACTACTTTTGTTTTCTTACCATTTTAATTACTCTTTTTTTTTGCATTATTAGATAAGTGTGTTGTGGCCCGCATAACAGCGCGTCGCGCACATATGTTTGCGGTTCGCTACAAAGAAAGGTTAGATAATTGTGGCTAGCGTAGAGCGTCATGACTTGACGAGAGAAATGTTTATTAGCATCATTATAAATTTCTCTGTCTGCGAGAGTGAGAAGATGTGTTTGTTATGGTGACCACCCCTCAATATCTCGTTAATCATCTCTACTAGTATACTCTATGGATTGCATTTTGCTTAGATGTATATACGGCTGTATGATCGTCTGAAGAAAGAAATAAAACTCTAAACAATCAATTAACTTATAAATAATAATAATTTTTTAACTTCAGTATAATGATAGGGGAGAGTGGGGAGGAATGGGACACTTTTTACAAAAATAAGAAAATCAACTTTAACACAAAAACAAAAATTTCTATTTATAAAATACAAGATTAAACACTTTCTAATATTCTTGAACAATATAGAAACATAATTTGTAGAAACAATTTTATAATTAAAGAAATTGTAAGTCACAAAATGTGTCCCATACCTCCACAATAACAGGGAAGTATGGGACAGTTATAAAATAAATGCATGATAAGGCACAGATAGTCTGGTGTCGGCTATATATACAGTCTAACAAAGATTGTAGGTTGATCATGTCTGTGCTACAATATCAAATTTCAGCATTTTCATCACTGGAAGGAAAATTCAGAATTGTCAGTCAGAGATGACATTAAAAAATCATCAGTTCAATTTATTTACATTTCGAAGTAAATGAATATATTTTCAATGTTATAATTAATATATTATCCTCTAAAAATATTAGCATATTAGCAATTTACATTAATCTTATTAAAAAGAAGGAATTAGCTTTGTCCCATTCCTACCTCTACCTTCTTTTATGTTAAACTTTTTGTATAAACAAAAATACTGCTTTTAGGCATAGTTTAAATTATGGATAATATACAGCATAATGTTCCGCAAATAGGGAAACTATTACATATACGCGTAAACAAGTCATTAATATACAAAAAGCATAAAAAGTATATGAAGCAAATTTACTTTTGATTTTTTAAATAATCTTTTTCTATATACAATTGCAAGCTTATGCAAATCAACAACTTTTTTCAACTGAACATCGGTGTACCATTGCTTCATCTAATGCATACTGGGTGAAGTGTTTAGAATAATATACAAAGAGAAAAACCTATGTCCCATTCCTCCCACTGTCCCATTCCACCCCACTCTCCCCCACATATTCCAGATAACCACACTGATTTAGTTCCAAGTATTATTTAAATTCGCGTTTTAATTCATTCTAATAAATTTCTAAACAGAGTTTTATTTGTCCTCAGAAAAAAATAATTTGTTGATTCTTCTAATTATCGCGCACTGAAGTTAAAAAAAATATCCACTTAATTATACAGGCGTCTACTTGTTAAATATACACTTTTATTTTTTCCAACTGGTTTCATTATCATGTTTGGCAAGAAATCTAAATTTTAATAGAGTATTTTTTTTTTCTTTTTCCGTTTGCCAATAACAATCATTTGACGTGATATTTAATAACAGCTGTAAGTAAAGGATTTTTTTAAGCATAATGACAGAAGAAAAAGTGGTACTTCTAGAGGCATATCAGATTTCATCAAGTTTTAATTTATGTTTCTATGGTATTAAGCAGAAATTTTGAGATAATAAAAATACTCGGAAATACTTGAATTTGCTTTGAACATCAACTTGAATCTGTTTTGAATATGATGGTGTACTTGAAAAAAAAAATGTATTTTAATTTTTTTTAATGTAGAGTTGGATTTTTTTTCTTTCTTTTTACTTCACCTTTTCTATTTTCTCTTATTTTCTGATAGGTAAAATTTTTGTATTTGATTAGCATTTTATTTTGGTTTACGAATTAAAAAAAATAGTAATAGGAATTCTGAATATTACTTTTTTGTGTCTGTTTATTTTGAGTTTTTTTTATTATTTCTAATTAAAAGTTGTTCGTTTTTAAGATTTTAATAAATTTTCGTTTTAATTCGTATTGTTATATTTTGATATATAAATTCAATATAAAGAATAATAAATTCAATATTCAATATAAGGAAGTTCCTTCATCGTTTTCACCATGATTTCCAAACATCCATTCTAGCTACCTGAGAAATAGTAAATTTTAAATTTAGTTACCCAGTTTTCTTTATTATTATTATTATTATTATTACTATTACTTTAAACCGGCTTAAAATATACATTCTTCAAACCTTTTTTCCGGTTGATGCGGTAACTCTGTCAAATTAGTGCGTTCAATCAAGGCGCTCTGTCAATGTAATATGTTTTAGAAGTCCTGGATATGATTTGACTGTTCTTAAAAAATATCTGTCCTTGAGTCCTGTGTGTCACTTTGTGTGTATGTTTATTTGAGTACATATATTTGAGTGAGACTTAACAACATCTCTAAGAAAATGTTAAAGAAAGTGAGTGAGGAAGGAGAGAAATCAAATCATTGTTACGATGCTATAGTTATAGCCCGGATGAATGAAACTAGCGCTGCAGTTCGCAGCCTTGTCCAACAAATAAGAGGGAATTATGTCAGCCAGGTATCGTCCGGATAGCTTAACAGGTAAAGCATTGGCACGGCACGCCAAGTATCTAGGTTCGATTCCTGGTCTGGACATTTTTCGCTCTGTTGGAATAAACTTCAACTGTGCTACTCCAGCCTTGAATATGATTTAATCCAGTTGGAAAAAATATTCGTTCTCTTCATTATGACATTGTTTTTGAAATTGTAAAGGACCATGAGGTTGGTAAGAGTAAATATTAGTATGTAACTGTTTATTTTAGTTTGTTTAGACGTAAAATAAGTAAAAATCATAAAAAAAATACATCGCAGTGTGTAGTTTTTTTATGGGAAATATTTTTTCCAATGGACTATAAAAGTAACACACATTTTATTTAGGCTTATTGCGCAATGTCTTTTATTTATTGGTTTATTATAACCAAATGTTAACTAAAATAACACTATATTACTATGCAAAATGATGTGCTAATTATGAAGCAGTTTCTTTCGGTTGTGAAGCAAAGATGGGGCATTGCACATAGTACATATATTATGCGCCCTATTTTCTATACGGCGTTTAGCACAATTTCAGGGTTCGTACGGTCCTTGAAAGTCCTTAAAAGTGCTTACATTTTTCAAAGGAAATTTTTGGTGCTTAAAAGTACTTATTTTCATGCAAAATCTGAAAAAAGTCCTTAAAAGTGCTTAATTTTACTCTCATATTAATTCTTAATCAAAGGTGAAATTCTTCAGCATTTCTTTTCATTTCTGATTTTAAAAAAATCTTAATCCCGCCTTGCCTCCCCTTCTTCTGAAATTTCACTTCCCCCTTCGTAATATCAAAGTTAAAAACTTTTTTAACCTTTTTCTACTCTCAGGGATGTAAGACCTGCGCCAATTGCGCCAGACGAAGCCAAAATCGCTTTACTGTGCCAAGCTTCTACAAAACAGCTATTTTTTTTTTTTCCATTTTGCGCCAAAATGTACTTAGTGCCAAGATGAAATTTAACACGATTTCGTCGATCCGGGAAACAAAAAAAAAAAATCCAATTTGTAACCTTTTTCTAGGCCGCTAATGGCGTCAAAAAAAAGCAAAAAACCGCGGTCAAAAGATCTCGGAAAACACGCGATGTTTGTCAAATGATCGCGAAAAAACGTGAATTTTGTCAAAGGATCGCTAATTTTGTTAAAAGATGACGAAAAAAACCTGCACATTTCATCAAAAGGTCGCAATAAACCATAAATTTCGTCAAAAGATCGTGAAAAACGCGATTTCGTCAAAAGATCGCGAAAAACACGCAAATTTCGTCAAAAGATCGCGAAAAACACACAAATTTTGTCGAAAGATCGCGAAAAACGCGCAAATTTTGTAGAAAGATCGCGAATTTTGCCAAAGGATCGCTAATTTCGTCAAAAAACGAACTAAACACGATGAAAAGATCGTAAAAACGCAAATTTTATTAAAAGATGGTGAAAAAACTCCGCAAATTTCATCAAAAGGTTTCAAAAAACGCACGAATTTCGTCAAAATATCGCGAAAAAAACGTGCATTTTGTCAAAGGATAGCTGACTTCGTCAAAAAACGAACAAAACGGGGCCAAACGATTGTGAAA
Organism: Maratus speciosus; assembly: GCA_963932465.1. NCBI lineage: Eukaryota > Metazoa > Arthropoda > Arachnida > Araneae > Salticidae > Maratus > Maratus speciosus. The sequence goes on from OZ010789.1 coordinate 450,354,414, forward strand.
AAACGCCAATTTCGTTAAAAGATCGCGAAAAATACGCGAATTTTGTCAAAAGATTGCCAAAAATACGCAAATATCGTCAAAAGATTGCCAAAAATACGCGAATTCTGTCAAAAGATCGAGAAAAACATGCGAATTTTGTTACAGCGAAAAAACACACCGTTAATTCTGTCAAAAGATTACCAATTACTTCTAAAAACGAACAAAATGGGGTCAAAAGATTGTGAAAAAACGCAAATTTCGTTAAAAGATCTCGAAAAAATCCGCAAATTTTGTCAAAAGATTAAAAAAAAACTCTAATTTCGTCAAAAAATAGCGAACAGCACACTGATTTCAACAAAGGATAGCAAAAAATACGCGAACTTTGACAAACGATCGCGAAAAATACGCGAATTTCGCCAAAAGATCGCGAGAAATACGCAAATTTCGCCAAAATATCGCAAGAAATACGCAAATTTCATCAAAAGATCACGAAAATACGCAAATTTCTTTTTTATTAGTTTTGAATTTCAATTTGCTCCAAAAACAGTTTATTGCTACAAAATTAATTTTTGCTGCTACAAAAATAGATTTTACTGCTACAAAATTCGTTTTCTGCTGCTACAAAATGGCTTTAGTGCACTTTCATCCCTGTACTCTATTTCTTACTTTATACTGAATAAATAATCTGTCCTAAATTTCAGTAACAATTCTTTCCATCACATTTCATTAAAATTTCATCTGAATTTCACCCTCAAAAATTTTTTTTCTCCGTTTTTCTTTGCTCTCCCACAGTACTCAAAGTTTAAAAACTCTTCGAAACTGTTTAATTAAATTTTTTTTTGCTTTGTCATTTTATTGCCTCAATAAATAATCAATCAAGATTTCTCTTCCCACCCGGAATTGGAATTTTCCTTTTGCACCCCTCCCCCCTTCCCCTCACACACACTTAAAGAACACATGGAATTTAAAGTCTTTAAAACTCCTCTTAGTTTTTTTTTCTTGTAAATTTTTAGAAAGGTAAATAAATAAGTCATCTAATAAACTCCCTCCCTCCCTAAAAAATGTGCTTGTCCCTTTGCCCCTGAAACTTATAAAGTTTAAAATCTTAAAAATCATTGCTTTTTTTAAAACTTTTTCTGTTCCATTCGTTAATTTATTGTAACAATAAATAATCGATCATACAGTTTTACTCCCCCCTTCCACCGAAATTGACGTTTCCCCGTCCTCCCCCCTCCTTACCAAGCATACAAAATTTAAAGTCTTTTAAACTTTAAATTGTAAGTTAATTATAAGTCTGTTAAACTACTCCCCCCCCCCCCCCACTCAATAATAAGAAAAATTGTTTATCATTATAATAAGAAAGTATTGGATTCGGGAAAATTTTCGACCAATTTACACATTTTAGGGGTCAGATATCCTGAAAAACATGTTTTTACAAAATGAGTCTAACTCTGTCTGTATGTGACACAAATTTTGTGGGTGGTGTATCTCAAGAACTAATGCACAAAATTTAACAAAAATTTATATTCAGTTAATCCTCGATATAAATTAGTGTTGATTAGTTTTTGATGTAAATAGCCCAACAGGTGGTGCTGCATTTTTCATGATTTACGCCATAGCTATATCTCAAGAACTAAAGCACGAATTTTCATCAGACTTCAGATTCAGGTATATCTTGATAATTATAGGTGCTGATTATGGTTTGGTGTTAATCTCCCAACAGATGGCGTTGCTATGCTGCATTTTTCACGTTTTCTCCAATAGCTATATCGCAAGAACTAATGCACAGATTTTCATCAAACTTCAGTTTCAGTTAGATGTTTACATATGTTGTTGCTGATTAGGTTTTGGCGTAAATTACCCTACAGGTGGCGCTGCTATGCTATATTTTCCAGGTTTTGGACGGTTTTAACAATAGTCGTATCTCAAGAACTAATGCACGGAATTTCATATCTTTAGAATCCTCATGAGGGGCATAGACCATTTAATTTTGGCACTCTGATAATGAATTTTGTAGTATTAACCTGTATGAGATAGAAGAAAGTTTTGGGATTGGCACATCTGACTAGTATTTTCTTCTGCTGTATGTTATTTTCAAATTTTCTAAATTTACTACTGCCACATGGTGAAATCCCCCCCCCCCCCCTCCATTTGAATATTTAAAACTTTTACCAAAATGAAAGAAACCCTTTATTAAAAAATGCATGTTATAATTTATTAGTTTATTTAATTTGAAGGTCCTTAAATTTGTTTGATTTTGGTCCTTGAAAGTCCTTAAAAGTACTTGATTTTTATTTAAATAAATGTGTACGAACCCTGAATTTGCGTATCTTTTAGGTAATTGCGTTCGGTATACGTTCTGTATAAAAAATGCAGATAAGGCTATAATTAAATACCACAATCACTAATTTAACCCTTAAATGCCTGATTTTTCAAAAATCATTGTAATAATGTTTTTCGGCTTTCATCTTTTAAATAAATCATGGGAAAAATACTTAAAAAATTCATATTTTGTTTTAAGTATAGTTTAAGGCTAAAGAGCAGTTTGTTACTAATCGGCAATACTGGTGTTTAACTGAAAAAATAATTTGCCTTGATAAAATTCTATAATATTAAACACACAAGAATTTTAGGGACTATAATAAGAAATAAATTTCACTTGCTCACTGCAGGTCAAAATACGGTATTTCGCAAGCTCCCAAACAAAACAAAAAGAACAAGTAGCAACAATTGAAAAAATAAATCTATTTTTATTCTTAAACAGCACAACTGTTGCCATCTACATGTTGAAAATCGATTTAATAATATTTTCAGAATGTATTTTATTGGCAACACTAGGCATTATAGCTTCAATATTATTCTAATAGTATTTTAGAGGCTAAATTGGGTATGTTGCCGAAAAGCAACACCAGGCATTTAAGGGTTAAAAATGGGGGGAAATGTTTCCCTTAGTCGTGAAAGTATTAAAGCAAGTATTAATTTATATTTTTGTTTTATGAAGCCGATTTTTATGAGAGAATAGAAATGCTTAAATATGTATTGAATATTAGTTGTTATATTAATTTCAGAGAGGGGATGCTCTTCATGTTTTTTTAATATAAAATTCGGTAAAAAATAACCTAAGACAGGATTTTCTTAACTATGTTACGCTTACAGTTCTACTAGTTTACTTTTCAGATAGTGGTACGCGAAGGTTTACAGAAAATTACAAAACGGAAAACGCACTATTTTACTTTTAGCGACCCCGATACAACCGACTAGTATGTTATATAGTTGTATATGATAAGAAACGAGTACTAGGGATTCCTCTTCAATAACTATCATTAATAAATAATCATAAAATATAAAATATTTTGATATAAATTATCTTACATTTTAAACATAAAATGCGAAATAAAATCATTTAAGGCAGGGTTTCCCAAACTATGGTGCGCGTACACTTCTATTATCCTAAACTTCAGATACTGGTATGTGAAGGTTTACAAAAAATAAATTATCTTATAGTTTATCCTAAAAATGGGGAATAAAATCATTTAAAGCAGGGTTTCCCAAACTCTGGAGCACGTACAATTCTATTATCCTAAAGTTCAGATACTGGCACGCGAAGGTTGTACAGAAAATTACAGAACTGAAAATGGCGCGGCGAAGTTGTGAATTTCGATTTACTGGTACACCAGTTTAAAACTTTTAGAACCTCTTATTTAATGGTATTCCATGTTTTCTTTTTTATATATGGGTGCGGAATGTTTTTGTGCAATGTTTAAATTTCATAACTGCTTTTTACTCGCTTTCATCTCACAGATTTTTAGAAATAAACTCATATATTACAAAAATAATTTTTCGATTCTTACAAAAAAAAAGGGGGGGGGGGGATTTATATTAATTTGTCTGTACGTTTTCTTATTTTCCTATTATTGACATTACATTAAAATACTTAAATTCATATGCTGTAATCCGCAATGGAAAAAAAAAAAACACCGTAACAATGATAAAAAACCTATTATTTTTACAGTTTCAATTAAAAACATTTTATTTTCAGAAAACTTTTTTAATAAACGTCTTTAAATGCTATAAAATGTAGTTATTATTATTTTAATAAGCCTTAGTTATTTTCTATTAGAAATTGTCACTGTAACCGAAATAATTCTTGATTGATTAGTTAACAATCATAAAGTAATTTTCTTTAAAAATATATTTTCGGCAATAACCTTTTTTAAAATACAATTTTTTAGACTTGAAAAATATGATGAGTTTTTAATATTAAAAATCACTATCACTTTTTTGTATGCTAATGAGCTTTCTAAAACTAGACTATTTTTTTATATGCTTGTAAATTATTCAGTATGAAACATCCGAATCATTAAAGAGTTTTTTTTTCTGATTTTTTATATTAATCTTTCTCACTTTAAAATTTTTATAAGATCTTCGTGCTTGATTCAAAAGACTTTTTTCTGATTTTCGATTTTTCTCAGATTTTTTTTCTCAGCTTTCTTTTATCTTGTTTGATAAATGAATTTTTAAATGCATTCCCTCTGTCAAATGAATGCATTAAATTTATGTTGTAAAATAATATAGAATTAGAACGAGTTTTAGATTACTTATCAACAAAGAAACGTAATTATTTTATTTTATTATTTTATTTAATTATGCAAACCTTAGTTTACGGATGATTATAGGATATTATTTTAAGAGTGAGAACAACTATATCGCACAAATATTTTTCCAATTAAACTCTAGTCTAGCTTCTTTTTAAAAAATTTAAATGAATTTTTAAACATATTCCCTCTGTCCAATGGACGCACTAAATTTATATGTTGTAAAACAATATAGAATATAATTAGGTTTAGATTATTTATTAGCAAAGAAACGTATACGCTTAAAACTATATCGCACCAGTACTTGAGTGAGAACAACTATATCGCACTAATATTTTTCCAATTAAACTCTAGTCTAGCTTCTTTTTAAAAAATTTAAATGAATTTTTAAACATATTCCCTCTGTCCAGTGGACGCACTAAATTTATATGTTGTAAAACAATATAGAATATAATTAGGTTTAGATTATTTATTAGCAAAGAAACGTATACGCTTAAAACTATATCGCACCAGTACTTGAGTGAGAACAACTATATCGCACAAATATTTTTCCAATTAAACTCTAGTCTAGCTTCTTTTTAAAAAATTTAAATGAATTTTTAAACATATTCCCTCTGTCCAATGGACGCACTAAATTTATATGTTGTAAAACAATATAGAATATAATTAGGTTTAGATTATTTATTAGCAAAGAAACGTATACGCTTAAAACTATATCGCACCAGTACTTGAGTGAGAACAACTATATCGCACAAATATTTTTCCAATTAAACTCTAGTCTAGCTTCTTTTTAAAAAATTTAAATGAATTTTTAAACACATTCTGTCCTTTACATGTTCTATAAGACCTTTCGTGCCAAATTTCAAAGTTCTTTGAAATTTGGCACAAGAGGTCTTGTAGAACATGTAAAGGAAAAAAATCCGAAAATCGTTAATTTATGATTGTATGTCGATTTATTACGTGATTTTCCATACTCGGAATTTCCAAAAACATTATTTTAAGGCCGTAACTTTTTGGTTCCTTAATAGTACAGGCAATAGGGAATTTTACCTAGCAAAATTAATGGTAGTTCTGGAAATCGGTTTACTTTATGTTCTTTGGGTGGCTGAATCCGAATTTGTAACTTCCCAGCAGAATTTCTCCCGGCAACCCCCCCCCCCCCAAATTTTGGTAAAAAGCCCCCAAAAAAGGTTTTTATTAAAAAAAATCAATTTTTTATTGTTTTAGGGGAAAAGTATCTAGAAATTCAGAAAGTAGACAAAATTTGCAACAAATTAGATATATGACATTATGACTTAAGGGGAAGGGGGGATCTGCCTCGGAACATGCGCGCGGTGCTGCGTGGACTAAGTTGCGCAATTCCACTTAACCACCCACATTCGCCTTCCCATCTCCCCTCCGAACTTTCCTTATAAGGTTTACTTTAAGATTTTTGGGTCGCTGAATCCGAATTTTTAACTTACCCCCAAAATCCCCCCCCCCGAAAATCCCCCAAAATAGTTGTTGGCCCGTACCCGGGCCGGGCCGGCAGAATTAGGACAATTTTTTCAACGGGCCGGGAAAAAAATTGAACGGGCCTTCAGGCCCGGGCCAATAAAAAAATTAATCGGGCCTATCGGCCCGATTAAGAATTTGAGAGAAGCAGATAAAATACGAGGCCATTTTCAATGAATATGACTTTTTCGAGAAGTATGTGCGTTACGAGCCGATGCGAGTTTAACAACATCAATACAGAAATGTATAACATGTCCATCGTAGAGATCGGCATCGTACAGTTACATGATGCCTGATCCCGGGTTTAATTTTTTCGGCAGACTTGTGCCGGGACGGAACTGGTCTTAATGGTTCTCAGGATGTGTAGGACAGGCATTATGTTTTGTAAAAGTATTATTAGCGATAATGAACTTCTGTTAACAGTATCTTTGGAAATGTACCTTAAGGTGGTTCTCATATTTACTGCTCAACAATGCGACACTTTCAGACACATTTTCTGACTCATTTTTAACTATTAAGGCATAAAATTGGCAGGCCTGAGTATTGAAGGCATTTGGAATCGAATAGCATTTCCATTTTTGATAAATTACGTACAGAGATTCTTGTCACGTAACTCTACGTTTTTCTCCTTTCCTGTGCTATCGCTTCGGAAATTCGATTCAAAACGCTAACTGTGGCAGTATTTTCTGAAAGATATAGTGCTTTTATCTAAAATAAAAACGGCATTTACATGGTTTCTGAATAACAATACCTGCCAATTTCATGTTTTTCCGAAAAGAAATGAATTCATAAATGTGTCAAAATGTAGCTCCTTTGGATTTGAGAAAATCCTTAAAAATGACAGAAATATTTTCACAAATCTACTTTTTATTATAAGCTTCAAAAGTTATCATACTTTTTAACCCTTTATCCTAAACTACATTAATCTTTTAATGAACCCTTATTTAAATTTTGAAACGTCTGTACAGACGTTGACTAAAACACTGTAAGTAATCGTGAATGTTTACTATTGTGTGTTTTCTATTTTGCGAACACATAATAATTTAAAATATACTGTAAAATGTTCCCATCAATATGCATGTAGTATTCATTAAAAAAAATCTTAATTGTATGTCGAGAAAAAACGGAATTTTTTGTAGAAATTGAGTCGGGCCGGGGCGTGCCTGTTTTCACTGATCTTTGTACGGGCCGGGCCGAGAACGGTAAAAATGTAAACGGGCCGGGCCAAAATAGCTTTCTTTCGGGCCGGGCCCGGTCCTGGAAATTCCGGCCCGTGCAGGCCTCTATTGCCTGGACTTCATAACTTAGTGCACTTAGCGCCACAGTGCATGTTCAGAGGCAGCCCTCCCCCTCCCCGTTCATCCTACATCATAATGTCATGTATCCTATTTGTCGCAAATTTTGTCTAATTTCTGATACAATAAGAAATTTAAGTTAATAACAACTATTTTGGGGGGTTTTCGGGGGGGGGGGGGGATTTTGGGGGGTAAATTAAAAATTCGGATTCAGCTACCCAAAAAAACTTAAAGTAAACCTTATAAGGAAAGTTCGGAGGGGAGATGTGAGGGCGAATGTAAACGTGTGAGTGGTTAAGTGGAATTGCGCAACTTAGCCCAAGCAGCACCGCGCGCATGTTCCGAGGCAGATCCCCCCCTTCCCCTTCATCCTAAGTATAATGTCATATATCTGATTTGTTGCAAATTTTGTCTACTTTCTGAATTTCTAGATACTTTTCCCCTAAAACAATAAAAAATGGAATTTTTTAATAAAAACTTTTTTTAGGGGGCTTTTTACCAAAATTTAGGGGGGTTGCCGGGGGGGAATTTTCGTGGGAAGTTAAAAATTCGGATTCAGCGACCCAAAAACATATAGTAAGCCTTTTTCCAGAACTACCATGAATTTTGTTAGGTATAGCCCCTATACGGTCTCTATTGCCTGGACTATAAGTAAGCAGCTGAAAATTAATACAAAACAATGGGGCTATGGGCCTTATTATTTTTTATATTCATTTCAACTTGATATATTCAACCATTCCTGAGTAAAAACAGTCTTGAAAGACAAACAAACAACAAGGCGAGAATATAAGGGTTCTGTTTTTAGGTGAGTTCGTAATTACATAAATACGTAGCACATATAGTCGTCGTTCAGTCCGTCTATCTGTCCGTCTGTCCGCATATATACAGAGCAGAAACTACCCAACCGAATGGTCTGAAATTTTAAATATATAATTGTTACAAATTTTTGTCCAGTCATTTCAAATTTTATGAAAATCGGATGTATAGTTTAATTACAGGGATAGTCAAAAGTTTCATTACGGCCAATGGGAATAAATTATTGCAAGTGCATTTTAATGAGCTTACAGCCTTCCGAATGGCCTGAAATTTTAAATATATAATTGTTGCAAAATTTTGTTGAGTCATTTCAAATTGTATGATAATCGGATGTATAGTTTAATTACAGGGAGAGTCAAAAGTTTTCCGTTACATTAGGCCAATGAAAAAAAAAATATTTCAATCGTATTTTAATGATGTTACAGCCTTTCAAACAGAATGAAATGGATATGCACTTATTAAGTGCCCTAAAAAATATACATTCAGTACAATATGCGGTGCAAAAAATATTTATAAAACTAGTTATAGTACGAACGCACATCATTTGCGACGTTTGACGAGCAGTTTCCAACTTGTTTCCTTTTTTGATACGGAACCCTAAAAAATTGTCAAAATATCCTATAATCCCTTTCAAATTTAAAAAACTCTCAAAGATTTAACAAATTGTCCTATAGAAGTGTAGTTTGCATGATAAATTTTGTAGCAACAAGTAGTACAAAGAAAATTTTAATTTATTTTTTTCCCCCACAAAAGAAGAAAGGAAAAAAAAAAACTCCGACACATTTCAAAGTCTTAATGCAGCAGACCACACTACGATAGTCAGTTATTTTTTTATAAATTTTTAAAATGTGAGCGGACTTTTCTGACGCATATGACGATCAACAACAACAAAAAACAAGTCGGAACTTGTACGTCAAACGTGGCAAATGAGATGATGCTTTCGTACTATAACATAACTAGTTTTATAAATATTCAGATGTTGGTGCAATAGCTGTTGCACTCTTATGCAAAAATGCATGAATACAGAATTCGTTACGATTATATATATATTAAATTCCGTAACACAGAAATAATATGACTCCATCTTAAATAGGACGTAATCACAATGGCAGTCTAAAATCATCTCCTATCATGGGATATCATTGAATTAATTACGTAGGATAGGATTTAATAGAAAGAAGAAAACTTTTATTAATATCTTTTTAAGTTTTGATTCGATTTTCATAAAATTTGAAATAACTCGACAAAATTATGCGCCGATTATATATATTAAATTTCAAACTATTCGGTTGGATAGTTTTTGCACTGTTATATGCGGGCAGACGGACGAACGGACCAGACGATGACTATAGGTGCTACATATTTATATAATTACAAGCGCACCTAAAAAAGTCTTTTAAAACTGTGACCAAAAAAAAAAAAAAAAAAGAAGATGTTTGAAAATTGATATGATTAAAAAATAAACAAACAAACTTAAGCTTAATTAACGGTGAGTAAGTTAACAAATATCTTTTTTTTTTCTTCAGAATCTTAATGCATCCTATGCAGTAAATGTGTATCTTATAATTTATGAATTTTGTATTCAAGGTGCAGATTCAAATTTTTGGGGATCAGGAGAAAAATGGGCTTGTCAGTTGGCAAAACGCCATGTAAATTCTCCCCCGGTCGAAGATACAGTTAACTATTTGGCAAAGCTTCAAAGATGTTATCCATTTAATAGTTTTCCGTCATATTTTCTGTTCGGAAAACTTTATATTCCATGGAAACTTGGATTTAATATTTAATTTATCAATACATTTTAGAGTTTATAAAGTAATCAGAAAGCTTTGTTTTTAAAAGAATTTTTTTGTCCTTTTTTGTATAAAAAGCACGCAAGCAAAGAAGTGTGTGCTTGTGTTCGAAAAGAATGCAGAACACGTGAGTACTTTAGTAACTGTAATTTATGTAACACTATTACACCCAAAATTTATTATGTCATACTTAAAATATAGAGCAGGGGATAATAAATATATCAGTTGTACAGGCTAAAATTTAGATATTCTAAAATCCTTAGATCTTTCTGGAATATTAAGGATTGTAGGTTAGCATCAAAATGAAATAAGTGCTTTATCTGCACTTTATTTACATTTAAAAAAAATCCTGCTATGTCTTTCTACGTATTTTATACTACTATTTATTAATGCTACTTAACTTCATTACCTCTGGTTTTTCGTTTCAGTTATAATCGTTTAAGGGATAAGGTACCTTTGAAACTGACAAATTACATGTAAATGTGGCTAATATGAATTCCAATGACTCCACATCTGAGTAATTTTTGAATATGAAATTTTAAACACACATTAAACGAGGTATATGCTAACAGCTACTGTTCTGAGTCTAGATGCATATAACTTTTTTAAATTTAATTTGAAATTTAATATATTTTTTAATTAATGAATTCACCTTATAATGTCTTGCGCGCAGGATTTTGTATAAGAGAATTGTCACATTAAGCCCCTCCTTTTTTTTTTTTTTTTTTTTTTTTTTTTTTTTTGAGTAGAGATATAATGTGAGTTTAAAATGACCTAGACTGGAAAAAATATAAAGATTTATTCTTAAAAAAAAAAAAAAAAATCTTGAAATTTTGATTTTTTTTTTTTTTAATAGTCACAATTCCTAAATTTCTTATTTAATGAACATAATAGTCAATAATTTTGTGCATCTACAAAATTTATACCTTCAGTCAAAATTTCATGAAATTCAAATCAGCCATTTCTTAGAAATTATACCAAAATCAACGTTAATTTGACTTTAAAGATCAAACCACCTCTTGATCATATAGTAAGAGCTCAGACTGTTTTAGACATAACTTCCCTATTAAAGCAAAATTTTCCATTTTTTTCCCTTTAATGTTTCTAAAGAATCGGATTTTATTTTTAATATAAGCTGCTAAATAAAAAAATGATATTTTGACACTTTCAAAGGTATAAACTCGCTTAATAAAATAATAAAGATCAAGCATAACTTGATATTTGAAGGTTTTAAATCATATAGAATTATATATTATAAAATGGGTAGATTTTTTTTCCCTATCTTCAAACCTTATTTCTATATATTCCTTGAATACGACAATTGGATCACCGGAGCAAATGGAGATTTTGAATCCCTCTTCGAATCATAAATTACGTTGATAATCAGATGTTACATGTTTATAATATATCGCAATCGAATCGTAGTACAACGAAATCTGACAGAACGAAATATCGTTGTCAAACAAGACTTTACTTTTTCCCGTAGGGAATTTTTTTGTAATTATATATCATTTCTTGGCACGTGTATGCCAGGATAATGACATTTTCATTGTAAAACATTTTTTACATTCTTATTTTTTATTTATTTATTTATTTTTTTTTTTTAGGTCTAACATTTTAATTTTGTTTAAAGGAACATATTTTCAATATAGTAGCTCAAATTTCATGTAATGTTCCGTTTTATTTGTTAATTTATGGAAACCAGGAAAATGACATAATAAAAGTGTACGGAATTTTTACAAAGACATCAATCGCATTATTTTCAAAGAAATATCTAAAAGACCTTGCTGGTAGCTGTGATTTTACTACTTCTAACTTGAACTATTCTAAAAATAAGAAGAATTACTCCGCAACGCCATATTTGTTCCTGATGAAGAGCTAAAATGAACATGCCAGGAAAATGACATTGATTTCAGTGACAATCATATTTAATTATGGAAAATTATTTATAAAATATACAATTTGTTACTTTCCTCATATATTTGTTTTATAAGGTATAAATATTAATTAGAAATTTAAAAAAAAAAAACTAGAAAAGATATTTATGCAGTGTAAAAGAAGGCCCTTTATTTTGCACACATCACAGTGTGACATGCCAGGAAAATGACAATCTGAAATTCTAAGTCTTTTAATTCCTTTATTTATGTTATTAGAAAAATAATGTCTCGTGAAAATACTTCTAAGAATACTTTTTAATAGAATGTATCAAAAGAAATTGCGTTATATAACATTTAATAGGAATTTTATTATGCGGACAGTAATTTCCGTATTTTTTTATATTCACCCATAAATATTCTAAAATCCTTAGAATTTTCTGGAAAATTAAGGTTATCATCAAAATGAAATAAGTACTCTATCTGCACTTTATTTACATGAAAATGACTTTTAGTATTTTCCGTAAAGGAGTGAATAGAAATTGTAAGGCCCGGTTCAGGTTGTACTTATGCCCCTTCCCCTCATGTCTTATATATGTATTCGTTTTAGACGAAATTGGCCTCTACTGAACTCCTTTTAGTTTAGGGCGGGGTACAACTGTCTCCATTGTGCACGCCACTGATTTTCCCCGCAGTATCCACATTAACGAATTTCCTTTACCGGGAATAAATATTTACTGTCGTATAGAGTCCATCATAGCAGGATTCACAGGGATATAAATTGGAGGTAGTCTAATCTGAATAGGTAAGCTGTTGACCATTTATCTAAGCGGCAATATAGGCCTGTGTTTTGCCTCAGTTATTTTTATTTTTTAATATTATCAAAGTCATAGAAAACTTTCAGTTTCTAGTCAAAACTTTACTTTTCTCACGAGCCTCTTTTCTCAATCTGCATTCTTTAATAATTTTGGAAAGTGCAGCTCTTAACTGTAAAACATTAATAGAAAAGGCTTACTTTGCCTGAAGTGTGTGCATGTTACAAACTTCTAATTGCTTTAACAATTGTCTTCGATTTTCGTTAAACAGTTTCTCTTTTGAGAACTCGAAAAAAGGAAATATCGTAATACTTTCTACAATACAGCTTTATGTCTTGCAGTCATTGACACTCAAGAAAGCAATTAAGTTCTATTTAGCTGACGTAATGTCTCTTTGCTTTTGAATGAAAACCTATCGCTATTGAACTGCGTTAGTTTCAGTTAAATGCTTTTATTTATTTCACTCGCCGTTCCAATAGAGCAGCAGCTAAAAATATCCATTAAGGTATGTTAGTATTCAATTAAGTGAAATGTGTGCTTAGCGAAAATGCTTTCATGAAACGCATATTGAACTTATATTCTTGCTGGCTTATGTTTTTTCATAAATCTGTAATTCTAAATCTATTATTGCTAGGGGATTCAATCCGGGCCGCCCGGATTTCAGAACATACTACCCGGTTGACAGAACAGTCTTTTGAGAACCCGCGGTGTACAACCTACACTGTAAAAAAAAAAAAAAAAAAAAAAAAAAACGGACTAAAATACGGAAATACTACTGGCAATCTAGACGCCAGTACTATTTCCGTAATTTAACGGAACTTAGTCCCGGTAAATTACAAAAATTTTTCCGTTAAATTCCAAAAAAACGGAAAATTTTCTGTAATTTGCCGGGAAAAAGTTCCATTAAAATATGGAAATAGTACTGGCGTCTAGATTGCCAGTATAGTATTTCCGTATTTTAGTCCGTTGTTTTTTTTTTTTTTTTTTTTTTTTTTTTTTACAGTGTGGTGTTATGATTGACTGGATCGTGATGACGAGTTTTTTCACACGATTGTGGTTAGAGCTTCTATAGGATCCGTATAGCTCCCGTGCGGAGCTTATAGTCGCGATCGTGACTCTAAAATTGGTTCACACTGTAAAAAAAATACTGCCAGTTTTCCGGTAGGAATCGGAAAAATAGTTGGCCTTATCGTACCGGAATAATTTCCGAACCAGCTCGGAATAAAATCCGTAAAAATAAGGAAATAGTCAGTAAAACGGTATTTTACGGATTTTATTCCGATTTTATGCATTTTATTCCGAGCTGGGTTGGAAATTACCCCGGTACGATAAGGGCAACTATTTTTCTGATTCCTACCAGAAAACTGGCATTATTTTTTTTTACAGTGCAGTACAACAACGTTCAGGATATTTTTTGAAAGATCCTTTACCTTTATCGAAAAGAGAGAAGTGTTATTCGTTTTCTTAGTATTTGAAAAAGAATGCATACCAACCAGGGTTCTCGCTGCCGCTCGCCATTGCGCCAAATCGCGAGAAAATGTTAAATTTGGCGAGTAAACGACCGATTACACGCGTCAAATTGCGACTGCTCAATTTTCGCTCCTTGTGCGTGTGTGTGTGTCAGTAAAGGTTACTCTCATTTGTATTACTGAACGATTGATGTCGCTTATCATGTTCAGTTCAGTCGCATCGTACCATATATTAGAGGTCTGCACGGACCAAAATTACCAAGCGCGGCCCGGTATAAAAGAGCTAAAATCTCGATCAAAGCCCGGCCCGGTCCGACAGAATTTCTATAAATATATATTTCTAAATCTCTATATATATCTAAATATATATTTCTAAATCTCTATATATATCTAAATATATATTTCTAAATCTCTATATATATCTAAATATATATTTCTAAATCTCTCTAAATCTTTCTCTCTCCGATATTCCTAAAGCACCATTATTCTACAATTAAAATTATTCAAAAAGTTCACTTACTTACACATAGATTTGATATTGTTCGAACATGATTTTGTTCGAGCTTGATTTTGTTCGAACTTGATTTTGTTCGAACTTGATTACGTTCGAAATTGATTATGTTCGAAATGCATGGAATGTCAACAATATTAAAGACCACTTAGACAATTACTTGAATAAACGCTGATTAAAAAAACTGTCGTTGACAATTGCAATCAAATCAAGATTCAGTAACAAGAATCAACCTAGTTAAAAATAAATGAAAATGCGAAAAAAAATCATAATTTTAAATTTCTTCAAATAAAAAGGGTAGATTATTAATAAAATATATCCTTAACTTATAAAACCAAATGAAATTTTCAAAGATTTCGCTAAACAAATGTACAACATTACTTTTTACAAAAATAAATAAATAAAATGCCAGCCCAACATAGTGCTCGGCTAATTTATTTTGCTAACATTTTTTTTCATTTTGCTACAGTTTTTTATTTCAAATTAGCCAAACTACTAACGTTGCTCAAAAGTCAGCACTCTCAGAAATAAAACTCTCACTTTTGACGATTCAGAAATCCTTGAGCTGTATTTCGTCGTTTTTGACGATCATTTTCTATCAACATCGCGTGACTTTTAACGAAAGGTAAACTCTCAAATATTTTACGAAAGTTTTGCCTCAATCACGGTCAGACTCAATGCATTTTAAGGAAACAGTTGCTGTACCTCCTCAAATCCTGCGATTTTAGCAAGCAGATATTTACTTGTTTGTGTTAGTCCTGCAACAATTTATTTTAAAATAGCACTTTTTAGTGCTGTTCAGAAAATACTGAAATGTAGGTAGTTATTGTTTCTTCATTAGTTATTTTTTTAGCTGTTAAAATTTTTAGGAATGCTTATTATTATTATTATTTTTATTTATTTATTTATTTATATGCTGTTTGTTATGTTTTAACTCGAAAAGAATAAATTTCCTGTGTTCTTCAAAAGCATTCAAAAGGAAAATTTGGTCAATAAAATTTCAAACTTCCAGGATATCTTTTTTAAAAATTTATTTAAGAAATATATGCTGTTTTCAATCAAATTAAAAATAAACATAATTGATCCCTCTTCCCTTTATAAACAGTAAAGTGTTAAAATCCTATCCCTCTATTCAAAGTGATAAAATCTCAAGCAATATGCACTTCACAATTCGTTATTTGTGAGCAACAAATTAACCAGACCATATTCTAACCATTCATTGAGCAAAGAAAATTTCACTAATAAATTATTTAATCAAGCCATATTATAATTATTCATTGACCATGAGAAAACCATAATAATAAATTAGCCTTACTTAAAATTTTCAGAAATTATAGCAGCACCGATAAAATTACAATCCTTATAAAAACATAAACACGTAGCAAAATTCATTACATCAATCTACCAAATCTAAAAGCAAACCTCTACCGGTCCCCAATAGCGAGGTTGGAAGAGCAACGGTCTGCCACGCCAAAGGCCGCAGGTTCGAATCAGCCCGAGGAAAACGAGAAGTGAATTTTTTTCTTCCACCTGTTAATAGGAACTTCCAAACTGTTCGATAGATGGCACCACCAGCCAACTTTTGACGAAATTTATATCTTCAAGCAAGTGAAGAAAGTAATTTCATCAATTTGACGACATATTCACTCGGAGCATTTCCCAGGATACTGTTACGTCAAAAATAAAGAAAATTTCGTGAAATCTAAGTATTCATTTCTGAGTGTGAGCGAGAACCCTGATACCAACCAATTTTTGAGTTTAAGAGTAAATAAGAAAGGAAAAGCATATGTCAAATATAGATTATGAAACGCATACAGAATACTATAACAAAACTTCACCATTAATAAGATTAAAGACGATACCTATTTATACAATTTGGAAAACGCATAACAAATTTAATTATCCAATTTAAGCAGTTACCATCTATAGACGAAAAAGTATTCGAAACCTTTTGTGCAGCCCTGTATGTGATCTGTAGATTTGTATATGTACTACTTAGCATGCTAAAATATAGTTGAGTTAGTAATCGCATAACACAGTTGAAAATTCCCATTCAACAATGGACCCTATTCAGGTGACGTCAGACGCCAGAGCTGGCGGTATGATCATCTGTTATTCTATTTACTGCACCGGGAAAATACCAGTATGCGCAGGCGCAAACACCGCTAGCAGACGACTTTAGCCTTGACCCAGGTTGAGTGCATACATTTTAATTAAAAATTTGCAAACTTAGGGAATTTTCTCGCGTACAGAACAACATTTTGAATTTAGAATGCAATATATTAAGCATATGCTGCTGCATCAAAGAATTTTTTTGCGGTATTTTTAACAAACAAGCATTAATAACTCACACTCCATAGACTGCTATGCTAAACACCGCCAGTAAATACCGCCAGCAGACGAATTTTAGCCTCGACCTCATGTCGCGTGAATAAGGTCCATTTCCGTCAATAAACGGAAATTTACTCGAACTGTTTTGTGCAACCCTGTAAACTCGCCAAGTCATATGCATAGTTTTAGTTAAATGTAAAAACACATACCATAACTGAAAACGCACTTCTGGCAATTATCACTCTTAGACAGTAGTGTAACCGAATTTTTTTGTATGTCCCTGTAAATGAGCAACGATTGCTATACGCTCCATATTCTATATTAAACATCTTTTACTGCACCTCAGTGATGTATATGAATTGTAATAGCGTAAAACCATTAAAATACAGCGCAAACGATTTTTCCCCATAGACCATAATGTAAAGAAATTCTTTCGAGTGTCGCTGTAAACGAACTATAAGTGTTACAGACTTCATGTTCAGTAGCGAGCATGTCATAGTAAACCGCAATAACATATATCAATTGCATGGCAATTCAAGTATATGTACATGTGTTAGAGCACGGGCAGATACACTGCCAGACAAACAGAAGCCATACACACTTTTCAACTTTGTTGTAAAGTGTTAAAAATGAATTCATGAATGTGTCAAATATAGTTAATTTGGATTTGAGAAATGTAAAAAAAAAATGTATTATAAATATATATATATCCATTAGTAAATACTTTGGAAGTCATTAAATGTATTATTCAACGTTAGAGGGCAGCACTATTTCTGTTCCATTAGTAAAAATATTGTAATTTTACTATTTCAACCTGATTACACTATATATTTTTACTCCATAGTATATACTCATAGATTTTTACTTAAATAATTTTGGCAGCATATACAAATCATTTCTTATACTTTTTACGCTGTTTCATTTATGTCATGGATGGATCTTCAATTGGTAATTTACTTCCTTTTTAATCCATTTTAATCCATTATATGTTTATTTATTTTTTTATCTAATGTTATGACTGTTTTTTTTTTCTGCATTTATTGTGTGCGGTAGCCCTTATTTTGCATTTTTTAGCTTGTTATAGCTGATACAAAAATGAAACCGTACATGTTATTTGTGGTATGCAAGGTAATTGGGGCCTCATGATTCTGACTTGTCTCCACCAATATTTTCATTTTTCCAATGTTTACCGTGTTTTCAATTTCATGTTGCTCTTTTTATAGGGATCTGTTTCAAAGAATTTTATAATGGTTTATACATCCGTTTTAGTTTGAATAAATTCTCTTATAATTTATATGTTCATATTTGTTTATCATAATTTGTATTGTTTTATAATGGTTTTATATATATTATATATATATATATATATATATATATATTCGTTTAATACTATCGTGCTTTTGCAAACACTTATTTAAAATTAAATCAATGCAATACACACGCTTAAACTATATTCACACACAAAAAACAAACATATTTCTCATTAATGTTAAAAGAATTACTACTTTAAAATTTTAATTTAAAATAGGAAAGAATTAACTACTTTTTATAGAATCTTCCCCATAACTATTCTTTGTAAGGAATAAAACCCGTTGATACTAATTAAAATTGCACTACAGAGTTCTAGTTATTACTTTTACATTATTGGATCTTTGTTATTACGAATTTATAGAATTTTATATCATATACTCTCTTTTTCAATAAATTAGTTTTCCGAACTTTTGATATTATTTTCTCTATTACAGATTGATTTCTTTTCTGTAAAAACATAATTAAATCTTGTTAACAAAGAACGCATTTAAAATTTAAAAACCTCATAAATCTTTAATTTCTATAATAGAAGCCCGTACATCAAAGACATTTCGTTGTAAAGCATTTACACGAATTTTCTTTTCAATTTTAGAATATCAAAGTTTATTTTGCGAAAATATACTCAGTCTTTGAAGCAGATTTTTATTCTGGAATACTCTTTGTTTCATAGGTTTAAGTTTAGATGTTTAAAGAAGTTTATTTATTTATATAATTATTTTCTTATTTTTATATCTCATCCCGCTTTGTGAATATTTTTCGCTGCAAATTTATATCATCTGCGCTCTTATATCCATTTAATTAATTTTGCAAACATCTCATGTTTTCAAGCATATTCAGGATTACGTTTTCACAGAAAAAATAAATAAATAAACATTCTATTAAAGTCGTCATGCATTTTTCAGATTTAAAAAAAAAAATTATTATTCTCTATTTTAGTTCTTTATAAAGATTAGAAATCATGCATAAAAATTAATTAGCTGTAATGCTTTAAAATTTTATATCATGCGCAATGTTATCAAATAACTTAATTTTCCTAATATGTAATATTTTAAACTGTTTTAGAGATTACATTTATTTTTCCATGTGCTGGCTGGATGTCGGCCTAGTCTATATTATAAAGGACAAACATATCTGTGCGTAACGCATACGTCATTTTGCGAATGGCAACACTTTGAAATTTGAAATAAAATTTTGGTTTTGCTATTTTTTCTACTGCAAATTTTTAAATTTCTAAACATCGTACATTTTAAATTTCTACACCGTCGTATAGGAAAAAAAATGCACTTTTAAATACAATTTGTTTGAAAGCTCTATATCAATTTATTTTTGAGATATTAATTTTTTTATAGATTTTAGTACCAATTTTGTAATTGTGGCAACTGAAGTACTCCATGATTATATCCTTATTAATGCCATTTTCATATTACAAATAAAAGTAACTTTTTTCTAATTTTTGAACAGAAAATGACGTCAGACATGAAAAAAAAAAAAAAAAAAAACACGCATTCTTTTTCATAAATAAAAAGATTGAAGAAGATATTTCAATATTTTTACATTATGCTGATACTAAGTTTGAGACGCTAGGCAAAATGATTCAGTGAGTAAAAATGGTGCCATATTTAAAACAAAACGATCATTTTCTTCGATAAAACTAAATATTTGACCACTACTAAATGGCCAATACTATGGCAACTAAAGGCAAATTTCTGAATGGTAAGTTTTCTCGGGTACTGAGATTAGAACTTAAAGTTTGTGCGAATGTTCACATGAAAAGCTGTATCGGACAAACATGACTTTAAGTTTAGAAATACATTCATTAATAATGTATTGTGCGTTAAAATACTTTTAAATTGTGATTTGAGTGGTGCGTATGTAAATTTTGAGAATGTGAAAATAACGTCAGTTTAGATTTTATGGGGGAAATTTTATGATGCGACAAAGCGAAATCCTTTTTACCGATTTTTCATCCCGTAAAAACAATCGTAAGAGCCTCAATCGATAACTTCAGCATAATTACTGATCTTGATTACGTATTCTAACACAGTTTAATTTTTCAATAATTTAAGTAGTTGAAGTTTGTGGAAATAATATTTTGGTAATTTTAGGTTAAAAACATTATTTGTTTTAAGAGTTAGACAACCAATGCAAGATGGTTTTTTTATTGTAATTATTTTTGTAGGTTTATTATAAATTTGATCTAACAGTTCCATTCTAAACATTTTAATTCGTCGAATTTCGACGGGTTGCAACTCGTTAGCTTAAACGGAAAAGCATTGGCCTTATAAGCCAAGGATCTGGGTTCGATTCCCAGCCTGTGCCATTTTTTCGCTCAGTTGAGAATATTCAATTCGTATGATAACTTTACCAGACAGTTTGATTGTGTTAAAATAATAGTTCATCTACGTATCCATCGTTTATATGGAGGTCCTTTACCTGCGGTTTAATCTGTTGAGCTATCTACATGACAGACCAGATGTTCCTGCCAATAAGGTTATCTGAGCGAAATATGCTGGCTGGATGTCAGCCCAGTTAGCTTAAACGGAAAAGCATTGGCCTTGTAAGTCAAGGATCTGGGTTCGATTCCCAGCCTGGGCATTTTTTCGCTCAGTTGAAAATATTCAAATTGTATTTTTCACTATATCATTCAGAGATTTTAAACACTCTTTAATTTAAAGAAACCTGTTATTAAAAGAACTGTTTATCACTGTCGAATCATTATTGAAATTCCTTATATTTAATCCTTAAAGTAATAAAAAACTTGTCTGGAAAATTTTGGTTTCCAGAACGTATGATCTTAAACGTTAACACGTATCCGTTTCTCAATAAAAGTGGTATTTAATATTCAGTCTTTGTGCTTAGTTGTATCTTTTGCTAAAATATGTATTCAGACTTTAAACTGAATATTTTGTATTATTTTCAGAGAGGCACCATCTGTTTTTTACAAATTTAAACCTAGATATTTAAAGGAGCATCTAAACATACCGAAACAGAATGATAAAAACACTTTATAGCTTTTTCGTTTATCTTTTCTTTTATAACCAAACCACATTCAGAAAAGGGGGGTAGAGGGAAAGATTGAAAAATTTTATTTGGGAAAAACCGGGAAGAGAGAGTAGTGTAGGGTAGTACTTCGACTTTGATCGAAAACTTGGTCACGGAAGGTTGATTTTTGTGCGGGATATTTTCCAGCAGACAAGATTTGAGTAAGCAGAAACATGGATGTACAAATTTAGTTTTGTAGTTGCTATGAGGCATGCCGAAGGAGCATTTCTATTGGAAAAGTCTTTATTTAGTTTCTTAAAATTCAGAAAAGAATTTTCTTTGTATGATAGTAGTATATACTTTTATTTTTCGAAAAAAAGCATTGCAAGTTTCTGTATCATTTTCATGCATTTAATAATTATTGTACTTATTATCGTAAACAACGCTTTGTCAGTATAGTAGCCCCCTGTTATATCGCGCCTCGTTATATCGTTGCTTTTTCATGCCTTTTGGGGGAAAAAAATCCTACTTAACCGAAATGTTTAAGCATTTTCTTTTTTCGTTTCTGTTACAATAAATCACTTTTACAAATCACTGTTTTGTTTATCATCTTTAATATTTTTAATGCCCTCGATTATATCGCGCTTTATACGCTGTAAAAAAATAAATAAATAAATAAATAAATAAGCAATTTAACAAATTACAACGACCATTTGGAAAATGATTTTTTCAAAGACTAAAATTTAAGACATAAAAAATCGCACGGAGTTGATCATACATTACGTACGCCATGAATTAAACATTAATAGTGTTATTACACGTAAAAATTCCAAGCGACAAAAATCACCTGCGACTCGTACGTATTATCCACCTGAAACTTATGTATTATCCAAGCATTTCATTGGCTGTTCGGGAAAAGGCTTTTCCATCGTCAGATTTCCAAGAAATCTGACGGCCCATTTTAAATGAAATTTCATTCTTAAACTTCTAAACATCCCACAATATTACTTTTTACGCCGTCGTATAGAGAAAAAAAATGTACTTTTAAATACAATTTGTTTGAAAGCTGTATCTCAATTTGTTTCTGAGTTATTAATTTTTTTATTTTTATTTATTTATTTATTTATTTATTTTGTGGTTTTTATTACTTTTTTGTCATAGTGGCAACAGAAGGTATCCATCTCTGTTGAAAGTAAAGGGAAATACATATTACTGTATAAACCAATCAGAAAACTAATAAAATGCGGATTAAACCAATAAAAAGCTTCAGATATGCTTTTGATTTCCTACCCTGACGAGGACAATAACCATTTTTCAAAATGGTTGAAAAAAAAGACAAATATTTCTTAATCTACAAGAATATAATATAACCACGAACGAAAATATACAGTAACCTCTTCCGAGTTACACACAATTCCGAATAGCGTTCTTTATCTTTAGAAGCCTCAGAAACCAATATATAGGGTGTTCCAAAATTCGACCGACAAATTAAGAGGAATAATAGAAAGGTGAAAAATTACCATAGAACAATCGCAATGGGATCGCAAACCACGTATTTAATCAAAAATGCAGGGTGTTCTGCTCTAATTCAATTTGTGCTGACGGTTATAACTTTAAAAAAACTGAAGTACAGTAAAACCTCTGAATAGCGGCCACCACTGGGAGTAGGATAAAGTGACCGTAATTCGGAGGTTGCCGTTATTCAGAGGTTCCACATTTTAAAAGGTCAAAATTACTTTACATTAAAATCAAAATAATTGTCAAAAATTATTTAATTTTTACCGTTAAGAAATACATACTAATGATTATCATACATTTTATATTAATGAAATCAATTATCCCCGTTTTTTTAAGCATATCTCTTTCTCTGTATGCATAATCATTTTTGAGTGAGCGCAAAATTTTTAATTTCTCTGAAGCTAAAAAGAACATCAAAATATGATTTTACGCTACAATTTTGTGATAATTCCATATATCTTCTGATTAATTTTTGCCATTACTCTTATTCTCATTGGCCTTGCTTTCTATCAGTTCTTCTATCGTATTAAAAGTAATAACTACCAAATCTTTATCTACATTCACGTACTCGCTTGATTTAATGGCCATTCCGACGCTATTTAAAATATCATTTAACTCAGTATCATCTACGATTATTTCTGTATTTTCGGATTCCTGATTTG
Source organism: Maratus speciosus (assembly GCA_963932465.1). Classification (NCBI taxonomy): domain Eukaryota; kingdom Metazoa; phylum Arthropoda; class Arachnida; order Araneae; family Salticidae; genus Maratus; species Maratus speciosus. The sequence goes on from OZ010789.1 coordinate 450,377,856, forward strand.
GAGAAATCTGTCATTAAATTTTAATTGTATAGAATTGCAGTCAAAATTAACAAATAAACAAACATAAAAAAAAAAAAAAACTGACAGCTAATATAAAAATGTGAGAATACGGAACATTTGAAAATAAAAATACTGTGGAGTGGCCGTTGTTCGGAATTCGTTGTTCAGAGGTTCAGTGTATTGTTATTTCTATGAAAGAGATTCGGTAACACTGAAACATGACCGGTATTCGGAGGTTACCGTTGTTCGGAGTGACCGTTGTAGGAGGTTTCACTGTATATTATATTAAAACTTTTAAGGGCTTTCTCAAATCCAAAAGGGCAACTTTCTGACATAAGTTTTAATTTATTTTTGTTTGAAAATGCATGAAACTAGCTGGTGTTGTTGTTCAGAAACTATATCATCGAGCTGTTTTTTTTCATTTTTTTTTTTTGCAAACGCAATAGATCTTTCAGAAAATAGTGTCAAAATGGACGTTTTGAACCGAGTTTCCGCGCGAACGGTGAATAAGCACTCAAGAGCGGGCGAAAAAAGGGGTTTGTCGCATGATCAAAAACGCTTATAACTCAATAGGTAATTGATGGATCCAAAAATGGAAAAAACAGTTCGATTCGAAATCGCTTCTATGGCCTGGCTTTCCAATTTTATACCTTTCCGTTAAAAAATGAATGTGCAAATGTGTCAAAACGTTTTGCGCTTGTTGAGCAGAGCAGTTAAGAACAGCCTTAATAGACATATAATCCATAACTTTAAGTTATTTACCTTATTATCAGGTTTTACTTTATTTTCCATGTGCAGCAATACTTTATTTTGTATACATCCTTCATATATTTAAAAGCATTTTCATTTTGTTAATGTTTTCTTTATTTATATTAAAAAAGGCCACATCATTTTAAATTGTTTTTAAAAAATATATATTATTTTACAGTTCTATATAAAAAAAACATTACGTTTAACCTCATTTAGTATTCCTTTTTACTATCCATTTATATACTTTGTATTTCGTCCGTTCATAAATATTTCATAAATTTACAGTTCAATTCATTCCAAATTGTGGATATAGTTTTAAGTCTATAAAATCTCTTCAATTTTCCATAATAAAAATTATCAATTCTTCTAAGTATCTTTTTATAAAAGTTCGTTCCTTTATAGGTTATTTTTAACACATTATCCTATTTTCCATTCTTGTCTATTTAAAAGTTTCAATTTCATTTAATCCTTAAAAACATAAAAAGTTCTAAAATTCATATATAACTTACTATATTATTTTCCAACATTCATAGTTCTTTCGTCTTATCCCAACGTTTTTCTAGTTAACTAAATTCATCATAAGTTCAGATGTATACTATTATGTTTGCTGCATTATATAAAGAGAAATAACGTTTTCACCCTTACCCTAGGGCGTCCTCAGTTTCAATTAAAGATTTCGAAGTTTATCTGTGAATAACTTATTAATGTCTTAATAGACATTCTCATCTTTGTTGCAAATGTGATAATATCGAAAAAAGTGGTAGAAATTTCCATTATGCGCGCCAGCAGTATGCACTTGACGCTCCACATTTTGAACTGCGATTGCCAGTTCATATGCGGTATCCATCGATTGCTTGAACACCCTGTTTTTCTCGATCTTTTCGTAATGCTTTAACATTTCACACAAAATAAGGTACACATCGTTGCATTTTCATTGTAATGTTTTGATTTTTCTCAATTATTACCGTTAACACAAGTTCAGTTAGGATTAAAAACACCCTGTACTTATGATTAAATACAGTAAAACCTCCCTAAAGCGACCGCGTTTCGTTCCAATAAAAATTGGCCGCTCCGAGAAGTGGTCTCTTAATGGAGGTCATGTTTAAATCTAGATTTTAATTGTTGAAAAAGGTAACAGTTAATGTTACTAAAATTTATTTTTCACATTAGGAAAAAATATGAAAATTTAAGTATCAAAACAAAAGTTAATGGCAAAAGTTAATTACTATAGAGTTTTAAAAATTCATACATTGACGTTTGCTTAGATATTACGGTTTTATTTTTTATAACTTTTATTTCCAAGTTCTTTCGAAGTTCAGTAAATAAATGCAATTTTTTGTTTGTTTTTTTTTTTTTTTTGGGGGGGGGGGGACAAGTAATGACGATTTCATTAATTTTTCTAATTCTTTGAGAGTTTCTTGACAGAATAGGGTAGGAGAGTTCATTGACCGTCATTCTTAATTTGTCATCAGAGTTAAATCCATTGCCTAAAAAGGCACAAACGGGTTTAAACACTTAAAAGTTACCGGAATAATAATAAAAAAAAAATCTAAACTTAGTTTAGAAGTTTGATGAATAATGCGCTCTCTGAAATTATTTTTCTAATAAAAGCTTCTTCAAGCGAACAGGGAAAAACGGAATTTGTTTCATTTTCTTCAAAGAAATGAGTCGCTCATGGAGAGAGTTCAACTGGGATGGTCTCTGAATGGAGGTAAAATTAGTATTGAGCCTATGGGAATAAATTTCGTTCCATGAAAAAATGGTCGTTCAGAGAGGTGGTCGCTTAATGGAGGTTTCACTACACGTGGTTTGCGGTCCCATGTTCTATGATAATTTTTCTTCCTCTTGATGCCTTCTATCACCTCTCTTAATTTGTCAGTCGAATTTTGAGACATCCTGTATATTCGAGATTTAAAGAAGCATTTATAAAAACCGTTTCTTTTGCTGACACTGATTTTCGGAAAAGTTTCCGAGTAGTTTCTGTAGTGTAATCAGTTTTCTCAGAGCGGAATATCGATTTCTAGAATGATATTAATTCTCAATTAAACATTTTCAGCTGCGTAATTGAATTTATACATGCAAGAGTAACAAAATAATATTAATGTTAATAATTTATCATGTCTCAAATATTATATTAAATATAAAGAAAAAAGTCTTAATTTACGTCCATTAATAGTAGCTAGGGATGCACCGAATATTCGGTATCTATTCGCTATTCGGCCATGTTACCGAATATTCGGCCTGCCGAATATTCGGTTTGGCCGATATCGAAATATTCGGCCAACCGAATACTTAAAAAAACTTTTAAAACATATTTTTAAAAACCTTATACCACTTATACGTTTAACAGTCAACTTATAAAGATATTCAGAATAATTAGAAACAGAATCATATATTTAAATAAAAGAGAATGTTTTTACATTATTTGTTTGCTGTTTGTTAGGTATTATTTAAGAAAATTAACCAATCACGAGGATTTTCATAGGAATTATGTAAAAATGCAAGTTCCTGAACATTGTCCAGTAAATAATATGTTTCTTGCTAAGATTTTAAGAACAACATTTACAATCTCTGAAAATGATCGCCCACTCCAGAAACCGATCTAGGATGTATTTAAAAACTGCCTTGCTTAATAAAAGGGAGTAGAACAGTTATTCTTGCTGAGTTGCTACCCTATAAAATTTGAATAGATCGTATTATTTATTTACTTTTACTTTAGTCTCTTCCTGACAAACAAATAATATATAATCCTTTACAATTTTTCTTCCAATTTTTTCATAATTTCTCTTTGATTTTAAAATGGTTGTTTTAGAATTTAAGAAAATTTTATTCATTTGTTTTAATTCACAGAAGAAGCCATGAAATTTAAAATTTTATTAATTAAAAAAGGCTCAAAGCAGATTTTTTTCAGCATAAAGTTTACTTGAAAAAAGCTCTTGATTATCAAAATGAAAGTTTCTGTTTTAAATATTATGTAAAACTGTTTTAAAATTTAACATTTTAATGCCTTTAAACTTTGAAATGTAAAATTATTCGACAAGCCGAATATTCGGTATTCGGCCTAGCAGTTACTATTCGGCTAGCCGAATATTCGGTATTCGGTTCGCCTGTAGGCCAAATATTCAGCATTCGGACAAAATCACTATTCGATGCATCCCTAATAGTAGCACCATAAAATATATGAGGACGTGAGTTTCAAAACTCGCCTTATCCAAAATTTAAAAAATTTCGAATTTTCTCAATTTATTCTACTGGTGAACGTGCATCGAAAAAACGTTACAATCTGAAAAAAAAAAAAAAAAAAAAAAAAAAAAAAACTAGTTTTATTAAGTATTTCTGGCATTGTAAAATCTTGGTTTACAATGAAAACCAATGGACGCAGTCAGGGGTTTTTCGCGATTTCCCAAAACTTGATACGTCCTCTTATATTCCAAAAAGTTCGAAATATATATTAAAAACACCTTAATTGCTTAAAAGACGTCAAACATCAATAAAAACATTATTTTAATATTTTAATATTTTTATTGATGTTTAACGTCTTTTAAGCAATTAAAGTGTTTTTAAAGTATATATTTCGAAGTTTTTAAATTATATATTTTAGGGTGTTATCATATCTCTTCGTAAAAGATGTTTGTTGAACATGAAACTTTTTAATTTTCAGGTGTCCTCACTGTTTTCATCAGTACTTTTAAATTCATTTAGTTTTGTTTTCGTTTTTTTTAGCTTTTAATTAGTTTTCATTTTAGATTCCGTTGCTCTTCATTTCCATTTAAATAATCAATGAAGGTATAATTGTCGAATTTAATTTATGTGTTTTCGAATCGAAATTCTTTTTAAATTTGTTTCGAGGCATTTTCAGTTTTTCCTCTTCTATTCCATATCCATTTAACACTTTCCGTTGCAGTGTTGCCAGTGGGCTAGTTTTTTAAAATTCAGATTTCTTGATTGGCTCCACTTTAAAAAAAAAAAAATTAAAATTCGCCTTATTTAATGACACATTAATTAAGGCGAAAACAAGGGGAATTTTACATTTCAGAAAAGTTGTGCTAATCAAGAAATCTGAATTTTAAAAAAGTAGCCCACTGGCAACATTGTTCCATTTCTTTATGAAATGTGCTTTATTACCCGACTGCCAAGAAGGGTTATGTGTTTCACGCGTATCTGGGTATGTGGATTTCTTTATACCTCGAAACAACCCAACGGCTGGACAGGTTTTAATGAATGAGGTCTCTATTGATTCGTCCTTATCGTCCGGTGGTTATAGGCTAGTTTTTGTTTTTATAAATTCAAAATGGCGGCCGTAAAATACAAAATGGCGGTAGAGGCGAAAAAGAAAATTTTTAAGCACCCTATGGAGTGGCATATCATTAGATAGGTCTTTCAAAATGAAGACGATGTTTCATTGACTATTTTACAGTCAGAAGTTCCGTTTTAATATTTTTAACAACCTGGAATTTTTCAACCTGGAAGTTGTGTAGGTAGGATCTCTAGCTTTACTGCAACTCTAACCTTCATAGACACCTATAGGCCTCATCAAAACAATGTTTATAGACAAGAACTAAGAATCAAACACAACTTAAAAGTCATCAATAGAAGTAAATAAAAAAAATATGCAAGTAATATAAAAAATAGTTTCACATTTGTAAGAAATAATTAATTAGTTCGCTTTTTACGCAGTCGGGTTTTTTGATTTTTTAAATTAATTGAATGTTATTTCACTGAGTATTTTCTGCATGAAAATTAAGGCAGACAATTGAAAATTATGCCATTGTCTTCATTGTTGCTTTTAGCTATAGTTATTTGAGATAGGTAATTTCGAATTAAGTATAACGTAACAATACTGCCTATTACCAAAAGCCAATTAAGTTTACGTGGAGTCCAAGGACCAGCATCCTTTTGTAGTCACTTCAAACCAAAAATCTATATTAATCTGTAACTCAGTGTTATCATTACATAGCTGCCAACTCTTCCGCTTTTTCAGACCACAAAAATTTAATAGAAATTTTTGCCTTATTTAATCGGCAGATTACGGCGATTTAAAAAGGTAAAATTTTCCATAAAATTTTTGTGGTCTGAAAAAGCGTAAGATGTTGGCAGCTATGTCATTAGATATTAATGATGCATTTTCAGCTATTGCAAAGAGAATTGGAATATCAATATTCCTCGTGTTCAACTTTGCATTATACAGGATGAATCATATTAAAATATTTATTTAATTTACATTGATAAATTTAGAAAATTAGCGAAATATATTTTGATATTAGCAAAAAAAATCAGTAAAGAACATTTAAATGAATTTTCGTAATCGTTTTATTCATTTCGGTGCTCAAATATGCACACTGACTACATATACCGTACGTTGTAACTAGTTGTCTCTGTAAAAAAAATAATGCCAGTTTTCCGGTAGGAATCGGAAAAATAGTTGCCCTTATCGTACCGGAATAATTTCCAACCCAGCTCGGAATAAAATCCGTGAAATCGGAATAAAATCCACAAAATACCGTTTTACTGACTATTTCCTTATTTTTACGGATTTTATTCCGAGTTGGGTCGGAAATTATTCCGGTACGATAAGGGCAACTATTTTTCCGATTCCTACCGGAAAACTGGCAGTATTTTTTTATTTTTTTTTTTTTTTACAGTCTGGTAGATTAGTGATTCCAAGTTATTTGTAATTTTAAGTAATAAGACTTGCTTATATAACTTGAAATTACATATGTATAACTGCCCCATAAATATGCGATGACAGATGCCGACATTGCCGATTTCGAATCTTGTTCGAGGAATGGCTACATGTGCATAATGTTTACAGGCATTTCCTTTCACAAAATCGAGAATTCCGATGATTTTTTTTTCTTCAAAAAGTCGCGCTACATTCCAGAGAAAATATTAGAAACTTTACACATCCGTCCCATTTGAACAATGCAAGATAGAAACTGTAAACTACATCTCCAGGAACATGAAAAATTTTGGAAATAATGAGTATGTCTCTTCACTGCGGAAAAAAAACTTCATAATATAAAAATATTAATTAAAAAAATTAAATAAACTTTAAAAAAATAATAAATTATGCTGCAATCTTCAAATAATCGCATAGCTTAGGGTAAAAAATATGCTACATGTTTTAATTTCTTTAATTCTGAAAGTTTCTTATAATTAATTACTTCGGGAAGAGAAAAAAAAAACGGAGATAATTTATCTTGTGAAAAGCAAATTTTAAAATGCCTTTCAAAAATTACATTTTATCTCTAAGGAAAATGAATAGTCGAAATAAACATTCTGGCTCTCATAAGTATCTTTGCTAATTAAAATTTTCTTGATTTGTAGGAGTTCTATTTGATTAAATCGTGAAGCAGATTTATTTCATTGTTTCCTGGGAAAAGTATTTCACGTAAGATAAGCATATGCATTCTTTATTATTATTATTATTTGCTTTTTCGTGAGGGCTGCATAAAAGATTTAAGGCAGGCGTTTTATAAACGCAATAAATATTTTCCTATAAGCATAAGATATATATTTTTAAAGTTTATTATGTCTCTTTGCATTCTATTTTCACAACACAATTTTCATTTGAAATCTCTACGGCTTAATAATTTTGAATTTATTTGGATTGTATATGTTAAAATCCCTTATCTTTCAGAAATTTCATTTCTTGGCAACGCTTTTAAGAAATAAGATTGGTCAAATATAATATACATTTGTATATTTTATCGTATAAAGGTCATTTAATAGCGCCTTAGCGTACAACATTCTGACTCTCTTAAGTATCTTTGCTAATTATTATTATTATTTTTTTTTTTTTTTACCAGTTCTATTTGATTAAATCGTGAAGCAGATTTATTTCATTGTTTGCTGGGAAAAGTATTTCACGTAGATAAGCGTATGTATTCTTTATTATTATTATTTGCTTCTTCGTGAGGGCTGCATGAAAGATTTAAGGCAGGCGTTTTATAAACGCAATAAATATTTTCCTATAAGCATAAGATATATATTTTTAAAGTTTATTATGTCTCTTTGCATTCTACTTTTACAACACAATTTTCATTTGAAATCTCTACGGCTTAATAATTTTGAATTTATTTGGATTGTATATGTTAAAATCCCTTACCTTTCAGAAATTTCATTTCTTGGCAACGCTTTTAAGAAATAAGATTGGTCAAATATAATATACATTTGTGTATTTTTTCGTATAAAGTCCGGGGTGTGAGGAATATCAGTTTTACAAATTTTGTGCAAAAATTGAATATTTGCTATTACTAGACATAATTATTTCTGTGGTTCTTTGTACGTTCCATTTATTCCTATTTATTTCAGAAACCTAAACCTGCTAAGAAAAATATCATCTGCCAGATGCAAAATAGAAATATGCAAACGACTTTTTGGTGTCCCACAAAAATTCTCTTTTATTCCTAGGATTTAAAGAATTTTTTTTCCCCTCTTCTTGAGATTTTGTTTGCCTTGCGAAAAATATAAAATATTTTTTTCTTACTCAAATGCTTTGGGTAGAAAAATTATCGTCTGCTCGCGTTTATTTATTCTGAAATATACGTTTTTTTCTTTTTCTTTCTTTTTATTTTTTTAATCTTCTGTAAAGGGGAAAAAGTCTGTATTCGTACTCATTATGTTTTAAACATGAGATATTATCTCCAAAAACTTGAATTTTAAGCAATTCTGTTCCCTAGTTACAAGACTTGAATCTATAATATTTGGTAAAGCCAAGTCGAATTATTCCGCTTTCTTGCCATTTTGTTGACTCTGTTATTCAATTCTAATCTATTTTATGTAAAATCCTTTTAAAAAAAATGCTTTTAAAATGAGTTGAATCAACAAAGATTGTAAATTTATTTTGCTTTTGAATTACTGCAATTTCTCTTCGTCAAAAACAAAGCAGAATTCTGGATCGGGGAAATTTTCTTCTTGAAATTAAAAAGTTAAGCTTTTTCAGCATTTGCGCGAGTATAAAAACGAAATTTTTTACAAAGCATTGTTAAATTATCAAAGTTAATAACACATCTTAGCATCTGAAAAGGAAATTATAAGTGTCTTAATCTCAGTCAATACGGGTGGATTGAAATAGTGAGATTGTCTTAAGTTTCGTTCAATCTACGATTGATAATGAAACTATAAGGCTGGAAATCCTTTTTATGAGACTTTTAATGTGCTTTTTAGTGTCTCTCCCCTTAAACTCTTAGCAATTAGACTCTTTTAGGTTCTTAACCTCTTAACCTATGATTTACGTTTCAACAACCTGGGTCCAAAACGTAAACAAGATCGCACAGCCTACGAGCCATTCCACGGTTCGACAAATCGGTCCCAAGGCTAATGTCAGACGAACGTCTTTTTGCACGCTTTTTTCCCTACTTATCATCCCTACACATTAGTTGTAACCAAACGCACACGACTTACGGAATGTAAATACATGTGTAAGATACAACTGGTCTAATTATGTGGAATATTTGATAAATAACTACAATCTGATATGACAATTGTGGTAAAAGGTTTAACCCTTAAATGCCTGGTGTTGCTTTTCGGCAACATGCACAATTTAGGCTCTAAAATACTATTGGAATAATATTGAAGCTATAATGCCTAATGTTGCCAATAAAATACATTCTGAAAATATTATTAAATCGATTTTCAAGATGTAGATGGACACACTTGTGCTGTTTAAGAATAAAGATAGATTTATTTTTTCAATTGTTGCTACTCTTTCTTTTTGTTTTGTTTGGAAGCTTGCGAAATATCGTATTTTGACATGCAGTGAGCAAGTAAAATTTATTTCTTATTATAGTTCCTAAAATTCTTGTTTGTTTAATATTATAGAATTTTATCAAGGGAAATTATTTTTTCAATTAAACACCAGTATTGCCGATTAATAACAAACTGTTTTTTAGCCGTAAACTATACTTAAAACAAAATATGATTTTTTAAAGTATTTTTCCCATGATTTATTTAAAAAATGAAAGCCGAAAAACATTATTACAATAATTTTTGAAAGATCAGGCATTTAAGTGTTAAATCTCGTTAGCCTTTACTGTCGCCCCATGGGCCATACCCGTGATATTTACATTTGGCTCGATCGTTGTGCCAGGGGCCATGCCCGGAATATTTACATTTGGCCCGATTGATGTACTGCGGGCCATGCGCGTGATAAGTTTTGTCCGAATATAAGACCATGTGCGTCACACGTATTAGTTGTAGGTAAAGGGGTTAATTTCTGTTCTTAAATCCAAACTCGCTACTTTCTGGCACATTCGCGAAATCCTTTTTACTCGTAAATGCATAAAACTTTCAGATATTCTTATTTTAAGTCTATAGATTTGAACAGAGGTTTTCACGTTTTCCTACATAAGTAAAACATTTTTCAGATAATTTTTCCAATATTTTTGCATAAGTCTCGGACATGTGGTCATCAGCCAAAAATCGTCTATAATCAAAGCTGTATCGCGTGTATGAGGGAAATACTGTTCGTTTTTATTGCATATGAATGGCAATTGTACTTGCAGCAAATTTCGAGCATACAGGAGTAAAAATGTATTTGAAGCATATTTCTCGTAATTCAAGCGAAACTTGATGAATCAATGCACACTAAGTTTCCAAATAGTAGTTATTTGGAATAAGAGCTTTGATAAGGTAAAATTAGTGCGTGTAAGGGGCTGTGCATGTATAACGTTATCACTTTAGGGGGGAGGGGGGAGTCTGGCACATGATATAAGATATCTCTTGGGGAAGGGGGTTAGTCTTTTGATATCGTTATCATTTTTGATGGAACCAAAGTTTTCTCTTTTTATTTGGAAACTTGTTCTTTATAGTCTGTTAGCTTTGTTTAGTTTGTTATCTATTTTTATGAAAATACAAGATTCATATTAAAATCATTAAATGATTATAAAATTATTTAATTCGAAAATGTAGACCAACCTTTGACATTTTGACGTTCCTATTCTTCTACCATATATGTGTAAATATATATAATCCACTGTTCGACAGCGACAAACCAGGTCCGAAGTATGTTTTAAATTATACTTGTTGTGTTTACTACGTAACGAAAAGAGAAAGAATGTTGTCTACCTGTTTTGTTGATAAGAAGTTCCGAACCCTCACCCCCTTCCCTCCGCCACCCTATGCGGGGCATTTTTCAAGAAGGCAGTTTTACTGTTGAATGCATTATGTAATAAAAAGCTAAAAAAAATTTTAAATAGTAACTATTTCTTGATAACATATGATATGGTAGGGGGGGGGAGGGGGGCGGTCAAAATTACCAAAAAGTTGATAACGTTATATAAGTACAGCCCCTAATTACTTATTTTTCTACTAAATTTACATTAAGTGTACAAACGCTGTTAAAACGTCTTCCAATAGCTATTACGTGAATAAAATTTAATTCACCTTTCTTATATAAAAAGTTCGCAGTTCTTACTACTTAGTAAGCAATTGGAGGAATTCAAGACTAAAGGCTTTATACGAAGCAGGTGAAATAAAAAAACCCATAAATCATTATAAACTTCTCTTTTTTATAGTATGTGAAACTCTTATCTTTTTATAACTTTAAATGCGATGGAAAAGAATCGGTTTTATTTAGTTTTCTTTTTAACTTCTGTTTATTACACTAAAAATTCTAAATAATCGATACAAGCTCGCTGAATTCTTTATTAAAATTTTGACTGTAAATATAAATGCATTGCAACACTTTCATGTCAAAAACTGTTAGGTTAAAATGCGTAGAGTGGGGATTTATTCATTTTGAATGCTTCATAGAGTAAATATAAAAAGAGTGTCGTTTTCCATTTTTCTCTTTTAAAGCTGTCATCGCGTAAATAAGTTTATCGTGTTGCATCTAAAACTCTTAAAATATTTTAAGTTTATTCACATGTTTATTTAGTGGCTTTTTTCTTTCTCAGAGAGACTTCGCGTATAAACTTCTGAAGCTTTTTCACTTTCGCTTATATAATTATGTTTTTTTTATTTAACTTGCTTTGGGATAAGATTTTTTATTTTTTCCATTTACAATTTTTCGCAACAGATTTCTTTTACATCGCATATTTTAAGGTAAAAAGCGATGTTTATCCAACTTCGAAATTTTCAAATGTTGTCTTACGCCTTGAAGGTATTTATTTTATTTCGTAGTATCGCCTTATATGATATTTATTTGTGATTTATTTTTTATCTGGAAGCATTCTTAAGAAAGGAAGTTTTACGCGGAAAATCTGATATTTTTCTCCTTATTACTCGCCAAAGAAAGAAAAAAGAAGAAGAAGAAGAAGAAATGTCACTGAACTGGATTATTTTAATTTTTAACTCTTTCAATCCATTCTTTATGTATTTCAGGTCAAAATGTCACGACTTAAATGAAAAAGACAGAAAGATATTTCTGATTAATATTTTCATCGAAAGATATCCAAGTTCAGGAATATCTCCGACGAAAAAGATTGCTAATACTATATTCATCCGCTACACTGTAAAAAGTTCCGTTAAAATACGGAAATTGTACTGGCAATCGAGACGCCAGTACTATTTCCGTATTTTAACGGAAATTTTCCCCCGTAAATTCTAGAAAAACGGAAATATTTCTGGAATTTACGGGAAAAAAATTTCATTAAAATACGGAAATAGTACTGGCGTCTCGATTGCCAATACAATTTCCGTATTTTCGCGGAATTTTTTTTTTCTTTTGTGTGTGTGTGTGTGTGTGTGTGCGTATATTCGCTTGACACTGCTTCTTACGATTATTATTTTTGTTTATCAGCCCCCGATATGCTATTTCTTTCAGGCAACAATTAAAATGTCGTCCCTATAAAATAATGTTACGCTACATAAGCCAGCCGTAAAACGAAGCAGATGTATCATTGTACACTTAAATGCTGATAATCTCTACTGCAATTATTTTTAACTTCGAAGCATCGCACATTTTCAATATTTACTTCTTCGTATAGGGGGAAAAAGTAGTTTTAACTACAATTTGTTTGTAAACTGCATCTCAATTTTTTTTTCAGATATTAATTTTTATGTAGATTTTAATGCCTTTTCTGTAATGGTGGCAACTGCAGTTTTCCATTTTTGTAGAAAATAAAGGGAAAATAGCAGGTTACTATATCATTTTGTTGCCCTTTCCTGACTGGAAACAACTGAAAAAAATTGTAATTTAAATACGTGCTATTTTAAAAATATATAAATAAATGATTTCTGATAAAACGTGGAGCTATTATAAACTACAGTAGCCTTCCTGTTAACCGGCCTCCTCTTAACCGGAACTCCGCTTTAACCGGCCGACTTTTTTCCCAACACCAGGCAAAATTCAGATAGGAAAATTTCGGTTATCATTTATTTATGATTAATTAACTCGAATTTACATAATGTAGAATAATTTTAACTTCCTATAAAGGTATGTGAAAAGATTTTCAACATTTTAATTCGTATTAAATATTGTTCATTATTTGTTATTAGTGATAATTTTTATTTCAATTCAATTATTTACAACTAGTATTCATTTCACAAAATATAGAAAATATGTCCTTTTTAAAACTACATAAATTAAAAAGCGAAATGCATCCTACGGATTTCATTAATTATATAAGCAGTTACTTTTTAAAAAATTTTTACTTCTCCGGTTTAACCGGTTTTTCTCTTAACCGGCTAACCCTCAGTCCAGTTTAGGCCGGTTAAGCGGGAGGCTACTGTATATTTAATTTTTAGCATCCATATTAATGTTACAAACAAATGAGGGCATATGAATCATTAGATAGCCGATATTTTTTTTCTCGAGTTTACGACATCACTTTTTGCTGGGTTTGTGTGTTATTCCGCGATTAGTGACGTCCTGTGAATACTTTTCTTTAGATGTTGTTTGAGAGTGGATCGTAAATGTGGAATTCTTCAGCGTATGCAAATGGTGTCATTTTACATAAAATAAAAACGCATATTTTAAGTCTTAAAACTGAAATAAGTGTTGTAGAAGTGCATCATTTTCAATCCAGCGGCTTTGAAATTCTTCACAAGTAGAAATGCTTCACTTTTGAAAATAACGCAATTGAAGTCACACACGGATAAAACGCAAAGTTTTACAAAAATTTAGAGTGTCTTTAAGAATAGCAATGACCTTTAGGTTAAAGTAATATTTGTTTGAGAATTAGACTAAGGGGCTATGCATATATATTGTTATCATTTTAGGGGGGGGTCTGGTATATGATATCGTAAGATATCTCTGGAGGAGGGGGGGGGGGTTGTCTTTTGATATCGATATCATTTTTGATCCAACCAAAATTTTCACTTTTTATCTGTAACATGATCTTTACATCAACAAAATAGTATGTAATCTTTTTTTTAGTCTAACATCTATTTTTATGAAAATACAAAGTTATTATTAAAATCACTAAATTTTTATAAAATTATTTAATTCCAAAATATAGAATACCTCAACGTTTGACATTCCTATTCTTCTTCATATGTGTATGCATATATAATAGTTGTTGGAGAAATCATATGCGAAGTAAGGAAACTTGTGTTTGCTAATAAATAAAAGAGAAACAGAAAGAATGTTGTCCACCTGTTTTGTTGATAAGAATTTCTATCTGCACCCCCCCCCCCCCCACCACCACCACCACCACCTTTCCTCCGTGCAGGCAAGTGCAAGAAGACATTACTACTGTCTAATGCATTATGTAACAAATAACTATTATAAAATACTTCTAAATAGTAACTATTTCTTTTAAGTGTTATTTTATATAAAGTTATTTCATATATAAAGTGATATTTTATTGACTTCTCTTCATTTTAATCAGTAAAGTATCTGAAAAGTAAGTGTAGCCATTTTTATATATCATTCCAAACAAAAGAAATAAATTCCAAAAACAAAAACAAAAACAAAAAAAAAAAAAAAAAAAATCAGACATTGATAACGATATCATTGCGGGTGGGGGGGGGGGGGTCGAGAGATGGTAACGTATGATATCGGAAGGGGGGTAGGGAGTCCAAAATTACCAAAAAGTTGATAATTTTGTAAGTTTATTATTAATTAATGAAGCAGTTCTTTCTTAAACGTATTCTTTCGTCGAAATTCGACGGGTTCCACCTCGTAATAATATTTTTCTCTCTCTCTCTCTCTCATCGGGGGCGACATTAAATTCTGAAAAAGCAGAATTCCTGCTTCCTACTTGTTATTATTATTCCGTTCAAAATTATTTCGCATAACTAGAGGATTGTAAAAATATCTGGTTCCGTATTATGCTCTTTGCCGAAACAAAACAGATAAAGAAAAGAAATGACGACATTAAAGTACCAACTGAGTACAAATGATGGACCCGATTTAAAGAAATCATATTTTCAAAACTAACCTTTAAGAAATTATTTTCTCAGTAGCACAGAAACAAATAACATTAACAATGTTATATTTTAAAATTTTGACATTTTACTTAAAGGTTTTGCTTATACGAATATTTAGGGTATAATTTTTATGCTTTTATTTATTAAGTTTCCTGACAGAACATATCTGGAACTTTGAGAGGAGATTGGTGTTCGTAACCTTAAAATAATAACAATAATATTAAAAATAGTAATAGTAATAACAATAATAAATTGTGAAAAATAGTCATTATTTGTTCCAAAATTCTGTATTTTCTAATGCAGGGTGAGTACAAATGATGGACCCGATTTTAAAGAATCATATTTTTGAAACTACTCCACATATTACAATAAATGATACATGAATTTAAAGAGAAATATACCAAGGGTTTTTTTTTTTTTTTTTTTTTTTTTTTTTCAGTTACAAATGTTCGATGTGTGACCCTCTTGTTATACGGCATACGTCCAATCTGTAATCATGTTCGTTCCAAACATTTTATAGCATCACTTTGTCAATGGTTCTGAATGCTGCACAAATGCGTTCTTTAAGTTCTGGCAGTATTTTCGGCATTGGTGGTACGTAAACAGTATCTTTGACTTAACCCCACAAAAAGAAATTACATGGTGTTAGGTCTGGGGATCTGGGTGGCTATGTGATTAAGGGTAAATCACCATCACCCGTACCCCCCCCCCCCCCCCTCAATCCCCCAGTGTGCAAGCTCCTCGTTCAATGGTGGAAAAAACTTGGTATATTTCTCTTTAAATTCATGTATCATTTATTGTAATATGTGGAGTAGTTTCAAAAATATGATTCTTTAAAAACGGGTCCATCATTTGTACTCACCCTGCATTAGAAAATACAGAATTTTTGAACAAATAATGACTATTTTTCACAATTTATTATTGTTATTACTATTACTATTTTTAATATTATCGTTATTATTTTAAGGTTACGAACACCAATCTCCTCTCAAAGTTCCAGATATGTTCTGTCAGGAAACTTAATAAATAAAAGCATAAAAATTATACTCTAAATATTCGTATAAGCAAAACCTTTAAGTAAAATGTCAAAATTTTAAAATATAACATTGTTAATGTTATTTGTTTCTGTACTACTGAGAAAAGAAAAAAAAAGAAGTGTGCAGTAAAAATTTTGATCGATTTTCTTGTAAATTTAAAAGTTATGTCTTTTTAACCTCACAAATGTTTAAAAGCTTTTTGAATGTCTAACATTTCACTATCTTAAGATCTAATCAAATGTTTATTCTAGAAACTGTCTTTTGAATGTTAGTTGGTTTGTAACTTGTGCTTTGAAGAAAAAAAAACACTACTGTAAGTAACTTACTTTAAATAGATTCAGGGGCTTTCCGGAAATCTTGATTTACTTTTTTATCCAAACGTTCGAATTTATTCTTAAATGGAATTGTTTCTTGTGTCGCAAGAAGTAAAATTTTGTTTTATTCAATATTCCTTATACGTATATCTTTTTTCATACCAAAACATTTTTTGGATAGATAATACTATCATTTGTTGGAGACAAATTTATAAGAATGTACTTTTATTTAGATACAAATTGTGTATCTTAGACGTTTAATAAAGCAAATATTTTCGAAATTTTATTTATTTGGAAAAAATATCCCTTTGTCTTATGATGAAATATGAAAGAGGTTTATATTATAAGGAAATAGTAAATATTGGAATTTTTTGAATTATTTAGTTCAACAAAAGCATATAAAACGAAAACTCACACATCCACTTACAACATAAAGTACATAAAGATCCAAGATAATATTTACAAACTGATTCAAGAAAGAATAAGCATTAAAATTTATTTCTTATTATGAAGTGAGTTATTTTGCTGGCTGTTTTAAGAGATTTAGTTACATTCTGACATCGTACCTATACTTAATAAAAAACGGAAATTGTACGTCAAGCGTGGCAAATAAGGCGCGTTCGTACTACACCTAGTTTTATAAATATTCTGATCTTGGTGCAATAGCTGTTGCACTCTTATACAAAAATGCATCAATACAACACTATTAAAAAAGGGGGGGGACTAAAAAACGGTAATTCTACTGGCAATCAAGACACCTGTACTATTTCCGCATTTTTACGGAAATTTTTCCCCATAAATTACAGAAAAAATTCCGTTTTTCTGGAATTTATGGGGAAATTTTTCCGTTTAAATTCGGAAATAGTACTGGCATCTCGATTGCCAGTAGAATCTCCGTTTTTTTTTTTTTTTTTTTTTTACAGTGAAAATTTATTACGATTATGTATAGTAAATTCAGTAATACGGAAATAATAAAGGACTCCATCTTAAATAGGACGTAATCACCATGGAAACCTAGAATCATAATCTACCATGAAATATCATTGAATTAATTACGTATGATAAGATTTAATAAAGTGAAGAAAACTTTTTTTAATATATTTTTAAGTTTTGATTCGATTTTCATAAAATTTGAAATTGCTCGACAAAATTCTGCACCGATTATATATATTAAATTTCAAACCATTCCTTTGGGTAGTTTTTGCGCTGTTATATGCGGGTAGACGGACGGACCAGGCAACGACTATAGATGCTTACGTATTTATATAATTACGAGCGCACCTAAAAAGGAAATTGTGTATCAGACGTTTTACTCTCCCCTTTGTTTTGTTTGTTTCAGTATAATATATTTTCAACTTATCGAGCTTTATGCAGTGTATTTTGAGTACACTACTCCCTACCACCACCCCAAAAATAAATAAATAAATGAAATAAAAAAAATAACAACATTTAAAAAAAAAATTCATATCGATGGTCATAATTCCAGTTCCAGTTAATTGAAAAATAATCGAACAATACCGCTGTAATTTGTACAAAGTTCTTTATGAGATTCTTTAATAGTATGTGATTTATTTCGCCAAAAGGGGTCGTCTACATATTAAAATTTGTACCAACTTTGAATTTTCAAATGGTAACAATCATTTTTGACGCTATACGTAAGTTTTTTGGATCAATGCAGCCCGGAAAAAGGCATGGTTTCTATAATTTTATTTAAATCTTTATAGAGTTAGAAGGGGTAAAAGTTTAAGGATGCTAATGTTAAATCCATGTGACAAACTTATTCTAGACATTTTTTTTTTTCCAAAAACTTATTTTTCCTTATAAAAATTATTAATAAAGTCTTATTCAAAAAATTATGAATTGTGGCCTGTATTAACTTTTGTTAGCAATCTTTAATATTTGTTTGCAACTAATATTATTTGGCATGAGCACGTTTATCCTCAATTACACAGTTATATTTATAACAATAAAAATTTAGGTAAGATAAAATTGCTTACCTTTAATCTAAGATATCCAATTTGACTTCCGGTTCCCTTTACTTTCTATATTATGGCAATCAGCAACCACACTAAGCATATTTGAAATCTGTATTGTGTTTAAATATATTTAATTGTGTAGAAATACTTAATTATGTGTAAAGAGCAGCGAAAATAACTGCATGTCTCTTATTGAGCCTGATCATAACAGCAACTAAACATGTACAGTAGAACCCCGCTAATCCGAACTAACTGGGACCGGTGCCTGTTCGGATTACAAAAAATTCGAATTACCCGAAATTCCGATAAAAATAGAAAAGAAAAAGATGCGTACTGAAAAATATATAAGTTATAAGTACTCAATAGCATTTATTTATTCCGGATTAGTAAACATCCCCTAATCCGGCATCCTAAAGTCCGGCATGCTGGATAATCCGGCACGACTTTCAGGGGGGGGGGGGATAGTATTCCTTGTTTAATCACTCCTGGTGTTTATAATAATCCAACGGAACTTCAGAATGAGGAATTACATAACAATTCATTAAAAACACTTCAAAATCGCGAATAAGTAGCTCAGTCACCACGTCGACGAGGGGAGATAAAAAATCATTTCTGTAGACAATTTGAGAAATCAAACTATTGAAAGGAAAAATAAATTTTTATCATATAAATTAAATACTTTTTACATTTTAGAAAAGAATTTTATAATGACGGGCAAACAAACTGATATTCGAGACTTTTTTAAGATGGCTTCTACTAGTAGACATATAACACTGCACGTTTCCATTTTATATTCGTGTATATATGTTGTACTTTTATATTATTGAGTTTTTTTTTTTTTATCTATTCATGTTTAAAAAGTTAAAAACATGCTTTACTGCCATTTTTTATTTAATTCTAACTTCTAGACGTTTTCCCCGACGTTCAATCTGTAATCCGTAAAATTTCGTAATCTGGCATAATTCAAGTCCAGAACGAAAATGAAGTCGAAAATAAATTCGGTTCGGATTAACCGAAATTTCGGATTAGTGGGGTTCTTCTGTAATACACACATAAAGAGATCGTATATTAAAACAGGAAGTAGAAAATAATTTAGGGAAATTTATTATATGCAATATTAAAGTTATTAATAAAAAAGTGTTCAAAATTTTATAAATGTCTTCTATTAGAATGTTTATATATCCTGAGAAATAATCAACTATGATTATACTTAAGAGAGATAAATAAACGTCTTACTTCCGGATTCGTCTGTCAAATGTGATTGATTTTCTTGATTTATTGTGACACATGAAAGAACTTTATTGCAATAATTATTATCTTCATTTCGGGATTAATTTTCTTGATATATTACAACAACTTTTACATAAAAAGAACCACAATCGTTTTCGTCTTCGAACTGAAAAACATGGATTTGTAAATTTGCAGCTCATACCAATTAGTAGATTTCAAGACTTTTTTTTTCCCCCGACGTTCTAAAGGGACTGTCTTCTGTTATCAAAGCATCGTCAAAAAAGATTCTATTACTATAAAATTCTGAGTTGTCGGAAAATTTCTGTGAAAATCTACTTTATTATTTTATTTTTGTTTTAATTTTATGTATGCATGTCTTATATTAAATATTAATGTCTTTTTTTCTTAGACGAATCATGAACAATAAGCTAAAGAATTTTACAGAAAATTTTCAGAATGACTATTTTGTTAATTATCAATTAGTCTAATGCTTTATGTTCAGTTATTAAATTATTTAATCTTAGTTGTTATTTGATTACTAAAGAAATAATTGTAATTTTTAATCTAATATTAGATTTAGGCATTCAAAATGAATTTTGATATTTTTTTATCGTTTGTGAATATTTCTCCTTTCTGGGTAGTAAAGGCAGAAAATTGTTTCAAAAAACATGTAAATTTGTTGAAAGCTTTCTTTTTTTGTACCTCAGTGATGTAGGAAATTCAATTTAAACCACAAAATAAGGCATCTTCTTTCATCCTCTAAAGAATTGGCGAACATTGTGATAGTTGGCAAGGAAAATAAATGAAAACGTCTATAGCGAAGTTTTGCAAATTTTTTATTGTTATTCGTTTCTGTATTGAGGCAAAAGTTTTTAGTGTTTTACATTCTGTCTTTTTATTTTTAAATTTTTGTTTTGTTTTATTTCCAGCTTTAACTTTTCTTTGCAAAATAAAAAGAGGCGGATTGTGTTAGCAAATGATAAATCTATATAAGAAAAATTTTACTATTATTCAAATTATTTTTATTGACTATCTTTATTCAAAAAATTTTTCTGGATATATTACTTAAGATAATGAAAAAATATTGAAGATTGAATAATACTATAATAACACATCTTTAATATATTTGAATGTATTAAAGATATACAAGAATAATATATACAAGAATATATTATAATAAAAAAGAATTACTATAATTTTTAAGTAAAAGTTATAGTAATAATTTTTTTAATTATTATTAGCATTTAATTATAACTTCATATCATCAGTTCTCAAAGTCCCAGGCTATAACTTTAGTTTGAATTGATACAAGATGAAAAAAATCCCTGCCGGCTCGGCTTACAGGCACAGGTAGATTTTGAAGTTAAGTACTAATTTCTAAAAAACTAAATCAAGATTAGAGATAAACACCGTTTAACAATTTTAACTGGCCGCTTTTGATTTCATTTTTCTATAAGACTTAGTTTTATCAGAATCATGTTCATGTGAATTTTTTCTTCTACACTCCCCCCCCCCCTCTTTTTTATTTATTTATTTATTTTTGCTGTAAGACTAGGTCCTATAACTTGACAATATAAAAGTTTTAGATAATATTAAAAATATTTATAATAAATTTAAGCAGATTTGATATCTTGTGAATTTACGAAGATGCATATTTTTTTTTCTTCTTCAACCTGCCCCGCCATTTTTTTAGTCTTTATTTTTATTTTATTTATTTATTTTATTTTTATTATTATTTCTATTATTATTTTGCTGTAAGATTTGGTCCTATCATAAACTTGTCAATATAAAAGTTGTGGATAATATTTACAATATTTATAATAAATTTAAGCAGATTTGATATCTTGTGAATTGACGAAGTTATTTGTTTTCTTCTTCAACCCGCCCCCCTCCCCATTTTTTTGTCTTTATTTTTATTTTATTTTTTATTTATTTATTTTTATTTATTTATTTATTTATTTATTTCTTCTTTATTTTTATTTATTTATTTATTTATTTATTTTGCTGTAAGATTTCGTCCTATCATAAACTTGTCAATATAAAAGTTGTAGATAATATTAAGAAGATTTATAATAAATTTAAGTGGATTTGATATCTTGAGAAGTAACGAAGTTATGATTTTTTTTCTTCTTTAAACCCTATTTTTTTCTCGCCTCTTGAGGCTATTTTTAATGATTCAAAATTCTGTCGTGCATAAGTTTTTGGCCCTTTTCCTAGAAGTAAAAATAATTTTAAACTGATACGATATGTATAATATAATAATTAAGATGTTACGAGGTTTTATCTGTTTTCACAAAAACCCTTCTCCCCCCCTCCCCGCCCCCGCCTCTTCCGATTTTGCCCATTAACGAACTTGACCGAGAGTCTCTGCGTAGGTCAGCAAAAAATTTTCTCGAAATTCCAACATAGGGGAGAATGTAATAGATAGTGTTTCTTGCGAAATCTGCCTAAAATTCCGGAAAGTATCGTTTTAATTGTATAAAGGTCTGTTTATCATAAGAGGCCATCTACATATCAAAATCGAATTTTAATGATAGTTTAAAGCTTATGAAATTTTTGAGTTTCCAGGCACTAAAAAAGCTTCAAAATTTCATAACCATTAAAATATCCCAACTCGGCGAGTTTTGCTCGTAAGAGAATAGAATTTTTACAGTTATATTTCGAGAAACTTTTTTCTAAGCGAAACTTATAGAACCTAGGGACCTTACAGAAATTTATAAAGTTTAACTTTTTGAGAACTAACGGCAAGACTATTTCATCAGCATAATCTTAACTCCTACCTTATTTTGAACATTTTTGCAATTTACATTCCCTGTGTATCCCCAACTGGTAAAAAATTAAAGCGCGTTTCAATCTGTTTGTGACAATATGTATACTTTAATTTCGTCACCATTAGGATCTGCATGATCTAACTTCTCACCCCTATAACAAATAAATCAATTTTCTTTCATTTCTGTTAAGTTAAGTTATGAGGAATTATTTAAAATTGCCAATTTAAGAGATTTCACTTCAAAATAAAATGAAGTAATCGTTGCTAAAAATGTACATTTAATTCTTCAAAGATGCCACAATATGTAAAAGTTGTTAATTACATTTAAAAACAGCTTTTAAAAACTTAAAACTCAGTACCGTACGCCGATCGGCGTATGGTACTTTCAATCATAACGTAATCGTCTTCAGGGTTGCTTCTATTACTCACTGAACTCCTTTGTGCTGTTTGTTTTAGAGACAACTTATGGGTTAACTTGTGGGTAACGTTTAGGAACTATCCTAATGCTGCGTTTAGAAAGGAAAAATGCTCCCTGTCATTTTAAAGCAATAAAATGTGATTTTTAACAAAAGGACGGAAGATTTAATGACCGATTCAACAATGAAAAGGAGATAAGAATATTAGATCGAACTTGAAGCAAACTTCTCCCTCCTGTAGGATGTCCAGCAGTTTCCTCGTAAAGCCATTAAAGATGTAAAACGCCACGTGACCACAAGAAAAGACGCCGACACTGAAATTAGTTCAATGATACGTCTATCTGGACCCCCCCCCCCCTTCAATAGAATAGACTCGACCTACTGTTCAACCAAAGACAGAGAAAGCAAAAGAGTTCAGTGCGCAATCGAAACAGCGATGAAGATGATAAAGTTATGATCGGAAGTACTCGGCGTATGGTATTGAGTTTTAAGTTTTTTTTTTAAACTGTTTGTAAGTGTAATTAACAACTTTTACATATTGTGACATCTTAATTAAATGCACCTTTTTAGCATATTTGATTTTACTTTGATATAATCCAAGGTGAATGTGACATTCCAGTGATATATATATATATATATATATATATATATATTATGATTTCACTTCAGATTAAAATTGATAATCTACCATTTCATGCATGTTAAAAATACTAACATATCGTATATTTAGAGATTTCTATATGAATTCCGTTACTTTACTTAACAAATAATTGTTTCTTCTTTAGTTTAAAGTTTTAGTCGCAATATTACTCGGCGTTTCTCTATTTCGACAGTCGCCGAACTCATTTTATCTCATATTTAGTATTTTCTTCAAAACAGAGCAATGTATTTAAAGTAATTGCGACACGAGAAAACGAAAGAAAGAAAGAAATGAAAGGGTTCGTATTGAGATTTTAAAAGTTCGTATAAAGATGAATCTGTATACGCTTCCCCAAGAAAATTTAATTGTAACTGTAGTATAGAAAATCATAAAAAATGAGCTTTGACAGCTTTATCCTCCAACTTTTAAAGCAAAAATTATTTTATTATTATTATTTATTTATTTATTTATTATTTGAATTTTTTATATTTATTTATTTATTTGACTCTGAACTTTAGCATCTTCAGATTAATTAATCTAATTTTACGTTTGTTTCTTTTACTATGGAAAACATTTAGATACTTTATGCTTTTCAAGGTATAATTTCGATGTTAATATTCCTTATTATAATAGTATTGTAGACTTATTACACAGGGTTAGTCCAAATTGTATTAACACTTAAATGGAAAACATTTTATTCACAATTATATTAAGACCTCAATAGGAAAATATTTGTTGAACATATTTAAAATTTTATTGAGCGTATTTAATTTAAGGTCTCAACAAGGTCGCCAGAGAAATAACACATTTGAATTTTGAAAACCATTATTTTCGCATAGTAATATTTACGTTTTGTAAGTCCAGAATTTCTATAATTAAATAAGGCGATTATCACTGTACGAAAAGAGCGGTATTCAAAGCTTAGTTGAATTTCTCTGGAAATCCTGTGTCTCAAGCCATCGATTGGTATCAATACACGTATGGAAACGATCAAAAGTAAAATTGTTACCATAATTTTGACTTAACATAATTTTAACTAACCATGTATTAGAGGCCTGCACGGACCGAGACGCCCGGGCCCGGCCCGACTCATAAAAAATATTCGGCCCGGTCTGTCCCGGCATAAAAATTAAAAGTTCGGCCCAACCCGTTATGAAAACTAAAAGTTCTGCCCGAGACCGGACCGGCCCGTAGAAAACATTATTGGCCCGGCACGGGCCGGCCCGGTATAACAGCTAAAGTTTGGTTCAGGACCGGCCCGGAGAAAAGTTAAAATCTCGGCCCGAGCCCGGCTCGGCCTAGTCCGAGTGAATCTCTACAAAACATTGATTCTTACGTCGATTTGGTTAAAAATTTGTCTCGTACGAGTAGTTCTGACGAAAAAAACTTATCCCAACTTTTTTTTTTCATGTTTATAATCTTCATTTTTATAAAAGTGCCGTAGGCTGCGATTTTTTTTTTTTTTTTATTTTTTTTTTAATGAATCTCTATTTGTCATATGTAAATGTTTCAGTTATCATTAATATTATTAATCCATATTCCATGTAATTGAGACTTAAAAATCTTAAAAATGCTACTCAGTAAAATCTTCTAAGACGGAATCGCATAAGAAAGAAAAAAATGCGTTATAGACAAGTTGTTTTCTTAGCAAGTATAAATGTATTATATATATTTTTTTTTCACTTATTACTTGTATTCATTTTGCATGGATACCCACATCTTTCGGTTTAAGACAGAATTCCGTCATAGGCAGGTCATTTTTCATACGTTTTACTATATTTTAATTTATCTGTATTTTAATAAGCCTAAAAATTTACTATTCATTAAAGAGAATAAATTTTAATGTTTAATTGTACAATAATGGCGATTTAAAAATCTATGCATTTTTGCAAAAAATTTTGGGCCAGGCCAGATTTTACTGATCTTTGAACGGACCAGGCAACGCCGAGACAATGATTTTCATACGGCTGTGTCAAAACGGGGACTGAAAATTTTGGCCCTTGAAGACTATGAAGAATGAAATCCGGCCCGGCTCGTGAAATGAATTCGTCCCGAATGTAATTCCCGAACAAAAATTCGCGAATGAAATTCGGCCTGAAAAAATATGTTAGGCCCGGTCCGAGCCTTCAGAAAAAAAGTAAGGGCCGGGCCCTGCCCGAAAAGAGTGGAGACCAAGCCTGGCCCGGCCCGTGCAGATCTCTTCCCTGTATATCTCAATTCAATGTAAAGCTTTTCAATTTACATTCGTCCGGTTACTATAAAACCACTGATGTAAACCAATAGCAGAGGATTTATTAGTTATTTCGTTTTGCTATTTTCCATAAATAAGAAAATTCCAAAATAATGGTTACATTTTATTTTTTGTACTTTATGCTTTCCATTTGTTGGTTCCTAGCAGTACTATTTTTATAAAATTAATGCTGCGTTATTTTTTCTTCCTAGTTCAATAAAAACAAGCATAACAAATATATTTTCTTATTTTCTCCACTCATTTATTTTGAACAAAAAATAACATAAAATTTCAGGAAATGCTCCTCTGTTGCTGTATTAATATATGTTGGAAAAATATTAAAAAAGTCTAGAAAATTAAGACAAACGAAAATGGAAATGGTCGCTGTTTCTCTTCTTGGAATTTCTTTGAGTGTATGAAAATATTTTTGTTATTCTAAAATTCCCCCCCCCCTTTGTGTGTGTTTTTAAATAAATTTCTTCGGCATTAATTTAATTTTTTTTTCTGCTGCGTAAGGACTTATTAAAAAAAATAAGGAAAAGGGAATTTGAATTTCTTTGTTTCCCTTTACAGCAAGCCCGTAGGAAAGCTTTTGTAGGAAAATAATTTTGTGTCAGTATTGTTCATATTAGCTAAATCTTGTCCAATATTGCGTGAAATATTACCTCCATATTTGGGCGTCTGTTTATGTTTTGCCAATATTTCCAATGTAAAGCCAACTGTTTTTGCAATTTTGGCATTTCACTGCAACCATTTCCAATGTAAAGTCAATATTTCCCTTATGCTTACATATTATTCCAAATATTCCCAATCTAAAGCTAATATTTAATCAGTCTTGGTATTTCAGATGATTTAAATATTGGCGCCATAATGGGCCTCAATATAACCATAATTGGTTTGCTGTTAAGTGTCATACTGAGAATGATTAAAAAATAATCGACAATTTTACATTATATAACTGTTGAAAGATTGGTGTTTTGAAGTTATGGCTCAAAAGTTATAAGCTTGAACTTTACTAAGCTGTTGAATAATGCTATATAAATTTTTAACACAGTTATTCTAATTGATAAATAAATCATGCGAGTAGTACTTTGTCAACTGAGTGAAAAAATGTTTAAGCCAGGATTTCAACCAGGAACCTTTGGCATAAGCTGCCATGTCTCTGCCAATTGAGGTATCCTGGACAAACCTGGCAGACCTTTCTCACCCAGAGAACCTTGTTAATTCAGATATCGAACCAGATGAATTTATTCTGATGAGCTGATTCAGGTATCAGACCAGATGTCATCATCAACAAGGTTCTCTGGGTGAGTAAGGTCCGCCAGATTTGTCCAGGATAGCTTAATTGGCGGCTTACGCCAAAGGTTCCTTTTCGAATCCTGGCCTGGACACTTTTTCACTTATTTGGAAAATTACAACTCGTATGTTGAATAATAACCATGTCATATCCGTGAGTTATGCCACGTTAAATCTATGCATCTATGATGAAGTTGAGGACCGGTTTATTATGAAATAGGTTTAAATTAGAAATGATCGTAATTGTAAATTCAAAAACATTGCGAACAATAATCCGGAGCATCGTTTCCTGTCAAAGTCTACCAGGCAATAATTCAGGACATATTTCCATGGAAAAAACTGTATTTTTCGAAAGAAGAGGACAATAGATGGAAATCTTAGTGGTGCCCCCCCCCCCCCTTCATACTCAGCAAAACTCTTTAGCTGTTACCAGTACTAGGATCAGAGATCAAGTATCTTTCAATCTGCGTAATTTAATACGCTAAGAATACATCTGTGTTAAGCCAATACGTCAATCACAAAATATCCGTTAAACTAGGAACGATATTAAAATTTGAACAGGATAAACGCCAAGTACAGAAACCACATTTAGCTATTAATTAAAAAAGTGAAATAAATAGGCAAACCTATCATTGCTTACAGAAGTCTAACGGCGACGATAATTAATGACAAATATATTTTTTTTAGGCAGATGTGAAAATGCAATTTATGGGTCTTTTAATGATTATACAAGGCGCCAGAAAGCTTAAATTAAATTTATGATCTTTAGATTACGTAAGCAGATTTGTAACAAGCAGCATTTATCTAATAAAATATCAATAAATAATACTTATGCGGGAATAACGAGTGCACTTAAATTAAAAATAAAGAGAAATCAGTTTTTGAATGATAGACCGAATATCCTATATTTCGATGATGATGCAATCTCTAAATCAGATGTGTCCAACCGTTTGACTTCTCGAGCCACATTTGCGGAAGAAAATTAGTCTCCCACTAATGTATATCTTAATCTGTATAATGTCTAAATCTTAATAATGTTAATATTTGGCTTATGAGAAAATATTTGTCTGGGGTTGCGCGTATAAGAATAATATTTGTCTCGGATCGCGCTTATGAGAAAAATATTTGTCTCGGATCAAGCTTATGAGAAAAACATTTGTCTCGAGCCGCACATACACTACAATCATATTAACGGTAGCTGTTAAAAAGAAAGAAATGTCTTGTAATATTTTACATCTTTTGTAATAGAAAGGATTTTAAAATTATTCAGCAAATAATATAAACATTAAGGCTAATTGTGTGATTCAACTTATGTATGCAAAACATTTGCATTTCTTCTGGTAATAGAAATTAAAATCTTTAAGTTCGCTAGTGTACGCTGTACCAAATATTCAAGAATTGGTTACTCAATTTAAGCTCTTTACAAAGAGATATTTTGTTTAGCAGCTTTAAACATACTCATTCTAAGCAGTCGGACAACTACAAATTAACCTTTATCGAAAACATTAAAATCATAAGCCTTCCCCATTAGATTTATACAGATTACACAAAACGATAGCTGTAGATTCCCATTATTTCTTACATTTAAGTGCCTTTCCACTGTCACGCTGAATTGCATTTCAGGCAGGCACTCTCATTTGCACACACTCGAGTTCTCCTAATGTTTTATCTTATCATTGTGATACAGAAAATGCATAGAACGTGTTTTTTCAACAGATATACTCGCATCGTCTTCAAGTAATATTTTCTATAAATGCATAATTAAAACTAAAAATTACATCAAAATCTTAATATTTTGTGAGCATTTTCGATTCTTTGTCGGGCCGCGAATTGAACACCCCTGCTCTAAACCAATGAATACTCCTTGAAAATAATGCTGGCCCCGTCCAATTAAGCACATATCTATATATTTCAGTACCGGTGATCATTTATTTTTTAGAATACTAAATCTTTCTTAAAGTAAATAGCCGATGTATTAGCGTGTATAGATTAGGGGTGGGACGAATATTCGCCCACTATTCGGTATTCGGCCCTTTTACCGAATATTCGATTGGCCGAATATTTCAAGATATCTCGCCCAATATTGCTAAAATCTCGCCAAATATTGAAAGTTATCCTGCCAAATAAATTCAGGATAAAAAAATAAAAAAAAAATCCCTTTTTGCACTTTTTTCCTCTAATCTATACGGGGTACTTTCTGACACATTCATGAAGTCATTTTCATTCTTAGTTGCACAAAATGTACAGTTAATCGGACACTAAAAAATACAGCATTTCTGTATTTCCTATAAAGGTTAGGGATCGCTTAGAAAATGATGTTCAAATTGGAGATTCAATGGCCAGGAAAATGTCTTCATTAGAAAATGATATGATTATAAATAACTCAATATATAAAAACTCTTATAGAAAAAAGGAAAACGCTGCTTCATTCTAAAACACTTGAGTACTTATTAATATCTGCAAATTCCATGCCCATATAAAAAGGGCTTTATGAAATGCATGATAACTTATTTTCTATAAAGTAAGAATTGTGTCGTCTAGTTGCAAAACCGGCCAACTCCTCAAAAATGGAAAATGTGTTTTTTCAGTTTTTTCAGTTCTAAGTAAAGGTTTCTACCATCTGGAAACGATAAACCATGCCAAAACCGGTCAATCCCTGTGTTATATGCGTTTGAAAATCACGATGTGGTGCAAAACCGGCCAAATCCTTCAGCCGGTGAGTTTCAAATCCGGCCATCTCCATATCCGCTAGATGATGCTTCTGCTCGACTCCACAATAACCTCTGACTTGTTGATTATATTAACGTTATCGTGTTTTCTCTCGCCTGTGACTGCTCTTCCTTGGTGTATACAAACTTTCTAATAATTTACTTCGTGTTTTCTCCGATTATGGAAAAGTTTGTGGAAGAAGTGTCGGTACTTTTCGGTTCACCGGGCGCCAGTGTTATATATACATATATATGCACATATATTTACATATATATATGTACACACACATACATTATATATATACATACATATGTATATATATATGTAAATATATGTAATATATATATGTATATATATATGTATAACACTGGCGCCCGGCTAACCGAAAAGTACCGAAGTGTCTAATAATCAACCAAGGAAGCGGCAAAGTGGACCTACGATGAGGAAAAGGAGAAAAGCTAAATTCAAAGGTAATGTACACATTTTGATAACCAGGGACGGTTTTTCATTTTTGACGCCCTAGGCCAAAATACTTTTCCGCGCCCTCCCTTCCCCCCCCCCCCCCTTCAAAAAACTGTAAGCGAATTTTCTCTGATAAATTTAAGAATTTTTTCATCTATTTAATTAATGAATAATACATTTAAATTTTGTTTTATAAATTTTAGTATTTTGAGGATTTAGATTGGGAATGAACGGGCTTTTGTTACACTTAAAATCTGAGAGAATTTTGTGTTGGTGTATCGAAAAGTAGAAAAATTGTTTTAAATGCAATTGTTACAAATTCATTTTTTATTTAACACTTTTCACAAAATTTAAAGGCGTTAAAGTTCTTAATTTTGCGAACACTACCCAACGTACACCCTTAGCCAATGGCTTGAGTCGGCCTTATGGGTAATCCACCCTGGTGATAATATAATACGTAGTTAACTGATAACATAATAGCATCATAGTTAGCATATTTCGATTAATTAATCATCATGATGCCCTAAATAACTTGCTTCCGTTGATTCAGTACTCTTTTATCCCTCCAGACCGTGTTTTAGCTCAAATTAGAAAAAGATTGAAGAAAATCGAGTCCCTCGTTCAGCCCGCAAAGTATGAAAAAATGTTATCTGAACATGGAACAGTTTTCAAGCCGGGAAGAGATTACACCGACCATGATTGGAAAAAGACCAGCAATATATTCCCCAAACCACCTGCACAGTGGCACTTCAAATTTGCTCTTATGAAACAAATTTTCATAACAAAATATAAAAATAAGGTGTTGGTACAAGGGGAGGTCTTCTACAAATCTGAGGTAGAAGTCAAAGTCTGTTGTCAAGAGTAAGAGGAGTATTATGAACGGCAAGCTTGAGGACGTGGCTCCGGATAACGTGCTGATGAAGCCTATAAAACTTCGGAATGTCCAAAACTTACTGACAAAACATTTTGGACCAAATTGGGATGCTGGAAAGCGGTTTTTTTTTTTTTTTTTTTTTTTTTTTTTTACAAAAATAAATATATTGGCATCAACTTTCTCAAGAAGCAGAAAGCAGAGATGATGAAGAAGAAGCCGCATAGATGGACCATCATGACGAAATTTGTGAGACTATCAAAAACGATGAGACCACTAAAGTTTTAAATTGTATGTACATGTACATAGAATGATTTTTGTTTAAGTTTTTAAATTTTAATGATTTTATATAAAATAATATCATGTCATTTAAATCATTTGTTTAGTGACATTTAAGTCAGTTTTTACAGCTAGTCAGTTAGTTTTAACTGTTAGTCAGTTTTAACAATCAGTAACTGTGTAAAAGTCGTTTTACGTTAATAACTTTCCTAAAGTTCTTTTTGTTAAATAACATTTAGTTGAACAAAACATTTTTGTGTAGTTGCTACCCCTAAAAACCCAATGTAAGATTAAATTTAGCAAAAATTAATTTCTGGTTTGTTGCAAAACCGGCCAACTCCAAAGTGAGTTGCAAAGGCGGTCAAATCCAAAACAAAAACTTAAATAACACCCTCCCTTCATGTGCCCCTGCCACCTTATTTCGTGTTTTCAAATATACTGCCCTAATGACTGTAAAACTGAAGAGTTTTGGTTCCAAACTTTATTTGGTTAAGTGTGATAAAAAATCAGCTTTTTCTCAAAATTTTATTTTTTGGAGATGGCCGGTTTTGCAACTAGACGACACAATTGTCAAAATTAATTCACTAGGTGCGTTACCTAAGATTCATTTTCAAGATGTAATGTCAAATATCACTATTCCAAGCACAACAGTGCATCTGAAAACAGAACTGGTGTCAATTCTAGATACTCACTAGATGGCGCAACCTGCTTTATGAAGATGGTTTTATAAATATTTAAATATAAATTCTAAATATTGAGCAAAATATTTTTTTTATTCTAGTTTTCACTTTTAAGTAATTATTTGCATGATTATTAGATTTAATATGCAACATTATGTATATTTTTTATATTATCTTCTTTCTTTCATGTTGTTATCGGAGACTGATTTCAGAAGAGACTCATTCTTACAAATTTGTTTATTCTTAGGGCAACCAACTCTCCACAATAAAATTTACTTGATTAAAGGTTATTTCAGAAAATATCTTAATCCACATTTTGATCCACAATAAAATTTACGTGATTAAAGGTTATTTCAGAAAATATCTTATCATGCATTATGAAAGAGAATGTAAAAATATTATTGATTTTTAATCTAAACTAGTATGTTGTGGCCATCACAAAACTTTCTTCTATATAAATCACATCAATTAAATCATTTAAATAGTACAAGAAATAACAAAGATTTAGCACCAATTCATATCAAAGTATATCTGAATTTGAAGTTGGATGAAAATTCGTGCATTAGTTGTTGAGATAGAGCTATAGCGGAAATTCTGAAAAAATGTAGCATACCAGCGCCACCTGTTGAGCGATTTACACCAAAAGTAAACAGCACTAAACGATATTAAGGTATACCTGAATCTGAAGTTTGTTGAAAATCCAAGCATTAGTTCTTGGGATAAAGCTATTGCGGAAATCGCAAAAAATACAGCATAGCAGCGCCACCTGTTGAGCGATTTACACCAAAAATCAAACAGCACTAACTTATACGTCAATTCATGTCAAGGACTAACTAAATCTGAAGTTTGATGAAAATCCGTGCAATAGTTCTTGAGATACAGCTCTTGTGGAAATCGTGAAAAATGCAGCACAGCAGCGCCACCTGTTGGGCGATTTACACCAAAACTTAAACAGTACTAATTTATATCCGGGACTAACTTAATCTGAAGTTTGATGAAAATCCGTGCAGTAGTTCTTGAGATATAGCTATTGCAGGAATCGTTAAAAATGCCGCATAGCAGCGCCACCTGTGTGGCGATTTTCACCAAAATCTAATCAGGTCCAGTTTATATCAAGGTCTAACTAAATATGAATTTTTTTGAAATTCCGTGCATTAGTTCTTGAGATAGAGCGCCCACAATATCTGTGTCACATACAGACTCACAGACAGAGTGACAGAGTGACAGGGTGACAGACAGACATTTTCTAAAAACCATCAAATCGTGTTCTGGACATTCTAAAACGTATAAATCCGTCGAAAACCGGAAGTCGAAAATTTTCACGAATCCAATACTTTCTTCTTGTAAAGATAAAAGAAAGTAAAAAGGGTAAAAGTATCATTGGATACTAAAAGTAAAGTACATTCTTTATATTTTAATGGAAATAACTTGCCTGAAAATCTATTTGATGTATCTTAGAATAAAAGAATAAAATTCTAAATTTAAAAAGTACATTTAAGAGTAGTAATGATTAATGAGTTCCTATTTTAGCTAAAATGTTTATGAATTACTTTCCTGTAGATAAAGTTATGCTATTATAATTTAGATGTAGTAAAAGTTGTTTCATTTGTTATTTTCTTTATTGGAAAAAAGCTGGTATTCGGCCGCCGAATATTCGGTATTCAGCCTAAAATTTGGCCGAATGTTCGGTATTCGGCTATTCGGCCAAATCACTATTCGTCACATCATATAAATGAATGCGTAGCTGGATGGCGGTATTAACCCTCATAGCATGCATGGTCACGGTGACGTCACTGTGACGTCACTGCAAGTCACTGTGGTCACGTCACATCTGTGACCGAAATGCCACCACTCAGTGATGTCACATTGTGACTGAAATGTGAACTTCTTAGAAAACTTTAAAAACTCACGAAAATTCTTCAAAACATGTTACTTTTTGTAAAATTATATTTTTCTGGCAATTAAAAAAAATTGTGACGTCTCTGTTATGTCACTGCTATGTAACGTACGCCACGTCACGTATGTGACAAAAAAAACAGCATATTGTAAGTCACAGTGTGACAAAAAATATGAACTTCAAAAATCTTTGAAAATGAAGAGAAATATTTTAAACAGCCACGAGTTACAGCGGCATAAGGAATGAAAATATATTAGTGGATAGCAAATGGTAAATTCCGTCACTAAAGGGGAGGGGGGGGGGGGGACATAATAAATAAAGTGCACGATACAAGCATTAATAAACTAAATTTTTAGGCTATATTTTATCAATTTGATATCTAAGACAGTGAATGTATACTTTTTAATGATTTCAATTTTATCTAGCATTTGGATAATATATTTACAATTACGAATATTAAATTTATACACTTTACATATTTAGTTTGCTGGGAGGAAATTTCACTCTTTCTTTCTTTTTTTACCGACCAGAATTATTCGAAACACTTCTGTGGTTTCAAACTAAAAATTTTCTATTACAGTTAAATCTGCACCTTTTAATGAGCACGTAGAAAGAGTCTTCAGAGTTTAGTCGTCTATGCATTTCTTGCTTTAGAATATTTTTATAATTTGTATTCAAGTCATAAATTCTACTTCTTTCAGACTTTTAAAAAAAATTAGCATTTTCCGAAAATAAAGGAAAACAAACTTTACTTTAAAAAAAAAGAAAAAAAAAGGGGGGGTGTCGTTAATACATTAAATTTATTTTTACACCTTTTAAAAATTTAAACAATGTTTTATCTAATAAACTCTAATTATGAATATTATTATTATAATTATTTAGAAAAAAGGAATTTTACAATACATTTTAACTTGAATTATTTGGTACGGATAAAAAGAAAAGATTAAATACATTGGACATTTCTTCAAATACAAAATTTTAATGAATGATACTTTCAGAAAATTTCTGCGCGTTCAAATTCCATATTTCTTGTATACAAAAACAAACAATCTGTAACAAACCATCTGCTCGAAAATCGTCTGCCCACAGAGAGAATACGCGGGAAATAGTTCACTTGTTTTAGAACAACACGTCTACAACACTTTAAGATAAGGAAATGACCATTTTAGGATACACGGATATTAATGGAACGTGCATGTAAGTTTTATTTAATTTAAATATTTTATTCCTGGTTGTATATTATGAGTTAAATAGTTATATTTGTAAGAGACTGATCTTTAACTGTCAGAAGCGTTATTTTCCAATTTGATAACTGTGAAGAAAAATATTTTAATCTGCCATCGCTTGAAAAAAAAAAAAAAAACTGCGCAGAGACATTCATGCCTACATTCATACTGGAATTAATATAAACATTAATTTACTCTTACTTGAGATTAAAAATGTATGGAAAGACAATGATTTGGAATTATTTTATCGGCTTCTTACTATTTTTTGATTACTAACATTTATAGTTATTATTATTTTGGGGTTAAATATGATGTTCGATTATCATGAGATTACGAAACTGTTTCAGATTAGAAATTAACATTATACTGGGAAAATGTATTTTTAACATATTACAGTAGTGAAACATTTGAAAGAATTTTCTTTTAGTGCTAATAATATTTTAAATTATCTTTTAAAATCCTAAATCTTCAAACCAATGTTTTCAGATTTAACATTTGCCAAAATTATAAAATAATAGGAATTCCTTATACCATATGGAAATATTTTTGAGATATTGTTAAATCTAATAATGCATTTAATTTATCTATTGTAGTTTGCTGTTGTTTAACAGTACAATTATAAATACTAATTATTATTTTTAGTGTTTTTCAAATTGGTATATTTATTTTTTTTAATTGTATGTAAGCATTTTTTCTGTTTGTGATTTTAATCAAACATTTAATTATAGACATTCTGAATGGGTTATTAAATTTTCTTCTATTGTAAATTAATTTTCTACGTGTATGATTCGGGTAATTATTGGCACTAAAAAGTAAAATATGATATTTAAGCATTGAAATAAAGTATTTTTCATGCCTGATAGGAAGTTATAGATTAAACTGCTTTAGTATATATTTTTTTTAAGTTTATATAATACAGGATACATAATGTAGGACTCAAGTTGAAAAGTGCTTATGACTTCGGTTTGTCTCTCCGTCTGTCCGTCTAGCAGTCTGTGCTCACTCTAACTCTCGAAAATATACTCGGATTGCCCTGAAATTTTTGGGTGGTATTGACGTTTACCATCGCACGGTACCTATTTGTAATGAAGTTTGTAGCATGCTTTGTTCATTTACAGGGACAGCCAAAAGTTTTCCGTTACAATACGGCCTATGGGAAAAAGTCGTTTCAAATGATTTTTTATGATTTTACGCACGCTTTCAAACAGAATAAAATTTATATGCATTTATGAAGTACACTAAAATATGCATTCTGTTGACTATGCGATGCAAAGAATAGTTATTGTTCATTTACAGGACTAAAAAAGGAATTCAAATACATAATGATATAGAGGGGGAGGGAA
Source organism: Maratus speciosus (assembly GCA_963932465.1). Lineage (NCBI taxonomy): Eukaryota > Metazoa > Arthropoda > Arachnida > Araneae > Salticidae > Maratus > Maratus speciosus. Next base: position 450,414,298 of record OZ010789.1, read on the forward strand.
TTGTTTGCGGCATACTTTAATTATGTTAATCTATTTCATATATAATGAAATTGATGTATGTCGCTGAGGTTTACATACTATAAATTATTTCATGTATAATAAGAATAATACGTACAGATCATTTACAGGGACACACAAAATCTTTCAGATACCATATTGTATCCGAAGTACTGTTCATTAGCGATGATTGCTGGAAATATATTTTTAATTATGATATGCACTTTTATGATTCACTATATTTATGCATAGTGTATGGTGTATATAAATGCTATAATTCCTATACAAGGCTACACAAAAGTATTCGTAAGGATTACTGGGTATGAGCGCAAATTGCTTAAAGGTGGTTTTTAAATTAGTTATGCTTTTTTTCGCTGAACTGCTTTTAATTTACCAAGAAATATTTGTAGAATATAGATAAAATGATATACAGGGTCACGTAAAGAATTGGATACATGGCCGTCTATATATTATAATTTCTGGAAATGTGATTTCAGCAGTTTTAAGAGTGTCTTAGTTTGAATTAAATTTTAACTAAATAGTGGCGTGTAATAAAGATTTTAGGTAAACTACAGGGTTGTACAAAGGTATTCAAGTATGTTTCCATACATTAGTATAAATTGCTGAAAATGAATTTCAACCTGTTAGGCGTTTTCTTGCTAAACTAAATTTTCCCATTATATAGTATATATACACTTAAAAAATGGGTACTCAAAATTGAGTAAAAAGTACTCAATTTTAAATGCGTCACATGCACAAAATAGCTCCGATCCAAATGTACTCAAAGTTGAGAAACACATGTACTCATTTTTTATTCCATGGCTGTGATCAAATATGAATCGTTATGTACTGCCCCCCCCCCCCCCCCCAAAAAAAAAACCCTAAAATGTAAAGTAAAAATGTACTGACATTTATTTCCCGTCCAAAGTTCTTAACAAGAAATGTTTAATTGATTATTTATCAAGAAAAATAGCAAAATTCTTAACAAGATACTCAAATCGAATATTTTTATGACAAGAACATTATTTCCAAGCAATTATTTTTAAAATGCTGTGCATAATTTAATATTTTCATTAATAAACATCATTTATGCCGCCATAAATGAAATGAACCATTACAGGGTTCAAAACTATTTGTTTGTTTGGGTTTGATAACATGTGATGCTTCAAAATAGAGAAAGCATAGGTTCATTTTTGATCCAAAAATATTCAATTCAATATGAGTACGTCGGTTTGCTCATTTTTGAGTACTTCATTTTTTTCAGTGTATCAACCTACAGATCAAATAAGGGCTGTTTAAAGGAATTGGAAAAGATATTTGGCTATGGACGGTAACAGCTGAAATCAGTTTTTCAAATATTTTATGCGTTTTCTAAAATGTTTACTTAGTTATCTTATTTACGTCATTTCCCTAAATTACGATGTCTTGTTAAAGCATTCAGAAAGTGTTGGAAAGTATATTTTAATCTATGCTTAACGCATGATTTTTCTTACTCATTTTTTTTTTTTTTTTTCTATTTCCCAGATCAGTCTTTTCCTATAAAACATACCAAATCTATTTAGCTCATATTCACAAAGTACAATATACACGGGAATAAAAAATTTAAATAAATATCGCTTATCATGCCGCTCTATAAATAATAGTTGTATTAATATCCGTTAGTTTCCATGTTCGTATTTAATAAAGCAATGACAAATCAAAACAAATTAAAAAACTTTCACATTCTAAATATCAAGCATAGAACTTAATAAAAAAATATGTCAGTTGATAAGCATTGTTTTTTAAGTGGAAAAATGTAAAATGTTTTAGAAGAATAGGACTTCAAAGTAGCGATATTTTGCTAAAAAGTATGGTAAAAAGATAAGATTTTATATTTACAGCAAAATTTTATTTTAAAATTCACCGCTGTATTAATACTTAGAAATTTTTCCAGAGAGAATCATTCGTCTTATATACAATATTTTAAATGAAAATCAAATGTCAAATTAATTGCTTAAAAGGCGCAAAGGCCAACATTGTGAAAAAGATTCCATGCCGGGACTCGAACCCGGGCCATCAGTGTAGCACACTGACATTCTACCGACTAAACCACATGGAACGACGCCCAGCCCGTAAAATTTTTCACTATTACATGTTCGCAAGGCTACAAACGCAGCATAAGATGGAATATTTATCGTGAGCCACCGACATGGGGTAAACACGAAACTTAATTAAATCCAGCATCGATTGAAACTATATTAATAATTGGAAATTTTTCCAGGGAGAAACATTCGCCCTGCATACAACATTTCAAATTAAAATTGCCTTTTAAGCAATTAATTTGAAATTTGACTTTCATTTGAAATATTGTATGCAAGGCGAATGGTTCTCTCTGGAAAAATTTCCAAGTATTAATATAATTTCAATCAATGCTGGATTTAATTAAGTTTCGTGTTTGCATAATGTGGGTGGTTCACGCTAAATATTCCATCTTTTGCTGCGTTTGTAGCCTTGCCAACATGTAATAGTGAGAAATTTTTCAGCCTGGGTATCGTTCCATGTGATTTAGTCGGTAGAATGTCAGTGTGCTGTACTGATGGCCCGGGTTCGAGTCCCAGCATGGAAACTTTTTCACTATTTGCGTCTTTTAAGCAATTAATTTGAAATTTGATTTTCATTTGAAATCACAGTGTTTATGACAAGTTCGTCACAAATGACACATATTTCACAAATTGGTCACAATGCGACTTCAAAGCATTGTCGCTTTCGTCACAGGCTCGTCACAAAGTTAATGCCAAAATAGTCACAAATGACACACTTTTCACAAATTTGTCACACTGTGACTTCACAGAGTGGTCACAATGTGACGTCACAAACGTCCTCTAAAACGGCCATAACGACCTCGCATTCTAGTCACTGTGACGTCACATCGACGTCACGTGACGTCACATCGACGGTCACAAAATCACAGTGTGACTTCACAACGACGTCGCCGTGACGTCACCATGCCTTACGGGAACCCTTCTACAATGGGAACCATATATATTCCAGTAGTTAAAAAATGTTTCTTCTTGATTTAGCAGAGATTTGTTGTGGGATTTTTGATAATAGCCTAAATTATAAACAAGATGAAACAGCTTTACATGTGACTTTTAGAACGAAAGTTATAACTTGCGTTCACTTTTTTCTTTTTTCTTTCTTTTTTTGTACATACATCTAGTCATCTACACTAGAAGTAGAGTGCAAATATATCTGCATGTACTATGAGGTAGTTTGTACTATTTAAACAATGGAGTTATTCATCGAAAGCAATGTTGGATTTCGTTCAATCAAGCATTTGTTCTTATTATAGTACTAGATGTTTCTAAAAATAAATTGCCGGTATTAATGGCATGTATGAATGACTGCTTAGTTGGGCGATGATATTAACCCAAATATCTACAGTGGGATATATAGATGGACAGTAGTTAAAAATGCGTTTCCTTCGTAATTTATAAACTCGCAAAATACTATAATAGGTTACTCAACTTTCCCATAACTATCACCTGAAATAAATGCCCTAACACTTCGAAATGTTTTATCTCAGTTAACTGTGCGCTGGTAACTTTCTATATTAAGCTGTCAAACTGAAAGACAATATGATTGTAGTTTTATACATACATACATACATGCGTATACATATATAGCAACATTTTCAGAAAAACCCAATTATAGGGTGTTTGTACTTCTTACAAACTAACTTGTTACAAAATATATTGAGATACCCTTGTAAACTGCCAGTAGAAACGATTTAATAAAAGAAGGCACAAACGGCTGTATGCACTAATAAAGCAATGCTAAAAAAAAAAAAAAATACATTTACGCGCGTATGTGTATGCGTGTGGTGTGTACGTCTGTGCGTGTGTGTTGTGTGTGTGAGAGAGAGAGAGGGAGATTATGACCTGGTATAATTTTTTAAACAAAATATTTATATTAGAAATCACCTTTCAAAATTCAAAGACAAGGGTAGAATAGTTTTTTTTTTAATCTTTCCATTATCGTTGATTATGTTTACAGAATAATCTGTTAAACGTAAATCTTTTTCCAAATCTCATTTTTTATGTTTTATTGGTGTTCACTTCGAACCCATTTATATAATGACAAATTTATATGATTTAATGCATCTGTTAAAACCAGCGTAAACATAAAAATGTATTTATTATAAACTCCTATAATCGTTAATCTGTGCAACTAAATTCTATTTTTCTCCTTACGTAAGAAAAGGTATTTTTGGCTGGAAACAAACAAACTACTTGGTTAGCAAAAAGAATTTTTCAGATTTCTCTAGTGTATTGCAAATAAAACATTTTGAAAAAAAATTCAACAAATGTAAATAAATTTCACGGCTTTGTGTTTTAGTTGTAATTAACTTAAGAAATTCTTGACGTTTTTTATTACTATTTTGCTTTGTACTACAAGTTTAGTTTGTTAGCGGATAAGTTAGATGTAATATGGTTGAAAATGTAAGAAAAGAAAAACCTTTTATGCCTTCTTAAGCTTATTCTTTTTTATTAAATCCGTTTTATTCAGGTGATTTATTTTCGGAGTATACTAAAAAATATATACTTTTACAATAAAAACGCATTTTTGTTGGGGGTTTTTTTCGTATTATCAGACAATTTTTAAATAGGAGCTTATTACATAATATGCAGTAATCGTCTAAATTATCAAGTGAAGTTTAATTTAATGCTATGCTGCGACAGGCAAGAATTAATTCATTTGAATATATTAGAAATGTTTAGTTGTGTAGATTCGTAATAATACATATATATCTCACCATCTTCTGATGAAACCTCTATCTCTAAAAGAAATAGGTGGTAAACATTCATTTTTACATTTTGAAATTTTACGTTTCTCTGCATTTCACGACTAAATATTATGAAACACTAAATTTCTTTATATTTATTTTGATTTTATTCACAGGAACTCTTTCATTGCGATTCTACCACTGATTTCGTTTCTTTTCGTCCTAACAAATGTGGGAAATCGAGATACAACAGTATTAGAAGAGAGAACCAAAAATGATTAAGGGGATTGGGCATCAGTTGATTTAAGTACACCTCGTTTTTCACAAGCAACTAATACAACGTATAGACCAAATTCTGCGACAAAAATCATAAATTATTTTGGGCGGCTTTATTTTTTAAAGACTTGGTCAGTTGACCTGTTTTGTTGTACTTTAAGACTTCACATCAAATTCTGCGACGAGAGTCATAAATTATTTATCTATACTTTTTTTCGAAGACTATGCGGTCAATTGTGACCTTTTTAATGTACTTTAAGACTTCTTATACATCAAACTCTGCGACGAGAGTCATAAATTATTTGTCTATACTTTTTTCCGAAGACTATGCGGTCAGTTGTGACCTTTTTATTGCATTTTAAACTTCTTGTACATCAAATTCTGCGACGAGAGTCATAAATTATTTATCTGTGCTTTTTTCCGAAAACTCTGTGGTCAGTTGTGACCTTTTTTATTGCTAGGCTGCGTACACACTATCCTTCTAACTGATTTCAGTGTCGGCTTCGTTTTTTATGGCTTTTCGGCGTCTTTGATTTTTAACGACTTTAGCAGGAAAGGGACTGATGCCCGGCAAAAGAGGAACCTTTCCTTCAAGTAGAGTCGAGCTCCTTATCTCCTGACCCATTGTTGATTCCCCTCATTCTTTTGTGAATAAACCGCAGATGCGTCCAGTACAAAAGCTTTTCCAAGAATACTAGAGAAGGGGGCAAAATACAAGTCAGAACGTAAGCTACGTTCTGACTTGTATTTTGCTTCCTTCTCTAGTATTCTTGGAAAATCTTTTATTCTGAAATCATCTGCGGTTTATTCACAAAAGAATGAGGGGAATCAACAATGGGTCAGGAGATAAGGAGCTCGACTCTACTTGAAGGAAAGGTTCCTCTTTTGCTGGCCATCAGTCCCTTTTCTGCTAAAGTCGTTAAAAATCAAAGACACCGAAAAGCCACAAAAAACGAAGCCGACACTGAAATCAGTTAGAAGGATAGTGAGTACGCAGCCTAGACTCTTTATACATCAAATTCTGCGACGAGAGTCATAAATTTTTGTTTTGTTGTTCTTCCTGTTTTTCAAAAACTCTGTAGTCAGTTCAGAACTTTTTTATTGCTCTTTGAAGCACTGGAAGCAAAGCGCACAAAACCAACATAAAAAATTGTTCCCAGGGAAGGTGATGAACATACCAGGAATACTCTGATGAAGCCTCTATTATCGCCGCCTATAACTTATCGTACGACAAAAGAATCACTCCACATCAAAGAACCCGAATCAAACCCGCCTTCCGTCGCATTGATGTGGATCGAACTTAAAGGTTTTGAAGCAAAGGCCACAAAATTAACAAAAAAAAATTCTCCCTTGTGTAGGAGATAAACATTTCAGGGACCCTCCTCCACTACCGTTGCATTTTGTTGTCAAAAGAATGGCCACATAAAAGATGCCGATAAAGATCCGACAAGCATCGCATAAGTGTGGGCCGAACTTAAACGTTGTATAAATAAACGTACAATTACGCTAAGTTTCTGAAAAATAATCTGAAAGGAAAAGAAAATATATTAAATGAAGACACTCTTAAGTTAGCTATTTTTTAATCCTTTGTTGGTTATTAGATCCATCGATCTTATCTTAATTCAAAAATTCTATGCAGTTCCTTGTGGTGTATGCCTTGTACTAACCATAAAAAGCTCTGTTTTCAATTAATTTGATGACCGTTGCAATCACTTTCATGAAAATCTTGATAGGTTTGAGAACTTTTTAAATTTTTATCTTCACTTCAATCCATAACCTAGTCCTGACTATGATTATGAGCAGTTATCAGATGTTTGTTAGAAATTATTAATTTGTTCTGCCTTAAACAGGTTAATTTTTTTGAATTATAACCTCCACCTCCCACTCGCCCCACTTTTTTAGTAGTAATTCGAGCAGAAAATTATAGGCATATAGTACTCGAAATTTGGTAAACATTCCGTTAGAACCAGACATACATTCACCGAGCCTGGGAAAATTGTCGTACTTATCATATCTGGGCTTTATTTCAGGATTAATTTATGCTCATTAGTCAATATTCGCATTCTTTGTCTTAATTTAATTCAAAAGTTTCATAATCAAACTAGCATGCATCCACCATGAAAATCAATGTCCTCAATTAATTTGACGAGCGTTGTAATAATTTTCATGGGGGAATTTATAGGCTTAAAGAGATGTTGTATAAGATCATTACTCTATTCCTTACAGCCAGGTGTTGAAACAAAATGTTGACATGATTGGCTATGATTATCAGCCTCTTACTCTTTAAACGGATTAAATGATTACTTGAATTATTTTCTATTTAAAGTATTAACTTAAGAGGGAAGAAGTATCTTGAGCGGAAGATCACGCGCTTTCAAGTTACCACTGAAAAAATATCCGTCCCAGAATTCCAACGAATCAAGCCAATTATAGCCATGACCGAGTGTGGGAAATTTCTATATCTGATATCTCAGTGTACTACAGCTTTATTTTGAAGATAACTTAATACTCTTCATTTATTAGTATTCGGATGATTTTTAAATTAATGAATTTTATATAAGCTTAATGATCTGCTTTTTTTTTTTCTCATGCCTCAGTTAATATTTTAATACACTGTATACGGAAATTTTTTTTTAAATGAGCCCGAAATTTATGCGAACAAAAGTCCCTATATATTGAAATCTGCTTAGAACCAATCAGAAACACGTGCGCATTGATTTAACCTCCTGTTTCTTGCTACAAAATTTTCGGACCACGCAGTAATTTTTACCAACAATCTATAAAACATATTTTTACATGGTCCTGCATACAACGTGTTAATAATCTACTCCCCCTTCCCCCTTACATACAGCGAAATCATAAAATATTTGGTTTTGTTCTATTCTATTCTATTTTGCCTAATTTTATCTTAACATGAAATTTACATAGCAGAATGAACTCGCTTGCTCATCTATATCAATCAGTGAAGAAAAATCCAAATCGTAAATTCGCATTTCTCTTATTTTTAAAGAAAAAGAAACGAAAAAGACAATGAATCTAAATTTTAACAATGGATGAGAATAGTTCTTTTTTCAATTCCTTCAAATTTTCTTGAGCTATATCTATGACCGAAAGAATTCAAACGAAAAATCATTTCTCGGTCCGCTTTTCTGCCTTTCACCCTGCTAGGCACATTGTATTTCAATCAAAATTTATTGAGTACAAAAAGTGAAATATAGAACTGCTAACTTTCCTTTTATATTCTATTCTCCCCTCATTTATTCATGCATTACTTATAGAGGTACTGGAACAAAGATTTGGGATAGCAGCACAAAATGTCTCGAATTATGTAAGATTGATGTAAATTGTAGTGGTATAATTTTTCTTGTTGAAAAATGGTTCACATTTCTAGAATTTAAAGTTATATATATGCAGAACCATCAATATGTTGATTTAAAAAAGAAGTTTTATCTTCTTTCCTATAAGTATTCGAAAGCTTTAAGGAAGAATAGTTACACAGGTATTTTTGTGGTTTTACTTTCAAAACGAAATTTCTGTCTTACGCTTTTTGCTATATGAAAAATATATTCCATTCTATATGTCATTTTCATTGCACAATGTATGTGATTATCGTCAGACATTTTATATTCATGCATTTACTTTAAAACTTTTAAAAAGTTTTCCCGAGTCACTCCAGATTCTAGGATGAGGGGAAGCAGAAAAGGTATATGCATCTGACATTGATTATAGCATTCTTTCCAGTATTATAAATTTATACATTAAATTGCAAATCTTTACTTCATTTTTTGTTTACAAAAATTTTTCAACAAAAAAAAAAAAAAAAAAAAAAAAAAAAACAATTTTTTTCTTTCAAAGATCTTTAAAATAGAATAATTTTAAAATGAAAATTAACTTCTACAAAAAAAAAGTATTTTTTCATTAAAAAAGTGCTTCAAAGGACAGTAATATCTTCAAATTATTTTATACAGACCTCGAAAAGAATCCGGCTGTAAAGGCCATTTTGAATTAGCTGTAATTTTTCCATTATTTCAAAATTTGCGTTTCAGATTTTTAAAAAAATGTATTGGCCTTAGGTTCTTTAATATATATGTAGATTTTTTTTTTAATTATTTCATTTTTTTTTTATCGATTCCCAAAATGCAAAACATAAAATTGGGTGGATAAGGTGTCAAATAGAAATTAGTTGATAAAAACAAACTTCTCATTGTTGGTAATTAAAAAAATATAAATTTTTTTTCTTGCAAAGATCTTTAAAATAGAAAATTAACTGCTACAGAAAAAAAAAAGTATTTTTTCATTAAAAAAGTGCTTCAAAGGACATTAATATCTTCAAATTACTTTTTAAAAAAATCGCGAACAATTCAAAAATCGCTGTATGAATTCCGAATAAACTTTGTTGAAAAAGAGATCAAAATTTACTATATCCGACAAAAAAGATTGAATTTTGGTTGCTTTCATGAGTGGGTCAATTGCCGGCGAGTTTTTGGAGATCGAGGAAATATGAGAATCGCTTCATTCAACATACAGTAACAAAAAGTCTAATATCTGAGCCTCAAGATCATTCGGATCTTTCTTCATATATCCTGAACTGTGATGTTGAATATAATATATCATTACATATCCTTATTTATCTTCTTTTTTTAAATTAAATTCCCCATTTTAAAATTTAATTTCACCTTTCATAATTATAAATTGAATCAAAACTTCCTTTCCTTTCTAAAAAGAATATATCTATTTCTTCTTCTCTTGCGCTTTACTTTTCAGTTACTTAACTTTCCCAAGTTCACCCAAAGCCGTTAATAAAATAAATCAAAAACAAATCTTTTTCTCATCCTAAAATCATTAACTGTTCGAGCATATTTTCCTTCGGTTAACGAATATATATAAAAAAAGATATTCTTTGACCATATGTTCCAATTGTAGCAGTTATTTATACACTCAGTGTTAATTTTCAGTTTGATAGTCAATACAACTGTCTTTTCGGCCGCAAATATTATACTCTGTTTATATTAAAATCGGCGCCCTGCATCTCCGATGCTGCTCCTAAATGCATATTTCCCATCATTTAGCTTTGGCATTCGTATTTGTACGTTGAAAAGTTTAAACGCCAATCAACGGTCCTTTTGGCTACTTTTTAATTCAAAGTTCCATTAAGTGATATATCTTTGGGGTTATAATGGTCCAGGGTACCAAGATTTTGGCTCGACACATTGGCAACAATTTCTGACAAATTAACCATTCCTTCTCTGTACATCCATACTGTCAACAGCTAACTGAAAGGGTCCCTCTCTGGCATTTGCATATTTCATGTCCATATCCAATAAACTCATCCTGTCTTCAAATTTGCCGAGTTATTATTTTGTGCCTGTCTTTAATTATTCAAGGACTCATGAACCTGGATTTCCAAAAAGGTGATTATCTTAAAAATGCAATAGTTGTTTAAAATATTTTTCGTTACAGATCATGGTATATAACATCATATATCCTGAACCATATTTGCAGACGTACATTTGCGATAGATTTCCCTAAACATCGCCAACAAGCAGACACGCACGCACATACACAGAGGCAACTTCCTTATGTTAATAAAGGGTAACTCTAGGATAGATGGCCATAGTTTTTAAAGATTGAAATAAAAATTCTTAGAATGCAAATACAAGAAATATTTATGCATATTTGAAATTCTTATACATATCCTCATCATATTTTGGACAAGAAATAATTAAATATCGAGAACAAAAAGCGGCAAACAAAATTGAAATAAAAATGGCAGATGACCATTGTTCGAAATTTAGTTATCGTCTGCCAAGGCTCAGTGCGAGCATTTTTGTGTAAGTTTAATTTCTAAAAAATGGCAACGTTCTTTTTTGTTGACATGTAATTTATTCTTCTTTTCTAAGAGAGTGTAAAACCAAGAGAGTTTATAATTAAAAGCGTGATACAGTTCACTTTGTTATTTATTAAGTGTTGTAAGTTATTGACTAGTTCGTGTTTTAATTACTTAAATTCAACCAGCGCCCTATCAGCCATCTCTCCTTCAAGCTAGGGAGAGATGGCCATCCAATACAAGAAAGAAAAAATGAAGTTAAAGTAACAAAAAATAACACATTTCATTTAGTTAATCATAAAAAACACATAGATATTTTTAAAGATTCAATTATATCACGGAAAATCTGTGTATAAAATTTGAATAAACAAATTTTGAAGTATAATTTTAATCCTTCACTTTTTGTAAAATTTTACCACATTTTCAGCAAAGATCTTGACAGTTTGTACACGATTCATGGAACCACTTATGTCACCGTATGCATTGTATCCAGTCATCCTTTTTGTTGTGGTATTATATTCTTCTCCACAACCAACTCAGTGATCCTTGTCCCATTCTTTTCCCTCGGACTCTGTAGAATCTAATGATTTCAAATTTATTTCATCTTCTTCGCTGCTGGAAATGTCGTGGTTTTTTTTTTATCGCGTTTATTTTAGACCTTTTTCATGGTTTTAAGTTTACTTATCAACTTTATCTGCTTCTGAGATGAACGTTTCCGAAATTTTTCAATATTTTATTTTCAAAAATACATCGTTAGACCCTATTATATATTATTGTTATCGAAATATTTATATTAGTTAACATATAATAATTATGTCAATAAATATAATTATAAAAATAAAAATTATAAATTCTTTTAAAAATAATTATATTTAGTTAAAAACCTTACTTTGTATAGTTTTGAAATATTGATTATAGGTGGCCATCTCTCCTGGATTTGATGTGGCCATCTATCCTAAAATTGATGGACAGATTGTCGGCCAATTTAAAGCGACACTCCGTTATTGTACGGTTTTAGACTTTGTTTACGACATGAGGTCTCAGCATCACGTGTGTATAACGTCGGACCGTCAAAGTGCCATTCCAAATGATATGCAGGCCCGTACGCCCACCTATGCTGATTCCAGCCTATGGCATCAACCCACCTCGTCTATAATGTGATCTTTCACGAACGAATGTGGGATTATTTTGAATGCTTCTTTCTCTCCATGCCAAAACACAGCAGATATCACATCCAGACTGAATCTGGACTCGTCTGTAAACAGAATTTGGCTTTAACAACATTGCCTCTATACTCGATGTTCAGTTGCCCACCTTCTTTGGCCCGCACAATTGCTTGAGATCAACGGAATACAGACCACTGGCTTACGTGCAAAGAGATCATCCTGATGAAGCCTAATTTCGGACTGTTTGGCTGGACACCCTTCGTCCTATAGTCAAGAACAACTGTGTTTGCAGCAGAGTAGCATGGCCCGTTCTGTCTCGACGAGCTGTTAACAGGATATATCGGTCATTAGTTTCTGTGGTAACGCATCGCCGACCTTCCCCTTGTCGATGTCTACCATTCCTTGTGTCTTGGAATCGATTCCACAGCCTTGCATTGACACTTCTTGCGACCCCAACAGCGTCCGCTACACTTCGTTGTGTTTCCCCATATTCAACTGTCCCGATAACACACTAAGCTATATGATTCCGTTAAATCACATTGTTGCGACATTTTCAAGTCACTTTTTCTCAAAACACAAGCTGAACAATTAAATTTTACAGCTGCGACAGTAAAACAGACGTTTCTGCAAAATCCTGATTTCCGCACTTATCTCCTTTTTCTAGTTTTTGACGTCATAAACTTTAATTTGCATTGAGGTTTTTTTTTTATCTATTTTCTACTACCCTTTAAATTATGGATGTTTTATTTTACGTTACTTATCGGTGTAAATATTTGAGTAATTTTGTTAAAACCATGGGCTTCCCTAATTGTTTTGAGCAGTGTAAACAATATTTACGGTACATGTAGAAATCTAATTTTTTTAGGCTCATCTTTTCCTTATTTTTAAAGCTATCGTTTTCATAATCGGCGTATAACGCGCGCGCGTAAATTTCGGTCTTATTTTTGGTACTAAAAGTGCGCGTTATACGCCAGATTTTGAGGACGTTATGTAAAGTTATGTATTATTAAATACAATTTTAAAATTGTTGCATACAAAGCAATTATTTTAAGTGTCTGAAGACTTTTCTTGAACTTATTTCATTATTATCTACATAATTCAAACTGTGAAAATATTTAGTTACTCGTATTTATAATTCAAAAAACATTATCAACATATGGCAATTATTTTAAGTGCTCAAATGCTAGTGTTACTTTTCTGTTTTGAAATTCTATCTTCTTTTATGTAATTCACATAGTTCCATAAACTATTGAACAAATATATCATGTTAAAATTTTCAATTAATGTTTACTCCCTTTTACTTCTTTTTGATAATTTTGCCATACCAGAATTTTAGATTTCCTTATTTTCTATTATTACTTGTCAATAAAAGTACGTTTCTCATTAAGTTTTTTTTTTTTTTGTTTTCATACAATAACTTATCTCTAAATATATTTCCAATTAATGTAATGGTATTGTGATTAAGTTTACTAATTACTCATATTAATTTCGCTCATACGGGAGTTAATTAAAATGTCTCTAACAAGATGCGTTTCCTCCTTATCTTTGCAGGTTATTTCTGTGCTGTTTGGAAAAAAAATAAATAAGCTTTTCTATTTTGATAATTATTTCTAAATTTTTCTTACTCTTTTATTCATATCTTAATTTCCATACTAACTGCTTAGTTTTTAAAAATCAGCTTTTGGTATTCAGTTAAAATAAGTAAAAATAAATAAAAGTGAAAAATGATAAAATGCAATAAATAAAAAATATTACTTAACTGTTTGATAGACTATCAGTGCTACTAATAATTATGATCGAACCATTTAAAAAATATTATAATACATTAAAAAATGTATGTTGAGTAAATTTGGAATATACGTTTAAATACAGTAAAACTTCTGAATAACGGACACCTCCAGAGCTCAGAATTTGTTCGCTAATCGGATGTCTCCGCTATTCAGAGGTGAAAAGAAAACATACAAACATATAGATGATGGAGATCGAAAAGTTCGCTAAATAGAGGTAACCGCTATTCGGAAATGTCTGTTACGGACATTTTACTGCATATTGCTTCTGGAGTTAGCTTGAATCGGATATGTCGGATTTAACGACAAGCTCAAACTGAAAAATTTTAATAAAATCCATTCTAATTTGATTCGAAATTCGTAATAAAGTTTGCTACATAAATTATGTTACAAATTCCGCGAATCATCATAAATGCATTCATTCTAATAACTTTTTTATGTTTAAAAAAAATAACATCATAGTAACCACAACGGAAAAGCTGTAGAATACGTGAAATCAAGGAAACAATTCGATACTGAGAATACTAATATACAGGATATCTTAAAATACCGTGACCTATTTTAAAATTCAACATAAAATCGAGTAATTGCCGTAAAGAAGCGCGGTTTGGACTGAAATGCTTCTCATGATGGAAAGTTTTCTTCAAGCAAATGAAAATAATTAGTTCCAAACTTTCGATCATAGATGGTGCCACTTGTACGTTTGTTTGGTTTCAGACATGTTTTTTTTTTTTTCTAATTTTCAGATTAGTATTGACACTGTGACACAGAAATGCAGAGAAAAAGCTAATTGCGTAGGTTGGCACTCCGATACCAAATCCAAAGGTTTCCTGTTCAAAGGATCTTTCGTGCCAAGTAAAAAAAAAAAAAAAAAAAAAATGCAATTTAACAAATTACAACAACTATTTGGAAAATGATTTTTTCAAAGACTAAAATTTAAGACATAAAAAATCGCACGGACTTGATCATACATTACGTACGCCATGGATTATATTTTTCGGTACTGTAAATTTTTAAACTTCTACGGAGCTGGTGATTCATTACGGATGAAATATTAATATTCCTGGACCAATTTTAAATGAAATTTCATTCTTAAACTTCTAAACATCCCACAATGTTACTTTTTACACGTCGTATAGAGAAAAAAAATGTACTTTTAAATGCAATTTGTTTGAAAGCTGTATCTCAATTTGTTTTTGAGTTATTAAATTTTTTTTTTTGTAGTTTTTATTACTTTTTTGTCATAGTGGCAACAGAAGTATCCATCTCTGTTGAAAGTAAAGGGAAAATACAGATTACTGTATAAATCAATCAGAAAACCAATAAAATGTGGATTCAACCAATAAAACGCTTCAGATATGTTTTTGATTTCCTACCCTGACAGAGGACAATAACCATTTTTCCAAATAGTTCCAACTCCATCTCGAAACAGCATTTAGAAATGACACAAGAAATTTTTGTGGCTCGAGCTACAAAAGGTGCACACGTTGAACTATACTAATGGATTGCACAATTTATTGCTCTGTAACTGCTTTTGACCAAATAAAATGAGCTGTAACTGATTATCTTGAGTTTTTAATGCTTCTCTCTGATAATTTAAGGTACAGCGTCATCTATGGGCGAAGTTTGGAACTAATTTTTTTATTCGCTCGAAGAAAACTTTTCATAATGAGAAGCATTTTAGTCCAAACCGCACTCATGTTAGACGATTACTTGATCTTCTATTGCAGTGGTTCTTAAACTGTGGTCCGCGGACCCCAAGGGGTCCTCAACGTATCGTCAGGGGGCCCGCTAATCTCAATTGTCTCTCTCGAACGGTGTTTCTTATAGTTTTTCCTCATTCAGATGCCATAAGGTTTTTCCGGATTTTCTGAGTGGATCCAATAATTTGTAAAATAATTTTAATTCCTTTTCTTCAAATTTTTCTCTAAGGGTTGACAATGAAATTCAAAATGTTCGTCAAAGTCGACAATGATCAGTTGGTCAATAGCTCAATATATGGGTTTTCCTGTTCATATGCAGCTTCTCTTTCACATTTTTCAACATAGTATTTTTCTTATATTATTATTTGCCGATTTGTTTTCGGTATAATAGTTTATATACCTCTATTATTTTATGTATCCTGTAAACAATATTTTAAAGAATATCATTTATTTGAGCCTTAAATCCAGGGGGTCCGCGTAGACAGGGAAAGTACGAAAAGGGGTCCGTGATGACTAAGAATTTAAACAGCTGTTCTATTGAAGTTTAAAATGTGTCAGAGACTTTTGAGACACCCTGTATTCCGAATTTGCGATGCCATATGAGTACTTTATTATAGTTAGAACAAAATTAACTTATGGCAATAGTTTACAACTCACATGTCTGAAAAAACGTAATCACCCCAGCGCCTCATCCAATAATAATTCGTTAGGCCTTTAAGAGGCCACACTAGTCACAAAAAGACCCGGATGATAATGTTAATCCTATGGGGAAGTTATTTTCAAATACCTCGCTTAAAATTTGATATTTTCGAAGGATTTTTTTGCGTAGGATAGTTGAGGACAATCTACAACCGGGCTAGTTTTTACTTTTTTGATTTTGGTTTCAGATATTTTTTTTTAATTACTTTTACTTTCGAAACTGGTTTGAACCGGTTCTGAAATTGAAACTATCATAATATAAAAAAAAAAAACTTATATCCAAAATCGAAAAACTAAAAACTAGCCCGGTTGTAGATAGTCCTCAGCTATCCTATGCAAAGAAAAAAAAAAAAAAACCCATTCGAAAATATTAAAATCAAAGCGAGAAATTTTAAAATAACGCCCCCATAGACTTTACATTAGCGTTTTCCTTTTTTGCCATGACTGAAGTGGAATCTTAAATCCTTAAATATCAGCTATTGCAATTCCTTATTCTGTTTCTGAAACTGATTTCATTTATCTGTTTAATATCGAAAAAGTAATTAATGCCAGAAAAGTAAAGTAGTAAAATTAAATAAAATCTTATCATTCTTTGATTCGCAAGTGAGCTTAAAGTTTCTAAGCTGTAGTAATAGATGCTTTAGATATAACTAGACTGTAAGGATTATTTTCATCAAGAACGCGTTTACTAGATTTCATGTATTCGAATAGTCGAAAAATAGTTCTCTCTGTCACATATATTATTTCATTTTGCCTATTGTCTTCGTATTTATTTTTATTTTATTTTTACAGTCAGAGTTGGCAGGTATTTACTGAGTGGTGATTTTTACCGATATTCTTACCATGTTTGAGAAACATATTTTTATAATCTTTTGAAAACTGCTTTTTTTTTTTTTTTTTTTTTTTTTTCTTTTTTGCCATTTCTATAAAAGTGCATTTATCAGGTTTTCATTTTTCACTGAAAAATATATAATTTATAAAACAGTAGTGCTATTATATATTATTTTAACTAGCAAATTAAAGTATAGATATATGATCATTTTAATCGACTAATATTCTTATTAAAAGCTATTATCGCACCTTGTTACCCCCCTCCCCCCAATACACACACACACACACACACAGGCATGCACTGAAATAAAATTTTGCATGCTCTACTGTTTTTGTAACTTCAGGATTTTCGAAACTTTTCTCAGAAATAGCTTTTTAAAACGGATATTTGAGTTTGTTTTTATTTTATTGTTAAATTACCTGTTCGAGATAAAAATTTCTATCTAAAACTATTTACTAAATGTAATTCTATTGTTTCAAATAATTTAAGATCAGCTGTATATAGATTAATTATTTAAATGAGTTAGTTCACCTCTTTTTTTAAATGTAACCGCTAAACGGGTTATGAAAATAAAAAATAAAATTTGTTGCACCTAATATCATAATGGTAAAATGAACTTGTACGCTAAAAGTAACTAAGTTCGAATCCCTTTTAAGACAAAAAAAAAAGGTCTTTAAAAGTAAGAGAGAAAGCCTTGTGTCTTTTTTTTTCTTCCAATTACCTGTTCACGATAGAATTTTTTTTTTTTTCAAATCTAAAATTAATTTTAGTGATTAATCACAAAACTAAACACAAATTCGATGATCTAACCATGAAGTGTAATTGTTCTATTCTTAATTTTCATTTTTCACATAATTTAAGATACTTTTTAAACATATAAATGTAAGGCATAGAAAAAAGATGAAAGAACATTTTATTTAACTTAATTTCTTACGCAAAATTAAATCTTGGAAGAAGCGTAAAACCTCCTACAAATTACTATTTTTTTTCTCTCTCTCTATCTTTTATTATAATTGTTTTTGTAATCTTTTTTATTAAAGTGTTTTTATCAAATGAAATTTGGCTACAAATTTATTTCAAATAGTTTGGTAGAATAAAAAAAAATAGTTAAAAAAAAACGTTTAAAATGATTTAATAATGAATTAGACTTAGTAGTTTTCATAAAGGAAAAAAGAAATTACGCATATCAGAAAAATTCAATTGTAAGGGAGGAAAAAAAGGTCTGCTTCCGCGATAGAATAAAAATGCATTTTTTTTTTTTTTTTTTTTTTTTTTTTTTAATATTATAATCATTATAGTTTTTAAAAAGTTTGCCTCTAAAATTTCATTGCACTTCTTAGTATCTAAATATTTTTTTTTTAATCTTTCGCTGCAAAAAACTTTTAACCGACAAAATTACCGCATTTGCTTTATATGGCATCATGGTAGGATAACATCGTGTTTTCTATTTTTGAATTTTCATTCATCTTTTTCTTCTTTCTTTCTCTCTTTTTTCCATGTTTGCTGACTGCTCAGCATATTTAATTTAGTAAGTTTTATCTCTTGTTCTTATTTCTGCTAATTCGCAATTGCATTTTTTTTTTCATCCTCTTTCTTGCTTTCCAGAATGAAAAAAAAAATGTTATTCTCAAAAAAAGAGAAAAAATCTTTCGATATAAATACTGGAAAATCAAAGTAGTAAATTTAATTTTTTTAAATCCTACAAAACTTTTAGAGACGGTTGCAAGCGAAAATTATTGCTTATTAACATTCATATTTGTTATATAGTCCTTCCAAATATATATATATATATATATATATATATATATATAACCCGCGGTTTTGCTCGCGTAATAGTTGAAATATGCCACGTGATATTTGTGTAATTATTTTTATTAGAAGAAATCCTTCTGCTACGGATAATTCAAAAATTACTAATTAAACCACACTTTGACTAAACTCCATTATTACACTGCATTAGGTGAAAATGAGACTTCAGTTAATGAGAAGTACTAAAACTGATTCTAAATAAATCATTATTTAGAATATATTTTGAAGCTTTTACGCTCACTTCAGTTTTCATATGAATTTCTGAATTTTTTAGAAACTATTCTCAGCAAGCATTTACATTTTAAAACTAACCATTGCTATATATTCCAATCTTCTTGTCTAATGGTCTACTCCTCCTCCACTCCACCCCCCACCCCCTGGTGGAAGTGGCATTAACATAAAACATAGCCTATGTTGGAGCAGGGATTGTCACCATCAATTTGCCAACATTACTTTTTAAATCGGTTTGGTATTTCCTTAGATTCCATAGAAATCGCAGTTTAGAAAGTTAGATTGCTTCTAGCTCGTTCAACGCTTTTAAATTTCGAGTGTTTTAGAAACTGTTTTTAGAGAGCATTTACGTCTTATAAGTATCTACAATGCTAAATTTCAAGTTTCTAGTACTTTGTTGATAAATTTTAATTTTTGTATATAGATTATTCTAATTTTTGTTGTTAAAATTCAAATCACTAATTTTATAATTGATTATAAATGCCTTAATTACATCTTTTCAGGATGCTATTAAGAATTTTTTTGAGGACAACCTGCAATTGAAAATAAAAGATTTAGATTAGATTTTCGTTTTAGATTAAAAGAATGAGCCATTTCTTCAGTAGTCTGACAAAAACACGTGGCCTTGTATATTGCAATGCCATGTATTTTTTTTTTTTTTTTTTTGGTCAATCTGATGAAGGATGTATCATTTTCTCTCAGGGTTCGCAAAAACCCGGGTTTTTCTGAAAAAACCCAACCCACCTGGGTTTTTTCGGGTTTTTTCATGAAAAACCCAATTTTCCCCGGGGAAAATCGGGTTTTTTCAAAAGTATAATACAAGCGAATTACATTATTGTATACTATATTTTCTATATATTATATACACTATACATAAAAAAATATATTGTTCCCTTATATACAATATAATTGTAATGCTATTTTACAAGTTATAAATTGTATAAATTATATGAATTTAAATTAATTAAATATCAGTGTTTTTCACAAATTAGTTTTAAATATAATAGAAGATATAAAATTGTTAATTTTCTTTAAATCAAATAATGAATAGAATATTAAAATTTAAAATATATTAAGTACAGAGAAAAAAAGGGGTAAACTAGTCGGATGTGCCAATCCCAAAAGTTTCTTCTATCTCATACATGTTAATATAATTGAAAATTCACTATCACAGTGCCAAAATTAAATGACAATTTATGCCCATCATGAGGGTTGTAAAATATAGATTTGTTGAATTGGATGCATATAACAAGGATATATAAGTATCACCTGTTGTGTAATTTACAACAAAACCTGATCAGTAACAATTTACGTCAACATCTAACTGAATCTGAAGTTTGATGAAAATCCATGCATTATTAGTTCTTGAGATAAAGCTATTGCAAAAAGAGAGATAAATGCAGCACACCAGTGCCGCTTGGGCGATAATACGAATACTAAAAACTAATCAGTACCAGTTTATATCAAGGTTTAACTGAATCTAATTTTTTTTTCAAGTCCGCACATTAGTTCTTGAGATAAGAGTTATTGCTGAAATCACGAAAAATGCAGCATAGCAGCACTACCTGTTGGGCGATATGCACAAAAACTCGATAAGCAACAACTTAACTTGTAACTGAATCTGAAGTTTTATGAAAATCTGTGCATTAGTTCTTGAGATAAAGCTATTGCAAAAATTGAGATAAATGCAGCATAGTAGCGCCACCTGTTGGGCAGTATACACCAAAAACTAATCAGCACCAGTTTACATCAAGGTCTAACTCAATCTAAAGTTTTGTGAAATTCTGTGCATTAGTTCTTGAGATAGAGCACCCACAAAATTTTTTTCACATAGAGACAGTCATTTTCTAAAAACTATCAAATTGTCTTCAGGACCTTTTTAAAACGTATAAATCCATCATGAACTGGAAGTCTAAATTTTTCACGAATCCAATACTTTCTTCTTGTAAAGATAGAAGAAAGTAAAAATACATATTTTTTATTTCCATGAATATAGTTGATTTGAATTTTTTATATAAAGGCATACCTATAATTATGTACTATGTGTGTTGCCTACTAGGTTCTATGTTAGTAAAGTATTTCACTGTGCTGAAATACATTTTTATTTTACTTCAGATATGTAATGGCTTTTATATATTAATATTTTTTCAAAATTAACTGAAATGACTTAACTTCATTAAATGTATATGTTGTTTAAATTTTTAAATTATATCTGAAAATTGAAAAAACCCACTTTATGGGTTTTTCAGCGGGCTTTTTCAAGTGGGCCCATTCTGAAAAAACCCACCGGGTTTTTTCGAACTGGGCCCACCGTTGCGAACCCTGTTTTCTCTCGAAACTATAACGATTTTACTGATCAGTGTAACAGAGAAAATGCAATGGACGCATTATTTCAACAATAAATTTAATACCAAATTCCCTTGTAGCAATATTTTAATAAATATAACATGGAACCAACAATTTTTTTTAAAACTACATTAAAATCTAAACATTTCAGGGAAATGTTCAAAACAGCTCTGACCTACAGCATATATGCATGAGATATCGTTAATAATAGTATATATTACTTAAGTAATATCTAATGTCTAATAGGTCTGTGCATTTTTATTTGTTAAACCATTTTTATATCCTTATTTTCTTTATTTGTGCGTAGGGCATAGCTATAGATAGTGATCTTAAAAAAATATTAATCTTTAAGATTTTATAATATTTATTTTATTAAAGAACATAATTTTTTGTATTAATATCTCCCTATCAATCAATCGGTATATGCGCGTTAAAAGAGAACTTATCAAGCTACCAAAATTATTTTTATTTACATGCTTTTGTATTTTATCTAACCCTCCTTTGTCGCTAACTTTAATTTACGGCGACTTTTTATTTCAAGGTTGCACTTTTTAGTATAGTATATTATTGTATATTTTTTTTCTTTTAGTAGTTAAAACTAACGGAGATATTTTACACATTTGCATAGCCTTTTTTTTTTCTTCGCTAGTACTTCCTTAAAATTACAATGTGTGATGAAAAATTCTTATCAAACACTATTGATAAATTACCTAATAATATTGACTTTGTTGTTAAAAATTCAAAAGGGAGGCAATTTATGGCTGATGATTAATTATGATTTACTTTTTTTTTTTTCTCTCATACTTTTCTTTGCTAATGCCCATGAAATAAAGATATTTTGGGTTCGAAAAGTCTCTATTCATAAGAATAATTAAGTTCCTTAAGTTAATATATATTTATGTTTTTACTTGAAGGTGTATGGAAAAAAATTACGAAATTTCTGGTACTATTCTTTGTAAAATATATTTTTTTATCAATTTTATCTTACTTCTTATCTAATATTAAATAAATCAGAATTTTTCCCTTTCTTTTATTCCTCTGAGACCTGAGATGAGATACATTCGGTAATTTAAGGGGAGGGGGGAGGCAATAGAAGGAAAAAAGTCACGCATCAAGTTGGGGTTTACACAATTTTTTATATTTTTTATATTTTGTTTCTTGTACGTAGAGTCGATAATTTTTTACTCTATGTAAAGTCTATAATTTTTTATGCTTGATGTTTGAAGAAGTTTGTTATTGTAGAATTATGTTGTTTCGTCTACCACTTCCAATTTTTGTGTTATTAGCCCCCGATATGCTATTTCTTTCGGCCAGCTATTAAAATGTCTCTGAAAAATAACGTTCCGTTACATAAGCCAACCGTAAAACAAAGCAGATGTATTATTGTACGGTATAATCGCTACTGCAATTTTTTAAACTTCTAAGCATCGCACATTTTCAATTTTTTGTATCGTCGTATAGGGGGGGGGGGGGAGTACTTTTAAATACAATTTGTTTGAAAACTGCATCTCAATTTATTTTTGATACATTAATTTTTTTGTAGTTTTTAACGCCTTTTTATTATTATTATTATTATTCAACTGAAGTACTCCATTTCTGTTAAAAGTAAAGGAAAAAAAGTTGGAAAATAGTAGATTATTATATATTTTCGTTGCCATTTTCCCATAACAACTGAAAAAAAAAATGTGATTAAAGTACGTACTATGTTGAAAAAATATAAATTTATGATTTCTGATAAAACCTGCTGCTGTTATAAAGTATATTTAATTTTATGTATCCATATTAATGTTACAAATATATAAATCATTAAATCCTCTTTTTTTTTTTTTTTTTTTTTTTTTTTTGTCGAATTTCTTGAATGACGACATCGCGTTTTCACTGGATTTGTGTATTAGTCTGTAATAGTGGCATCATATGCATACTTTTCTATGGATATTGTTTAAGACTGGATCGTAAATAGGGAATTCTTCAGCGGATGCGAATGACGTCATTTTATATGAAATAAAAGCGTGTGTTTTACGTCTTCAAACTTAATTATGCTTAATACTATCGATATTTATATATACAATGGAGCACCTCTTATACGTTTCTCGTTTATACGTTTTTATCATTTATACGTTTTTGTGAAAGGTCCTGGCAAAATCCAATGGATATTAACGTTAAATAATTTCATTTATACTTTTTTCCTTAAATCACAGATTTCATTTATACTTTTTTTTTTCAACAATTCAAGAGGACAGAAAATGCGCATTTCAA
The DNA here is from genome assembly GCA_963932465.1 of Maratus speciosus. Classification (NCBI taxonomy): domain Eukaryota; kingdom Metazoa; phylum Arthropoda; class Arachnida; order Araneae; family Salticidae; genus Maratus; species Maratus speciosus. The sequence goes on from OZ010789.1 coordinate 450,437,992, forward strand.
CCTCAGATTCCCAACTTCCTATTGTTATTCTTACAAAAGGCACGTGACCTTAATCAACACCTGCCCGGTTGAACAAAAGCCTTACCCCTAAGGAATGTGAACATTCCACTTTCTATAGATAAGGGTTGTTGTTGTACTCTACCCAGGTCCATCAGGGCAAGTTCTTTTCCCAGCAGCTTCAGTGTCTGGATTTGTATCGTTCACTAGCGGTTCACGATGACTTCGCGTAATAGAAAATTTCTGTCGTTAAAGGAAAAAATGTGCATTTTTATAAAAAAGTGGATAAAAACCAACATTTAAAAAGAGTGGATCTTGCCAAATAATTAGGTTTACCAGTTCCAACTTTAAACGCGCTAATTTATAAGCTTAAAGATCATCGAGGAAAGCCATCATCAAAGTGGTTGTAGTGCTTCAAAAAAACTTTGATCCAAAGCGGAAAATTCGCTGATGTTGAAAAATTGCTTTTACAGTGGTTTAATCAGTGTCGTAGTGTAAAAATTCCCATCAGCGGACCTTTGCTTATGGAGAAAGCACGAGAAATTTCGAAGAAGCTGAATGTGGAATGCAATGCATCATTTCTTCAGGATGACTTCACAAGTTTAAATTCAGACATGGCATAACAGGCAAAACTGTAAGTGGAGAGTCTGGAGATGTTGATTGCGAAACAGTGGATGATTGGATTCAAACCAATTGTGAGATCTGATAAAAGAATATGAACAAAAAGACATTTTCAATGCAGATGAAACCGGTTTGTTTTATAATCTTCTGCCATCTAAAACTCTTACAATCAAATCAGATACGTGTCATGGTGGAAAAAAGAGCCAAGTGCGATTAACAGTGTTATTGCCAGTTTAAACCACGGTGACTTCGAAAATGTGAACATTAACGTCTTACAAGCTATGAATTTCATAATGATGACTTGGCAAAATGTTTTACCCAAAACGATAAAAAACTGCTTCGGCCTTAGCGGATTTTTAACTCCAGTGGATGTTAATCCTATTGAAAACGTCGACCCTGATCATTTTGCTCCACCTGAAAACTGGTCAAATTTAAGTGATACTACTACATTTGAAGATTTTGTGCAATGTGATTCGGAGCTTGCAACATGTTCTCTTCTAACAATCAATGAAATGATCGCAAATGAGGACACTAGCAGTGAAGAAGAGGATAACTGCACTGAAAAGCCACTGCCAAGTTTTCAACAAGCTTTGGCGGGTTTTAACGGTTTTAACACCATGCAAGAATACCTCATTAGCAGTGATTTGAATGATAATGTTAAGACGGCACTTTTAACTGTGAACAATGAACTTTTTTCTGTGCATTGTGCATTCCAAAAATTCCGTACAACAATTCCCAAAATTCCGTATAGCAAAATATTTGGTACATGTTGAATGAATATGAATGGCAGTAAGTTGTAAATTATATCTGGAAAAGGAAGTTTAGTTTTACATACCTCTTGTATTTCATGTATTTTAATTTATCACTGATTTCTTTATTGTTGGTAATTTCGTAAACTTCGTACTTTTGAGAATTTCGTTTATACGTTTTTTTCATTTATGAGTTTTTTGTCTTCGTCTCTTGAAGTATAAACGGTATAAACGGTACTTCACTGTATATATTTTTTCTTTTCTTTTCATCGGGGGGCGACACTAAATTCTAATAAAGCAGAATTCTGTTTTTTCCTCAATTTTATATGATTTAATTTTTACTTCCAAGGAATAGTTTGAGTTAGTAAAACTTAAAAAGTAAAAATAATAAATAACAAATGAAGCACATTTTATTCCAGCTCTGCACCAAAATGCTTCACATCGCCTTTCCGAGAATTTCAAATACAGATATGTTCTAATTTGACATTTGGTGATCTTCCACTGAGTCAAAAGCTATGATAGCTATCAGGAAGGAGATCAGGAAAAATATCTATCCAAATCAATCCAGTGACTGGAAATGCACAAATTATGAAATTTAATTTTCGTGAGCTTGACCAATTATAACAAAATCTCCGTTATCAGCTTCTAGTGTTTAATTCAGACATTTTTCTCCGGTGGTGGTGGCCGATGGAGATTGTGCAACTCCTGGTAGAACTTTAACCATTTCGCCCCAAACGGTACACATATGTATTTAAAATGTTAATATATTAGACTGTAATGAATTCAAATTCTTGTAATTTCTTACAACTTGAATTCATGAAAGGATCAATCCATTCCAAATCAGCAAAGTGGTGTCGCTCGACATTTCTAATTTTCCTAATCTTTTAATCAAGTGTTCTTCATAGTTTTCTGTTATGTGTGCAGCAATTTTTATATAACATTTTATCATGATATCATATACACCTTTTTTAGGATAGTGCGGATTTGCGAAAATTACCCCCACAATTTCCTCATGAAACTTCGCTTAATTTTTTTTTTTAAGTACAGTAATCCATTAACATTCGCGGATTTAACAATCGCGAGTTTTGATTATTTGTGAAATGAAAAATGAGGAACATTTCAACATTCGCGAACACTCAAAGTGATTATTCGCGAATTTTGTTTCATAAACAATATTTTTTACAAAGTAAACTGGCTTTGTTTTTTCCAATTCCTTAAGAGCCCACTTCAGTCACGGCAAAAAAAAAAAAAAGGAAAGCGCTAATGTAAAGTCTATGGGAGCGTTATTTTCAAATTTCTCGCTTTGATTTTAATATTTTTGAATGAATTTTTATTTTTATGTTTTTTTTTTTTTTTTTTTTTTTTTTTTTTTTTGCATAGGATAGCTGAGGACGATCTACAACCGGGCTAGTTTTTACTTTTTCGATTTTGGTTATAGTTTTTTTTTTTTTTTTTTACATATATATTAGGGTAGTTTCAATTTCAGAACCGGTTCAAACCAGTTCCGAAAGTAAACGTAATTTTTTTTTTAAATATGAAACCAAAATCAAAAAGTAAGAATTAGCCCGGATGTAGATCGCCCTCAGCTATCATATGCAAAAAAAAATATGTAAAAATATTAAAATCCAAACAAAGATATTTGAAAATAACTTCCCCATGGGATTAACATTGTCATCCGGGTCTTTTTGAGTGACTGGTGTAGCTTCTTAAACTATTTGACACTAGACAGCTGCATTGCATTGTATTGGTTTGGTTTATTTTTGACGGCCAATTATCTGCTCGAGGGATATAGGCCCAGTGAGGGAAGTGCCTTCCGTGGAGGTCTTTCTAAGGGAACCTAACCCGTATTTACGCATGGAAATCCATGGTCCGAAGAAAACCACGAAAACTCCGAACGATTAGGCCGACGGGCGCGATTGGATTCGAACCCAGCACCTCCCGTCTGCCAGCTTCGAGAGCAGAACCTCTCGGCCACTGGTGGGGCTGCATTGTATTGTTTAGCCCACGTTCAGAGAATTTCAACCGTTGTATTAAGGCAAAATATAGATCAATAATTCCGAGAAACCCGAAATATGACTTGATGCTAAAAATTAACAAATCCTAAATTTTCTAAAATTCAAAATTTTTATTGCAAGTGAATTTTTTTCTGCAAAAATAGTATGGGAAATTTTAAAGCTTCAACAACAACTTGTTGAGAAAGCAATAGAATGCGATCCTTAATTGGTGAGGAGTCTTAAATTTAAAAGAGAAATCGAGACTGCAACTTTCCCTTTATAGAAATTCATAAACAAAAGTTCTGTTCTTCCAAACAATCGCATATCAGTAACTTTTTTCAGTCATCAACTAGCAACTACACTTTGTACAATATGTTTATAATTACAGTCGGACCTCGTTATCCCGACACCCGGTTTTCACGTCAGTTTTTCAAAGTCCCGATTTTCTGTATATAATTTTAATGCAAATAAACTCCGGATTTTACATCGTTGAATAATTTTCAACTCCGGATTTTACATCGTTGAATAATTTTCAACTCCGGATATCCCGACGGTTTAGGAAAATTGTCCATTTTTCATAATCCATTTTGTAAGCACGAAAACTAAGCGGTAAGAAATGTCTTAGTCAAACTTTTCACAAAAAAGTTCTAAAATACCCATAAATAAATGAGAAATTTTACTTCAATCCTTTATCTGAATAAATAAACCCATACACTATGAATGACCTACTTAGGCTCCAGATAGACGTATCAATCTATTCGCGGTCTTTTTGTTCTGGTCAGGCGGCGCTTTCGTGGCGCTTCTTGCTTCACGGCGTTTTTCATCCGACTAAAACCGAAGCATTGCATTGCATTGAAACAATAAGAAATTATCTAACATCCATTTCTGAAACAACGAAAATTGATTACAATTCATTGTGTGATATTGAAAAAAAGAATTATAGGAAGCTCATCTAGGGTTAAACAAATTTTAATTCATCAATATTCCATGTAACAATAAAAATAAAGTTATCATAAATCTATTTTTTATTCTTTTCAATTTTGTTTTTGTATTTATTGTGTTTAATAATAATATTTTATTGCTTAAAACTGCAAGAACAGTTATGAATTTAAAATTGTTTTAAATTAATTGAAAATACGGCTTTTTAGAAACATATTTTTCTTCAACTTCGGTTACCTCGACATTCCGCTTATGGCGACACTTTTTTTCTGGTCATTAGAGTGTCGGGATAACGAGGTTCGACTGTATTCAAATTTATTTACTGCATTGTATTTTTACATTTCAATTGCTTTTGGACATTAAAAAAAATTATAAAACCTAATCCTCTTTTGTGTACAGGAAAATAGTCTCAACATTCCTGGATTTGATATTCGCAGAGGTTTCTGTGAACCTAACACTCGCGAATGTTAAGGGATTACTCTACTTTATATTTCAATCCTATAAAATTATTAATATTTAGGACGTTCACGTTTAAAATATTTTTTTACAAAGACAAAAATTGGAGAAATAGTAAATAGCGTGAAGCCTTTTATATTTTTTGTAATTTTATGTTAAGGGATTACTGTATTTTATATTTCAATCCTATAAAAGTATAATATTTAGGACGTTCACGTTTAAAATATTTTTTTACAAAGACAAAAATTGGAGAAATAGTAAATAGCGTGAAGCCTTTTATATTTTTTGTAATTTTATGTTAAGGGATTACTGTATTTTATATTTCAATCCTATAAAAGTATTAATATTTAGGACGTTCACGTTTAAAATATTTTTTTTACAAAGACAAAAATTGGAGAAACAGTAAATAGCGTGAAGCCTTTTATATTTTTTGTAATTTTATGTTCCTCAACAAAATTCTAAGTATATTACTACACTGCCGTTTGAGAATACAAAGTTTTAGTCGCTCGTTTTCAGCATTACGTGAGGAAAAAGGCATTTTTGCTTCGCCTCTTTTGTGCTACCTTTTCTCCACGTGAGGAAAAATAAAATACGCTTGAAAATTAAACATCCATGATCAAAATTCCGATCAGAGCTAAGCTCGCAGTTTCTTATGATATTAAATTTTGTCCGGCGGGTGCATTGATTGAAAATAAAATCACCTAAAAAGTAGAAAGATATTTTTTATGCATACAGCATTTTCCTCCTTTGATTCCTTTTTGTAGTACCTTGGAGATTTTTTACCTGAGTTAGAAAAGGGCATCTTTAGAATTTTCTTTTAATGCCCGTATTCATAAAATTCTCTCTTTTCTTTTTTTCTTCTTCTTCTTCTTCTTTCGGTAATTGAAACTAGACTTTATTTTTGTGTTTTGCTGAATTGGTCTTTTTAATGTATTTTATACTCCAATATTATTAAAAAGTGCGATCCATTTAATGTCCTATTCCGCTAGAATAATTTCTTTTTACAAAACGGCTATCGCAAGAAATGAGCTTGGTTGTATTTATTTTGTAGTGGACAGATATTTATGTGACGTCACAGTGGGAATCACGTGGCGTTCAAAATAGTGGCTAGCACGTTTGTTTACACATTTCATCACTTGATCAGCATAAGTACAGGCAAATGCATGCATAAAATACTTTAGATTATTGTTCTATGATTCGATAAATACATATTACAAAATTCCTATACACTTATTAATTAAAATTAATTTTTTTCATTTTAGAAATAAAACAAAAATATTATACAAAGTTGCCTTAAAATAGAGAAAAGAAGTCATGTATAATCTATATCTATTCCTGAAGGTCTAATTTTCCATATAAACATTATAAGCGTAAATTATCTAAACCCAGTGCTTTTCAATGGCGTGGTTTTGAATGTTATTTTCAAGCAGACGAATTTTTATAGCCTCGAATCCAAAAGAAGAATATTGTCCATTACGCTACGCTACATCTAATAATAAATTACTTTTTTAAAAATAAAAGTACATCGATTACTATGATGAGTGGATTTTTAGGAAAAGAATACGACATGCATTCATATGATTGTGGGTGCCGAGTTAGAAAGGGTTAAACTCCTGCATCGAATTTTTCCCCCCTCTTACCTAAAGTGGGTTTGAGTCAAGTTGTGTCAGTTTTTTTCGGTTTCGAGTTGAATTTTGTTTTTTGCATATGCAGTTCGGGTTAGAGTATTGCGCGGGTCATATGCAGAGTTAGAATGGGTTAAACTCCTGCGTCGAATTTTTTTTTTCCCCCTTACCTAAGGATTGGGTTTGAGTCTAGTTGTCTCAGTTTTTTTCGGTTTCTGATTGAGTGTTGGTTGCGGAGTTTAATTGCACTTAAATGTAAATTTCTTTCATTTCATATTAAGCTTTTCTTAATAATACTTTTGAAATGATCTTTAAGCAAAGTGTTTATTTCAAAAAACCATTCAGTTTGTTTATTTCATTCATTAATATGCCGAAATCAACATAAATTTTATTTGCTTCATAACCATAAATTTTCAAGCTTTGTTTTTTCATAAACTATGAAGTTTCTGATTTACGAAACAAACAAACAAAAATCACATCAACATAACATTTGTAAAATTGCTCTTCATGTTTATCGGTTCATAATTCATGCTTTATTTTCTTCCACATTCTTATTTGTAGTTTTTCAGCATAATAATGTTACAGCAATGTAAAAAAAAAAAATCCAGATAGTACTATGCAAACTTCATTTCCCTTTCTCTTATTTGAGATAAATATGAATCAAAATAACTTTGCATGCGCATAGTATATGCATTACACGCTAAGACAAAACAAGAAAGCGCCATACAAAAATGGTTTTTCTATCTGATTTTTCAAAAGCCATAAACATATTTCTGAATTGTATTGAAATTGAAAATAGGAAGCGGGCGCCATTTTTCGTTGAAATTTGAATTTATTGTCTTTCCCTTTTTTTTCCCCTTCGAACTGTACACGAAAGGCATATAAAACTGGAGTTCTCCTACATTCTACTTGATTGAAAATGATGAGTTCTGAAGGATTTTGTTTATTTTCTTTGTTTTTCTTCACTCCTTCCTTCCGTTTTGCAAATACCACTTTAAAAGGGGCTGAACTTTGAAATTTTCGAGCGAAATCATGATAAATATATTGTGGTAGAATTGAAGATGCGACGAATTTGAAACTTCTCGTGTTTTGTTTCATATATTATGAAAATACACCGTAACATTTTTTTTTTCTTATTAGTGATCCTGTTTTATTTTATATCGAATAATCAAAGTATTTTTATTGTTGAATGCTTAAATAAATGGATTGCAATAATAAGATTCTTGGTTAGCAACTTGAATGAAATTGAAGGACTTCAAGGGAGAACAACAACCTGTTTTGTTTTTTGTTTTTCTTAAGTTTATAGCTTTCCATCGTTTTAGCTTCTTTCGAATCATGTGAATGACAATGTTAATTAATATGGATAAAGGAGCTTATTCAATTCGTTTGTGTGTGTGTGTGTGTATATATGTATATATATATATATAATAGTAATGTAAAATTATAATCAAGTAACTTATAGTTATTATGTTAAATCTATGAATTCATTAATAGATGGCCGTACTAATTTGTTTAACACATGTTTTTCATAATGTATATTTCTGCAACTGTTAGACAGCCTTAAAATCTTAAAATATAATATTTTCCAATAGATTAAAATTAAATATAATTAATTATACTTAGTTTTTATTTTTGTATTTTATTTACTTTTAATTGGTAATATTCACCATTAATTTCAACTTCATAAATAACTTAATTGTTTGCATTAAATCTAAACTGCAATCGTAGTAATTAAGCATCTGTTCGTTTCATCTCTTATCTGTAACTGTAGTATAACTGCTGGATTCATCTATTTGTATTTTTCACATTGCATCAAAGGCTGTGAATACAATCCTTGCTTTATTATTTATTATTGGATTTTCTTTAATTTTTCCATATGTTTTTATGTGGTTTTCTAATTTAATGTTTTTTTTTTCTTTTATATCTTCATGTTCTGCTTAAATCCAATGCATTATATAGGCAGTGATAGACTAGCTCGGCTATTCGCCTGTCTATTACATGACATTCTTTTGCGACACGTCGATGTTCTTCCCGACGGATGATTAAACACTCACGTGTCACCTTGTTTACCATCATCATATGATTTCCATATTCCATTTCTATTCCAATTTATGATTAAATCCTTATTTTTTGTTTGGCATCATCTTCCTAAGATTCTTAATATACTGACATATTTTGGTAGGTTTTATTTATTAAGATGTTATGTATGTATATACAGGGTGCCCATAATTAAACGACCCTACTTTAAAGTTGTCTACAGACAAAACTATTGTTCATAAAGTTATGAAATTTTGTGACAGACATAATAAAGGGATGGGAATTTATTTAAGCTAAAAAATATGTAAATAAAAATAGTTCAATATTTCGTCCCCAGAGGGCGATTTTTAATAAATTACACATTTAACATTCGATAGTTTAGAAATTTTATTTACAGGGTGTCCAAAATTAAACGATCCTATTTTAAAGTTGTCTACAAACGAAACTATTGTTCAGAATGTTGTGCAATTTTGATAAGGACATAATAAAAGTATGACAATTTATTTGAGCGAAAAAAAAAATTAGGAGGCCGTTTTTTAACGAATTACACATTTAGCATACATTTACGATAGTTTAACAAATTTTGTTATAACCAAACATGTTCTGCATAACTTTCATCATTTTCTGATACCATCTGGAATCGTAAGATAGCATGTTCCACAGTTGATCGCAGTGTGTTCTGGGAAATGCTAGGAATGTGTCGTGAAATGCTGTATTCAGAATAAGGTTAAGTTAATACATAAAATTTATAAACTATCGTAATGCTAAATGTGTAATTTAATAAAAATCGCCCTCTGGTGTGGAAATTTTGAACTATATATATATATATATATATACAAACTATGACGTATAATTATGTTAGAACTTGCAAGAACAGAAGTGAATTGATGCCTTTACTCGAAGCGTGTTGTTTACGGAATGTAGTGGAAACAGATCGCTTTTGATATGGATTGATTTTGGTCGGTCGGTTTCATTTAGCTTTAATCTTGTTTCGTTTGTTTTTCAATATGGTCTCGACAGGTAAATTTGGGGAATGTTGCATGCTTAAAAACAGTTTTAACCCTGCATTAGCGTGTCATAAGCCACGCAGACCTGTCTCCATGTTTAATTAGTTATTTGCCTTGTTTCTTATGGTTGTTTTGTTTAAGTTAAAGTTGGTTATGTTGTGTTTCTTTAAGTTTGTTTATTAAGTTAAATTATAGTTCTTATTTGGTTTGGTTAAGTTAATTTTGTGCTTCAATTAAAGTTTACAGTTTGTGGTAATGCTTGAAATAACTATTGGAATTTTTTAACTATATATATATATATATATATATATATATATATATATATATATATATATTTTAAGCTTAAACAAATCCCCATCCCTTTGTTATGTCTTTCACAAAATTTCACAATTTTATGAACAATAATTTTGTCTATAGACAACTTTTAAGTAGGGTCGTTTAATTATGAACACCCTGTATATATATATATTACTATAGCATTTGAATAATGATAATTTATATATTTATGATACATAGCTGCATTATTCTATTAAATTTTTTCGACTGTACTTTGTAAGGTTATTATTATTATTTCTAAGCAAAAAGTTGATAAATATATCAATCAAATTCGGATTTTACTGATAGATGGCTAAGTATATACTTAATGCTTTTTATAATGCTTTGAATATATGAATACTTGAGTGAAAATGTACTTAAAGTTCCCAGTCCTCTTAAGCTAATAACTAACTCTTTTAATAGTTCACGCAACTTAATGTTTCAACTTAATGTTACCCGCAAATGCTTCTCACATCTATCTTCATCATTTTTCTCTGTCTTTTCAGTTTCCATTTTCTTCACAAAACTTTACCTGATTCTTTTCTTGGGTTAAAGTAAATCGTTAAAACTTCGAGTAAGAATTTAATGAAAATAAAACTTTGCCGTTGAAAACTGTAAAAGTTTTAAAATAAATATGTCAGAGATAGATAGGCTAGATAAACTTTTGATTAACTGTTTGATTATGAATTGAAAAACTTTGCTCTTTTTTTTCTGAAAAGAGTAGCGTACTTAATTCAATTTCTTTAATCATTTTATATAATGCTTTATTTCGATTTATTTATCATGTTATTTTAAATGCATATTATATATATATATACACATATATATATATATATATATATATATATATATATATATATATATATATATATATATTATATTCTTTATTATTTGTTAATATATTTTTGATCTAAAGAACGTTATCGTCAATTTTTAAATTATCCTTTTTTCGGTAATGAAATCTCATTTTAAATAGTACAAAAAAAAAAAAAAAAAAAAAATCGCATAAGTCAGCTTTTTTCTTTAATTATAATGAGGTTAATTTGAAAAAATACATGTATATAGTTTTTTTTTTTTTCAAACATTTTTATCATATAAAAATATAGTTTTTGCCGAAACGTCAGTGAAGGCTTACTGTGGAGACACGAAAAGTTTTGGTTTCTGTTAGTCTGTCTGTCTGTTAGTCTGTCTGTCTGTTCCGCGATAACTGCCGCAAAAAGCATCCGATCGGCTTGAAATTCACTGGGCATGTTGATGAGGTACCCGGACTTAGCTGTATAGTTTTTGGTTAAATTTGGTTCATTCGTTCGGGAAATATGGAACATTTTATTTTGCTCTATAATGCTTTTCAATGGCAAGTCAGACGATTTTCAGATTTTCATTTGTTGAAAGAAATGGCTCATATGAAAAATGGATTTAAATGGTAAATTTTTGATGCTGAAATTTTTAAATAACATTATTAAATTATTCCAATAAATTATGTCAATATATTTGCGAGATTTTTTTAATTAGGTTTATAATATTGGGGGGAATTTTATGCATGTTTTGCAATAATATAAAGGATTTTGTTTTATCGATTTGACATAATGCATATTTCATTTTTTTCCCCTTTCTTTCTCTGTTGCCTAGCAACATATTTGGTCTTAATAATATTAGTATAATTGGGTGTATAATGCTTGAGTAAAGCCAACGTCAAAACAGATTAATTAATGCATTTGTATCTTTGCATATAGAAGGATTTTAGCCCAGAAATAAAAATAGGCAATATTTCTTTTATTTTATTTATTTTATTGAAATATTTTGCTTAAAAATACAAAAGTTCATTATTTTCATAGAGAATAACGTAACATTTTCCCATAACATTTACCAATATTTCTTTAATTGTTGCCAAGAAAATCAAAACCCGGAATAATATTTCCTTTTAAACAATTTTCAATTGAAATGTTTTGTCGTGAAACAGGAAAATGAAAAATAAAATTAAGAATAGAAACATTAATATGGCGGCATATTGGAAATAAAAAGAAAACTCTCGAGTATTTCTTAATATAACAAGATGAAAAGTTTTGAGTAAGTACGCATAGCAGGTGAATTAGACGTCATTTTCGATAACAAAGATGCTGGAATAAAAAGTTCTTGGGTAAAATAAAATTTACTATTATTCACGGAGGAAAGAGATAGATGGAGATGCAGTATGCCGTAAAAACAGTTTGCAATACGATGTGCGTTATCGCTCAGATTTAAATGCCCTCATTCGGCCCAAACAAAACAAGCACGTGGAACAGGGACCAAATTCTTTGACTTCATCCGTTTTTTTTTTTTTTTTTTTTTTTTTTTTTTTTTTTTTTTTTCCTTTTAAGCACGTCGTTGTGTTGTGCCGAATGTAGCTGATTTCAGGGTTACATTTTTGGCGTCACTTCAAGATTTATTGTCTGTGTACGGTTAACATGAATATTTTATTTAAAATTTAAATTTTATTAATTTATAAAAAAAACTTATGCTTATCCTTATAAATCACAGCGTAAAAAAAAATCTAAGATATACTATAACCATCCGCACAATCAATAAAAAATTACGAATGTAAATTTAAATAGACTACGGGGGGTTCAGGGGGCAGAGCCCCCCTGAAGAAATGCAATTTTTGATTTAAAAAGTTACCAGAATAAGTAGCTCATCAGAATTTCAGAACATCAATGTACAACCACTTGTTTAACACTTTTAATTTCTGAAACTTTACGAAGTATCTTGTATGCTCATAAATATTTATGTAATTTGAAAACTTTAAAAAGTGATTTGTAGGAAGTTGAATATTATGCAATGAGATTTAAAAAACAATGACTTGCAAAGATGACGTTGAGGCTCCGGATCTGCAGATTTACTAGTTTAGTATAAATATCCCCCATTATATCGCAGGTCGTTACATTCTGATATATCGGTCGTCTTCCAAAAGGAAGTAAGTGCTATCTTAACCGTACTATTTTAGGCTGTTCTCAAATCCTAACTGGCTACTTTCTGACACATTCAGGAACTCATTTATATTTTTTAAATACAAAAAATCTTCAGATGTTCTTATTTTGTAAAAAAAAAAAAAAAAAAAAACTACCGTTTTTACTTTTTTGATAAAGCTAAAAAACTTTTCAGAAAGTTAGTGTTTTGAGCCTATTCTCGAGACGTGACAGCCCGGAAAAAGTTGTCATAAGATAGCAATCGGTCATAACTCAATATGTAATACGGTTATCAAAACCCGAAAAACCCTATTCAATTCCAAATTCCTTTAATACCTGCTACTTCCATGCTTTTATCTATAAAAATGACTGTCGAGATGTGTCAACATAAAGTTTCGCGTTGTTGAGCGGGAAGAATATTTTTTGAGAGTCGCCAGTATCTTTATAGAGGAGGTAGGTAAATTAGGATCAGGGGTAATTGGGACCAGGTGCACTTCAGGGGCAATCTGTAACAAATTAAAAAAAAATTGACCATGTTAATTATGAAGCCTGACTAATATTCTACATGTGCAATTTTTTTGGAGTGAAAGTGTATGTTCCTTTAGAAGTAATCAATGTTTTCTGAGAACACAAAGAAAAACGTTGTCCGTCAAAGTGAGAATGTTCTAGTTAAAAAGGTCCTGTGTAAAAAATTGTAGGAATATTGAAATAAAGCTATGGATTTAAATTTAGAAAAAGGTTGTTTTTACGAGGAAATGATTACGTTTTGCTACAGACGAAGCATAATGTAAATAATCTGTATGATTCTAATTACCCCAGAAATAGCATTTTCGGGCTAAATAGGATCATAGAATTTTTGAGTTAAGGGTAAATTGGGATCGCAAATTTTGTTTTCTATTTAAATCAAATTGTGGTTTAGAATGCATTTTTTAATTTTTCAGTTTTCAGATTCTGTGAAGTACCTCTAGTTTGGTTTATTTTACCGCAAATTTTGTGTTAGTAAAACATTTATTTTACAATTTTATCTTGCATTTATTCCCAATTTTAACCTTAACTGTGTGCTTTAGGCCTAATTAGGCCTCGACACTTTCAATGTAATAAAATTTTCCTCCTTCGCAACACATGAGCTTTGACTGATCTTTTTTCCCTCGTTGCTTGCCTTTCATGTTACTTTGAAAAAACAATTTTTTGATTTTATTTTAACTTTAAAAATTAGTTCTCTAGTAATACAACAAGGCTATTAATTTCAAGTAGAAAATTTTGCATTTGATTTTGTTTTGTAGGCAGAGTGTAAAATATATAAATATTGAAAATCCTTTAAAAACTTTTATTTTTTTTCAGCGTACTTATCTTTCCAATACTGTATCTCTGAGAATAGTTGTAGTTGTGAAACAAAAAATATCTTGCTGTAAAGCCCACACCAAGATCTGTTAATCGCATTTACCCGTGACTGTGCATCTTGTAAGGCATGAGAGAAAATACCACTGATCCCAATTACCCCATGGGGTAATTGGAATCAAAGAGGTATTTTTTGAAAAAGACAATTGCACCAGGTAACAAGGTACATTGAAAATAATTCTTTACACACTTCAAGAGACGACTACCTACTGAGTAAAATTATACATAATGTATGTTGCCCACTTCATTCACTGGCAATTAGTTGTCGAAGTTCTAATTGTCAAAATGTGGTCCCAATTACCCCTACTTCCCCTAAGTCAAAAGTATCGCTATTGGGGAATTAATTAAGGAAATTGCAATACGCATATAAACTAATATGTTGAAGACAAATATAAAATATTTACTTGTGTGTTATCATCTTTCTTAACTTTTATATCGCGCTTTCGATTATATATCTTTCTTTTTTTTTTTTTTTTTTTTTTTTTTTTTGCGAACATGCAATGTAACGAGAGTCTACTGATTTTTTTTTTTTTTTTAATCAAGTTTCAAATTGCAGGATTTTAATTTTACCCATGACTGTGAGAAAAAAAAATGTAACACCTATAAATAATGTTAGCTGTTCCGTTGCTATTAAATCGTTGTCATTAAAAAAAAAAAAGTACTTAAGGTCTTTTGAATACTGCGTAAAAAATGCATAATTAAAGTTTCACTGCATATTACATTATGAAATTTAATTTTCCCTAAAATTAAAGTTTTTTCTTCCCAGGGGCTTTTTGTGATAAAGTAGAAGAAAACACTCACTTTTCTTGATTTTTTATTCCTATAACTTCGTTTTCCTTCCTAGAAATACAGCGTAAAAAAGGGAGAATATTCATTATATTCTATCTCCTGTAATTAACATTTACCACCATTTACATTTTTTTTCCCTCTTTAGGTTTTGTTCTCCATATTAGCAATATTTTACTTCCCCTTGAGTGAAATAAGTAGCGAAATATACATTTTTTTAAGTTCAAAAAACATTTTAAAGTTAAGTGGATGAACAATGATACAACTAATTAAATTATGGCGCTCTTTTATTTTAAATTTGTGTTACCCCAGAGATCTATGATCTATTTGCAAATGGGCGAGTTTCGTACGATGTGCAATTTAGGTGAATTAAACATAGAAAATGTATAATAAAGTTATTTTTAAGTGTTTTCAGAAACTTTTTCCTTTTGATGGCATTGTTATAGCGAATCAATTATCAGCTTTTTAAAATGCAGGGTGTCCCAAAAATGTTAAAACGCAATTTAATTTATTTACCTGTTTAAGATTTGTAGGATTTTAAACTGCAAAAGTGTTTAACGGGTCTCAGGATTCTTAAAAGCTTTAAAATTTAAAAAAAATTATTTTTTTTTTTTTTTTTTAGATGTTAAACTCCTATCTTTTCTGAACATTTGATGTAATTGTTTACTTGAAATTCCACTACAACAGAAGTTAAGGCTTTTAGAACTATACCCGCGCAATAGCTGAAGCGGCATTTCCGAAACTTTGAAGTCATTTTTCTACAAATGACATTTTTGGGCATAACACGCACGATATCTCAGAAACTTCTGAATTTTTTTTCATGAAATTTTCAAAACATACATTTCATGTTAGTATGTATAAACTGAACCTAAAATTTCCTTTTTATTGTTAAAAAAAAAAAAAAAAAAAAAAAAAAAAAAAAAATATGTGATTATATTGTTGAAATTTTCTAAATTTTACATTGGCTAAATACGACTTTGTATTAAAAATATAAAAATGCTTTAAATACAAATTTATTTAGGTTCAGGGTAATTATTACAATCTGAAGTATAAGTAGGCACCAAAATTTTCATTCTAGATGCAAACATTATTTTGTAATAGTGCGCATAATCTGTTATGCCGATTTTCTGCTCGTCAAATGTCTGACACTTTGGAGTACCCTGTAAATGCTAATTCTGAATCTTGCAACTTTTTAAAGACATGAAATGAAAGAACATACTTATATCTTTCATTTCAATATAAAATTGTGTTTTAAAATCAAATACATTTTAAGATATTATATGTTAAAAAAGGTCTTTTTTTTCCCAATTTTAAGAGTCCCGAGACCCTTAAATAAAAGGGTAACAATTAGGATTTTATTAATAAAATGGTCCAGTCATTAATTTTCAAAAAGGTTATACTTTTAAAATTTTAATACAACCTCGCTGGACAAAATTAGTTAATTTTTTCTTCTCTTTTCTGGAAGAAGAGTGTTACAAAAAAACCCATATCTGTATCTGTAAAATTGAATGTGTTAAGCATAATTAAAAATTGACCATTGTGAATGAGGACCATACATCAACTTAGAAATAAAAATCTGTGAGATATTCTATGAAAAGAAAAGCACAGACGCTAATACATATGCAGTTGAATTCAACTAAAAATAATCGGATTTTGCAACAATATTAGTGGTAAAAACTCCAAAATATTTTCAGAAGCGTTATTAAAAGAGCTCAATTATGGAAATGAGAAAAGACACTTTTAAGACTGTTTAGTAAATTAATTTTTATTATTATTATGTTCCTAGGATTTAAGAATGTTTATCTCTTTAGGTTTCTGCCTGTGTAGAATTCTTTATTCTTATTTATTTATCAGGAAATTTTCTTAGCATTCGTTAACATATTTTTTATCTGAAGAATATAATTGTCAATTTGTAAATTGCTGGTGAAATAACATTTTAAGGGGGTCCAGGACACAAAAATCTTCAAATTTTGTAAAAACATTTTATTACATTAAAATATTTTCTTTTTTTCTGCTTAAAATGACATTTAAATCGTGTTTCTATCTTAATTAGAACAAGAAATATTAATTTTTTCGTTTTGGTTTGTTTTGAAAATCTAGCTTTCAAGCAATGGCTGTTATGGAAACGACTTCTTGTAAAAATGCGTTTTTATTCATGATGGGTGTTTTCATCATTTCTCATATTTAAATTCTTATAACTCAAGAACCGTTAAAGATAAATTGTTCAAACTTGGAACATGTCTTTTTTCAATTGTTTTACATTGATTTTGATTCAGCTTATTTGAAAAAAAATATTTATTTTTGAAAATATGATTTTTTTTTTCAAAAGTTGCACCACTTTTTAAAAAAAATTTCCTGAAATATTTTTTTTAATTAATATTTTTTTAAATGCTGAATCAAAATTAAAACTTATATATTTCCTTTTTTTTTTTATTTAAATAAATAAATAAAAAAAAAAGAAAATTCTATAAATAATATTTCGAGTTATAACGATTTTTACTAACCCTGCTTTTTTAATAAATTTTAAATTAAAATTTAAAAAAAAATTATTAGAAGTTTTATCACGTGATTTTGTTTACAAATGATGTGGTTAACCATCACAAAAAAAATTCAGAATTTTAACTCAATAAATAAAAATTGTTTTAAAATGTATCCCGGACCCCCTTAAATGGCACACACAAAAAAAGAAAAACAGAAAAAAAAAATTAGTATGTTGTGGCCATCACAGAACTTTCTGCTATATAAATCACGTCAATTAAATGATTTAAGTAGTACAAGAAATTGCATCAACACCAATTCACATCAAAGTATATCTGAATTTGAAGTTTGATGAAAATTCGTGCATTAGTTCTTGAGATAGAGCTATAGTGGAAATTCTGAATAGCATAGCAGCGCCACCTGTTGAGCGATTTACACCAAAACATAAACAGCACTAATTGATATCAAGGTATACCTGAATCTAAAGTTTGGTGAAAATCCAAGGATCAGTTCTTGAGATAGGGCTATTGCTGAAATCGCAAAAAATGCAGCATAGCAGCACCACCTGTTGAGCGATTTACACCAAAAAGTATAAAGCGTCAATTCATATCCAGGTATACATGAATCTGAAATTTGTTGAAAATCAGAGTAGTTCTTGAGATAGAGCTATTGCGGAAATCGCAAAAAATGCAGCATAGCAGCACCACCTGTTGAGCGATTTACACCAAAATGTATAAAACGTTAATTCATGTCAAGAACTAACTGAATCTAAAGTTTGATGAAAATCCGTGCATTAGTTCTGATGATTGAGCTATTGCGGAAATCGTGAAAAATACTGCATAGCAGTGCCACCTGTCGAGCGATTTACACCAAAAACTAATCAGCACCAATTTATATCAGGGACTAACTGAATATAAAATTTTTAATTCCGTGTATTAGTTCTCGAGATAGAGTGTCCATAAAATTTGTGTCACAGACAGACATTTTGTAAAAACATGTTTTTTCGTAATCTCTGATCCCTAAAATTTGTAAATCGAAAATTTTCCCGAATCCAATACTTTCTTCAGAAAAAAGTAAAAAAGACTGTATAAGCCATATTTTTTCCATAACCGTAATTATGTTAATACTAGCAAAACCCACGGCTTTGTTCGCGTAATTGTTGAAATATCCCTAGTATTATTTGTGTGCCTATTTTTATTTCAGGAAATTATACTGCTATAGATAATTCAAAAATAACCAAGTAATCCAACATTTGACTAAACTTCATTCTTATACCGCATTACGTGAACATGAGACTTAAATTAATAAGAAGAACTAAAATCAATCTCAAATAAAGGGTAATTTAGAATGTGTTTTAATGGTTTTGCGCTCATTTCATTTTTCATTTGTAATTTCGAATTTTTTAAAGCATTGCCAAATTCCAAGTTTCTAGTTATGTATAATGAGAAGAACTAAAATCAGTCTCAAATAAATGGTAATTTAGAATGTGTTTTGATAGTTTTGCGCTCATTTCATTTTTCATTTGTAATTTCGAATTTTTTAAAGCATTCCAAGTTTCTAGTTATAATGAGAAGAACTAAAATCAGTCTCAAATAAATGGTAATTTAGAATGTGTTTTGATAGTTTAGCGCTCATTTCATTTTTCATTTGTAATTTCAAATTTTTTAAAGCATTGCTAAATTCCAAGATTTTAGTTATAATGAGAAGAACATCAATCTCAAATAAATGGTAATTTAGAATGCGTTTTGATGGTTTTGCGCTCGTTTCATTTTTCGTTTGTAATTTCGAATTCTTTAAAACATTGCCAAATTCCAATATTCTAGTTATGCAAGCTTCTGTAACAACTACATTAAAGAAATCGCAATTTTAAAAAAATTTTTGTACCTGCTCACTTTCAAATTTCTAAATTTAAAAGAAAAAAACTGTTTTGTGGGTGTATTCACACCATGTCAAATTTCAAGTTTCTATTCTTAACAATTTCAGATAAATCATAGTTCAGAAAATTTTTAGAGCTTTTCCTGCTCATTCCACCTTTTTAAGTTTCGGATTTTTTTTCCCCCTTAACCGTTCACTTAAATCTTAAAACCACCATGCCAAATTTAGAGTTTCTAATACAGCAGCATCACAAAATCGCAATTTTAGAATTTTTTTTTGCTTCTTCACCTTTTAAAATTTCAAATTCTTAAAAAAAAAAAAAACTGTTCTGTGCTGCCATTTACGTCTTAAAATAACAGACATGTCAAAATTTAAATTTCTCTTCCTAAAAATCCTAAATTAACCGTAATTTAGAAAAATTTCCGTCCATTTCACACTTTTAAATTTCGATTTTTTTGTTTTAAATCAACTTTTTATACCGTGCATCTGCATCGTACAAGTAAATTTCTACCCTGAAAAGAATTCCAAGCTTCTGCACCAACCCACGATTTAGAAAATAATAAAATGTATTCTTCAATAAATTAAAATAATTAAACATTAAGAGAAAGCATGTAACATCTTTCGCCTGTAAAAGTACTTTTTCCTTCAATATACATATGAAGCTGAGAAATAAGCAGAAGTGCCCGCAAGGGAGAGGGAGGCAATTGCACTTCTCTGTAATTTCAAATTTAATTAACGGCCCTGACTCGAATGCGACAACCTGTGACATAGGAGGATAATAATAATAAAACCATGAAATTTGTGTGACTTAATTAATAAGTGATCCCTAGTCATTTATTGCAATAGTAATGTAATTAACCAATAAGATTGTTCCAAGAATCTGCAGATTGTTCGAAAATTTTGCGGCATACATCTCCCGCCTGGTATTTTTTGCTGTTGGTAGAAAAAGAAGCATCTACTAGCTGCGTTTAAATAATTTTAGTATTTTCGCTGTATGTATGCCTTAACCTTTCTGGGGGGGGGGGGGGGGGCTGTTTTTGAAAGCAGCATTTCTTTTCATAACAAAAAAAGAAAAAAATTCAATAGGCATTTGCCAATCCAAATTACGTATACAATTATATCATTTCGAAGTTTTCTGAAAATTACATAATGTTTAAGGTTTTTTAAATGCGTTTATGAAATCTAATTAATTTTATTTACATTCTTTAGGTTTGATTACCACTTCTACCTTGAGGAGATTAGACAGAGAGGTTCAAGGGGAACATGCCTTGGAAGTAAGTTGGTGCTGCCATCTATATTATGCCTTCTTAGTGAATAATAATGTAAAAATTTTTATGAATGTCGGAAATAAGAAACCGTTCTTGTCTATATAGTATTTTATAGCAAAGAAAAGATGTTTGCTAGAATAAAATGTGTACATGCATTTTTAAATCAAATGTACTCATTTAGTGAGTAAGAGTTTTCTAGAGGTTGATTTTATTGATATTTACTCTTTATACATTAAAAAAACAAACCTAGATTAACGAAAATTATACTATTTTGTTGAATTTATCCGCCTTTCATATAGTTAAGTAAGATATATTGTTATTCATGTAAAAGAATTACCTGTCAAAACTAATTACTTTAAGACAAAATGAAAGTAGAGGGTTAAAAGGCTACTTCACTCAAACGCCCATTCGCTAATGTTAATCCCTATGGTAAAAAAATTTTAAGATATCTCCTTCGCATTTCAATATTTTCAAACGATTTTTATTTTTTACATTGCCTAGCTGAGATTTATCTGTACAAAGTCCGTTTTTTACTTTTTGATTTTGCTTACAGTTTTTTTTTTTTTTATTATTTATTAGGATACTTTTACTTTCGAAACCGGTTTCGAAAATAAAAGTATTCTCATTAAAAAAAAACCTGCAAAGAAAATCGAAAAAGTAAAAAAAAAGGCCTTTATACTGATCGGTCTCAGCTACTCAATGCAAAAAAAAAAAAAAAAAAAAAAAAAAAAATCTGTAGGATTAACATTAGTGAACGGGTGTTTTCGCGTGTGTGAAATAGCCCCTTAAACGTAATTTCCCCCCTTATAATAGAATGTTGATTCATTTCATATAACGCTCATTACTTTATTGCTCCTTACACTGCATTACAATCAGGGACCCAGAGCTGGAGCTGGAACCCGGAGCCGAAGCGCTCTGGAGCTGTGTCGTCCCTGGAGCTAGAGCAGTAGCTGGAGCTCTAAAATTTCCCCTGCTCCAGGACTCCTTTAGTTTTTTAATATTCTTTTAAATCTTTTTTTTTTTTCAGTCTTTTAAATTTCCAGGCTTAAAATATTTTAATTACATCATTATTCAGTACTTTAATTATATCATTTTTTACGTTTTTTTTTTTTTTATTAGAGATGGAAAACTTCTCACAAAAACATGGTAACACTACTTCACTTCTACATTCTACTTGAGCTTAGTGGCAACACTTAACAACTTTAACAACATCAAAATATGGTCGCCTGTTGTTTAAATGTGTAGTTGTGCAATTTTGGTTGTTTGAAAAGTGTAGAAGAAATTTACGATTTTTGTGTTTAAAATCCCACCAAACATTCTTTTTTTAAAAGTAAAAGCTAAAAGATGTCAGATTTTCTGAACAAGCATTTCAAGTTTGATGAGAAGAAAAATGCATTTTGTCAGACCTTTAATGAAGGTAAGGGAAGAATTTGTGAGCAAAAAATGAACTGTGTAAATTAAAATCTGCAACTCAAAAGCGCGAAGTCGGAGCCGAGTTGGAGCGGTTGCCGGAGCCGGAACCACAGTATTTTATCTGGGAGCAGAGCTGGAGCATCAAAATTTTTTCGGCTCCGGGTCACTAATTACAATTAATATTGTAACTGAGCGAACTCATTGAGCGAAAACTCACGAGTTTGACTCATTTTCTATGAGTGTTGACTTGAATTTGACTCACTTTTTGATAAAGGAGCGTGAGTTGAGCGAAAACTCGAAAAAATCCGTATTGCATTGTAGGACACAACTGTCGGTTTTTTTGTATCATATTTATTTTTCTAATATAGAAAATAAAATTGTATGAAGAGTTTTGTTACTTATTTATGTATATATCTGCAGATTTTTTTAACTTGTGTCTTCATTGTCTTCAATTATTATTTCCTGTCTCTTCCCTCCATAATCTTATGTTCAATATAAAAGTTTGTTGAACTAATCTTGCATTGTGCAGACATTTCCGAGATATTTACAGCAATGCAAAGTTGGACAAGTTGGACATGTGCTCCCATCACTTAAAACAAGTTGGAAATTGCTCGTCAAACGTGGCAAATGAGGTGCGTTCGTACTATAACTAGTTTTATAATTATTTTTTGCACCCCATATTGTACTGAATGTGTATTTATTTGCAATTCATAAGTGCATAATCTGTAACATCATTAAAATGCACTTGCAATAATTTTTTCCCATTCCCCTTAATGTAACGGAAAACTTTTGACTGTCCCTGTAATTAAGCTATACATCCGATTTTCATGAAATTTGAAATGGCTCGACAAAATTTTGCAGCAATTATATATTTAAAATTTCAGCCCATTCGGAAAGCTGTAACATCATTAAAATGCACTTTCAATAATTTTTCCCATTGGCTTTAATGTAAAGAAAAACTTTTGACTGTCCCTGTAATTAAACTATACATCCGATTTTCATAAAATTTGAAATGGCTCGACAAAATGTCGCAATAATTATATGTTTAAAATTTGAGACCATTCGGAAAGCTTTAACATCATTAAAATGCACGTGCAATAATTTTTCCCATTGGCCGTAATGTAAAGAAAAACTTTTGACTGTCCCTGTAATTTAACTATACATCCGATTTTCATAAAATTTGAAATGGCTCGACAAAATTTTACAACAATCATATATTTAAAATTTCAGACCATTCGGTTGGGTAGTTTTTGCTCTATTATATGCGGACGGACGGACGGACAGACGGACGGACAGACAGACGGACTGAACGACGACTATAGGTGCTATGTATTTATATAATTACGAACGCACCTAAAAAGGGGGGTGGATTCTAAAGTAATCTTAATAAATAAATTAAGATGTGCACAATTTATTGAACTCATTATGTAGGCATTTTGCAGATTCTGATTTAAATGTACATAAAATATTAAAATTTTGAGTCACAAGTAAATAGTTTTACAGATTTTTGAGGTAATATCTGTGTGCCCTTTTGTTATTGTTAATTATTTAATTATATTGATTTAGATAAAAGTTGAAGATGGTGGTAATCCTCCTCTAGCATCACTAACTCGAGTACTTGTGTCTGTCATCGATGAAAATGATAATGATCCGAAATTTCATCTTTCCCCATATATGTGTAATGTGCTGGAAACCTTAGAAATAAATCAAGATTTACTTCTATGCCAGGTAATTTATTATTATTTTTTTTTTTTTTAAATATTATTATTAGCCCTCGATATGCTATTTCTTTCTCCCAGCAAATAAAGTGTAGTCTCCAAAAAACAACGTTCCGTTGTATAAGACAGCCGTAAAACAAAGCAGATGTATTAATGTACTCTTGAATACTCTACTGCAATTTTTTTAAATTCTAAGCATCGCACATTTTTTTATTTTTATACAGTCGTATTGGAATGGGGGTGGGGAGCAGTGATGTAGTCGTAAAAAAATCAGAGGGTATACGCTGTAGGCAGAGGGTATACGCTAAAGTCATGAATGTCATGCCTAGGGTAAACGCTATAGTTTTATTTGGGAAACAGAGGGTATACGGTGCTTCTTAAAAAAATCCAGAAGGTATACGGCGTATACCTGCGTATACCCTCCACTACACCCCTGGTGGGGAGTACATTTTAATGCAATTTGTTTGAAAACTGCATCTCAATTTATTTTTGTAATATTAATTTTTTTGTAGTTTTTAGCGCTATTTCTTTAATTTTGGCAACTCAAGTACTCCATTTCTGTAGAAAGTAAAGAAAAGATAGTTGGAAAATAACAATT
The DNA here is from genome assembly GCA_963932465.1 of Maratus speciosus. NCBI lineage: Eukaryota > Metazoa > Arthropoda > Arachnida > Araneae > Salticidae > Maratus > Maratus speciosus. The sequence goes on from OZ010789.1 coordinate 450,462,208, forward strand.
ACATCTTTTTGTTGCCCCCTTTTCCCATGACTACTAAAAAAATGTAATTAAAATGCGTGCTATTTTGAAAAAAATGTAAATAAATGATTTCTGATAAAAGAGGGAGCTATTATAAACTATATTTAATTTAATTATCTATATTATTAACAAATGAAGACATATGAATCATTAGATAGGCTTTTTTTTGTCGAGTTTCTTGAATGACATCAGTTTTTTCTTTTATTTGTGTATTCAACGATAGTGACGTCGTATGAATACTTTACTGTAGATGTTGTTAAGACTGACTGGATCGTGAATGAGCAATTCTTCAGAGGATGCGAATGACGTCATTTTATATAAAATAAAATGTTTTGTATTATCTATCTATCTATATATATATATTTATTTATTTATCGGGGGTGACACTAAATTCTGAAAAAGCAAAATTCCTGTTTTCTAGTTATTATTATTAATCGGGGGACTGTTCTTTGAAAAAGTGCTGTATATTTCAACATTTTTTTTATTATTTATTTTTTTTTTATTTTTATGGATTCAGGTTGTTGCATCTGATGCTGATAGTGGACCTAATGGTGAGGTAACTTACACAATTATACCAGGAAAAGGCTCTGATATTTTTGCTATTAATTCAAAAACTGGTGCTATATTTTCTAAGCAAAAAATAATAGCTGGAGAAGCGTATGACTTTACTGTAAGTATTTTAGTTATTCTGTATTTCATTCATAATGCCTATCATCAGTCATTTATTTTATATGTACAGGATAAAAGGAAATCAGATATGGTTTTATTTCAAATTAATTCATATATATGCGTGTGTGTGTGTGTATTTTCTTTCTTATTCTTAATTAAATTTTGTTCACCTGTTAATTTAAAATAAAAATTCCACTTAATGGTATTACATTGTCTTTATTGTAAGTATGTATCATAAGGACATTAATTTGAGTTTGTTAATCTTTAGTAGGAGTTTTACTGTGTGATTGGTGTTATTCAATGGAAAGTTAGTTACAGAGACATAAAATATTAAAACCTTGATTATAATTTTTATTATAAATATTTTAAATAGAATTTTTATTGCAAGATAAGAGTTCATCGTTTAGTCTATTATGTTTCTATATTTCAAAATATGCTATTAAGAAGGACTCTTCACTTACTTGAAAACAGCCGCTCCGTAATGTTAAACCAATGGGCAGGTTGTTTTCGAATTTCTGGTTTAAATTTTAATATTTTTAAACTTTTTTTTTTCTTTTGTTGTTGTTGGTTTTTTTTTTTTTTTTTTTTTTTTTTTTTTTTGGCATAGGATAGTTGAGCTTAATTTTTAATATGAGTGTTTTTTTTACTTTTTCAATTTTGGCTGCGGATTTTTTTAAAAAGGTATTTTCAGTTTCGAAACCGGTTCCGAAGGTGAAAGTACTTTTATTAAAAAAATCTGCAACCGAAATCGAAAAAGTAAAAAAACAGTAATATTAAAAATCGAGGTCGAGAAATTTGAAAATAACCTGCCCATTGGTTAAGCATTGCAGAACGGGCGTTTTCAAGTGAGTGAAAAGTCCCCTTAAGGTGTAGGGTAAGTGTAATCATGAAGGCTAGTATAACTTCTGACTTATTAGAAAATGATAAAATATTATTTTAAATAATATATATATTTGTGTGTGCGTGTAAATACAATTAAAGTTAAATCACACGTGAAATAAAAAAAAATAGTGAAAAAGAAACTGCAAAAAAAAAAAAATAAATAAATAAACATGTTAGAGTGAAAATTCCAAAAATAAGAAAATATGAAAGTGTTATGGATTCTTCAAAGGAGCTTCACAGCACAATTTGTAGTAAAGATATTTTATTTCATCAAATGCTGTCAACATGAGGCTTAAAAATGACAATATTCAATGATGATATGATAAATAACATATATAAATGACAATAAATATAAAAATCAACTATAGATAAAAAACTTAATAAGTAACAAGAACAATCACTAGTAAATTAGAATTGGCGTAGATGTCACAAGATACCAATTATAGGGCCATGAGATGAGAAATAACTAGAGATCAACCGAAAATTCGGTTTCGTTTTCGGCTTAAAATCTGAGTTTCGGCGAAAATTCGGCCGAACCGAAACTATCAGTATTCCAAAAATCTCGTTTCTTCTTTTGGGAATTTTCACCATTGCTCATGAATTTGAGCTTTATCGGCTCAAATGAGATTATTGCTACGAACTTCGTTGTTTATATAATTATCAGTCATGACTGACTGAAGGTGTGAATGCAAATTATAAAGCAAGCAATAAGCAATGCATATATAACTAAGCTTTTTCACGTGCTCATTAAAAGCTGCAGACATAACAGTAATAGAAAATTTTCAGTTTGAAACCGCAGAAGTGTTTCGAATACTCTTTGAGAAAGTTCCAGTATAACAGATGATCATTTACAGAAATCATTATAAAAGACAAATCGAGGTCTGTATACATAAGACCAAAGCATTTTTTAATTAAATGAAATAATCAGAAAATCTTTCTGTGTCGTTGATAAATTAATTGCGTTTTATTTTATATGAAAATAAAAAGTTTTGGATCTAAGGCACAGAGAGCCAATTTGGGCCACACATATAACTACTATACATGTAATTAATTAATAATAATGTATATTTAATGAATACGCATAATTAATTATTAATTATGCATATTTAATAAATATGTATAATTAGTTAATAATTATGTATGTATTAATTACTTTAATACATATAATTTAATTACTTTAAAAAATTGGACGTTTTCGTATTCGGCCGAAAATAGGAAGGTCAGCGAAATTCGGTTGAGTCGTAGAAGAGAGAGAATTAAAAAAAAAAAAAAGCTAGTGCTGCCATCTAGATTTGGAAGAAAGAATGATAAACTAATAAATTTTTCACATACACATATTAATTACTGAAATACCATCCGCCACCCCCCTCCCCCCACAAAAAAAAACTAGTAAAGAAGCATTTTAAAGTTCAGAAAATTGCATTTTTTTTTTTTTTACAATGTTTGTTCAGATGTTTAATATGTCCCTCGTGGCAGTCAGGTTTTATACCACATCTGATTTGTCTAATTAGGTAAAAAGTAAATCTCCCTTGAATATTGCATAATTTATTCTTAATTTCAAATATCTTCTGTATATGGATAATACATTTTCCAAAATTTTTCTGAGTGCCTTCCTCATATTTTTAGGTTCAAGCAACTGATAAAGGTGTACCACCCAGATCAGCAACTGTTCGGGTACGCATCGATGTATATCCTCGTCCTCTTAAATCAAAACATGCAATGCTTCCTAAAGCTATGGATCCTATTGCTGTTGCTGAAAATGATGCTGTTGGTCAAGTTGTTACATTCCTACAGATAGAAGGTTCAGATAATTCACTCTTATGGTACACTATTGTTGGTAAGTGAATTGAAGACTGCATTTTAGTTTGCAGTTTTCTTTCAGCAATTTTACTTATAAATTACATTTATTTCTACATTTAATGTTTCATATGAAATTGTATTTAGATCTTTTGTGCAATCCTTTAAGGCTGTTCTTAACTGCTCTGCTCAACAAGCCCAAAATGTTTTGACACATTTACAAATTCATTTTTTAACGGAAAGGTATAAAAGTGGAAAGCCTGGCCATGGAAACGATTTGGAATTAAACTGTTTTTTCTAATTTTTGATCGATGAATTGCCTATTGAGTTATAAGCCTTTTTGATCACTTGACAGATACGTTTTACGCCCGCTCTTGAGTGCCTTTCTTCCTTCGCGCGGAAATTCTGTTCAAAACGACCACTTTGAAACTCTTTTCTGAAAGATATATTGGATTTGCAAAAAAATGGAAAAAACAGCTCAGTGACATAGTTTCTGAACACCAACATCAACTAATTTCATGCATTTCAGAACAAAAATAAATTAAAACTTGTGTCAGAAAGTTACCCTTTTGGATTTGAGAACACCCTTAAGAAAATGTTTTATAAAGTTTACATAGATTTGTTTAGCTTTTTCCCATAGAAATACTGAATAATGTCTTGAATCTGCTTTAGAACTTATACAGAAATAGGTGATAATTCTATGTGGGCTATAATTCTACAGATGTATTATAAAATACTGTTGAAATGTTACATAATGAATAACTGTAAATCTAGTTTTGTCTAAAATAATAATAATTTGTAACATTATTATTTAATTACTTCAAATGTTAAATCTTTTATGTTTTTTTCTTTTCTTTATCTTGTTTTAATATTTAAGTTATGATCATTTTTAATTAACTTTTCTATATGGCATATTTTAATTTTCTAAGGATTTCTTTTATATAATAAAATGTAAATAAAAAATATGCATATTTTCAAAAATAGTTTAAATTGTATAATTCGATAGATTTGCCTAATGAAAATGGTACTAACTAACATTTTATAATTTGAAACTTTGTTATTCCAATGTGATATTTTATCATAGTGTTATCAAAAACAGAATTTGTGCAGGTGATTCTTCAGTTACGAAAATATTTTTGTTGAAGGGATATAGCAGCATGGACATGGATGAAAATACACATGGATGAAAATAACAAAGAAATGAAAAAATAAATAAACTAAAATTTTAAATAGAGATTTAGTTAACCTAAAAGAAAAAACAAAGTCTAGTCAGCATATCCGTATGATAAAATACAAAAGTACAGCACATTTAATTTTTTACATAAATCCTCACAACAAATTGCATTTAATTAGGCTAATTTTACTCCTCACTGTAAGTAATATTTTATTTATTTTTTTCTTTTAATTATTAAATTCTGCACTACACTTATTACCTTGAATTTTTCTATATAACATTTCTAGAGCACAAATATTATACTGACCATGTTTGAAAGTGAGATAACTATCTTTTTCTTTTATACTTTTTATGAAAAAATACAAAAACTACAGCACATTTAATTTTGTTACATAAATCTTCAAATTACCTTTAAGGTTTATTTTACTCTTCGCTGCAGGTTATAGTTATGTTTTACTTTTTTTGTTATTATTATTAAATTCTACACTACACATATTACTTGGGGCCTCGGTGGCCGAGCGGTTAGGACACTGTGCTGCCAGCCACCAAGCATTGAGAGCGGCAGGGGTCTGCGAGTTCGACTCTTGCTGGCTCCATTACACACTCCTTGTGGAGCTCCCGGGTGTAATTTCTCTGTGTTGTAAATTTCATTGTGCTATCTCGTCCCTGTATATTGACGATGACTTATAAGCGGACCTAGATGTCAAGCACACAAGTCAGATGTATGTGTAAAACAATAAATAAATAAATAAACATATTACTTTGTATCTTTCCATACAACATTTCTAGAGCACAAATATCATACTGACCATGTTCGAAAGTGAGATAACTTTATCTTTTTCATGAGTATTATTTTCATTTGATAATGAATTTCAATTAATGGAAACAAACAGAAGTTTTAAATTATTAATGGTATTTATTAATTATTTGTGGATGTATTTTCTTGACAGTGATACTTATGCAAAAAAAAATATAATAGTGTGTACTCATAAGTCATAACAGTATAGCGTATTTAAAATTTATTATCCAAAAGTATACATAAATTTTCAACAAATATATTGTATCTTTGTTTTTATCTCTTGTTGTTAAACAAATGATAGATTATTATTTAGCATTTTTCCTCTTATTAATAAATGTAACACTATTGCAGATGGGAATTCAGATGATGCATTCATGATAGAACCCCATAGTGGTACTATATCAGTTGCCAGACCTTTAGACTGGGAAAAGAAATCTAATTACAATCTTAATATCAGTATTACAGATGGAGTTAATGTAATTTATCAAAAAGTAAGTACATTTTTTAAGATGTAGCTGAGATTTTTTTTTTTTTTTTTTTTTTTGTCATGTGTATATAATACAAAAAATCAACTTATGGCTTATTTTTGGTTGATATTCCAATAAAACATATTATAAATACTGTTTGTTGTTATATCATAACATTTTAGATGTGCATGGTAAATTTAATGATAAATCCAATCTGAATATATTTATTAATTTCACCAATTAAAAATGCACTTTTGTGCTTTTTTTTTCAAAACCTCAATAAAATATAAGTATTTATTCTTTAAAAAAATTCTTAATTCATTTAATAAATATAAATTCAATAAAGTTACATAAAACATTTTTGTTGATCAGGTGAGTGGTTTAGGGGAAAAGGCACATTTAATTAACATGTAAAGCACCTCAATAGGTTACCCCGAGGGTCAAAAACTCGAGGGTATCCATCCCCCTTAAGCAATCGATCATTTAATATGTGTAAATATATTTGTGTATATGTCTACAATATAGTTTATTATAATGAATAAAATATTATTCTTGATTTTAGCTTCCAATCAAAGTGATTGACGTAAATGATCACCGACCTTCTTTTGTGAAAGATTTGTACACTATTAACATCAGTGAAAACCAAGAAGTTGGTACTGTAATCTTGACTCTTGAAGCTTCTGATGAAGATGAATTAGATAAAACTCTAATTTACTCTATTTATAATAGGTAAATATTATAATAATTTATATAAAAGAAAAAAATGTTCTAATACAAGAAAAACAAAACGTTGAGTGATTAATATAAACTGCATTAAAGTTGTTTTTTTCTTTTGTAGCTCTAAATTTTACTTTTTTAAACATTTGCATTATATTATTTTTATAATTTGTGTTGAAAAATCTTCTTGTAAAAGTCTAGTACTCTTGTAACTATTAACCCATATTTTTAAGTTATTCTTTTATATAAAACTAGTATATAACATCACATCAAAAATGACAGAATATTGATCTATGTTTCATTTTCATAAATAAAGATTCTATTAGTGAAGGGTTTGTATTGCAGAAAAGTACATTTTAAAATTGACAAATGATGAGGATTTTTTTTTTACTCAGTATTCAATACCTGAAACAGTTAAACAAATGGACAAAATAAACAACAGTATTTATTGCAACAATAATAATAATTAGCAAAATGAAACACAATTTCTGAAGATTTCACAAATCATTAAAGTTAAATATTCAATGTGTTAAAGTTTTTTTTATTTGAAAATATATTATTTTTATAAAAATGAATTACATCTAAAAAATAAATGGCTCTGCTCTTTCCATTAGGGGTGTATCAAGGCAGTGGTTTAACTTATCTATTAACACGTTAAGCACCATGTCAGTCACAGGTGACCGACACTGAACTTTTTGTTTGTAACGTGTCATTCACTGATGACCGACAGTCTAAAATATGATATAAAACTATATATATATACCGGGTGTCCCAAAAAGGACTGACTGATTTTAAAATTCAATAACTTCCAAACGGTAACAGATATTAAAAAAATTCTTGCAGGAGGGTTATGCATAAAGTCAAAAGTTTTTTTACAGTGATTTTCGATTTTAGTTTGAATTACAAACAATAGATGGCGCTGCGATCAATAGAGGCTAAATTCAGGCTCGATTTTTGGTACTTCGTGGCCCGGATAATACATTTCCATCTCCTTTTTCTGCATGGAACAACAGAAAGGACCAAAAATCGAGCCTGTATTTAGCGACTATTGCTTACAGCGCCATCTATTGTTTGTAATTCGAACTAAAATCGAAAATCACTGTAATAAAACTTTTGACTTTATGCATAATCCTCCTGCAAGAATTTTTTCAATATCTGTCACCGTTTGGAAGTTATTGAATTTTAAAATCAGTCAGTCCTTTTTGGGACACCCGGTATATATATATATATTTAGTTTACAATTTTATATTTAATTTTATATTAATTTTTATTAATTAATAATTATTTTATTATTTATTAATTATTGTATATTATTATATTATTTTATTAATTAATTTATTAATTAATTATATAATTAATTTTTATATTAATTATATTTAAATTTAGTTTACAAAACAATATATATATATATATATATATATATATATATATTGTTTTAAGTAATTACTGAAAATTTATTTAAAATTTACTTACTTTTTATTTATTACAGGATTATACTTTCTTAAAAATTAGTTAAAACATTGAAATTTTTTCAGCTTCAGTGTCAGTCACCGTTGCACTTAATGTGTTAATGGAACTTTAAATTTCATTTCTAAATATGAATTTGATGCCATCTATCAACAATTAATATAAAAGGAACTTATTGTTAAAATTGTATTTTTTTTTTTTTTTTTTTTTTTTTTGGAAATATGCAGGATGTATTGATTCAATTCAAGATCAATTTTTAAAAGCTTCAGCTACAACCAATATTTCCTTTGTTTATTTATTTACTTATGCTTGTCAGTTCAAAAGTTTTACAACAGTCTCAAGTGATATTCAGATTCAGAGCCTAGAAAATTACTGATTGTAAATTGTATTCGTATTACAACTTTGCTACATTTTAAACAGTAATTTCATTTGGTACTGTCAATGGCGGTTCATAACATATAAATATATAATGAATATTATATTTATCAGTTAAATGTTAAGTATTAACTCAACAGTCATTGTCACAGAGTTAATATTTTTAAATAGCTATTATAAAATAATTTATTAATAACATACAAACATCTTTTGTAAAATTAGATGCTTAATATTCATCTGTACTGGCAAGAATAACATTTCAATATTTGCTATTATTTTAACTTATTTACTTTATACCTTTATTATAAACTATTATTTTATATGTTGCTGTTTTGTAAAAAGGAATAAATGATGATTTGATGTGAATTTATATTCTTTAAAAATCAATAATACTGCTCAATTTGTTGCCATCTTTTAAGATTTGAATAAATTTGTGTAATTAAAATTTATTGCAATTATTAAAAATTGCTGTTTAAATTTTTTCTAACACATTATTTACATTAATCCTCATTATTTACTTTGGATAACAGATGGCGCTGCTGAGCTGTTTTTCGGGATTTAAGAAGTTTCTGTTGAACTTTTTACCAATTTGAATTAGATTTTGAAGATGTAGGATATGAAGTGTTTTTTATCGATTTATATTTTAGAAAATTTTACTCCTGATGAAAATTCTAAAGATTAAACCGAAACGTAGAGATTTTTTTAAATTCATATATTTATTTTACGTCTTTTAATTTGTGAATAATTAGTACGTTGGATAGCAACACCTGTTTGTTTTGTATGTATAATTTTATTTAATCAAATCATTATTGTTTACATTAATTTTCTGTATTTTTATTTATTTATTTTCAGTGCAAATCCTCACAGCCTAAATTTGTTCCAAATTAATTCTTTTTCTGGGAAGCTCACAGTTTTGAAACCTCTTGATCATGAAGCTATTAAACAACATTTGTTAACAGTTATGGTGCGTGATAATGGTACTCCTTCTCAGCGTAGTTTTGCTAGAATCGTAATCAATGTTCATGATGAAAATGATCATCATCCTGAGTTTATATCTCCTTCCTTCGAAAGTCAAGTCTATGAGACAGCTGCACTTGGAACTTCTGTAATTAGAATATTAGCGGTAGATAAAGATAAGGGGAAAAATGCTCAACTGCACTTTAGTATTGCATCAGGTAATGCTTGTTATTTCAGTTATTTTTATAGAATCATTTCTCCCCTATATATTTCATACAAGGTAAGGACAAAACTAGGATTTTTTTCACAGGAGGCAAACATGAATTTTGCCCTCTGTAATCATTCATTGCCAATATGATGATAACTATCACTCCAATTTTAGCCCACCACATGTAAAGATGCGAATATACACTCCTTAGTTGATATGCTGCCTCCACTGGTATAGGTGTGTGATGCCAGACATGATGTAAGAAGGTTGGGAATAGTCAATAACATACTTTATATAATATTAAGTGGAAAATTTATTTATAAGGTATTTACAACTAAACACACTAATTTCAAAATCATAAGACAAAATGCAACACTTCACCTTGATTTAAACATAAGATATACACAATTTTATATTATTGTTAGTAATGTTTATGAACATCCAGTCAATTTAAATGATCAGCAACAATAAATGTTCAGAATTTTTTAAATAAAAGTTATGAAATGAGAGTCAAAACTAGGTGGGAGCAGGGGGGGGGGGGGGCATCTATCTAGGTAGCAGAATAGAAAACTGCACTTTATTTCAGTTATTTTATAATCATATCTTCCTTGTATATTTCATGCAGGACAAAAATTGGGATTTTTTTTTTTTTTTTTTTTTTCACTCTGGGAAAGCATGAATTTTGCCCTATCCTTTCCTTTCAAAAATAAATTTATAAACAGAAGTTTTTAAACAACGAATCAAATCTTCTTTTGGCACCTCTCTATTCTGCCCCCTGGGGCATATGGCTCCCTTTGCCGGTTTGCCCCCACCTAGTTTTGACATTCATTTCATAACTGTAATTTAAATAATTCTAAAAATTTATTGTAACCAATCATTTAAATGGACTGAAAGGATGTTTCTAAACATTAATAACAACAGTATAAAACTGTATATTTTTAAAATTTGTTGATCTAAATCATAATTTTATAAAACAGATCCTTAAAGGTTTTATAAATTTTGTCTTCTTTTATAAATTCTCGTCTTTTTTGTAACAAAAAATGAATATTTCTGTAGTTTTTAGATAAAAAAGTTTATTGTATAGTTCAAGAAAAAAGAATAAAAATATTAAAGTCAGTATGTGACAATTAAAATTTAAAAATAAAGCTTTTTTTTTTTTTTTTTGCAAATGGAGATATTAAATTATGTGTTTCATTTTTGTTTTCTAACTAAGAGAATAAAAATGAATGAATATTTTATAACATTTGAAATTCTTAAAAAATATATTTTTTTAGCCTATTATTTCAATAAAAGATACATCACCTTACAAAGTTTTGATATCTATAAGAGAGGAAAAAACATTAAAAAGATCCCTTGAAATTTCTTGAAAATGATAAAAACTATTATAGTCTAACTTTTGCTGCGCATGAAATATTTTCTTTGTTAAATAATGAGTAATTTTATTTTATTTTATTTTTTTACTGACTATTATTTTAAAAACAATTGCTATTTTTTAGCTTTCTATTGTTTATTTATTTCTTTTAAATTGTGATATGTTTAAAATTGTACTTGAAGATTTCAGTTCATTATTTTGTTCTTAATAAGTAATTCTTCATTTTGTTACATTTGGATCAGATAAAGTAAAACCTTTTTTTTTTTTTTTTTTGATTGAATAAAACACTATATTAGCCAAATTCTCAAACATCTTATTTCAGTGCTATCTATTCTGAAATCAGTTCTTATTTAAATTTTTAAGCTTTTTTATATTTTTCTCCCTTTGTTTTTTACTTATTTGATTATGCTTTGCATTCTCGACAATTCATACGAAAATATATCCTTTAATCTTAAATTCAATTTCTATTTGAAATCGTAAAATTTATTATTTATTATATTACTTATTAAATATAAATTTATTATTTATTTTTAGGAAATATTGGAAGCGCATTTGAAATAGATCCCACTCTAGGAATTTTACTGATTGCTAAACAGTTAAATCGCCAAGTTATGCCTGAATATTTTCTTGTTGTTCGAGCATCAGACAAAGGAGTGCCTTCTTTGAATTCTACAGTGACTGTTCATATAATTATTACGGTTGCTAACAATGCCCCACCTAAATTTGAACATAAAGATTATGTTGTAGAACTCTTTGAAAATGAAAAACCTGGAAAATCACTAACTGCTGTCATAGCCACAAGTCGCTCATCTGTTTACTATGAAATTATTGGAGGAAATATTGACAATAGTTTTGTAATCAATCCAACTTCAGGAATTTTACGTACAAACAGTATGCTAGATTTTGAATCAATCAAATTTTACAACTTGACAATCAGAGCTACTAACATGGTTGGAGCCAATAGTACAACTTCTGTGCTTGTTCATGTACTAGATAAAAATGATAATCCTCCAATATTTTATCACTCAGAATATAGGGGTGAGATTATTGAATCCAGTAAAGTAGGAAGCATGGTATTGATTGATGGAATCAAGCCTCTTGTTGTAGCTGCGCATGACAATGATTCTGAAATCAATTCTGTTTTGCATTATAAGATTTTAGAGAAATATGCATCAGCTTATTTTACTATTGATCCTAATACTGGTAAGTTGTCTTTTTTTTTTTTTTTTTTTTTGTTATTTTCTCTCATTTTATTAACAACATCAAAATATTCAATCAAATATCACATTCTTATAACAAAACACTCATACTACAATATATATTAAAACACACATACACAACGCCTGCATTCAACAGTTAAAGGTATATATAAATATTATACAGACATACAAACAATAGATACAATAAACCCAACTACAGTGAAAAATTAGCCGGAGCCAGGAATCGAACCCAGGACCACAGTATACAAGACTGCTGCTCTAACCACTGAGCTACTCCGGCCGATGCCTGAGTCTGCAATTTCTCACTAATAAACCATGTTGGGGAAGTCACCAGCCACCCAACATGGTTTATTAGTGAGAAATTGCAGACGCAGGCATCGGCCGGAGTAGCTCAGTGGTTAGAGCAGCAGTCTTGTATACTGTGGTTCCGGGTTCGATTCCTGGCTCTGGCTAATTTTTCACTCTAGTTGGGTTTATTGTATTTATTGTTTGTATGTCTGTATCACGGAGTAAAAGAGGTGGAGGCGAAACTAATGTTAAAATTTTGCTATGCAGTTTTTCCCCCGTTAGGTGGCGACACCGTAGAATGTAGGCTATCGGTCGATTGTTCTACAATGCTTTTCAATTGGAAAAGCACTGATTTTTAAAATTTTTTTAATAGAAAATTTGAATTTTAAGAAAGTCGTACAACTATAAATCTGATTAATTACAGTTTTCTTCATAAGATACATATTTTTTTAAAGGCACTTGGCTTTTTGATTGCTTCTTAAGACACTTAAAATCAGAGATCATTCTGCCAAAAAAAGCTAAGGCAGGCCATTTATAAACATTGAATATCACGGATTATTCTGCCACGAAGAAATAAATGGACTTACGACTTTTAAAAATTAAAAGTATTATTCAATATTTTTTGGAGTAAATTTTAATCTCGCGTATATTTTATAACCTTTGAATAATTTAATAATTCATAACTTTTGATATGTGTGCAATTAATAAATGTAGAATTAAAACAAATTTTTATCTTAATTATTTGGGAAAGAAAACGTGTAAATTATAAGTCATTGTTCAGGAACTAATTTTTTCAAAAGTCGTAAGGTTTGATTTTAATATAATCTTACTTATAAGGAGGAAGGGGGGGGGGGGGGGGTAGGGGACCGGAATTTCCAGACCCAGGCCCGACCCGCCCCGAAAGAGAAATAATTAGGCTTGGCCCGGACCGGGCGGGTGGAAAAACTAAAAGTTCCGCCCAGCCTAGTCCGTTTATATTTTCGCAGTTCACGCACTGGCCCGCCCCATGCAAAAATCAGTGAAAACAGGCCCGGCCCGTCCCTTGAAAAAAAAAATCAGACCCGACTCAATTTCTAGAAAAAATTCCGATTTTTGTCACATACAATTAAGATTATTTTCCAGAATACTTCATAAATATTTATGGAAAATGTAACAGTATATTTTAGATTACTATATGTTTTCAAGTCAGAGCATACAAAATATCAAATTTTAAAAACCCTTTAGACTCACTCTTATGCAAAAATGCATGAATACAAAATTTATTACGATTATATACATTAAATTCAGTAATACGAAAATAATAGGACTCCATCTTAAATAGAACGCAATCATCATGGCAACCTAAAATCATTACCTATCATGAGATATCTTTGAATTAATTACGTGTGATAGGATTTAATAGAATAATCACCATGGCAACCTAGAATCATTACCTATCATGAGATATCATTGAATTAATTACGAGTGATAGGATTTAATAGAATAATCACCATGCAACCTAGAATCATTATCTACCATGGGATATCATGGAATTAATTACGTGTGATAAGATTTAATAGAATAATCACCATGGCAACCTAGAATCATTACCTATCATGGGATATCATTGAATTAATTACGTGTGATAGGATTTAATAGAATAATCACCATGGCAACCTAGAATCATTACCTATCATGGGATATCATTGAATTAATTACGTGTGATAGGATTTAATAGAATAATCACCATGGCAACCTAGAATAATTACCTATCATGGGATATCATTGAATTAATTATGTATGATAGGATTTAATAGAATGAAGGAAACTTTTATTAATTTCTTTTGAAGTTTTGATTCCATTTTCATAGAATTCGACATGACAAAATTCTGCAATTTAAATGGTATTTGACAGATAGGAACATCAATTACCCACATTTAGTGTTCATTAAGTATAACATTTAAAAAACATATACACTAAGATCGATTTAAGATAAAAATTTCTCAATTTAAACATAATTACAAGCAAATAGCTTTATATTAAAGCCTAAAAAAATCTCTCACCTGTAAAGCACGAAACAAGCTCAATTTTATTTTCCCTTCGTTTTTTCTTTTTTTTATGTCACTGGTATAACCTGTTTTCAATCCAGGAACAAAGCACTTATACCCCATCTTAATTTATGCTTTGTAATATCAATAATAAAAAATAAACGAATAACATAAAATATTTTTTAATTCTAACGTACGGCTCTTATACATACAATCATATGATATTCAGCCAAAAGAATGGCCAACATGCGGATTGTAGCGCCCTCATTATTTACCAAAATGTAACTTGCGTTTTCGGTGAGTAATGCCTATTAAGTTTCCCCTCCACCTCTTTTACTCCGTGGTCTGTATAATATTTATATATACCTTTATCACATTCTTGTTTATCTTTATATTACATTTTCATTCCTCTTTTCATTTTTTTTTCTTATATTTAAAAAAAGTTTAGGGGGGGGGGGTGACGTCAGGGCCTGATCAACTCTAACTGGAACCCGGGACACACAGACTGTGTCAGGGCCCCATTTTCTCAAGACAATTGGATTATAAACATGACTAGCAGCTTTATGTGCAGTTCAAAATTTGAACCATAGCTTTATAAAAAGAAATGAAGACATTATAGACACATGTAAAAATGCATTAAAAAATTATGGGAAAGTAAAATCTTCTGCACTATATGCTATTTAGAGTGAGTAAAACTGTAGATGTAAAGAAGGGGGAAACATGTTTGATGTAATATCCACTCTACTCTGGATTTCAAAATTTATATTGCATTTTATTGTTAGTGAAGAACACGGCAATAGTTTAGTTTGCTTGAATGGTAAAAAATAATATTTTCTGTGAACTATAAATTTAAATTTGGATCAGTTTATATCTTAAGAGAGTGTAAAAAAATGCATTTTGGGGCCCCTTAAAAATGAGAACCGGGGACACATGCCCCATATGCTCCTGTGATAATCAGGCCCTGGGTGAGGTTATAAGGATACATAATGTTGAAAATGTTCATTAACAAAATAAATTAACACATAAATTAAAATTCAATATTTTTCAGATGAAAAGTAAAAGGAATAAAGAGGTAAAGGAAGTTAAATAAACTTAGTTTTTAAATTATCTGGGTGTTTGGAGTTCTTTATTGTCAAAAATATACCCATATATATATAAAATTTTAATTTACAAAAATAATATGTACAGCCGAGGGAAAAAAAAGTAAACACCCCCTACTAACTCCTCAACAAATTATCGTAGACGAAAGTTGCTGGTACCGAACGATTGGAAAAAAAGTCTACTTTTAAATAATGTATATAAAATTTGCTTAGAGGGCCATCTACATATTAAAACGAACCATAACTTTGTTTTTTTCAATAGCGGCACACAATTCTGACAGTATAAATGAACTCTACACCCTTCAATTAGCCTAGAAGCAAATTTTTATGCAATTTGTACCATAAGTTTTCGAGAAATTAGTTATTTTAAAACGAATGTATTTTAAGGGCTGTACCCAAATTGAAGTTCGGTACTTGATTGTTAACCGAGAGAGCCCCCTTCATGATCAAGGCACCTTAAGCTCCACTCAAGCAGTCAATGAAGCCTGCTAGATTACGGGATGGCATAAGAAATTTTAAAATATCTATTCACTTTTATCACAGATGGCCCCTTAAACCATCATTTTATCGTTTTTTTAAGCATAATTTGAAAACTACTTGAAAGAAAAATGTGAAATTTTGGATTTTCATAAAGCAGGACTTAATAAATCTAAATCCATCAAAAAAATTGTAGATTGTAATTAATAATTTTTTCGAATATTAATTTCATAATTCATATCATAAAATTATAAAAATTGCAAATTCAGCGTATTTATGTTTGGGTATATTAGTATTATTGCTACACAAAAAAAAAATAGCACTTTAGGAGCATAATTTCAGGAGATATGATAAATATATGAAAATGTAATTTATTATTAGAAGCACTAAATTTTGAATGTTTATAATTCAAAAACTTATCATTCAAATGACTTGAAATTTGGTGTCTAGGCATAGTTTGAACTAAAGATTTGAAATATCTCATTAAAATTGGGCCTTGCCATTGAAAAAAATTAAGTTTGGATTCGTTTTAATGTGTAGATGGCCCCCTAAGCAAATTTTATATATGTCATTGAAAAGTAGACTTTATTTCCAATCGTTCAGTACCAGCAACTTTTGTCTATGATGATTTGTTGAGGAGTTAGTGGGGGATGTTTACTTTTTTTTTTCCACGACTCTACATAATATATTAAGATATACTTTATTGTTGTTACTTTACTTTCTACTGAATGTGAATATATTGGATTTTCCATATATGCATGTTTTTGTTTCTCTGGTTACTTTAAACTTTAATATAGATTTTAGATTTTTTTGTTGTTGTTGTTAAAAGTTTATGAAATATAATTAAATTATTTAAGTTACTTTAGTCCATAATATATAGACTGTTTTATATCTAGTTATTGCAAAGCATTTTTATTATTATTATTATTATTCTATTTGTCCACCACCTTTATCTGAGAGAAAAAATTCAGTTATGAGGCAATAACTTTTTTTTTTTTTCCATAAGTAAAAGAGTTGCTAAAATTTTAATATAGAAATTTTTAAAATTAAAAATTCAATTAATGAAGAAAACTTTTTCTTTGTGAATAAAAATAGTTAAAAAACAGTTTTTACTTGAAAAAAATTTTTTTTCTTTGTGAATAAAAATAGTTAAAAAACAGTTTTTACTTGAAAAAAAAAATTTTTTTTTAAATTAGAAACAACATGTAGCAGATGAAATATGACACATCTAATCACAATACATGTTTATTAAAACAATACTTTATTTAAACATTGTGTTTCTCTTTGATTTTATGCAAAGTAATATATTTAAAAAAATGAAATTCAAAATTGACTCATTTTAAATTTTAAAAATGTAAAGTAATAATAGCAAATTGGATGCTGTTGAATATTAAATTGCTGCATCTAAATATCCCTCTAAAAATGCATACATTTTATAGGTACATTTATGAAATGTTTAGCTACTATTTAAAATTGATAATTTGAATAAAACTAGATAATATTTCTTAGATATTTCAGTTGTCTTAGTTTTTTGATAAATAATTTGCTTCACCAATTAAATTTCTTAAGAAGTGAGTATTTAAGAAGTAATTTTTATTGTTTCTTTCTTTTTTTTTTTAACTTAATAATAATGCTATAAAATTATTTTTTAATTTATTTTATTTTTACCATCATAATAAAGTTTTATTTATTTATTTATTAGGGGCAATTAGAACTGCTGCTACATTTGATCATGAAAAAAAGTCAAGTTTTTCTTTTACAGTCCAAGCCTGGGATATGGGAAAACCTCGCTTAAATGCTGAAGTGCCTGCTAAAGTTTACATATCTGTGATAGATATTAATGACTGTTCTCCTCAGTTTGGAGAAATGTATTATACTGCCATTCTTCTACTCCCTACTTACAAAGGAGTCCATGTGATAAATGTGATAGCCACAGATGCAGATTCTTTAGGTTCTGTCCGATACTCTGTTACTTCTGGGAATATAGAAAGAAAATTTTTAATAAATGAAACTTCTGGTGATATTACTGTACGAAATCCTGATGGACTTGCTAGAAAATACACCTTAGTTGTTTCAGCTTCAGATGGTGAGTTTGAAACAAGCACAAAAGTTGTGATCAAAGTTCAAGAAAGTCAACAAAGTGGTTTACAATTTAGTGAAGAGAAATATTTTGCTAAAATTCAAGAAAATTCTACTGAACTTAGTACTGTTGCCATTGTGACACCTTTAGGAACTGCCCTAGATGACCATCTTACATTTCATATTTTAAATCCTACTCATATGTTCAAGATTGGTGAAACAACTGGTGTTATTAGGACTACAGGTCGAATGTTTGATCGTGAAGCTGAGAGTTTTTATACATTAGTGGTTGAGGTGAGAAATGAAGCAAGAGAGATTTCAAAGTATGCTCATGTATTAGTTGAAGTGTCAGTTATGGACATAAATGACAATCCCCCATTTTTTATTGGTCTGCCATATTATGCTGTTGTTCCAATGGATTCTTCAGTTCATTATTCAGTTTTTACTGTAAGTATATGCATGTATATTTTTATTTCCTTTATAATGTATACAAACATTTTATCACATAATATTTACATAAATTTTGAGATACTGCAAGCAAAATTATAAAATATATAAGAAGGAGAGAACAAACATGTCATACAGATTATACAGTAGAAGATATTTATAACGCACAACTTCCCAGACGTAAACAAAGAATTTTGCAGTGAAGAAGTACCTGAATTCCCACACTGTAAAAAATTGCTACTCTCTAGAAAACTAAATTTTATACATTAGTTCAACTTTATCTCCTTAATTTAGAACTTTTTAATGAAAAAAATTGCTATTACAATAAACATTTTTGAAGATGAGTAATATAATGAATGATTTGGGTTCAGGTATATTTGGACCATATTTATAATCTGGATAATTCCTGTGGATAAGGAATGCAGTACAAAGATACTCTAATGTATTTGATATGTTTCAGACATATTTATGAGGTAATTTTAATGATGTGTGAAATGTGATCCATGTAACGCAAAACTCTATATAATGCACAACCTTGCATTTTTAGATTTGCATTATAAAGATCTTCTACTGTATTACAATTTATTTTCTATTTCTTCAAATTTTTAAGATGTAATTACTTGAATAAATCAAAAAAGTATTAATATTTTAACTTTATTGTTACTTTGTTGTCACTTGTTCTTCTACAAGTTTAATGTAATAGACAGCTTGCACATGACATCACATCACATATTCAGAAGAATCTGGCATTGCTTCATATGGCACCCAAATAAGGCAAATGTGGTGCTCTCCATTTGGCTTTTTTGACTTATTAGCACTATAATAATAAAAATAAGAAAAAATCTAAATTAAACAGGAAGACAACACGTGCTTTTAATGGCAAATGCAGAGTTCTGACGTTCCATGTGGGCTCCAGATGCAATACCAGATAAGAGCATCAGTCGTTGCTAATAGCAATGTGACGTCAATGCAAGCCGTCTATAATTAGCTTGCATATGTATTTTTTTCCCCTCTTGCAAAATTGGATTTTCAATATCTTGATACAAAATAACAAAAAAATTTTGGAGATCATTTAACTTTATATTTAGGGAATATTAAAAGTTAATTTATTTTTTTTCCAAATTATAAGTAATAACTATTTACATGAAATCTTTTATATGATAAGATTTACAAAAAATAAATATTCTAAATTATAAAGATTAGTGAAATGCTAAAGTACATAACAATTTAGTCTAAATTATTTTGATTAGGTATGATAAATAAATATAGTTTTTTTTTTTTTCTGCTGATATCTCAAAACAAAAAGTAGAAATTAAAATTTTATTATTGACCAAAATTTTATCTATCATTTTATTGTTTGTTTAATAACTGTCTTGTTTCTCAGGTCAAAGCAATGGATTTAGATTCAGGACCCAATGGAGAAATTGTGTATGAAATTATTGATGGTGATAAAAGAACATTTCGAATTGATCCAAAAACAGGAGAGGTATCACTAAAGCAAACATTAACATCAACAAAATATGAGCTTACAATAGAAGCAAAAGATAAAGGTATAGTTTGAACTCTTTTTTTTTTTTTTTTTTTTTTAATACATGAAACACATTTAATGTTTATCTTTACAATAATGTAATTTTTATTGTAAATGTATCAAACATTTCAAAATTTAAAAAATAAAATAAAGCGTTAAATGTGGAAGGGGGGGGGGGGGCTACTTTATCTGTGTGCATAGATGTCATAAACACTTTTGACATGCGATTATTAATTAAAAATTGTATTTTTTTCAAAGTACTAAATTTTTATATTTCATATCTTTAATATATTTATTTTTTGAAAAAACTTTTCATTATTGAGAAATAATTTCTAAGAAAAGACAAAAAAACACAAGACAAGGTATGTATTTTTTCAAGATTATTGTTAGAAAAGTTCATTTTATTGTTCTAATTTAATTTTTAAGCTGCATGTTTTACAGAAACAATATTATTATATTGTTTATTTATTCATCATATCAATTTCATATTTTATTTTTTCAGGCAATCCTGCTTTAAGTTCTCATACAACTCTTCCTGTTCAAGTTATTAGCCGTGATATGCCTGTATTTTCCCAACAGTTATATGAAACCACTGTTTTAGAAAGCCTTCCTCCTAACTCACCTTTACTTAGTGTAACCGCCACAAGTCCCCATGATAGACAGCTGATATACAGTCTTGTTTCCGGGAACAGGAAAGAAGATCTATGGCTTGATTTCAACACAGGTTAGATTTCAATAATATAGCTCTAATAGTTAGTTGCTGATTATGTTTATTTATGCAAATTTTATTTTATTCTTTTATTTGCATAGTTTTAAAGCTGCTTTTTTTATTTATTTTAATTGCTTTTGGATATCAGAGGTAAACAAACTTAACATTTATTTCTCTTAATTTTAAAAACTAATTGCTGGGACTTTTGGTGGAGGTGTCACTTTTTTACTTTTATATTCTGCTTTGAATTAGGAAATAAACATTTACTGCGTTACAAAAACCACTTTCTTTATCTTCTAATTGTGGAGGATTAGCTTAATATATGCTGTAAACACATGAAGGTGTTATTTTTCTTTCATAACTTACCATATTATATACGATATATATATATTTTTTTTTATCATTGTACAATTTCTCTTAGTCCCATTGTAAAATGATGAACTGTACTTGAGATGAAAGCAGAATCTACAATTTTTTTTTATTAATACCTTCTACATATTCTCATTTAGAATAAAAGTTGAATGTAATTACCTTTTGTGGCATGATTTGCATCTAATTGTTGGGAGCCCTTTTTTTTTTTGCTCCAACTCAACATACGTTACACAAGCGATTAATTTTGATTTGTAGATTTTGCAGCACATAAATCCAATATTTCACACTAACAATTTATCAGCATTTTATTTTTATTATTATTATTATTATTATTTTTTTTTTTTACAAGAGTTCATCTTGAAAATTTTGGCTGTCATGCAACAGAAAGAAAATGTTCACTCTCCTCTCTCTCTCTCTCTTTTTTTCTTTTGTGAGTAGATAATAGAAAAATATGTCAGCTTATGTAGTTACATGAACCATTTGTCATTGAAATATTTTTTTTTCTAATCCCTGATGTATAGATGCTGCATTTTAGATTACAAATTAATTACATTTCACAGCCCTACTTTCTAAGCATCTATAGGTTAATGAGTAAAATAAAATAAAATAATTTTAATTTTGAAATATTTTTAGAATTTAGTTATTAATTGTAGGTATCTTTTGTAATCATTTCATATTTATGTGTTCCTTTGTGTTTAAAAGAAGATTCCATACATTTTATTTACTATTCTCTAGTACAAAATTTTTCTGTTAGGGAAAAAAAAAGTATTTTGTTGTTAAAAAAAAAATTTTAATAAAAAAACAAAAGTACTCTACTAAAAAATCATTTTTTTCTGCTACAAAACTTTATTTCTTCCTGCTCTAAAAAGTTTCACATTTCATTAATTTAATAATGTCCTACAATAGAATTTGAAATGTCAATCAAAATATAAATAAGCTAATATATATATATATATACATATATATATTTTTTTTTAATGTAATACTATACATGTGAAATGATATTTAACCTTAAAAAAAGTTTTATTTTATAAAAATTAACATTGCTTAAAAAAAAATAAAAAAAAATCTAATTTATCAAAATACTTTTTCCTTCTCATAAAACATCAAAATATCCCTTAAATAGGCATAAAAATTTCATGTGTATACAATCAATTTCAATATCACTTTTAATATTAATAATTAAATAATTCTAATTAACTTTCCAGTACAAATTTTCAATTCTTTTTAATTTGGTGTGTGGTGTTAAAATAATTTTCATTTGCATTATATTTTCTTTGAATAATTTTCTTTTCTTTGCTCTTATGTTAATTTCATGCTTTATTTTAATTTATGCTTCTTAATTTTTAATTGACATGTTCTTTTGCTGTTTTGAAAATTTAGAGCATCGACTTAGTATTCAGCCATGTGAGTATATTTGTTTATTTATATTTCTTGATTTGTAAATTTGGGAAATTCTTCTTTGTTGCTAAAAATATATCCTGTAATAGTTATGTTTATGACACAAACTAATTATTTTTTAAGTTAACTCTGTTTAGATATTATTAATATATTGTGGTTGCAAAAGTTCTTGCCCTATTTCATAGATAGCAGAAACTTGCAATTATGACTATGCTGATGTTTCTTTTATAACCATATTATTAACTGACAGTTATCTACATGTATTGTGAGAGAACATAATGTTAAAAAAAGTTTTTCAAATTAATTTCCATGCAAGGTTAATATTCAAAATGGGAAATGAAAAATTACATTTTTGTCATGTTATGTTATATAAGTTTAAAAAAAGAGTGAGTGTTGGATGTGCTACAGAAAATGTTCAAAATGTTTATTTGGATCGTGCTTCCACTCTTAGAGCTGTTAAAATGTGGTTTTGTCGATTTCGAAATGGTGATTTCAATCTAAACGATAAAATTTGCTCTGGGCGACTTTCTGGCACTGATACCAACTTAATCTGTAATTTAGTGAATAATAATCCACAGATTACTACTGAAGAGATTGCTGAGAGACTAAATGTTGACAATTCAAATGCATTTCACCATTTAACCCCTTCAGGACCATGGGTGCATATATGCATCTTCAAAAGATGCTTATAGCACTTGTTTTTGATACCACTAAAAAGAAAAGTAAATTTTTCCTTTTTAATTAAGACTTTTCTTGATTGATAAACTAAATTTAATTGTTTGAAAAAAGTGGTGTGGTCCGAATAAAATTCATGTAAAAGATGCTCGTCCCAAATGGGTTAAAACAACTTGGGTACACTTCGAAACTCGATGCATTGGAATCGGGCACAAACGTCTGCAGTCACTCAATATTTATTTATTTAGTAATTAATGTATTTATTTTATTTTATATATTTATTGCTTACATCTCTAAATAAGTACCTACTTTGTGTGTTTGTTTAATTTGATGACTATAACATAGAATGTTTTAAATATATAATTTTTTTTTTCCCTTATAATATATATCTCTTAATTTGTCAAAGTATGGATATTATATAAAAAGTGCATAGACTGTGATCAATAAATTTACATCCACTTTTACATAAATATAGATAAAACACTTTTTTAAATATAATACAAAAATTACACTTAAGGGCAACTCTTCAATACATTAATGGAAAAGATATTTATTTTAAATTGATGTGCTTCCCTTCAGAATTATTTATCATTTTGTTCCTAAGATAGTATTTTATCTACATTTGTATCAAAATTAGTATAGATTTATACATCACACTGTATGCACTTTTTATACGATATCCATTCTTCAATTTGGACCTTTCTAGTCCATTTAACAAAAAGGAAAGATAGGTAAATAATAAATAAAGAAGCTGTGTAGTGGAATTTGTCATTTTTTTAAATATTTTTCTATTGCTATGTTTTATTCAAACATTTAAATCAACTTAAAATATTAATTAAATTAGTTTTTAGTGCTGTTTAATTGATAAATACAGTTTTCATAATGAATACTTTCAGATCAGACACCTTCAAATGTTATTTTGAATGAGTTTACTGTTAATGTTTGACATGAAATGTAAAATAAATCCATTTGTTTAAAATTCTCTGACATGTTATTGGCATTTTTTCATTCTGGTCAACTCTTTGTATTAAAAAGATACCATACTTAAAAAAATATTTTAGCTTTGCTTTTCAGATGACAATAATATTTTAAGAAAAACTCTTTTTTTTTTTTCAAAATAATCTTAGAAAGTCCACCACTGATCATATCATGTACTTTATTTAATGTAATGTTGATATTAATATTCAATGCAAAACGCTGATGTATATATGCACCCACCAGCCAGTTTAGGCAAGAGTGTCTTTTTAGATTTTGCTTCGAGGGGGGGGGGGGCAGTATTCTTTTGTTGGATATAGTAAATCTAGAATTTTTTTTTTTCACATTCATTTTTCATACATATTTTCAAAGTAATATTTTTATAGTTCTATTATCAAATAATAATGTGTGCAATTATTTTTTTTTTTTGTCTAATTTTTTGAGGGTTTTTTTCCAAAATTTTTATTTAAAATTTCATTATCTGAATAGAGATTTATTTCGTATTTAGAAAAGGTCATTTTTTGTAATGATACCAAATTGTAAAACGGTGCAAATAATATTTCCTTTCAATTAAAAATGTATATACATATGACTATTAAAGCAGAAATAAATATTTAAAATAATAATTAAATAATCACGTGTTAAAAACAGTAAATGGGGAAAATTATGTCATAAAAAATATATTTACACGTGAATATTAAAAAGAAGAATAAAACTTTATATTAATAATCAAATTATTGCGTGTTAAAACCAGTAAATGGGAAAAATTATGCCATATTTAAAATGTTTAAATAATAATATTGACAAAAAGTTTCAATTAAAAAATATTTATCTTTCAATTAAAAAATGTATTTTTTGTGTGAATATTAGAGAGAGAAAGAAAACTTTGGTGAAAATTACATCATATTGAAAATTATGTAATTTATAACAATTTTATTATAACGTCACTATAAAATTCTGGGAGGCAGCAACATTACTTACTTAGCTATTTTATACAAGCTGATTTTTAAATGTACATTTGCTCTTATTTAATCAATCATAAAAACAGCTATCAGCTATTATGACAGTAGTTTATTCAGCCTTAAAATCCTCCAGTCAAAGGGAAATGAAAGGAAACCCGATTATAGAAGATCACCACTGGTCATTTAATTGCAATTAAACCTTCTGTAATCTTTTTAAAACAGGAAATCAGTATGTTTTTAGAGTCTGTGGTGTCTGAAGTGGAGTTGGCGAACATAGCTCACATGGGCCTCTAGTAATGATGGTTTAAAAAGGTCTGAAATTCAAAGGGTGCAATTGCCTTACCCTGCTCTTCCTAAATAATGCCTCTGGTTCAGGCATCATATGAATAAAAACTTCGAAATTAATTTATCAATTTTAACTAATTTATGTTAGTTTGTGAAGTTAAAATTCCACTGATACTCTCATATAGCCCACAAAATTTGTTTTTGTTAGACTTACCTTTAAAAAGAAAAACTGTTATCTAGCAAAATTAAATAGCATAAGATATTAGTTAGTACTTATTAGTGTCATCATCTGGTGGATTTGTGCTGGCAGAAGACAGTCATGGCCCCTCGCTGGATTTTGAAATTTTAAGTAAATTTTCTTTAAATCTGATGATTTTGGAAAGGGGGGGGGGAGTAAAAATTATTCTTTCCTAGTAACTTGAAATAATTAAACCTCTAAGTGTTTGAGCTATATCTCTCTAATTCTTAAAATTAACTTAATTTGGCTTAAAACAAAAAATGTAATTATATTTTAAGGTATATATATATATATACAGTAATACAATTTGTGTACAAACAGCCCCAATTATACGTCTTTCAGGGGACCGTTCTAAATCGACATATAACTGAGAAAGACATAATTGAAATTGCAGTTTCCTAAGGTGTAAAACCTTCAATTGTAGAAATATAATGCTGTAATCACACAAATGTAATTTTGATATAATTTTTGGTTGTTTAAAATGCACTATATAGTGAAAAAAAGTTAAGACATTGAAAAATTTATTAAATAATTATTTCTATAATTAAAAAATAAAAGTGGGAATTATCAAACCTTATCAGTTGCACACCTTGAATTACACTTTTTTTATTCCATTATCAGACGTTCAAACAGATTTTAAATAAACTAATCTTGAATTGTCATCTGACATATGGAGTTCCTGGAATGTTTTGTCACTAGTATTCAGAGGGAAAAAAGGGGTTCTAAGTGTGTTCAGTGCACCAACTGTCCATTCTTTTCGTCCCACCCCCTCCACAGGCTGCCCTGAGAAATAACCCCTCTAGCAGTCATATATGTTCTTTGTCTTTCATTTTTCTCCAAATATTGCTAGTAGGGAAAAAAAACAAAAAGACGCTGAGGGGGAAAAATTCTGAGAAAATGGATTATGGCATGAAAGAAACGACATTATGTGTCGTATAAATGAAAATTACAACACTAAAATACACAAGGATAAATCGGGACTGCAACTGAAATTAATAATAAATGTAAAAGACATATAAATGAGAAACATATAAATGGTGCTTTACTGTATATCTGTATATACATGGTATGAAGGGATACAAAAAGTATTTTTGTATCAAAATGTTTAAGAAAATAGATGTTAATCTGAATTTTATAATCATTTTTATGAAAATGTAGGAAAATCCTCAGACTGCTGTATTTAGGACGTGTGCATTTTGTTACCAGCATTTCAGTCTTTGCTTTATTTAATTGGTGATTTATTTGATTAAATAAGGTAAAGATTACTGTTCTGAAATACTGGTGACAAAGTGCCTGTATTATACAGCCCTTCCTCTGACTGTCAAAAGATTAAATACTAAGAGGAAAATTATGCTTGATAATAAAAATAAAACTTGCCTCTCCCTGTATTTTGTGTTGCTGTCACTTCCTCATGTGATGCTAAAAATATTTTATAATTATATGATTTTGATTCATTTTTAACAATTATTTATTTTATTAGGTATTTTCTATGCTGCAGAAGATTTGGACTTTGAAACAACACCAAAATACCAACTGACATTAAGAGCAACAGATGCTGTGAGTGGCATATATTCTGATGTCCAAGTAATAATTAATATTGAAGATGTCAATGATAATCCACCAATGTTTAGCCAACCATCCTATAATACAACAGTCACAGAAGCTACAAGATTCGGTACTCCGATCCTCCAAGTCCGAGCTACTGATCGAGACACTGTAGCATCCCAACAAATTCAATTCCATATTGTAGGCAATGCTTCATCCCATTTTCAAGTTGATCCTTCAGATGGAACTATTTTTATTAAGCAACCTTTAGATCATGAAACAAAGAAAGAGCATTATTTTACTGTCATGGCAACTGATGGTGGACATCCTGTTTTAAATTCATCTGCTCATGTGTGGATTGGTGTTGCAGACATGAATGATAACCCTCCAGAATTTGAACATAGGTTTTATAAATGCACAGTTAACCAAGAAGTCAAGAGAGGACAATTCATTGCTATGGTGATAGCTTCAGACCCTGATTCATCAGACGAGTCTAAGTTAGAATATAATATTATCGATGGCAATGAAATGCAGTCTTTTTCTATTAACAGGCACACTGGTAAATTTGATTTTTATATTTTAATGTACTTTCATTGTTAATGTATTGATTTTTTTTTAGCAATGTAAAATAATATTATTTATTTAAAATAAAATATTGTATGCTATATATTAAAATAAGTTATTTTGTTAGGAATTTCTGTATTTTTTATTTAATGTGAAATAGAAAATATTAATTGAAGATGATTTTTTAAAAATATAATTTAACAACCTGTACCTGTATCTTATTTCAGAAAAAAAAAAACTACAAAATAGTATAGTTTTCTTATGTATGAAATGCATGTTTGCATCTTCAGCTTTCCCAATAATATGCACAGTTATTAACTTAATAAATATCATAATTATTCACACCAAGCTATTAAAAATGGAATTAATTTGTTGTAATGAAAATAGAAAGTCATGTCTTAGAAAATACAATACAATTAGCTTTTTCAAAAAAGTAAATGAAATGTATTTAAACTTAGCTTTTAAAAACTTTTTGTTAAAAAAATTATATTATGCCTTTAAAAAAATTATCTAAAGCTATTATTTGAGAAAATCTACATTTAAATTCAAAATAATAATTAGTAGATATTATTTTAATCCAACTGTTAGGATGGTTGCTCCATTTTTAATATTTTAAAAGTATGTTTTACTATAAAGTATTATTATTATTTATAAATATTTTATATTGTATTTTCAAATAAATTCTAAATTCTTTAGAAAAACTGTAAAAATATGCATAAATATAATTTATGTTATTATTATTATTTTTAATCTTTCCAGGCATCATCACTATAACAAATCTACACCAATTTAATTTTGAAAAGAGCTATATTCTTAATGTTTCTGTCACTGATGGGGTTCATTCATCCTATACAAATGTGTATGTAAATATTCAAGGAGCCAATAATCATTCTCCCCATTTTTCTCATAATGTTTATCTTGTTGCCTTACCTGAGAACACTCCCCCTGGAAAACTCATTGCCACAATTTCAGCTGTTGATGACGATATTGGAAATTATGGCCAGTTTACTTATTCAATTGAAAGCAAACATTACCGAAACTGGTTTCAAATTAATTCAGAGACTGGTAAGATATATATTTTTGCTTTGCTCAGTTATATTTATGATTTATTACTCATATGATATTTTTGTTTTGCTCAGTTATATTTATAATTTATTACTTATATTGTAATGTAAATAATTTGGGCTACTAATTTGTGTGTTTAAATAAAAGATAAAAAGAGTCATTATGCACTTAACTAGAGAAATAGAGAATATTCTAAGTGCATTGTGAATCACAAAAACTCACATTATAAATTAACTGCCTAATTCTTTACAGTCATTAGTGAATAAGTTAAGAAAGCTTAAATAATAATAATATTTCTTACCTGAAGATTTGTAATTCTTGATGGAAAAATGAAGAAACAGAATGGCTGAACAAATACACATTTATTGACTTTCAAAATTGGAAGGGAGGAAAGATTTGAGAATATCCACAGATGGTCACAACATCTTTGATAGGAAAATTCCTTTAAATTGAGTTCTTGAAAAACAACTTTAAATCTTTAAACTATTTCAAATGAAGCAGCACAGGTAATATAAAAATTAGGGCATGACAACTTGCCCACATTGCTCATAGAAAGTAATAGTGACTTTAGATGTCTCCAAATTCGGCATTTCGAAAGATCACATTGGAGGTTTGCTTTTGGCGGAATAAATCTGTGCTTCAATTTTGCATTGTGACAACAGCTCATCAACAAGAATTCTGAATATATTTTAACGAATTTTGAATATAAACCAAACATACGGGGTTAACAAAGTTATAAAACGTAACAATTTAAATTGATTAGGTAATTAAAATTATGACCTACCCCCAAAAAATCATATTAGAAAACTGCAATTAAAAATAGAATTTTGATTCGCAAACTGAAAGGAAAGAAATCATACTTTTTTAGAAGGAAGAGCTAAACATGACACTCTCCACTCAGAGAATAAAACTGCTCCAAATGGCATATCTGCATTTCAAATGAAAGCAAGCGCTAAGAGGGAATGGATCTCTGTAGAAGTCAGATCCAATGAAGTGTTCCTTGAACTGATGTAAGGCTTAACGAAGATGTGGCAGTCAGAAAGAAAGCTGAATAGCAGTCGCACTGAAAACAAATCGAAAAATACTGCATTAAAAAAGAACTGTGAGATTTTTCTCACAGCATCATAACAGATACATTTTTTCAGGGAAAAGCTTATGTTCGTATTAATTTTAAAGTTATATTTTTTAAATTAAAAAAATGACAAGAGCCATTATGTGTAGTAATGGTTGCTCTTATTTTTTTATTTATTAATATTTTTATGAAAAGGTACCTAATAATTTTTTTAGAAATATAGCTGTATACACTGCTTGTGATAAGTGAAGTGGTTTTATTTATTTATTTATTTTTAAATAGTCTATATGAGTAATTCTTTATGGTTATGCAGTGATTTTCTTTCTTGCTATTCATGTCTGATATGCTTAAGGCTGCTAATCACTCAGCTTCCGAGTTCTCCTCGGTAATGTTTAAGTCTATGTGCATTTGATGCATTCGTATATTTAAAATATCTCCACGGGAAATCAATATTTTTACCTTCTTTTTTTTACCCTTCTTAAAGGATGTCTCTTTTTTCCTTAGTTTTCAAAATATTTCTAAAATATATACAGTACAGAACCATTTATCCGGAATGGTTGGGATCAGATGCATTTTGGATAACTGGTTTTCCCAGTTAACTGGTTGGGCATTAAAGCAGCATCCATTTGATAAGTTTTATGGAATATATCTGGTTGTGGCATTATTTCTGATTTTAAATTATTAGATTACTTGGATTAAAAATCAGATGTAAGAAAGATTAAAAGTTACCCAGAGTTTGAAAGGTGGTAATTTATGGGAATCCCTTGGGAACAAAAATTCTTCTGTTTCCTCTACATAAAAATTAAAACATCTAAAATACAACTAAATATGTTTCCATTTCAAGTACTAGATGTTGACATCAAATTATACATTTGTTTCAAGCAGTGCATATGTCAAACTGGCAGTGTATGACACTTTTTTCTACAGATTCTGAAATAAGTATTAGTAGAAATATCATTCTGGATAACTGGCTTTCCGGTTAACTGGTTTCTGGATAAATGGTTCCATACTGTATTTAATTTTACATGAAGTGTTAAAATCTTACTCGCAATTTGTCAGCTTTTAACACATGAAATATTAAATTAAGCACAAATTTTAGAAAAGTTTTGAGAACTAAGGAAAAAAGAGACATCTTTTAAGGAGAGTGCTTAGAAAAACCCAATTAAAAACATTAACTTCCTGAGGAGATATTTTAAATGTACGAATGCATCTCATCCCCATAGGCTTAGCATTAGAGAGTTGAATTCGGAAGCTGAGTGACAAGCAGCCTTAACTAATATTAAGGTTTTTTTAATCGTATTATTACTGCAGGGTTTATATATCCTCCTGAGATCCAAACAAAATGTAATGCATAATTTTTTTTTTTTTTAATATGAGTTTTTTTCAACAAATAGGCATCAAAAATGACGTTTTTAAAGAAATTAATAAATTTCAATTTTTTAATTTCGTTTTACAGCACACCCATCTAAACGGATGTTCAAACCATAACTCGCTTTAAAGTACTGAAAAAAATGCGAGAAGTATGGGAAAGAATAGAATTTATTATAAAGAACATAAGGCAAGTATTAACATCTGATTTAAAATTGCAAAATAAAAATAGTTTAAACAAATTAAAATAACATAAAACAAAAATTACCATCAGAACGTAGAATTCCAACTTGACTCATTTATTACGCCATTTTGTAAACAAAGTAGTTACCATTGCCAAAATCCAAAAGCTGAATGTTGATTTTTGATTCATACATTACCAAAACCAACTGGTTTTAGGTTGCCACAATGAAATTTAACGCAATAGAAGGAGAAAGCAAAACATCCATTTAAATGGATGCCAGGTCTCAGGAGGATATATATAAATTATAGACATTTTAGAATTCATATGCTTATTGATTTTTATTTCAATTTTCAGGAGAGGTTTTTACTAAAGCTAATATAGATCGAGAAGAAAACAAACTTTGTGAAATTGTTGTTTCTGCTGTTGATTCTGGGGGACGGTGTGGCTATGCAATTGTTAGGGTGACCGTAACTGATGAAAATGACAATATACCTGAGTTTTCTGTTTCAGAATACACTGTTACCATTCCTGTTAATATGACTGTTGGAACTACTATATTAAAAGTAAATACTTTTTCCCTACTTCTTTAAATAACATATCTTTTTTCAGATTTTATTAATTAATTGCATTTTCTTAATATATTTTGACTGCACATGTCTTTTGACAAGTTACAGATGCACATGACACTACATTCATATATTTAAAATGCATTGGTCTTTCATTGAAAAGGATAACTTAAAAATATATACATCTTGTTAGATGTAAGTTTGTCTATGGATGGTAATTTTATGATTTTCATAATAATACTGGATGCAAAAGTTATGGTTTTCATTATAATTATCATTATTAAAACTAAAAGATCAAACCTGGCTTCCTGTATTACGGAACATAAGTAAAAATGATTTTTTTTTATTATTATTGAAAACATTAATAGATTTTTTACATTTAAAAATTCTTATAGATTACCCACACAAAAAAGCATTTTTATATGAAAAATACTAATAATGTATTCAAAAATAAGTTTTGACACTTTTTTAAAGCGATACTTTCATATTAGCTGCATGGCAGAGGAAATTGCAGCTAAAGAAATTGCCAAAGGTTTTGGTAGTACTTACTGCAGCCTTTTTGATTCTGGTAATTTCAGTGGTTTAAACACATAGTTCAATTATATGTCTGTTAAATTTGTGTTTCATTTACATTATTTTATTAATTTATTTATTGGTGAAGTTTTAAAATTTCATTATGGAATATATTAGCCAGAAACAAACGCTGAACTGTTTATATTGTTTTAAGTGTAAGTGGGTTAATCTTTTAGAATTGGTCTACACTCTATAGATTTTTAAAAAATCCTGTTTGAAAATTATTTTAAAAACATAAAAAATTAGTGAAAGAGATACAGTTTTCAAACAAATTGCATTTGACAGAAAAAAAATTTCTCCTATCCGATGATGTAAAAATTGAAATAGGTTGATTTCAGTAGAATTATTGAATATTTTACACAAAGTTAAATTGTATGTATAATCTTTTTTAGATTAACCTATCAATTTAAATGTACTTTTTTAAAGTTTTAGTAATGTTTGCTGTTTTTTTGTTTTTCATAATTCATTATTATATATTAAATTATAAGTTAAATAAAGTTTTGTTTTTTTTTTCGGTGTGGGCAGGAGTGTTTTCGTGTTTGTATATTAATTATTTACAATAATCCTCACTTTAAATATTACAGGTCCATGCTACAGATAGTGATGATAGTTTTTCAGCTGCTATTGATTATTCTCTATACAAATCAAACAATAGTATTATATCTGAATTATTTGGAATTACTCATGATACTGGAGAAGTTTATCTTAGAAAAACAAATATCAGTCACGGTAAATGTCTTCTTATAACCTTTCTTTCTTTTCTTTTAAATTAAATTTAATAAAAATTTAAAAAAGAAGATTAATATATACTCTGTATATCTATTTTATGTATAATTTATTAAAGTTTTGTTTTTTTCTGAGAAAAAAGTATTTATAGAATTAATAATGAAAATTTATTTAATAAACTTACAATTATTAGTATCTTTTAAAAGCTTTACTTGAAGTTTGAGTAACTGAAAAGATTTTATAAAAATTAATTTTATGTGCTTTTTCAGATTACATGAAAAAATTGTTGTAACCTCATTTTTTTTTCCTTGAGGAATATGCATATAATTAAATCATGCAAAACTAGTATTTAAATAAATTTGCAGATATTAGTTTTTTTTTTTTCAATTTTACTAGATATTTAAAAGTTTTAAAAAAATAATAAAATTTATGATTTTGAATAAAAATGCTTAGCAGGTTATTATAAAAAAAATTTAAGAGAAAGAAAATATCTATTGAGCAAAATCATGCAAAATTTGTAAATTAAACATAAACTTACCATTATTATAAAATACTTTGTATCTGTATGTGATATCCAAGTTATTAAAAAAATAATAATAAAAGTTAATTTTGTATAAATATTATCTCTTGAATTATATATTGATAGAGTTCTTTTCCTTTTTAGAAAATTATGGATACCAGTTCTTTATCTTAGCTAAAGATCATGGAGTTCCTTCTTTAGAAACAGTTATTCCAGTTAATGCTATTTTCATAAATCCTAAAGAAGATTATCCAAAATTTGAACATTTTAAATATGATTTCTTCATTTCTGAAACATCCTCTATCAGCACTATTATATCTTTTGTCAATGCTTCTTGTTCAAGACCTTTAAGTTATTCATTCACTCCTGCCCCTAAAGGATCCAGTGCAGAAGTATATATGTCAAAATTCAGCATTGACAAACATGGAAGTATTATGTTGCTATCTGAAGTTGACAGGGAACAGCAGTCTGTTTATCATTTAAATGTCAGAGCTACAACTATTGATCTTCCAACAAGGGTATCATGCGTAGATGTCTCCATCTTTGTTGTAGATGCCAATGATAATGACCCGATATTTGATTCTGATGTCTATTCCATAACAGTTGCAGAAAATATTGAACCTGGAGCTACTATTTTGAAAGTTTCTGCATCAGATGCTGACAACAGTGATAATGGTTTTGTTTCATACCATTTTGGTCCTGAAACTGATAACATCGCAAATATTTTTCACATTGACCCCATATCTGGCTGGATTTCTACCATGGTTTCACTAGATAGAGAAGAAAATTCCTTTTATAATTTCTCTGTTGTAGCCTTTGATCGTGGGCAACCACGAAGAATGGCTACTACGTGGGTTAATATCAAACTCAGAGATTATAATGATAACCCTCCTGTTTTTAAAACCCAACACTACAACGGTGAAGTTAAAGAAGATGCTCCCCTTCAAACTGTTGTTCTAAGTCTTATGGTCGAAGACAAGGATGAAGAAAAGAACAATGTTGATTTTTATATTATAGAAGGAGATCTGCAAGGGCAGTTTACTGTTGAAAAGTCTGGCAAAATAGTTGTTCAGAAACCACTTGATAGAGAAATTATTTCTAGTTACCAATTAACAGTCCTTGTTACTGATGGAAAATTTGTTTCCAAAACTTGGGTTTCTATAGAAGTTTTAGATGTAAATGATAATCCACCTATTTGTTTAAAGGTAAATATGTTTATGAATTCCTTGTTTTATTTATTTATTTTATTATTGGCCTTTTTTTAAACTAAGTTTCTAAACTTTTACTTCATAAATTATAAAACACCTTTGAATTAATATTTTAATGATTATTGAGGATTTAAAAATCCATCTTAGAAGTTGTTAAAATATGCTGTTTCCAACCATCCAAAACCAATATTGTTTTCTATGATATATGAATATTTATAAAACTTAAAATATACAGGATGCCTCAAGTCCATTCACATTTCCAAAATTCATAAAAAAATTAAGGAATTGTCATGTCAGAGTGCAGTTTGCACCACAAGATTTGGCTAAGTGTTGAAGTTTTTGTGACACCCCCCCCCCCCCAAAAAAAAAAAAGTTCAAATTTTCTTTGAACAATTTTTGGCTGCAAAAATTCCAATCATTTGCTAATTCTTAAAGTTCAAACTCTAACTCCAGTACGGCAATTTAATTTTTATGAATTTTTTAAATGTTGACTTACTTAAAAATCTCTTAAAACTATATTTTTCCTATTTCCTCAAAAATATCTGACTTTTTGACATGCCTTATGGTGCAAACTGCACTCTGATAACATTTTTTTTTTAAATATAAATTTGAATGGACTTATAGGATAATCAATGCATCTAAATAATTGAAGTTCTTCTCTGTTACGTTATTATAATACATGTCAATTTTTACTATAAATTTGTTTTTTATTTTTATTTCATAGACCAAATATACTGAAATGGTGTCAGAAAGCATTCCTCTTCAGACCTACATTTTAACTGTAGAAGCCACTGACATAGATAGTTATGAAAATTCACGTTTATATTTCTATTTATCTGGTGATGGCCACCAAGATTTTGCTATTGATCCAGTTACAGGTACATACATCTCATTTGTGAATTTAAGTTAAACTACTTGTCTTGTATAAATTATCAATTGAATTATTTGCAATATGCATCAATTATTTTTATTATTATTGTATTTATTTATTCAAAGTAATACTTTTGGATAAACAACTATTACATAATTTTCTAAATATTTATTATTTTGATAATTATTATTTTTCATATTTGATAAAATGATTATTAATAAATTAAAGGACTGTTACATCTTGAAATATAACAATACACATATAATAAAAAGGTTTAGTTAAGTATGACTCCAGGGTTGAAGTATGATCCTGATGATGGCCACAAAGTGGTTGAAACTTGTCGGTTTTTGATTTCTAAAATTTTATTTTTAATCTTTCGAAAGTTTTTACCTTTTGTGTATATGTCTTAAAGCAAACCTTTTTATTATATGTGTTATTGTTAAAATGATTATTATTAAGTTCTACATATACTTAGGTGTGATGCTTACCTGCAACTCAATCCACTTTTATTCATCAAAAATACTGAAATTTTAACACAGAAACTACAAATCTTATGGATTTTTCCTTGAAATTACAAAATCTGGAAACAGTTATGTTTTTTCAATATTTTTTTTATTAATATTTTTATAGTTGTGAAATTACCTTCACTTGAAAAAAATTTTGTTGATATCATACAAAGAAATTGGAGCATTTTATTTTGTTTATACTTTTATTAACACATGAGTAATAAGAAATATTTTATCTTCCTCAAATTTAACTGAATGAATCAGAGTATGAGTTGATTCAAAACGCTACTTACATTTTATTATTGATGATTTTGTAAAATTTATAATGGAAACTGTTGAATGATTTGAGAGTGAAGGATTTTCTGTCATTTTATATAGATAGCTTCCGCCACTAAGTTTGTTTTGTATATATTACACTTTCCAAGTTGTTGGTATGTGGTAATTATTTTAGTTCTTTTTCTGTATATTTGACTGCTAAAACTATTTATGACTAAAGTTTTAAAATAGCTACTTAAAGAATTTTCAATGCATCATAATTGTTTCATCAAATTAAATGCATGGAAATTAATTGGAAAGTGCTCCTTGTTGATAAACAGTCTATGTTTCAAATTTATTTTTCTTTCTTTCATATTTTTATACAATCCAGATTTTTCTGCCCTTGATTATTTTCCATTTTCACTTACAATTATTTTGTTATATATTTTGCTATTATTCTATTCATATAAAAAATAAATATTTTTTTATTTTCTTAAATAATGTGGCTATTTTCCTTTCATAGGTCAGCTTAAAACTGCTCAACAAATTGATCGCGAAATTAGGTCTAAGTACATATTAGAAGCTCATGTTCAAGATGAAGGCCACTCTGATTGGGAGTGCACTTCTGTGATTGAGGTTCTTCTTAGTGATGTAAATGATAATGCACCTGAATTTGCTCAAGAATTATATTCAGTAGATATACCCGAAGATTCAGATGTGGGTACTTTGATAACTAAAGTTCATGCTACAGATAGAGATATTGGTAATTATATTTTTTCCTTGCAGTATATAAATGAATTCCTTATAATATGGACAAGAATACCAAACTAGCCTCAAATTTGCTTATACTGTTTATTGCAGTTGCATTTATAATTTTTGGAAAGGAAACGTAATTGTATTTTGCAAATTATTATTTTTAGATTCAGTTTATTTTTTTAATAATCATATTGTAGTTGCAGTTAAAAATTTTAAATGTGACAACTTTTGTATCTTTTATGTATCTATGTAAATTTTTGCACACTGCTTCCAAATAAAAAAATAATAATAATAAACAGCACTTTTACATTGCAAAAAAGTATTTGCAAGTTTCCTTCTAATAAATACCAAGTGATTGAATTATCAGTTTGATCAGAATAAACACAAAATGACACAAGTACAATTACAATTTAGTTTCACTGCGTGTGATAGATGTGTATTAAAATAACATGATTAAAGACATTTGTTATCAATCTTTTTCAGATATTATATTCAATATTTAAAAAATAAAATAAATTCTTTTTTTCATACTATACTAGATAAAATTTTATTGTGAAACCAATATTGCAATCTAGCCCTTTAAATTTAAACATTATTTTACTTTTCTGAACCTTTTTACATCTCAACTAATTAAGTTCACCTATTTAATATATAACAAATGGCAGTAGATATTAGGTACTGAATATATATATTTTTTAAAGAGATGCTTAATTCTATGAAATATTATGCATTTAAATTTTAAGAGTGTCAAAAATTCTCATAAGAATTGAAAAATCTGAAGAATTATTATAAAATAAATTAATTAAAACTTAAACGGGCTTTAACCATCAGTATTTTGGCCCTTATAAATAAAACGCTGTATAAATAATTTTTCATGTTGTTTTAAATTCCTATATAAAACATTCCATGTGTATTAATTGTTCCTTAAAGTAGCCCAACTCTATAACTCTACACAAGCCATATGTCATTGAAATAATAAAACTGAATTGTATATAGTTTTCATCTAATGTTGAGAAAAATAGAGGCACAATTCTTTAGAAGAATGTTAACTTCCTTACCATTAATAGATGCAGGTTTCCCTTTCATTAATATCTTCCAACTTTTTACACCAAGACCATTGTTTATCATAAATATCCGTATCTGATTGTTAAAATCCCCAAAATATTCTTCAAATATTGACTTAATCTTGATTTAAATAATACAAAATTAATATTTTTATCTTCTATTTTTTAATGTCCAAATGTTTCAGTAAAATAAGTGAAACAGTATTTTATAAAGTAACAAGCTATTTCTTATTTCCTTGTACTTTTATTTTGCAGGAATTAACCGAATGATCAGTTACTTCCTTGTTGAATCTGCCCAAAGTCATTTTAGAATAGATGAAACTACAGGAATCATAAGTCTTAACAAGCCTGTTGATCGCGAAGAAGTAGCTATGTATAATTTAACAGTTCAAGCTAGTGATCATGGCATACCAAGACTTTCAACACTTTGTACTCTCCTTGTATTGCTGCAAGATGTAAATGATAATCCTCCTGAATTCACTTCTAAATATTACTTTGCAGTTGTTCCTGAAACTGCTGCTGTAGGCACTGAAATTTTAAAAGTTACTGCAACAAGCAGAGATAGTGGTGTTAATGCAGAAATAGCATATAGTATTATTAAGTCTCCCAAATCTGAAGTATTTTCCATCCACCCTAAATTAGGTAATAATTTTAGGAGTTTTATTTGTGTTTCTTTGAATTGAATCTGTGCTGGATATTTTAATAGGTTTTGATTCATTTAAACAAATATATCTTTTTATATTTTTTCTTAAATATTCTGAATTACAAATACTACCACAATATTTTATAAGAAACGTGACTTTTTGTGACAACTCAAAATCAGATACTTCATTTAATTTATTATAAATATACTTATGTTATTTAATTAATGATTAAAAAAAAGGAAGAAAAACAGCATTAATACAATAAAGATGCAAAACATATCTTACATTCCCAAAGAATAAAAATGAAATTCAAACAATATGTAGGTTGTAGGTTAATTAAGAAATCCAGCTCTTTGCAAAGAGCCTACACACTTTGCAAACAGCCAAACTAACTGGGGAAACAGCTGCTATTTTTCAATCAGACAGATATTTTTCAGTCTTAATGTAATAAGCCTATGGTACTTCAGGCTAAATAGGAAATGACCAGCTGTTTACCAATCGGTCCCTTTTTTTTTTTTTCCCAGGCTCATTGTAATGAGCCTATGAAGTTTTAGGCTAATTAGAAAATAGTGAAATTTTCCCAAATGAATGCAAAAAGGGCCCAAGTCGGGAGTCAAACCCAAGACCTTTGGCTTAAATTACCAATGCTCTGCCTATTGAGCTACCCGACCAGCAACTTGCCAAAACATTTCCCTCAGATAACCTTATTGGCAATAACATCTGGTCTGCTATGTATGCAGTTCAACAGAATATACTGCAGGTAATGAAACTCCATTAAACTATGGATACATAGATACACTTTATTATTTTTAACTCAATTGTACTGATTGGTAAATATATTACAGATAAAAAAATTCTAACTGAGGGGGGAAATGTCCAGTCCGGGAATTAAATGCGAGACCTTTGGCTTAAGTTACCAATTCTCTGCCTATTGAGCTACCTCGACCAACAATTGGCCAACACATTTCACTCAGATAACCTTATTGACAATAGCATTTGGTCTGCTATGTACAAGGCCATAGCCAGAAAAATATTTCGGAGGTGGATTTAGGACCATGAATTTTAATCTTGACTTATTTTAGATTTGTTTTTTACTAACTGAATAGAGGCAAGTGTCAGGGCCAAAACTAAAGGGGGGGGGGGGGGGCAGAACAAAGGGGTGCCAAATGAAGGATTATACCTGTGGAATGGATTGTTTTCTTCTGAAGGACTAATAGCTTACATTATAAAAAAAAAAAAAAAAAAAAAAAAAAAATTGGCCATTTTTTTCCCTATTCTGGCCAGAAAATCAGAGTTCTAACTTTTTACGGCTGCTCTTTCATCTTCACCTAACACTTCATTTAAAATGGCTGTTTCATAATAATGGAAGCCATCAGTCCATCAGAAGAAAATAACTCGGTTAAAGCAGAAACTCGGTTAAGCGGGACTCAGATAATCAGGACTCTATGGTATATTTCATTTTAAAAAGGATCTTTAGAATATTTTTATTGGTGTTCAGAGGAAAGTCATGACCCCCGTGACCTCCCTTTTGGATCCGCCATTGTAGATTACATAGTTCAGTATTACATATTTTATTATTACATATTTTAAATTTTAAAATAAGTCAGATATTAAAAAATTCATAAAATTCTCTTTGTAAATATATTTTGTGGAAGAGGGGGGGGGGGCACCAAAATCCGCTTGCCCCGGGTGCAAAAAAGGCTAGTTTCAACCCTGGTGAGTGTTAAGAGTTTAATTAAGTTTTATTGGGAATTCAAATAATTCCATAATATAATTCCAAAAGAAACTTTAAGCCTTTTTCATTGCAAATAAAATTATATTCTCATTTAGATACTTCTATGGTGACGTATTGATGTTAGTGTCAACCAAATTAATATTTGATATTTTTTACATATGATTTTAAATATTTTATTGCTAAAAATGTCTTTCCATTAGCATACATCGGAACAACAATGTGGATATTTAAAATGAATGCATAGCGTTTTTCAAGAATTTGGGCTAAACAAGTTTGACTGTTGTAATCATTTTATTTTAACAGCGCTAACATTCTGCTTTTACAGAGTCCCATTCTAAAAAATTCGAATGAACTTTAAAGATTTCTTTAAAATTGCATTTATTTTTTCAACATACTAACAGAATAAAAAAATAAAGATATGCTAGTGTTGAACTTTGATTTTTGAATCTTGACTACAGTTGATTTTCAAATTTTGCCCGTCTTTACTAGTAGTTAATGACATATTTATAGTCATCCCTACAAAAATTTTGGAGGGGATCCAACCCTGGTGATCCCCCCCATTGGCCATGGCTATGTAGATAGTCAACAGAATATGCTGTTGGTAATGGAACCCCATTAAATGATGGATATGCAGATACACTTTATTTTTAACTTAATCATGACTGAGATAAAAATAATAAAGTTTCCAACAGGTACCTTTTGGCTGTCTCTTTAGAACACAGTATATTTAGACAGACAAATATCTATCTTTACTATTATAGATGCGTGGGAAGGGGGCTTGCAAAACATACCCTTAAAATAAAGTATTTATTAATCTTAATTATTCATTGAGTGCATACAAAAATCTGCTAACGTTTAATCTTAATTATTAATCATGCACATAAATCAAATCTGTCAATAAAGCAATTTTCTTATATTTTTTATAATCTTTCATTCAGAAACCCGTGTCTCTATGTAATACTGGGTAAAAACTAAAAATTTACTTCATCTACAAATTTTTTGTATACTTCTGAGCAGGGTATTTGCACATAATACAGTCAAACCTCATTAACACGAACACGCTTAACGTGAATTACTTTTAACATGAATTGTTTTCACAGTCCCCTATAAAAACGAATACAAAGATTTGATACTGATAACATGAATTGCTGTTAACATGAACAAGACTTTGATTCCCCTTGAGGTTCATGTTAACGAGGTTCGACTGTATACTCTTAAAATAAAAATAAAGCATTTGCTAATCTTAGACACTCCAAGCATAAATCCAATTTGCCAATGAGATAATTTTTTTATACATTTTTTAATAAACATTTTTAAAGTTCCCACCTTTTTTTTAAATACTAAAATTATGCTAACTTAAATATACAAACATTCACTATCACTTTCACTTATTGCAATAAGACTGCATAAAGCCAGGCTGTTTGGACAGTTGGTCCTTTTCTAATTATCCTAAAACTGCAAAGATTTATTTGTATGAGCCTGGAAAAAAAAAAAAAAAAAGCAAGCTGATTGACAAACAATTGGTCTTTTCCTAATTAGCCTGAAGCTACATAGTCTCATTGCAATAAACTTGAAAAATATCAGGCTGATTGGAAATTGGCAGATAACTGACTCAGCTTGACTGTTTACAAAGAGCCATATTTCTCAATTAACCTACAACATAATTGTAAAAATACCAGCAATTTTTCTGTTACAAATAGCAAAGAAAAAAATGAGATGAAGCTGTTTCCATATATAATACATGTTTATATTTACCAATCTCTGCTTTTTTTTTTTTTTAATATAAAAAAACATACTTTGACCCAGAAAATGTAATTAAATGGATCTTGCTTCTGTGTGTTAGGCATTTAAAATTTACTTTATTTCACTCTTTAAATAAAATTTCTGGTTAAAAGCATGTTCTTTTGATTTTTAAAAAGCTAGGGGTTGATAAGTATGCATGTGTATAATGTTTAGCAATAAATATTATGTTTTTTGATATTTCATAGGGCAAATCAAATGCAATTATAATGTTAAATGTTAAAGACAGTAGATAGCAGACAAATTCTTAATGTGATACCTATTTACATGCTTCCTTTTTAAATATTTTTTATAGACTAAGTTTAAAATTTCATTGACTTTTTTTTATTAGGACTTTGACTTTTATTTAT
Source organism: Maratus speciosus (assembly GCA_963932465.1). NCBI lineage: Eukaryota > Metazoa > Arthropoda > Arachnida > Araneae > Salticidae > Maratus > Maratus speciosus. Next base: position 450,505,265 of record OZ010789.1, read on the forward strand.
TACATATCTTGCCATTTGTAAATGACATTAACAAAAAAATCTCATTGTAGGTATACTCAGTATTGCAGCCCCTCTTGATTATGAAACAATGCATGGCTATTACATTTTAGTAAAAGCTATTGATGGTGGCACACCACCACTCAGTGCTGAAGTGGGAGTGAATATCACAATCACCGACATTAATGATAATGCACCAGTGTTTCCTCACAAGTCATACAATGCTGTGATTAGAGAAGATGCTTTAGTTGGTGATAAAATAATTAAGGTATGAATCTGCCTAATGTTATTTTAATTTTAATTTATTATAGATAAATAATGATGTACTAGCATAATTCTCACTCACGGCTGCAAGAATTTCATCGAAACCAAGACTGAAATATTTTCTGAATATTAGGAATAACCAAATGGAAATGGGGCAGTAGATTTCTATGTCTTGCATTATGGCCAAAAATTGGTCCCTTACAATAAAAAAAAAATGATTAAAAGTTCTTGATAAAAAAATATTTGTAATTTAAGTATATAAAGTAGAATTTACTATCAATCAAAAATATCTCCAAGACTGAAATCAGTCCTGAGACTGAAGATGTTGCACCCATGTTCCCACTAAACAGGACAAAATTTTTAAACGATAAAACTCAAAAATTACAAAATCTCTTATGAAATATGCTGGATCTAAGAGTTATAAATCACCTGTCAGGAATGTAATAAGAGTTATAAATCAATTTTCTCAAACACAAAATCGAATTAATCTTTTTGTATTTTTCCATAAGAGGAAAATATGAATGTATTATATTGCACATACTAGTATACTACATATATTGTGCTAATGATTTGATTAAGTTCAAGTTTAAAATTCAGTAAAAAATATCAAAACTTAATTAAAATTTCATTTGTAAAGCTCATAAATTTGATGTATTTCTTACATTATCGATTCTTGTATTAAACTGAGAACTAATTTTGATCTTTCAAAGGAATGTATCACTCAATACATTCCTTTAGTCATTACATTCCATAGTCATGCATATATTATTATCATCATTGTTCTTTTCTCACACCTGAATACACTGATAGAACTTTTTATTGTTATTTTTAATGCTTTACATGTTGATTTGTAAGTAGGGATATCCAAAAGTAGGCTGAGGGGGCTCTCCTCTTCCCTAGCCAGCCAAAATCAGGGATTTTTTTTAAATCTAATTTTGATCACACTTTAGACCATTTCCATAACCCCAAAAAAGGGTTTTTCATTCTCAACACCCTCAAAGTAAAATCTTGTATATTCTACTGGTATGAAAGGATAATTCACGAAAACTCTCAAAATTTATCTGATGAAACTATTAAAGCTTGATAGAAATGTGTTACAAATAGAAATATATTTGGATGACAAAAAAATGTATATTAAGGCACATCTGCTTATAGAAAACAGTGATTAATCATTTCATGAAAAACAAAATAACACAAATAACGTTACTTTTGCTCTATATTAGACTAAAACACCATATTGAATCAAATTCAGGTGTCGTAATTTGTAAATTATTATGCATCTTGTCATAATGAACTGTTTGTGAAATATGTATTACTGCTTGTTTTATTTTCCCCTTTCTTTTTTTTTTATATGCAGTTTATTTTTCACTGATCATTGTTCATAACTGTTATTTTAATTTTAGGTACAAGCTACAGATATAGACAGCCCTCCTAATGCTAAACTAAGGTACTCTATATGTGGTGGTGACAGATTCGGTCAATTCTTTATTGATAAAGATATGGGATATATTTCTTTAGCTTCTAATTTAGATAGAGAAAAGGTAAATATATTTCTGTTATCTATCTATTTTTTCCCCTCTTCAATTATGTTAAAAAATTATTATATGTATATGCATTAAGAAATAAGCTAGATTCCTTTAATCGGTAAAGTTATGTTTATTTAATTTGGTACAAATAAAATTAATAAATTATACTTTTCAATATTTTTTCCTAATGGTATAAACTACTATATATCTAAAAGTGTATAGTTTGCTTTCGTTTATTTTTTATATATTAGGAGGTAATAAATAACAAGTTGTACTTTTATTTCCCCCCCTTTAGTAGTACAGGTCAGAGTTTCATTTTGTACTAACATATAAGATTAGCACTGTAGCTCTAAAATGTAAAATTTGTACTTTTAGGTTTCAAATTATGTTTTGGAGATTTGTGCTGAAGATAGCGGTTCACCCAAACTTTCTAATTCTTGTTTTGTTAATATAGAAGTTTCAGATATCAATGATAATCCTCCTCTGTTCTCTGAGGAAAATTACACTGCAATTGTTCAGGTTAGTAGTTTATTCCTCTATTTTTCCATTATATGACCCTTTTTTGAATTAGTAATGGTGTAGCCCAGAAACGTGACATCTTACTTTTCATATAGTGTAGATAAATATTTTTTTAAAAAAACTTTTCTATCATTGTTTTTTTATCGTTTTTTAAACATTTTTTTTGGAAAAACATGCTGTTAATAATTTTATTAATCCATGATTACTAAGTGATAAGTTGTCTGCAGCTGAAAGCCTCTGCTTTGCAATGCTGCCAACTGTACATGGCTGACATTATGCATTTTTATAAGGTCTTTTTTGGAGGATAGGGGAAAAGACCAGCCTTTATAAACCTGGAATTTATACCTTCTTGTAATTTATGATAAATTTATTTATTTAATTTTTTTATTTATTTGCCGATAAAACATAGCATATTTATGACACTAATACATGATTATCCAAAGTATTATATCTTATTACTAGTAAACCCTTCTAGTGTTGCCCAGCCTAACCCAGACCGAATCTGCTGAGAAAAATTAAGCTTGGGTGCAGCCCTAGTTTAATGAGATGAAATCAATAAGAATCAAATAGTTGAGCTGCTCCAGGTTCAAAATTTAGGATAGGCCAGGCCTGAGCTCATGCTAGCATTTTTCTGAATGCAGTAACAAAAATAAAGCCATTATTAAATTAGAAAGTGGAAAAAATAAAAAAATTACTTATCAAAAGTCAACAAACGATTTTGACAAACGAATTGCGCTGCACAAAAAATAAACTCACTTCTGAAGGAACTTTGTCATCATAACAACAACTTCGGTGATAAAAAGTTTCAGTAGCAAAACAATGCAGGAATTGTAAAATGTAATATTGCAGAAATGTAATAATAATTAATAATTATTAATGCAGGAAAAATTTCCTTGCTTGAACTTCTTTCCTGTCATCAAAAATTTCGCATTTTCTTAATGTTTTTAGAAATTCATATAAATTCAAATTATTATTATTTTTTAAACAATTCCTGAAGGTTTTCTTCATACAGAGATATAAATATATGACATTGGATGGCTAAAGTAGCAAATAGAAATTGTTTAATAATAAACAAAACATTCATTTTTGGAATAAGGGAGACTTAAAAAAAAAAAAAAAATTCAAAATTTGTTGTATGAATTCTGAATGAACTTTATTGAAAAGAGGACAAAATATACTATATTCACTGATACAGAGAAGGGCGAATAGGTAGAAAAAAATCTACAAAGCCTCCAATGAAAAGGGCCTTCTGCTATTATAAGTTTATACAATTTCATTGAAAGAATATGCCTTTGTATCTTTCAATCCTATTTTTGTATATCATAAAAATAAAAAAATAGACTTCTCAAAACTACAAATTTATAAGTTTATTCTGATTTAAAATAATCTGTTTCAAAATCTGTGGCTTATAGAACCCTTTCAATGAAACGTTATATGTGAAAATAATATAAAAATACCATATGCAATACCTTTGTCTAAGTTGATGTGAAAAATTACACTCAGTTTATTTGTATAGCTCATGAAACAAACATACAGCTATATGCACATGTTATTATCTAAAAGTGTATTTTTCATAGAAATCACAAATACATAATTATTAATCTCTACTACTATTAATGTCCGTAAACGTCTGTCTGTATGTTGGTAACACTCGACCGTGTCGCCGGAACTACTTTTCTCACAGGCGACGCAGAGGGTCTTATTATATGTCGATTCGGGCCGCCATTTTCCGAGAAAAACGGACTTTGTGGTTTCGAAAAAATCCGGCCGTAATTACGGACGTCATTAGCTAATTAACAACTCATAATCAATGGAAAATCCTTTCAAAATTGAATCTGAGACTCGACATCATTAAATTTCCCACGCACCCCCTCAACATACACCTTAAAATAAAGGTAAATTAAATTCCGAACTGAATAACATACAAGCTTAGACATACGAGGCACGACCATAAAGTTACGACCGTTTTTATTGAACTTTTTAATTTAAGCTAATACCCCACACATAATACACCTTAAATTAAAGGTATTAAAATTTCCGAACTGAAAATCATGTTAACTAAGCTTTACGAGGTCTTTCCAGAAAGTTACGGCCAAAAAAAGCAAATTTTTGCAAATATTTTTTTTCAAAAGACAATAACTCTGTGATTTTTGCTCCTATAAGTAGGAAGTTCCGCCTCAGAGAGAGTTCTCATAAAACTGTTGGGCATCACGAGCCCAGTTTTTCCCCATCTTTCTCTTTCCCCCTCCCCCTTTCAGCGTGCCCATAACGGGTTAACTTTTGCAACTTCTTCTGGTTTTGACTTAACTCAGCGGTGTTTCATATCAAACTGTTGGACATCACGAGCCCAGTTTGTCCCCCCTCTTGCTACTATGTTTATGCATCTCCGGTGTCCATCCCCCCAATTCCCCCCCACTTTTCTGTATTTATCTGTTACCCGCCATGTGATATATCATAGGAAAGGTCTGTGAAGGCTGATTCAAGTTATGCATCTTCAGTTCTCATCCTCCCCCTTTTCACACCCCTAGGGGAGCATTTTTCTAAATTTCTGAAAATATTGGTTAGGACCGCCACCCTCCCGACCCATGTATCTACGGAAAGTTCTTTTTATTAAGTGTTATGAACTATCTCAAAGTTTCAAACAGATCGCATTCTTAGATTTCCTAATTTTAGCTATATCGTGTTATGTTAGTTCCATATTCCACCACCAGGGAGCGCACTCTAATCTTAACGAAAGCGTATCTGAACGAAACTCCTTCACACAAACTTTCCATAGATACATGGATCAGGAGGGTGGCGGTCTTAACCAATAATTTAACAGAATTGCTGAAATTACTACGAAAAATATTTTAAAGGGGCCCTACCCGGGCCCCTAATACAGTTGGAGGAAATTGGAAGACGACAAAATAATCGTGGGGAAAAGTTTGCTTGGGTGCCTTGGAGCTACTTTTGGCGCGAGATCTAAGCTCTCCGACCAATAGGAGCCGAGATATTTAAGGAAATATGAAAAAATATAGGATTTCTTTGCATTATCATCTCTACTACTATTAATGTCCGTAAACGTCTGTCTGTATGTTGGTAACACTCGCCCGTGTCGCCGGAACTACTTTTCTCACAGGCGACGCAGAGGGTCTTATTATATGTCGATTCGGGCCGCCATTTTCCGAGAAAAACGGACTTTGTGGTTTCGAGAAAATCCGGCCATAATTACGGACGTCATTAGCTAATTAACAACTCATAATCAATGGAAAATCCTTTCAAAATTGAATCTGAGACTCGACATCATTAAATTTCCCACGCACCCCTTCAACATACACCTTAAAATAAAGGTAAATTAAATTCCGAACTGAATAACATACAAGCTTAGACATACGAGGCACGAACATAAAGTTATGACAGTTTTTATTGAACTTTTTAATTTAAGCTAATACCCCACACATAATACACCTTAAATTAAAGGTATTAAAATTTCCGAACTGAAAATCATGTTAACTAAGCTTTACGAGGTCTTTCCAGGAGCGCACTCTAATCTTAACGAAAGCGTATATGAACGAAACTCCTTCACACAAACTTTCCATAGATACATGGATCAGGAGGGTGGCGGTCTTAACCAATAATTTAACAGAATTGCTGAAATTACTACGAAAAATATTTTAAAGGGGCCCTACCCGGGCCCCAAATACAGTTGGAGGAAATTGGAAGACGACAAAATAATCGCGGGGTCAAAAGTTTACTTACCACTATTTTCGAATAGTAATTTGTGCAAATATCTTAAATTCTTGCTTAATACCGCCAACACCTCGAGTAACATATCTACTGATAGGTTGTTTAACGGACTTTCCTTCCGACACAGTTTTGTTATGAATAGAATGCGCTCCCTGGTGGTGGAATGTGGAACTAACAGAATTCTTTGTTAAGACCGCCACCATCCCGACCCATATATCTACGGAAAGGTTGCGTGAAGGCGTTTCGTTCAGATATGTTTTTGTTAAGAATACAGTGCGCTCCCTGGTGGTGGAATACGAAACTAACATAACGCGATTTTGTTAAAATTAGGCAATCTAACAAGGCGATCTGTTTAACATATCTACTGATACGTTGTTTAACGGACATTCATTCCGATACAGTTTTGTTATGAATAGGGTGCGCTCCCTGGTGGTAGAATGTGGAACTAACATAAGGCGATTTTGTCAAATCTAAATTTAACGAAATTCAGCGAAGACCCGGTTCGAGGTTCGTTCGAGCGAGATTGCCTTTTTTACAAGATTTTGCTATAAGGTGCCGTAGGCTGCGGGTAACCGGTTCGACTTTCGTTCGAGCGCGAAAGTCTTTTAAAAAAGAGTTTGTAGTGCATGCGCAGCACGCCTGCTATACGGTGCCGTAAGCAGCGAGGACCAGGTTCGACTTTCGTTATAGCGAAAGGTTTTTCTTAAAAGAGTTTGCAGTGCGTGCGCAGCATGCCTGCTATACGGTGCCGAAGGCAGCGGGAACCCGATTCGACTTTCGTTCGAGTGCGATAGGCTCTTTTAAAGATTTTCCACACGCCTTCTATACGGTGCCGAAGGCAGCGGGGACAAGGTTCGACTTTCGTTCGAGCGCGATAGGCTTTTTAAAAAGAGTTTGCAGTGCGTACGCAGCACGCCTGCTATAAGGTGCCGTAGGCAGCGAGGAACAGGTTCAACTTTTGTTATATCGAAAGGCTTTTTAAAAAGAGTTTGCAGTGCGTGCGCAGCACGACCGCTATACGGTGCCGTAGGCAGCGGGGACCCGGGTCGAGGTTCGTTCGTTTCGAGATTTTATAAAAAAGGAAGTTCATGAAGAGGAGGGGCTCATGAAAACGAGGGGTTCATGAAAAGGAGGGGCCCGCTAGCGGGCGAAGCCAGCTAGTTACATATTAATTTGATTTTAAAATGAAATTAATTAAAAATATGAATTGATATTATTTAATGAAAAATGAATTGTTGTAAACATACAAGTTAATTAAAATTAATTTATTTTAAAAATAACAAAATAATTTTTCCCTTTTAAATGAATAAATACATGGGGAGAGGGGTCTATAAAAGATTATCCTTGGATTCCATGTTGCCTGTTATTACCTCCTGTTATTATCTCCTGTTATTACCTCTGACTATATTAAGCTAAAAGATTGAATTGGGATTGATTTTATGACAGACTCAAAATCATAGGTAAACTTACGTGAATTTTTCCTTTGAAAGTAAAATAAAAGATTCAAAATCTGAATCTCAGCTGAATCTGGACCTGTCTTTGTCTATCCAAAAGCAAATTTTGAGCGCTCAGTAGCAATAGAATTTCTTAGCCAATGCCAACAAACAAACAGACATTACACCAAATTTTTTATTATTAATAATATTATTATTATTAATATAGATATATATGAACTTGTTTTTTTTTTTTTTTTTTTTTTTTTTTTTTTTTTGTCATGTATTACAAAATAGTCAAAATATGTGATTACCTATTTAATTTGTAAAGTCATGACATTTTTATATTGGGTGTTTATCATTTTTATATTTTAAAGCAGTTTATAAGAATTTTATACATTTTTATTGTTACTTTTAACACAATATTACAAAAGAAAAATAAACATGTTGAGTTCAATAAAATTTAAATTGTTTTAAATTCTTCCAGAAAATTTCTTATTAATTTTGTAACGAACTTTAAAGACTTATGTAAATACATAATTAAAATGTACTTAGTTTAACTGTATTACTTTAAATCCTATTTTAGGCTAATAGTATGTGTTGTTCACTCGATGTGATTTTTTTTTTAGAACTGATACTTTGTTTATTAATGGCGTAGGTTTCAAAATTTGTTGTTTTACATCTTATTGTAAAAATGTTGTCCAGCATGATTATATTAATTTCAAATTGCACCATGTCTGTGCATGTTTTGTAATAAGAAATGTCCAATATCTAAAATGCTTGTGAAGTTGCATGTCTGTTTAAAGTTCAGTTGCACACATCTTATTATTTAAAACTAATGGAAATTAAAAATTATGTCATATACAATATTGGTGCGATAAACTAATTTGATATCTTATGTGTCACATGAAAATGTTATTTTACAATTTAAAGAATTAGAATTTTAAATTTCCAACTTATCTTTTTACTTCTTTGAACTGAAAATTAAACGCAATTCTAATTGTTCAAGTTTCAGGTGAAAAAAAGTATCATAAATATTTTAAAGTTCTGTAATTAAATTTTGAATCAAGAAAAAATAATTAGAAAAATTATATATCTATTATCATATAAAAATTAATATTGGTTCATATATTTTTTTAAACCATTTTATATATATGATCAAATAAAACTGTAGTAATGATTTTAATAATCTTCAAATGCTTTCTTTAAACAAAAATAAAGAAAATAAAAGGACTTATATTGAACATAATTTATTTTTGCCCTTATTTTCAACTGAAAATATTATGTTTTATGTATGTTCACTTAATATTATCTGTGAAATATGGAAGTAAATAAAATGAATAAATATGTAATTTTTTTAAACATGTTTTCATTTAAATTCACTAAAATGTAGAAAAAATATATTTTTTAATGCATTATCAAATTTGGCGATATTTCGCCAAGTTGGCCAAAATTTGACACTATTGTGGTAGCTTTGCATTAGTAATTTTCAACAAATACTCATTGTTGAAGCTGATATTGATTTCTCCATACGAAATCAAACTATAATATACTATAAGCTGCTTAGCAGGAATCATGGTCGAATTAAAAAAATTCTGAAAAACGTGTTTACTAATTTTAGTTATACTATAGGCATGTGAAGTTTCAAGATTTTATTTCCATAGATTTATGAGATATGGTGATTTTTTTTTTAAATCCCCCCCCCCCTCTCCGTTTCCCTTCTTAGGGAGTGAATTTGTTTAGATCAAAGTTTAATTGCCATATAACCCTCAGGAATACATTTATCCTTCTATATATAAAAAAAAGTTTTGATTTGGAAATGGACCAATGAAAATCTGCATGGATATTCCCGGCAGATCGGCATCCAATTTGAATGCTTAAGCATGGCCTTTCTTCGTTAATATTAAAAAAACTGTTGCATACAAAAATATGAAAATCGGTAGTATTATAGAGAAATGTTTGATAAACACGCTGATGCAGACAGTTCTCAAATCGAAGAATTATTTTAAGAGATATTTAATGCCAAAGTTGGACAAAATCATTCCATTAAAAAAGTTTTATAGGAGCAAAAACTGTACATAGGAATTTAATCATTTTTAGATCATTTTTATGCATCAGAATTTCCCGGTGTCAAACTGCATTTAGTGTTTTAATTTGGCTCATTTTTTGAGGTTTTATTTCTATTTTAAATTCAAATTTTCAGCATTTCGAGAGATATTTTTTACATATTTTAGAAAATTGTATTAATTTAAACTGTTGCCAACTGTATAAACGGCACAAACAATAATGCTTGCTTCAAATTAAAAATTTATTTACATGTGACTATTATAAACAGAAAATATAAAAAGCAGGAACTCATTGAAAATTACGTCATAAAAATTATATTTGCACGTGAATTTTAAAAGAGAAAGAATATTGTAAAATAATAAATTCATTAACATGCATTAGAAGTCTTAAATAGGAGAATTTATGTCACATTTACGTCACATTACACTTATTACGTAAAATGAACAAAAAATAATATTGCAAAACAGTTTAAATTTAAAAATTGCATGAGACATTTATTTGATATTTTAAGATGATCATAATATTTCATTTCTAACAAAAGTATTTTTACCTGAATATTAAAAAGGGAAAGAAAAGTTTTTGGTGAAAATTATGTCAGATTATAATTGTCAGATTCAAATTGTAATTCAATCTTCCGAAATCTTTTTAAAGCCGATCAAATTAGCATGCTGTTAGAGTCTGCGGTGTCTGAACGGGGGTTGACGAGCATAGCTCGTAAAGGTAGCACCCCCTAGTATTCCAAATTTTAATACTCTATGTCAACAGAAAGTGGGTGAAAAATTAGTTACAAGGTTTGACTCATACAAGCAGAATTGCAAGTTAAGAGAAAGCATGTAAAACACCAACTCAGCTCTTCTGATCTTTAATCAGTAGATACATATTCTGATTAGTCTTCCTTCATCATCCATGTCTTTAATAATAACAACAATGTTAACAATAATAATAACAAAAATTATAGCAAGTGAGTTACAGATTTCTCTGAACCATTACAAAAGTAGTTTTTATTCATATTAAATTAGAATAGCTTTAAATTTAAATGCGTAATTTTAAATAATAAAGCATTATTTTTTAACTAAATGAGATAACATGAAATTTAATATGCATTTTTTTTTTTCATTTCTTTTCATTACTTCTCACTGTTAGGCACCGTTAGAATGTTAATAAAAATCAATTATTTTTTTTTATTTTTTAAATTAGTGATGTATATTTTAGTACTGAAATTGATGTTTTTTGAATGTATTTACCTACTTCCATGCCTTTTTTAATTCATAACTTCCACTAAATGTATATTCGAAATGCATGCACTTTTTTGCCTGTTTCTCTATCACATTTTGTCCTTTCCTATCCTTTAACTAGCTGGACAAATTGGATAAAAATAAAAAAAGGGTGAGTTATAATTAATCCTTTGTGCTATCCTTTGTTTGTGATCCTAGTGTTTTAAATGTACAGAAATTTCATTATTATCTAGTTTTTATTTATTTTAGATACACTTTGCATTTGTTTATCAATGTATATATAGAGAGAGGCGTATAATATATTCAGATCTGTTTTATAGTTTAAAAATAATTGTAAAAATTATTATTAATTTATCTATCTGTGGAAAAAATTCTTTTGTTACAAATAGTTATTTAAAAATCTTTCTTTCATTGTTTGAATGTACCAGTGTTTATTTTAAACTTTTATAAAGTTAAGTTATCGATATACTTCTTTGTAAACCTACTATAATTACACATTTTTAAATTTTATATAAATTAGCTATTATTATTAATTGATTTATTCTTTTCTCTTTTATTTAGATGTTCTTTTTTTTTTTATTTATAGATTAAATGTGAAATTTGCCTATAATATTTAAAACATTGTTTCCTAACAAACTATTAAAGTCTGTTTGTTTTTTTTTGTTGTTGTTTTTTTTTAAACAGATCCTATTCAATTTATATATTTATGTTTAAAAAATAATCTTTTGATAAATACATATTTTAAAGTATTTTTACATGAATATCAAACCATAATTTTTTTTAAATAAGTTTTTAAATTATTTATAGACACAATAATGATTTAAAATATTATAAAATGTTTCATACAAAAAGGTACAAAAGCATTATACCACGCATGTGAATAAATTTTACCAGGGTTTTTCATAATTTAAAACCCCTTTTTAATCATATAATTACTAATACTTATCTTTTCTTTCATTTGTCCAATTTTTTTTTATTTGAAATTTTGTAATGTTTGAAATAATTTCATATTATTTTTCACATATAAAAACCAATATATTTATAATATATTTCCTAAATATGAAAATAAACTTTATTATGCATATGCCATCATAAAAATAATACACAATGTTGTGTTAAGACTAAAATTTGCACTTGTGATTTTTTTTTATATAAAACATTATTATAGAACACAAGCAAGAAACGATACTGTAACTGGCATTATTATAAAATATTTTACTTTCATGTTTATTGATGGGAGACCATTTTTTTTTTTTTTTTTTTTTTTTTTGTTACTTCCTTAGATTAGTATTATTTACATTCTTTCTTTTCAATTAAAAAAGTTCCCTTTGTTAAATTTATAACTGTATTTCATTGTTTTTCCTGGAATATGTCATTAATCACATAGTTTCTACTTTCAATTTACCTATTTACAGACATTAAAACACATAAAAATCATGTAGATATCGCTTTAAAAAAGTACTTAACTTTCTTCTGAGTTAAGTTGCAATAATGTCAATATTTAATCACATCGTTTTTACTTTCGATTTACCTAATTACAAACATTAATTTTTTTTTTTTTTTTTTTTTTTTTTTTTTTTTTTTTGCTGCAGAAAGGTAAATACTTTTTAAAAATGACATCTACATGATTTTTATGTGTGGAGAAAAAAAAAATAGTTTTAATGTCTGCAAACAGGTAAATTGAAAGTAAAAACCATGTGATTAAATATTGACATTATCGTAAATTAAAATAATAAAACTTTATAAAAATCACCATAAAAATAAAACAATGCATAGGACATGTTATAAGCTTGAAAATTAACAGCCTATCATCAGCTAGTGTAAACACGTGTTCGTAAGGGAACAAGGTCACAAATGAACAGAAAGAGAAAGGAGGAGAGATTACAAAGAGTGAGACAGGTTGTGCTAGCAGTCGCACTTTTTGTAATCTCTCCTCCTTTCCCTTTCTGTTCATTTTCAAGCTCGAAACGTGTCATATGCATTGTTTTATTTTTATGATGATTTTGACAAAGTTTTATTATTTTAATTGTGAGTTATCACCAGTTTTCAGTGCTTTTTCTATTATTATTGTAACTTACTTTAAAACTATGTCATTAATTTTTAAATATTTATCTGCAGGAAGGAAAACCACTTGGCTTTACAGTTTTGAAGTTTACAGTTACAGACCAAGATGCTCCCCCTAATACTGGCCCATTCATATTTGATATATTATCTGGAAATGAAGATAACTCCTTCCGTGTTGTGCAACAAGATGCTACCCTTAGAACTGCTAGTAAATTCGATGTGAAAAATCAGAGTGAATTCACTTTGCAAATAAGAGTTAGTGATGGTGGAAGTCCCCCTTTACATAGTGATACTTGGGTCAACATTATTGTTATAGAAGAAAGCCGCTTCCCTCCTGCAGTTACACCTCTAGACGTTTATGTAAGCTCTTATTTAGATGAATTTCCTGGTGGCGTCATGGGGCGAATCCATGCCATTGATCAAGACCCATATGACAAATTATTATTTGATATAATATCTCCACACCAAAACCTCTTTTCTATGGATCGCGAAGATGGAACCATTGTTGCCCTTCCTGGTTTAGATGTTGGAAGCTATGAATTGAATGTCAGTGTAAGTGATGGAAAATTCACAACTTACACAACTGTTTCTGTTGAGGTGACCATGATCAGTGATGAAGCTGTGAAGAACAGTGTTGCCATCAGGTTAGATGATGTGACTCCAGAAGATTTTTTATTGTCTTACAAGAAAGGTTTCCTTCGGGGATTGCGAGATATTTTGAATGTGAGAATGAGAGATGTGGAAATAATAAGTTTGCAGCCAATGCTTCAAGAAAAGATTAGGAAGGCTCGGAGTACTTCTCAGGATTTGGACGTTGTGTTTGCTGTACGTGCAAGATCAAATGGATATCATTTAGCTGATACTGTGAGATCAAAAGTCAAAGAAAAAACTAAAATGCTGGAAGCTAGTGTTGGACTGAAAGTTGTTAAAGTAAGTAATCATTTCAGTAATCTGTTAATAAATTTTAATGGATTTCTTTTTTTTTTTTTAACCCCCGATACGGTATGCTATTCCTTTCTCCCAGCTTATTTTGTGTCGTATCCAAAAAAAAAAAACATTACCTTACAGAAGCCAGCTGCAAAACAAAGCAGTACAATTAAATACTCTATAGCAATTTTTTTTAACTTCTAAGCATCACACATTTTCAATTTTTATACCGTCGTATTTGAAAAAAAAAAAGTACTTTTAAATGCAATTTGTTTGAAAACTGCATCTCCATTTGTTTTTGAGATATTAATTTTTTTCTAGTTTTTAGTGACATTTGTTTAATTTTGGCAACTCAAGTACTCCATTTCTGTAGAAAGTGAAGGGAAAATAGTTGAAAAATAGCAATTATATCTTTTTGTTGCCACTTTCTCATAAAAATTGAAAAAAAAAAGTAATTAAAATGCGTGCTATTTTGAAAAAATATAAATGAATTGATTTCTTTTTGCTGTATTTGTGTATTATTCTGAGATAGTGACGTCCTACCCATACTTTATTGTAGATGTTTATGATTGGATTGTAAATGAGGAATTCTTCAGTGGATTCGGATGATGTCATTTTATATAAATAAAATCGCATGTTTTAAGTCTTAAGTTTTAAGTCTACAGTAGAGTCCCGCTTAACCGAGTCTCTGCTTTAACAGAGTTATTTTCTTCTGATGGACTGATGGCTTCTATTATTATGAAACAGCCATTATAAATGAAGCGTTTAGGTGAAGAAAAAAGAGCAGTTGTAAAAAGTTAGAACTCTGATTTTCTGGTCAGAATAGGGGGGAAGAATGCCCATAATTTAAAAAAAAAAAAAAAAAAATTATGGCCATTTTTTCCCCCCATTCTGACAGTAAAATCAGAGTTCTAACTTTTTACGGCTGCTCTTTCATCTTCACCTAAATAAAATGCTTCATTTATAATGGCTGCTTCATAATAATAGAAATCACCAATCTACCAGAAGAAAATGAAGTAATGGAAATGTCGAGGGCGACACTAAATTCTGAAAAAGCAGAATTCCTGTTCTCTAGTTTTTTTTTTTTTTTTTTTTTGTAAAATGTTGTGCATGAAAATTAATTTTTTATTCTTATAATTAAATTATTAATTTTAATGTTCTAATTATAATGTATCAACATTCGTTTATTAATATTATTGCATTCTGTAGCCTTTTAATTAATTTTTACATTAAAAAATCTTAAAACTTATTAAATTATGAATACAGTAATCCCTTAATATTCTCGAGGGTCAGGTTCTCGGAAACCTCCGCGAATGTCAAAATTGCGAATGTTGAGACTATCTTCCAGTGCATAAAAGGGGGTTAGGTTTTATGATTTGTTTTTAGTTGAAAAAAAGCAATTGCAACATAAAATATATTTACTAAGCATTAAAAAGTATGTGCTGTAAATAAATCTGAATAATTATAAACATGTTGTAGAAAGTTTGGTTGCTAGTTGATGTCTGAAAAATAATTATTAATATACAATTGTTTGGAACAATAGATCTTTTGTTTATAAATTTCCGTAAAAGGAAAAGTTGCAGTCTCGACTTCTGTTTTAAATTTAAATTAAGTAATCAAGTTAAGTATCGCTTTTTGTTCTTGCAGATTTAAAATTCCCTATATAATTTGTGCAGAAAAATCTTTACTTTCAATAAAAATTTAGAATTTTTTTTTTTTTTTTTTTTTTTTTTTTTTTTTTTTTTTAAATCATCAAGGCATGTTTCGGGTTTCTTGGATGTATATTTTGCCTTAAAACAAGGGTTGAAATTGTCTGAACTTAGGCTATACAGTGCAATGAAGCTGTCCAGTGCCAAATAGTTTATGGAATTGGTTAAACAAAGCAAGTTCACTTTGTAAAAAAATATTCTTAATAAAACAAAATTCGCAAATAACCAAGTTAAGTATTCGCGAATGTTGAAATATTCCTCATTTTTTATTTTGTGAATAATCAAAACTCGCGAATATTAAGGGATTACTGTACTTGACATAATTTTAACATAATAAAAAAATTAAATTGAATTTGCTGCTTTATTTAAATATTTATCACATGTATTGAAGGTATGGACTAATACTCAAAAATCCATTTAATTTTCCTTAATAAAGACTCGTGAATGTTAAGAGATTACTGTACTTGACATAATTTTAACATAATAAAAAAATTAAATTGAATTTGCTGCTTTATTTAAATATTTATCACATGTATTGAAGGTATGGACTAATACTCAAAAACCCATTTAATTTTCCTTAATAAAGACTCGCGAATGTTAAGAGATTACTGTACTTGACATAATTTTAGCATAATAAAAAAATTAAATTGAATTTGCTGCTTTATTTAAATATTTATCACATGTATTGAAGGTATGGGCTAAAACTCAAAAACCCATTTAATTTTCCTTTATAAAGAACTTTTAAGAATAATTTTTTTTATTTATTCTTTATTTATTTATTGTATGAAAATTAAAATTGTGTATTGATATCTTGTTTAAGATGTATTTATCTTTAACATATTGTAATTATTGTGTATTTTGTTATTCACATAAAATATGTATATATATCTTAATTAATAAAAGTTTTATTATACATTAATGATTTAACCTTTGATTTTTATTAAATTGTGCATATTATGGAAGAAAAATAATATAGGCTTTGAATGCAAGATGGATGGGGTTTAATGGTGCAAAAGTCCCCACAGGAACATGCTGCCCCATGACTTTAAAGAAAATTCAGGATGTTTGGTCAGCATGTTACAATTCATTCAAATAATTATAATATTTCATTTGACTTTAATTTGAATTTTTAAAAAAACTGAGTTTTTATAAAACTGTGTTTTTGTTTTAAAATAAAATTTGTATGAAAGGTATAAGATAAAGGAAGAATTATTATTATTATTTTATAGATGTCTGAAAGAATTTTTTTTTGTTATTTATATAAATGAATTATGTTATCTTATTCGGAGGTAAACATTAAATTCTTGATTGTTTTTCTTTAGATTATGGAAGATCGTTGTACCAAAGACAGATGTGTTAATGGAGAATGCATTGACCTGATTGTGCTTGATAAAGCTTTTGCAATAAGCATTACAACAGATGCCATGAGTTTTGTATCACCTCAGCATTATAGGAAACTTGAATGTGCTTGTGAACCAGGTTTTGGAGGTAATATCTTATATTTGATGCAACATTTTTCTGAATATAGTATTTTCTGATAATACTACAGTTCAGTTATTTTTAAATCATTGGCTATGATATCGAAATCATATATTAATAAAATTTCCTCTTTCCTTTTATTTGACATCCTAAAATGTCCCCTTTTTCATTTAATTTAACCCATTTGTTTTATTCAAAAACATATAATTTATCATGGTATATGTAATGATTAATTTTCTTTTATATACATTCCCCCTGTATGTTGTCTTTTAATATGTATATCTTCGACCTTTTCCAGCTTCCCGTTCTATTTTTTAACAAAAAAAAAGAAGACACAATAAGGAACCTTAAATTTGTTTCACTGTTTTAACCATCAAAATTATCCCATCTCTTTATTTGGTAATGCCTCTTTATGAACCCACCTAACCATTTCTCTCCAGATGTAAAATTCCTTATGTGTGCTCTTCGTGCCCTGTTATGCTAAAAGTAATGATGCGGTGCACCCTTTTTGCTCTTATACATTTTTCCTGACCGCTGCAGAAATATAAAGATTACCATGTATGTTTTATCTGTGAGCCAGTCAAAATTCCAATCTATCATCACGAGCCCTTTTTACTCTAGATAGTATCCTTTGGTTCAAAATTCTTTCTTTTCAAAATTATGGGGATTTACGAACCAAAATAGCATTGATCATAGAATGCCTTTTTCAGAAGTGCGCCAAGTAGCAACCATTTGGCGAATTTATTGGCGATATTGTATTTACTGAAATCAAAGTGATTTCACTGACTTGCTCTCTAACTGTTGTACTGAAAACATATCAATTCCCTTTCATCAAAAACTCAAATAATTTTTGCTACATTTCTGCACACTGAAGAATGTATATAAATTTGTGTTTTTTCATTATGTAATAAATCTTGTTCTTCAGTATTGGGCGATTAAACCGATATCCAATTTCCAAAATTAAAATAAAATGTGGATGATTAAACTTAGGTAACTTTACTTAAGAATGTTTAAATTTTGATTATAATCAAATTTCACATCTAACTTAATTTTCTCCTCAGATCTGCTAACAGAATTAAAAGTAATTGTGCATATCTCAAAATGCTTTCTTATCATTTTTTGTAGATAAAAATTAATAATTTATTAAATATGTCATAAACAATAAATGCATCTGTATAGTATAAATTTTTGCTTTTAAAATGCATGTTAACCACTTATTTGTTTTACATTTCAGGTCTGCAGTGTGAATTAGCTGTGAATGAGTGTTCACGTAGACCTTGCCCATCCTACCGTGTTTGTCATCCTGAATCTACTGTTTTAGGTTACATATGTCGCTGCCCTGAAGGTAAAACAGGCCCTATATGTGATCGTCAAAAAGGAGCCTTGTGCAAAGGCCCTGATTGTTATGATGGTAAATAGCATTTTGAAGTTGTTCTGGGGATATTCTTTCTTTATGTTTTATTATTTTGCATTTATTTGGAAATTTCTTTTATAAATAAATTGGTATGTGCATTTTCTTTTTTGCTGTATGATGTATACTTTTTGGGATATATTGCATAACAACTGTGACAAGATTTTAGTCTAAGAAGGGTTTTTAATAACTATCCACTACTATTTATTAACACAGCATTCGGTGTTTTTTCATTCAAAATAGTTGTTAGTATATATAATTTCAGTATTTTGGAAATATTGACCAATGAGTCAATATACCAATATTGTTAAATTTTGGCATTTTTGCTTTACAAATATTGGTATTCCTGTTTTGGGACATAATTTCAATGTTACATAAATATTTCATTAATGTTGCAATAATATGGTCTGATAGTATTAACAATATATTTTCAAAATGTGAAACACTCCAATACTGATAAAATTAGAGTATAATATTGGCCCAGTATTGTAACAAGATTGAATTCATATACACACATAGGGATCTGTTTAGGACATTTTTGGGTCCTTAAAAGGACCCTTCATAAATATTTTTATCTTCAACAGGATCCTTCACAAAATTTTAGGCAGATTTCATAAGAAATACTGCTATTACATTCTCCCTTATGTTGAAATTACTGAAAAAATATTGTAGATCTACGCTGATCATGACACCTAGAACCCAAAACCACACCCACTTCAAAACTTTATACATAGATAGCAAGGGGTCAAGTTTGTTCATGAGCAAAACCAGACCAAGGGGTGTGGAAATAAATATCAAATCAATTTAAAGTTTTTATTACTTCTGGGAAAAGGGCCAAAAATTTATGTATAACAGATTTTTGATAAAATTAAAAAAGGGCTCAAGGGGTGAAAAAAAAAATAATAGGATTTTAGGGAGAAAAAAATTCATAACTTTGTAAATTCTCAAAATATCAAATTCACTTAAACTTATTATAAATCTTAATACTATCTACAACTTTTATAGTGACAAGTTTTTTATAGGGCCAACTCTTACTGCAAAAAAAAAAAAAATAATAATAATAATAATAATAAAAATAAAAAATGACAAAAAAGAGGCGGCTGAAGAAGAAAAAAATCATAGCTTCGTTAATTCACAAGATATCAAATCTGCTTAAATTTATTATAAATCTTCTTAATTTTATCTACAATTTTTATATTGACAAATTTTTGATAGGGCCAATTCTTACAACAAAAACAAAAATAGGGGTTGAAGAAAAAATTATCGTTTTAACATGATTCTGATAAAACCAGCTCTTACAGAAAAATGAAATTAAAAACTCATCAAAAGCAGCCAGATAAGATTGTTAAACTGGGTTTATCTCTAATCTTGATTTATTTTTTGTTGGTGAAATTAATACTTAACTTCAAAATCTACCTTCGGCTGTAGGCCGAACTGGCAGGGATTTTTTTATCCCCAAAAACTTTTTCAATTCCAAACTGAATCTTTCACAAATTTAATCTTTTAAAAATAAAATCTGACTTGTTACAAAATGATTTAACTTGTCAAAGAACATGTTACTTACTTAGCTTTTTTACAAAAAGAAGCTCCTGTGTAAAGGATAGATATACAGGAGTCTACATAACAATAAGTTCAAATTCACAAAATTATGACTAGCATTTTCACAAGTATAAAAAGAAAACTTTTACACAATTTCACAAAAACAGGAACCTGTGAAAAAAATCTGTCCAAACGTATGAAACAAAACATTTAGTGTAAAATTTTGAGTCAGAAATTTGCTTCAAAGCATTTAAATAAGTTTTCATTTGTCAATTAAATGTAAACTGTTTGAACATTTTAATAACTATGTATTATTCTTCATTGAACTAGTTTATTATTATTTTTATTATTATTATAATTATGTATTACTAACAGAAGGGTTTAAATTTTCTTTTCACATTTTCAGAAAAAACTCCAATATCCTTCCAAGGACAAAGTTATGTGTCATATGTTCTGAACAAGCCTGTTGATCACCATATGAGCTTAGTTTTGCAGTTTAGAACTAAACAAGCTAGTGGAAATCTTTTATATGCTGCTGGAGTAAGAGATTATTTTATTTTGGAAGTAAGTATTATACAATGCTTCAATTTTTAAGCGGACTTTTAAAATGTTTTTGAACTTCAGGAATTATACTACCTAAAGTAACACAGCTAGCAGCTAGTTATTATATTTTTCTTGATCCTCATGGCAACAATACTTCTCTTGACAAAATCCAGAACTAATAGTTGAGTATACAGTATGGAACCATTTATCCGGAATGATATTTCTGATAGACTGACTTCAGAATATTTGCAGAAAAAGGTGTCACACACTGCCAGTTTGACATAAGCTTTGCTTGAAACAATTGTATAATTTGATGACAACATCTAGTATTTGAAATGAAAACATATTTAATTGTAATGTACATGTTTTAATTTTTATGCAGAGGAAACAGAAGAATTTTTGTTCCTAAGGGATTCCCATAAATTACCTTCTTTTAAACTCTGGTTAACTTTTCATCTTTCTTGCATTGATTTTTAATCCAAGTAATCTAATAATTTAATATCAGAAATAAGGCCACAACCACACATATTCCACAAAACTTATCAAATGATGCTGCTTTCATGCACAACCAGTTAACCGGAAAAACCAGTTATCCGGAATACATCTGACGCCAAGCATTCCGGATAAATGGTTCTGTACTGTATTCCAATTGAGCTGTATAATAAAACAGAGTACTAAATTCCTATTCTGCTTCAGTCATGAAAGTGGGAAATAGAAAAAAAAGGTGGAAAATTTTCCCCATATGTACAATGGCACCAAACTCTTATAATTTAGACATATTTTAACATTAACTGTTACTTATACAATAAAATGAAATATAACTGTATGTATGATGGTTATTTTCCCTTATTAACTTAGAAATTATAAAAAACTAACAATAAATTTATAGGTTCTTAGCATCAAAAAAGGAAACTGAAGATACAATTGAGTAGATAAAATGTCTAATTATTAAATTTTCCAGACCCCCCCTCCCCCCCCCCCCACAACATGCTTCCAATATTTCCTTTGCATTTTTACATCAATTGAGAGAATGGTCAAAATTGCTTTAAAAAAGGTGGAATTCCTCCTTTAGGAGGAACTCTTTCATGCCTGTATGTTGAATCCAGCAGTACACCAGTGAAAACAAAATACCATGTAATTTAGGGAAAAGTACAGCAAAACATTGATTTCTTCAAATAGGATAGTATAGGTCCAGTGGCAGAAATTTATGAAAAATATTAAGTGGACTCAAACATTTTTAGTTTTGAATGCCTTTTTTTTTTGTTTGGTCATTTTTTTCCAATTCTTAATAAAGATTTTTTTTTTTTTTTAGTTGTTGATAACTTACTCAACTGTTTTTCTTCTTATTTTTCATAAGTTAAGGACAATGAATTCCTTTAATGCAAGTAATTTTTCAGAAAAATATAAAATCGACTTTAGTTGATTGTTTTTACCTCTATATTTTTCTGGCAACGCTTTATTGTTTTCCATGTTTGAGTCACCCGATACAAACTTAAAAATTTTATTTGAAGACAAAAAGCTTTTTGTTGTCCCAAACTGGACATGTTTCAATTTTAAATTGATCTGCAATGAAAGAAAATTAATCCATATTTTAATGTACAATTATGAAAAAATAATCTCTAATATCAATTTTATTTTTAGTATAAAAATTAACATATATATATACTCATTTGGTATACAGTAGACTCCCTCAAATCCGCACAACTTGGGACCAGGGATTGTGTAGATTTGAGAATTTTGTAGATTTCTGGTCATTGCTTTGTTTACATTTTTTAAACAGTCATTTGAATCTGAATGTAATAATGCAATTGAAATTATAATAAATGTTTACAATAAAGTAAAAATTTTAAAAATACCTAAGCAAAGCAATAAACTAAAAGGATAAAAACTAAGATAATTTTTAAAATGATTAAAATATTAAAAGTAAAGGTCAAGTAAATAATTAATAATGTATAATTTAATATGCATAATAAAGGTGAGTTACATTTTTTCTTAATTATTTTTGAACAATGAAATTTGCCTCATAAAGGTATCCTATTAATTCACACCAAAATCATAAAATAAGGAAGTTTTATTTCAGGTTTAGTCAGACTTAATAACCAAAAAAGGTTGATTAATGTATATATTTGGTCAAAAGATTGTGATTACCAGTGATATCAGAAATATCTTGAATTTCTTGAGAAATAAATTTATGCTTCCTTCATGAAAAAGGCTGATTTCAGTAATATTAACCAGAATTACATATTAAAATACAGATGGAATCAATATAAAAATAAAAAAATCTAATTCCGTCCCTATGTCTGAACTGAAAGTTTCATTGTTTACATCTGCAATGATATGTGGATTTTACGCATTTGCAGATTTTAGGGTTACTGATATAAGGGAGTCTACTGTATTACATACTCATTGATAGCAACATTTGAAATTGCACGTCAAATATGGCAAATGAGGTGCATTCGTATTATAACTAGCTTCATAAATATTTTTTGCACCACATATTATACCAAATGTATATTTTAGTACACTTCATAAGTGAATATCAATTTCATTCTGTTCAAAAGTCTTTAACATCATTAAAATGCACTTGAAATAATTTTTCCCATTAGCCATAATGCAACAGAAAACTTTTGACTGTCCCTGTAATTAACACTAGAATGCCTGGAAATTTTACTCAAGTTTCATAAAAATATTTGACACCAGAATTCTTATTTAAAATTATTTGACTGATTTATTTAACGTAAATCAGCGTAGTTTAAATTTAACTTATTTTATAAAAGAATTTCTGGTTCCAGTTTACATTTAATCATATGGTCGAAATTTGGATCGACTCCTTCAGGGCGTTCTAGTGTTAAACTGTCCATCCGATTTTCATAAAATTGAAATGACTCAACAAAATTTTGCAACAATTATATATTTAAAATTTCAGACCATTCAGTTGGGTAGTTTTGGCTCTGTTATATGCAGACGGACCGAACGACGACTATGGGTGCTACGTATTTATATAATTACGAATGCACCTAAAAAGTACAGGCTTCAATGCTTGTGCGCATTAAAAGGGTGATGTGCACAATGGTAGAAAGTGCCCCGTTAAGTTAATGCTTAGTTCTATTATGGAGCTCAGTGGGGTTAACTTTTCTAGTTTATAATTTTTACTTTTCACCCTTTTTATAAATTCTATTTTGAATTTTTGAATATACTTTTATAGAAAAAAAAACTTTATTCCTTTTCACAAATTCAATCCTTATTCTTTTTCAGATCACAAATGGTTTGATCACATACAAGTTTGATTGTGGCAGTGGTGAAGGAAAACTTCAGCTTGAAAAAGTAAAAGTCAATGATGGAAATTGGCATGAAGTAAGAGTGGAAAGGCGTGGTAAAACAGCTGAGTTGCTATTAGACAATCGTCTAAGAGTTGGAGGAAAATCCCTCGGATCTCATGAAGTTCTAAATTTAGACGGGAATGATATATACTTTGGAGCTGAAGTTAGAACGAATTTTGACATTGACAGGAAATATAAGGACTATTTAGAGGATATAAGAATGGGATTTATTGGATGTATGGATGATATCCAGATTGACGGAGTTTCCTTACCACTGCATGTTAGTGGTAATACTGCTGTTGCTACTTTGAACAGGTAATTTTTTTCTTCTTTTTTCCACAGCACATTATTAAAGTTTAAAGCTGATTTTAATTAACTGCAGATGATCTGCTAACAAATGACACCATTTACTGTTATGAATTTTAAATTTACTTATCTAAAACTCTACCCCCCCCCCCCCCCACCTTACATCATTGCATTTGAAAATAACTAATTAGCTGTGTTCTGTCATTGTATTTTAGAATTTTAAATGTTCAATTAAGAATAGTTACAAGTTTTCTTTATACAGACTTGGTCCCTAGTGACTATTCTTATGCTTACCTTATACAATCATTCTAAAAGAAAAAAATGGATTATTACCTAAAGCACTGATTAAAATTTTATCGAGACCATCATCCTCTGCTTTTTTGTATATTTTGGAATTATTCCTTGCTGTTCTTTTCCTCACATATTTCTTTTATACATTTTTTTCTTTCTTTAATGCATTTTTTTTTAAATTTTGTCATTCCTGTAGTTTTATTTTTTATCAAAATAGTAAAGAATTTTTTTTATGTATTTACTCTAAAAATTTGAAGTACATAAATTTGATTCAGTAAGTTCAATTATTGCTACTTTCTTGGTTATC
The DNA here is from genome assembly GCA_963932465.1 of Maratus speciosus. Taxonomy (NCBI): domain Eukaryota; kingdom Metazoa; phylum Arthropoda; class Arachnida; order Araneae; family Salticidae; genus Maratus; species Maratus speciosus. The sequence continues at coordinate 450,529,928 of OZ010789.1, forward strand.
AAGATCTAATTTTGTAATTTGGGATCGTGACATTTTGTTAATATCAGAAATGTGTTTCATAAGATTTACTAAGATATCAGTCTAAGAATTAACATGTAATATATTTTTACACCTTTAAAATAGCTTATTTTTACTTTCACTTAATTTTACATGTCTTACAAGGAAATCTTAATTCATTTATTGTTATTTTATTATTGTTCATTCTATTTTATCAAAATATTGCCCATATGTATTTCTTTTTAGCCATAATATGCGATTAAATGTGTTTCAGCTAAATTTATAGGTAGAAAAGTAATTTTCATACACAACTTTCATTCTAGGTTCAAGCAAATTGAACTTCATTGTGGCGTTCTACTTGATTTGGGAATATGTAGCAGTCAGCCATGTTTGAATGGAGGTACTTGTGTTCCTACGAACAGTGATTTTATGTGCCATTGCCCACCTCGTTATCAAGGAACTTTCTGTGAAATTGATTTAGATCCTTGTGTTTCAAGTCCTTGTTTAAATGGAGGAAAATGTAATAATGTTGAGCATAGATTTGTTTGTTCTTGCACTTCTGGTGTGACTGGACCTCGATGTGAATATGGTCGCCATTGTAAACCTAGTCCTTGCCATAATGGTGGTATATGTGAAGAAGGTACTTTTGGACCAATTTGTAAATGTCATGGTTACCATGGTGAGCTTTGTCAATATGATATTGATGAATGCCAAACAGTTCCTTGCACTGCTGGTGCAACCTGCATCAATCTTCAGGGTAACTTCAAATGTCATTGTCCTCCTAATATGACAGGATTTTTATGCAATGAACATTTATTTACGACTTCCATTACTTCCTCTAGTTGGAATACCACAATAGAAGAGATTATAGGAATTTCCCTTGTCATTATTTTCATTCTCCTTCTTGCTATGGTCTTGGTATGTTGCTGGCGTTACAGACACAAGCGGCAGCAACTGCGACCAAACAATGAAGTGTTAGATTCACAAGCTAATGATTACCTTTTAAAAAACTCTGTTTTCGAGAAAGATAACCTTAACAGAATTGGTAAAATTAGCAACTTAGAGGTAACTAGTTTCACCACCCCTCCTCTTCCACCTAGACCAGCCTCATATACGCCCAGCACCCATGATTCTGTAAATGCCCTCAACAACTTTGACACAGTTCGCAGCTATGGAAGTGCTGCTGATGATTTAGAGAATTTTCCACGCCAGGGTAATGAATATGTTCAGAATATAAGTAAGCCTTCCATTGCCAGTGTTATTCCTGCTCTGGTGCCGCCTCCTCCGTCCAGTTCAGACAACGACTCAATGAAGAAGGAAAACTGGGAAAAGGATCATTTAAAATCAAAAAGCAAGCTCTATGAAAGCAAAGTTCCAAAAGGTAGGTAAAAAATACATTTTCATAAATGTAATTTGATATTTTTTTACATATTTTGTGCCCTATTTTTCTTGAGTAATATTAACAAAAATGTTTTTTTTTTTTGTGACATAAATGTATATTCATTATTAGAAACCTATGTTTATTTTTCTTGTATGGGAACAACTCTTGGATTAAATTAAATTCCTGCAGTTATGAATTAAATATACAGGGTGTTTAAAAAAGAATGACCCACTTACAAAACACAATAACATTATTGTGAACAATGATTGATAAACATACTTTAAACACAATAAAAAAAAACAGAACTAAAAGATTTTTTTTTTGTATACATCATAACTGTTCTATTTGGTCCCTTTTAGTGGCACACAAAAAATACTTGAAATCAACCAATCAAATTGACTCTGATATCAGTGCAATATATATGTGCACCTTCAATTTGTTCTCTTTTATAGACAAAGGAGAAATTTCTTCATAAAAAATAGTCACAGGGAGTCTCAAACAACACACGGCATGAAATGGGCTATCACTTGGCTGTTTTCTGTACAACTAGTAGGAACTAGGAACCATACAGAAAAGTTATAAAGTATGCAAATAAAACTTGGAGCAGCTTCTGTATTGTGTTTAATGTGTTTTTCAATCATTTTTTACAATGAAGTAATGGTCACTTGTAATTAGGTCATTCTTTTTTAAATATCTGTATATCAGACATAGAATGTTCATTTTAACATCCGGAATATAGGAATTGTTGGGAAAAAATGTTTGAATCTTATAAAATTGGACAGTGACTCGTAATTAAACATTTTATTTAAAAGAAAAACTATGTGATAAAGTTTAATTGATGATGAGTTAAGTTAAATTAAACCTATTTCTAATTCTGTAGTCATGAGTTGTTTTTTTTCTTTATGCTTTATTATATGAACTGCAGACAAATATATTGAATGTCTATGAAATTTTATCAAGTGTATGATGCAGAGAAACCTTCCAACTTCGCCAATATTTTGTGGATCTATTGAAAATTATGTCTGTATCAAATTAATCCACATGTCAAGTGACAACAAGTAACATTAATCATGATTTTATAAATAATTTATTATATATTTTAAGTTGGAGTGGGTGATGCTAGTACCATAAAACTTTTATTATTATTAATCTTTTTATAATTTGTTTTAAGTTATTACCAGATAAACCCTACAATTTAATGACAAAATTATTTTTTGTATTATTTTCAAAAAAAGTTTTAAGCAATCAAGATTTTGATAAGTTTCCTACCTTATTTTGCATGCATTTTGCTTCAATCTTTTATTGATTATGAGCAATAATGTAACCAATAAAGTTAAATACCACATTTTGTTTAAATTAATTCTTAGGAGGGGGAGGGGGGAGATCATGAATAATGACACATTTCAACTTTTAAAAAAATAAGACCTTAATATTTTGAAGGTAATAAAATTAAAAAAAATTAAACATGAGCTTTGATAAGTGCATTTAAAATCTCTCTCCCTATTCCAAACAGTTGACAAGTATTTTGTAAAACTAGATCTAGTTTGTATAAGACTTTGAAGTTTACTGAGATTTACTTTAGAACAGATGGACTGTTTTTGTATAAAAATCTCGAAATCAACATTTTTATCAAAATATGAGTTATTGTGTCCCTCTTTCAATCTTTGTGTGTATTTTATTCCAACCAGTAGGGAAGACCAAGCTATGCTCAGTTCAAATTAGCTTTGTTTTAAACTCGATATAAGAAATTCTTGCTGTATTATTGCTATAAAGCAGTTTATCTTATAACAGTATTATTTTCAGAAACAATATTAAAACCACGGTAAGTAGAACAGACGGTAGGGTTCACGAAAAGATGCGCAGTAGTTCGTGACGTCACTGGCACCCACGTCCAGCACTTCCTGTATCTGGACATTCATTTTTACTCCTCTCTTATCTGTTTCTGTTTTCACAATAAGGATTATTATTATTTTTTTTTTTTTTGTTAGTATAATCGTTTTATGCATTATGCTATTTATTATTTTTTGTAAGCGGTGTTTAATTAAAATAATAGAGATGCCTTGTTGTGGCGTTTCTGGTTGTACCAATCATGCCAGATATTCCTTAAGCCAGAATCTGCCTAACGCAGAAACGGAAATATTTTTAAGATTCCACCAAAAACAAACTTTTGCATATATCTTAAAAATGAAAAGCATTCGGTATATGAAACTTTAAAACTGGTAGATATCAAATACAGATGAAATGCAAATATAAATAAAAACATGTTTTTATGCATTCATTTGTTTACAGAGAGAGAATTTTAATTATTAAATTCTGCATATTTATGGATTTAATGAAAGAAAAAAAAAAGGGGGGGGGGAGGAATGCGCAATGTGTATTTCTTGAATCACAACATTTTCTTTATTTACAATTTTTTACACGAATAAATTTCTGTTTTTCTGCGTAACATAAATTTAAAATATGCTATTTTATTTTTTCCATTACCCCAAAGAATACAGATCACTATTCTAATGGTAAAAATAAGGTTCCGAGATTTTTTTTTTTTTTTTAAGTTATACATTTAAAATTTAAAACAAAATTTTTTTTAATCATAATTTTTTAAAAGTTTACTGGGATAATTGAAAAAAAAATAGTACAACGGACTCCAAAAATATTTATATTAAATAATATTTCACTTTAAAAAACGGTACTAAAGATTACAAATGTGCGAAATGTGTGATAGTTGCTTTTATTTTATTTTATTTTTTTATTTTAAACTGACTCCCATAAGGCGGGAAATGACGTATATTTTTCTCAATCCCGATCGATTTCGTCTTAGACAGAGTTTACTGTATTTTTTAAATTGGGTAATAAATATATAGTAAATATAGTTTTAAAGTATATAGTAATGTTTTGAAAAATTATGACTTTGAAAAACGTTATTACTTCAGTTCCGTGTTTTTTTAATGTTAAATCACGAGTTTGTAAATATATAAAATTTCATAATATATATTAATTTATGAATAAATAATATATATATTTGAAGATATATAACATAATTATAAGTGTTTTTTTCTCAAATATTTATGAATTTAAGCGAAAGTTTTCCGATTTTTCTCAAAGTATTTTGAATTAAAGTTAAATTGTAAAATATATTATTGAAAAAATTGTATCTAAAATAATGAAATAGAACTGAGAAAGTACGAAAACTTTTGCTTTTTGCGCAAACGTGTTTAAATAAATTATTAATAATGTGTCAAAAGTTAATAATTCCAAAAACTAAATGAAAACAGAAGATTGACCCTTTAAAAAATTCTAAATAATAAAAACATATAAATATATTAACTCTAATTTGAAAATGTTCAGTTAGTAGGCGTTCCAAATGTCATTCATCTCAGTAATATCATATGCAGGATATTAAATAAATATATAATACCTCTTTATGAACGGAAAGCTTTATGCAAAGCGAAAAGTGCGTTACCCAAGATTGGAGATGGGTTCCAGTGACGTCATAGGAGAAAACGAAACCTGCGCGTGAACCCTACCGAGTGTTCTACTTACCGTGATTAAAACTGTACATATTTCTAAATTTTACATTCTAAGTTTCTATGTAATCTGATTGGTTGAATTCTGTTTTCAAGAACTTTCTATGGACTGTGATTGCTTGAATCATATATATCGGCTCCTATTGGGAATTTCTTGAAAATTTCTTCAGAATCTGAAAGACAATTTTTTCGCCAAGTTTGGCAACGTTCTTTCATTTGGTGCCAAACATGTGTTTTGGCATTGGTAATCTTGATTTTCCCACCAAATCTCACCAACGTTATTAATATTTCGCCAAATTTGTGACTTCGTTTACTGATAACTATTCAACAACTTAACTGTTTCAACCTTCATTTCCATTGAAATGCATTGACCCATAGTGACCCCAAAATGGCCCACAAATCAAAATTTTTCAAACATCTGACCTAAGTCAATGGTCTTCTTGCACCCCAAAATGGTAGGATACAAAATTTAGGTCAAAATCATTAGAGCCATTTTTTAGATAAAAGTTGTATATACACACACACATACACTAGATTTGCTTGTATTATAATACATGATTTTCTGTGATTTCATAAACTAATTTTATTTTGAAATTGCATTCATCTCACAAAGTTTTCATTTCTCTATTTTTAAGAGCTACAAATTCGTAAAGCTCTTGATGTTCCTGGTTTAAATACCATTCCTGCTCCAGTTGTGCCATCTCGTGGTCCGTCCAGCCTTGGCGTGCCTTCAGTTCTAAGCCTTAATTCAGTTGATGATATGCCAGGTAACTCTTTTTTTAGATAGCTTCTGTATATTTTTATGGTATTATAAATAACTATACTTGTTTATATTTTTAATCATTCAAAATTAATACATATTGTTGTCATCCACATTATTTATATGGATTTGTGAAAAAAGGTTAGTTTTCTAGTGATTAAATATTATTGATTTTTTTTTTTTTTTTTAATTCACGGTCTCACAAAAAAAATTTCAATTTATTTGTCAAAATTTTTTTTATAACTGTAAATATCTATATATAACACTGATAAATAATTAATTCAAACAAGTTGGAAATTACACGTAAAAACATGACAAATGAGGTGTGTTCATACTACAACTAGTTTTATAAATATTTTTCGCACCGCGTATTGTACTGAATGTATATTTTAGTGCACTTCTTAAGTGCATATAAATTTCAATCTATTTGAGAGGTTATAACATCATTAAAATGCACTTGAAATAATTTTTTGCCATTGGCCGTAATGTAATGGAAAACTTTTGACGGTCCCTGAAATTAAACTATACATCCGGTTTTCATATAATTTGAAATGAGTTGACAAAATTTTACAATAATTATATATTTACAATTCCAGGCCATTCGGTTGGGTAGTTTTTGCTCTGTTATATGAGGACAGACAGACCGAACGACGACTATAGGTGCTACGTATTTATATAATTATGAATGCACCTAAAAATAATGCAAAATTTCATTGTTGTTTGCTCCAGTACAAAAGAATGATCTTTGATAAAATCAAGTCCTTAAACAATTTTGCCCAGATATTAAACAATAATTTGGTAACATTTAAATTATAAATTTTGTTTATTTTTTTCATGTTTAAGAATATCTTGAAATGAGAAATAAAAGTTTTCAATAACAGTAAATTTATAAAATATATTACAATAAATTACAAACTTTTCTATAGCTTGAAATTTGTCCATAATAATTTGGCAGTCATGAATTATGTAAATATATGTTTTTTACTTTTATGACACAAAGGATAAATTTATTTCTGCTATTTATTTATTTTCTTCTAATATTTATTTATTTATTTTCTGCTAATATTTATTTATTTTAATATGCTGAATAATGTTATTTGTTTTGTAGCATTTATATTTTTTCTGTAATTACACACATGTGAACCCAATCCAAAGATAATTTAACTATTCAATTATGAAAATAATTCCTTTTTATAAATTGCAATAAGCAGGAGTATGCTAATACATAGGCAAACTGGGTATTTGCCCAGGACCCACAAAATTCTTCAAGTTTCTAATTGAGTATTGTAGCTGGTAATGGGAACAGTGCCCTGGGTTATCATGATTGGGAATGGGCAAAAAGGCTTACTATTAAGTATCAAACTAATAAATTCATTATTGCAAAATTGTTATAGTAACTCAAATTTCAATAAGAATGCTTTATTTCTTTTTTTTTCCGACATTGCTGTTTTATTTATGTTAATGCTCATATATTTAGTTAATAAGAGGGAAATAAATAACTTTTGTCATATTTTAGTGTTAAAAAAGGAAGAAGGGAAAGGGGAAATTTATGTAATAAGCAATTTTGTACTCATGTAATTCATAACATTAGTATTTTTTAATTAAAAAAAGGGGATAAGGAGGGCGAGAGATGTTTTCATTTAAAAAACGTAAGTAAAAATATTGTTGATAAAATTTAATTGGAAAGTTTTTAACTCATTATTATTTTTTAACATTATATGCTACTTTTCATATACAGTGAAATACATTCAACACAAAACTGAGGGGACTGAAATTTTTTTCCCTGTTAAAAGATTCATAAAAAAAAGAACAAAACTCACCAGTATTTTCGATGTCGTCAAATTTTATTTTGATTTCCTGTTAAAATACTAATATGTTGCATCCATTAGGATAAAAAGCAAGTGAAAAAATTGTTTTTTGGGGGGGAAAATCAGACATCTTTTTTGAAGTGTCTTTTTCAGCACCATATTGTCCACAAATTGCTCGAGATCATACATTGTTTTATTCATCTCTCCATTCGAATGCACACCTAAAATAACTGTGCATACTTTTAATAATTTTCTGCATTTCTGAAGTAGAGGGGACAGGAACTGCATCATTAATTCCATTGTCAGATTCATCGTCAGAATCTACATAGGTGAAATCATTTGCATTATGAACGATCTCCAAAATCTCTTTGTCTGTCAGAATCAGTGCTATAGACACATTATCATTGACTGCAACATATTCATTTAATGATACTGTAGAACAGTCTAGTAATGTTGAGACTTTCTCAAACATTTCATTAAATGTCGGCTTAATCTCAATATCGGCCGATTCTTGAGGTGCCAAAGAATTTGCTACTTTGGAGAACCCCACATGGCAAAACAATTTTCAATTGTCGTAGGTTTCACTAAATTCTATGCTGAGTGCAACATATGTAATGCATCCAATAAATTAATGGAGAAATCTTTTGCTTTGATTGCAACTAAGTATTTTCGAAGCAATTGCTTTCAATAACTTAATTTCAAATTTTGTATAATGCCTTGATCACATGGTTGTAAAACACTTGTGGTATTAGTAGTAAAAAATACAAGCTTTATAGCTTTTAATTCAATATAAAAGTGCGCTGGACAGTTATCAATAATAACCCAGTAGCAGAAAATTCTCCAAGTGTCTGCAACAGATACTACAAGGGCAGAAAATAATCTGCAGATAAAATATTTTACAATTGAAGTGTTAATCAAATGACCACTCACTTTTGATGTTATTATGCATTTTATTAATTTTACTAATAATAAACTTAAGTTTTTGTATTGAGTAATAAAGAGCCAAACGTAATATAAAGCAAAATAAAAGTTCAATAGAAAAATAATCTGCAAACGAGAAAAGAAAATCTGCGACGCCCGTCTCGAACTTTCTGCTACCGGGAATAATAAGTGCGACTTTACACTTTTCTCATAAAAATTGCTTATCCAAATTGATAAACCAATCATTGAAAATAGTGGCCACCATCCACACTTTTTTGTTTGTTATATATTGAACTGATAATGTTCTTACATTTTTAAAACACTGCAGTTTTAAACTTTTACTAATAACAAATAAGGGTAGTTTTTCAAATCCATCCGAATTGCATCCAACTAACGCTTAATTTTTTCTTTAGAGATTTTTCCTCCTGAACACGGCTGTCTTTTAAACGATAAAGTTTTATTGGACAAGCAGCAGTAAAATAAGGCAGTTTTGTCGGTGTTGAAGGTATCTTTTGGATCACATTCTTCAAGTATTGAGGGAATGTAAATTGCAACCATTCTACGGTCATAGTAGGTAAAAAGTTATTGCTTTCACCACAAACATTTTTTAACACAATGCAGTTCCTTTCCTTGAAACGTTCCAACCAGCCTGGATTTGCCGAAAAATCGATATGCATTTGTTTTGCCAGTTCATCTGCTTTTCCCAGCAATAAAGGACCTTATATATGATCATTCTATGATCTAACTTGTTTGAATACAGATAAGGATCCTATTCATTAGGGGGAGGGGGGAGAGTCCTGATGGATGATGACCACTGCTGGGAGGGGGAGGGGGTCATGAAGGATGAGGAACGGATTCCCAAAGTTAAACAATTCCATAAATAAATTCTGCAGTGACTTGTAGCAAACAAGATTAAAAGCTAATTTTTTTTTCATGTTAAACGATTTTTCTTTCATGTTAAAAGAAAAAAATGTATTGAATTGCATAGTATACTGTCCAGACCACAATATTATTTCGTGTTAATCAATTTTTCATGTTAAGCGCTTTCATGTTAAATGTATTTCACTGTAATTATGAATTTCAATAGAAAATAAAGCACATATGTAAGAAAAAAAGTATTAAACTATAATTTCTTAGTAAAAAATTTTATCTTCTTTTACTTAATTTTCAAATTTTAAATCCTTGCCAACATCTTACTTTTTTTTTAATTTAACACTGATTTGAATCATTAATGATTCATTCTTAAGACCCTAATAATTGTCTTCATTCTCATACAGCAACTGAAAAAGCAGGTGCCAGGAGAAACACTGCGGAAGGTACTTAAAAGCTAAAAAATTCTTTTCTTCTTTTTAGATCTGTTCGCATGAATTTCACTCCTTGCTGCCTGAAGCATGGATGTATAGATGTTAATATTTTAGTTTAATTTATTTTTACACATTTTTTCACAGGCTACACTTTTATTAATAATACAAGCAAATTTTTTATAACAATGCACATCTTTTTAAGACTAATGCATCTTACACTTGCATTCAACCATTCTTTTTCTTTGAAATATGTTGCTTGTGCCTTCTAATAGCTGTTTAATGTTTATAACTTACACTTAATATTATTGAAGCATTTAATTTTGCTGTGTTGATTGTTTAATTAATTCGTTGAAGCAGTGATGAATTCAGGGGCTGGCCATTCTCCCCAGAGGTTTTCAGATTTTGTATTTATTAATAGTCTGAAAGTGTAATCCAGAACTCCATAATGTCCAGCCTAGAGCTTTGCAAATACCTCCTGGAGAGAAATGTCGGAATTCAACACTGCATTGAAATATGATCTTGATGTGTTTGAATGTACTTTATTAAGATTGTAATTAATACATATTTCTCAGGTATTTGAACCATAACAATAAAATATATCTATACATAAAAATTTCAAATATTCCAATTTAGATTTAAAATAGTTGATGGATTTTATTTACTTCTGATAGTATATAGTTTTGTTACAATAAATTGCACATTTTTTTATTCCCTAAAATGTTCATTCAAATTTAGTCAATGATTAGTGAAAAATACATAATATTTTCTTTGGAGAAAAATAGTGCAATTATTTTCAGTTCAAATATTTTAAACTTTTCTATACATATATATAGATAAAAATGTTTCATGAGTGTGTTTAAAAACATTTTTAATTGAAGAAAACTGTTAACAGTGTTAATGGTGAATAAACAAAATAACAAGTATAATTCATATGAAATTATCAATTTATGAATTTTTGAAGTAATTTCTTTTAATCTGGAGATTGATAAAATAAATAATTATGTAAATATCAAATAAATAAGTAAGTATGTATAAAAATATCTGCAGTTTACATATGCTTATTTTAATAGGGCTATACTGATTAATCGATCAGTGCTTAGTCACAATTATTTTCTTTTAAACAAGATCATTGGTTTGATTAAATTTCTTTAATTAACAGAATAAGATAAAAATTTAAAATACAGTTTTGCAAAGAAATCTGACTTAGAAAATCAACAAAATGAACTAAACCAAAAATTAAAATCTGTAAAACACAAGATGGAATTTTGCATTTTATACATGGTTATTACAACATTATTTACAACCACCACAGAATTCGCGGAGTGTGGTGTTCTGTGTGTAACTAAGGTTCATGTTCTGTGGTCTTTTTGCTTTCTTTTCAAAGCTTACCACTTTCTGACACTTGAATGGAATAAGAAAAAAAAATTAAAAGACATCACCGGATAAATTTATTTAAAAAGAGAAATTCATTAAATTAAAGACATTGTAAAGCATTATTATAGAGACTATAAGCAATTTGTGGATATTAGAATATTAAAATCAGCTGAATGAGAAAAATTACCATCATTAAAACTTGACTTGGAAGCATGATTGGCTGTTACTGAAAATTCAATATTCGGTATCTCTCTGAAAATTCAAAAATATGCTCAATTTAAATCTTTTTTACTCTTTTGGAAAAATAAATAAAAATTGTTTAAGTCTTTAAAAAATAGCTTTTGTAGAAATCATGAAATATTTAAAAAAAAATTAAATAAAAATTTTTTATGCTTGCTTTCTCTCCTAAAAAGTTTATTCCCTAATGAATATTAATTCATAAATGGGGATTAGTTACAAAATTTATTATTATTAACAAGTTTTACTCATTAGCTGTGACGTCTTTATTTCTTCTTTGTCCAAATCAGAAACTATAATTTACCCTGTTTCTTTAAAATCAATTTACATTATTTTCTGAGGTATGATAGGACAAATATACCCCCTTCACCCTTATCAAGATTTATTATTAACCTGTAAGTCACATCGCCAATTTGATGTGCATTGTGTGTAACTGGGACCCAGCTATGGGGATTATGAGTTAATATAAATAGAGCTAATAATCCGCAGAATGAAAGAGGAATGCCTTCCATAGAAGGGGCAGACCGAGGATGACTTGGGAAAGTTCTATTCCAGAGACAATGCAGATATATAAATTAAAAGATCAGATTACTCAGGACAGAGAGATATGGAAAGGTTATCTCAGAGCTACTTTTATGGGTCGAGGAAACCCACTGTTTAGTGTTTAGTGGAAACTCCTGAAGAAGAGAAGAGAATAAATTTGTGTTTCAAACGTTAAGCATTGCATAGGGGAGAGGGGGACACCTTTGAACATTTTTTTAAAAAATCGGCATGTTTCTTACTTGAATTATATTTATTGAATTTTAAATATTTCCTGAGAGAAATAATGTAATTCTGCATCATATGAAATAAAAAATTACAGTTTTTAAGATAAATTAAATATGTTGTGAGGCTTTAAAAAGCTGAAAGTTTTCTGTTCAAACCTGTCCCATGTAGGGGTACCTTTGAACAAGCTAGGGGCACCTTTGAACAAATAAACAAAATATGAAAATATTGACAGTTTTTATTAAAAACTGCATATCTTTCCAAAATATAAAATAATAAGAATAAAATTACACAATTACATTTAACTGAAATTACTAATTTTTTTTTTATTATTTAACCAAATTTGTATCCATCAAAGCACATTGTTGAGACACAACAGAGGATCCCTCCAATTATGTTTAATTGTAGCAATTTTTTTATATAATATCCTTAAAATCCAACAAATTCATATCTGATGCATCTGGAAAATATATCGCATGTTCCTTTTTACGAAGAAACATGACATTAAGCAATTTAATCTGACCAACATAATGAAGAGTTCTTTTTGCATGAAATTGAACTAAAATGATATCATTTTCATTCAAATTGTGATAGAAAATGGATAATGGATAAAGCCCTGTTTTATGAAATCCAGAAATAATTTTTACCATTGTAAATGAAACAGTATAGGGTTTGTTAGACAAATCTGCTAAATCGTGAATTATTGAAGTTGTGTGTCCTGAATTCAGGGTTGTAAAAAACCCGGGTTTTTTGTTAAAAACCCAGCCCGGGCAGGTTTTATTAAAAAACCCGGGTTAAATGGGCAATTTTCCCCGGGTAAATTGGCTACTAAATTTTGGTACTTTACAAAATTTATCCGTTGAAATTTTGAAAATTCTCAGAGGAATTAATCAGGGAAAATTTAATTTTTTACTTAGGAAAGTGCAAGAAATTTGATTGCCGAAATAAGTGGCAATCCTGATCTCAAATACACTTCATAGTCTAATAGATGGGAATGACTTCATAGTCTTAATAAGGATCTCAATATTTTTCTCTGTTCTTAAAATACATATATATTATATGATCCCTTTAATTTAAATAACAAACAAATTTTATATTGCAAAGCTATCAATTCTGTATTATTTCATAATAAAATATAAATATAACTTTAAAAAAACTTGCTCCTTTGAAATTATCATAAGATTAGCAAATGTTGATAAAAATATCTTACAACAAAAATGTTTCTTATGTATATACAGGGTATCCACTCTCAACGGTGTCCAATGGCTAATTCCTAAACCGTTAGTCATACACATATAGTTTAAATATTACAAAAATGTTTTCATTTGAGGCAAAGAAATATTTTAAAAGCAATTTGGGTCAATAAAAACATTTCTTAAAAAATTACGAAATTTAAGTGTTTATACAGCCCCCGGTGCTATAAATTATATTTAGTAAAATTTTCTTATTACACTGACAAGACAGACAAAAAAAATCCCATTCATATAACACTAAAATTGACTGAGTTATGAAACTTTAAAAATGCATGAGTTATACCACTTTTCTGCATCTGAATACAAATGAGTTTGGCCATGCTTTGAGGGGTCATATCCTAAGTGCTTAAAGTATTCAAAGAACTTTTCATGTGTATCTGTGCTTTGAAAAAAATAGTAAAGTGTTATGATTGAGTTAACTTTTATTAAGTTTCAGATTGGCTAAAATTATTGTATTTTAACATTTATTTTGCAAGGATTTGAGACTATTTCTTTTCATGATTTCTTTTAACAAATATTGTGTTATTTTATTTATCGTATGTATGTTTTCCCAGTTCAAAATTTGCAGTCGAAATTTAACTCACTTTCAAGTTTCAAATATCCGATCGAGATTAAATTTTACATATATACTGATGTAAATCCGATGACAATCTAATATTATTATGATTTTTGGTGGTTACCATTCATACTTATTTTACAGGATAACACAAAAAATTTCGGATAGATTACTGCCAAGAAGTTTAAGAAAAAGTTTTAGATTAGACAACACAAGACTGCAATAGTTGTGTTTTTTAACTTTTATGTATTTTTTAGCACTGAATCTGAGAATTACCTTAATTTTTAACCATCATCTCAGGATGTTTTGCAAATCATAAGCTGTCAAAGTTAAAAAATAACAAAAATCAAATACTATAAAATAGAGGAGACGGCTGAGTTTTTAAACTTTTGATAATTGATTTTTATGTACTTTTTAGCATTGAATCTGAAACTGACCTTCATTTTTAACCAACACATTATAATTTTTTTGCAAATCATAAATGTCAAAGTTAAAATATCACAAACATCTGATACTATAAAACAGATGTAAAACTTCTTTTATTTAATTTTCCTGAGGTGATGGTTAAAAATGAAGGTCATTTTCGGATTCAGCAGTAAAAAGTATATAAAATAATTTAATAAACATAATAAGTTTAGTAAATCTAATACTCTTGAAGCTAACTGAAAAGCTTAAATTTACGTTTTAAATTAAAAGCTAAAACGTTTTAAAATTATAGGGTTCCCAATCTAAAAGTGCAAGTAAATTAGTACAAATATATTTTCTAAGATTCAAAGAAGTGAATAAATAAAACAAAATAACCATGAACAACAAATACATCATTTGTTCCTTTCCAGAAATACTCTTAAAAAAACCCGGGCTTTTTAAGTGGGTTTTTTATAAAAAAAACCCAGCCTGGGCGGGCAGCTGGGCGGGTACCCGGGCAGCTACCCACTACAACCCTGCCTGAATTTGCCTGTAGTTGAAGCCCTGCATCAGTACAACTTTCATGTTAAGTATAATAACACTTAATTAATCTCTTAATTTTCATATTTAAAAGAAAATTTCAGCAATAATAATATTTAGATACATCTATAACTCTTTACTTCATAGTTTTTATTGTTCAATGGTGCCCCAACTTTTCCGTTCAATGGTGCCCCATCACATGGAGTTTAGCATTACAACTATTTACTCAATTAGGTTTGAGAATTTGAATAAAACAAACCTTATAAGTTAAAGCTAACATCTTTATTTACGTATTAAATAGTAAATTATGATTTTAGGGACACAAGATTATCAACAAAAAGCTTACAACTTTTTTTTGTTAAGTTTAGATCCAAGAAAGCAAAATATACATATCTTGGCTTAGACAGTAGTCTGCATGCAAAATAGTAAAGCTTAGTATTCTTGTTACATTGAAGCAGTAGTACTGTGCTGCCATATATATTTAAAAAATATAATTTATTTAAAGGAAAATATTTACAGTATTCAAAGGTGCCCCCAGTTCAAAGGTACCCCCCTCTCCCCTACTTGTCTGACTTCTGTTCCTACTAAAAAGAAAATATCTTTATAAATTTACTTTAAATTTCTTTTCACTTAATATTTGCATGGATTCTTTTTAAATTCACACTTAACATAATTTTATCATGCATGACATTTCAGAATATAATCTATTAACCAATTTCATATTTATAAAAACATTTCATGTTATTTTATTTTTATGTCTTTTGTATTAGTTTTATCAGACCTATTTTTGTCATTATCTATTGTTGTTTTCATTTGTTGTGGGTGTATTAGAATATTTAGTTTTGTGTCTTTTAACTTTACTTAATTTTTTATATCATTTAAAATTTTTCAGTAAGGTTCTATTACAACTAAAAATAAGTCATAGTGTTTATAAAGTAAATTCACTTAACTATATTGATATGGGGAGGGGGGTGCATAAGTGTCTAAACCATGTAGTTTACAAATCAAATTCAGATTGTAAATATTTTTTTCTGTGTTGTAAGAAGATTATATATACCTGTGATCTTAAAAATTAAATCTACTTAAAAACTACTGTGTAATCATTTTTTCCCCTTCTGCTGAATAATTTGCTTTAAAAATAATTTTTTCCTATATATATATATATATATATATATATATATATATATGAATATCATTAAACTTAGCTGTACCAATTTTCTGTAAAATTTTCTTGTGTCTCTCATTTAATTATATTTATTGTAACAATTCCTACATACAATGTTAGATATTACTGCTCAGGTATATTGAGGACCCTTGTTATTGTTGACCAATAGCTAATTCCTAAACAGTTAATTTTAGAGGTGTAGTTTCAGCTACAAAAATATTTCGAATGTTGCTCTTCATCATGTAAAAGTTGATTTTTTTTTAAATGGTTCCTTTTTTTTTGAAAAAGTTATGAAATTTTTATATGATACTTTATTTGGGTCCCAAGCTATTATAACAGTGTTCTGTTATATATTGCCTTTCAAGTCCACTCCCCCCCCCCCCCCTCCTTTGCACGCGAGTAAGAGTTTAAAATTTAACTTAAATACTTAAGCAATTATGTCAATTTTCATGTTCCCCCCTCCCCTTTGCGAGTTGTAAAGTTTAATACTTAAAAGTATACTAGTTACATGCATTCCCACTCATGATCAAATAAACTTATTTAACACTATTAAATACTCATATAACTGTGTTCTGTTACATATTGCCTTTCAAATGAGAGCCCCCCCCCCTCCCCCATGTGAGTTGTAAAATTGAAATTAATACTTAAAAGTATACTAGCTACATGCATCCCCCCCCCCCCTCACAATCAAATAAACTTATTTAATACTTTTAAATACTCATCAGTTAAAATAGTGAGTGAATCATTATTCAGCCTAGCCGGTCAAATATTAGGCGACTTTCCCACAGACATTTAATTTAACCTTTAAAGCTTTCTGTTAAAATGAAAACAAAATATAAATGAAACATGTATTCTCTTTGAGAGCTAGCCACATTTAACACACATACTTTGATTTCTTTGTTAGGACATGCCTAATTTTCTTTCTCACCAAATCTTTGTCTACCCCGTGCAGCCGTCAAAATCTTTGTGAGTTGACAATGTTGCTGTATGGTACTTACAAAAGGGGGTCCAACCTTTTTCCTATTACCTTCTTCGGGGCACCTCTCCTGGTATTACAACTGTACTCACAAGCTGTGGATATGTTGAATAGATTTCTATATGCTGCATAACCACGGCTTCTCTTGGACTGTATCTTGAGTTTTTGCTGTTATACGAACCTGGATCACATTATTACCATGGCTTTATCAACAATCTACCCACAGCTATATTTTAAAAAGCTTTACGAAAATTCCATTTTTCTACAACCAAATTTTACTGAATTATGATACTATTTTATGTATTTTTAGTATTTTCTTACATTAAAAATGTTTTTGTTTTTAATTCTGAAAATTCATAAAATTCAATATAAAAATTTAAATTTCATACTTTTTAAAAAACTTTTTTGTCATTAAAAATTTTAATTTAATAGCTTTTTAAAAAATAACTTTTTTGTCATTAATGAAGAACATTTGAAGCATTTTTAAATTGGAACTATATACCTATAAAACTAACGGTTTAAAAATTTGCTATTGATTAACGATAAGAATGGGCATCTTGTATTAGTGTTTCAACTACTCAGTCTAATGAGAATTCTTAGACATTGCTTGATAATCATTAAATTGAGATTAAGTTACATAAATAATTGATCATTGTGTATATTTATTTTGTAGTACTTTGTTTTGTTTTCTGTAAATGTGTATTTTATTTTTTCTGGCATATTTATTTGTTTTATTTTTATAGGATATATATGGGATTGCTCTGATTGGGCTGTTGCATCTCAAAAGCCATTATCGAATATAGTTGAGGTGTCAACAAAAGAAGTCAGAGATTCATCTAGTGTTCCTAGTACTGAATCAAACAGCCGTGCTAGTCAGATTGAACTGCTGCCTAAGGATGGTGATAGTAACCTCATGGGTAACCATAAGTTGCCAAGTAACCAATCTGGAAGTGAAGAATTTGAGAGAGCGGATTCTGAATATGTTGGAGATTCTGAAAATAATGATAACGATTTTGATGATAATAATCTTCCTGCGCCAAATTTTGAAAATATCTTGCAAATGACTGATTTAGATTTTGCTGATGATGGGACAGATAGTCTTCCGACATCTCCTCACAAATATGAAAGACATCCTAATTCTTACCTTCCTACCCACACTACCAGTACAGCCAATACAAGCCCAGATCATACTTGGAATGCTGACCAGCGCCAAATTTCTGATCTCTCTGATGATGAAGTAATGACTTATGGTTTTCCACCTCAGGGAGGACGTGGTTTCCATGTTCCAGTTGATGCCCCAGGCTTGGACTCTATGTCTATGTCAGTTGGAGGCTATACTTCTACTAATGCCTCATTTTCTGATATTTCCGGTGCTGTATGTGAAATTGAAGATAGTGAAGCCAATTGCAGTGACGTTGACTATGAAGGTATTGAGGTTAAACCTTCTGCATTTTCTCAAGACAGATTTTGCTCCACTCACTTATAGCCATTTAATTTTAGGCATTTACTTCTTGCAACTTAAGTACATAAAACTGCCAAAAATTCCTTGCAAAATTAATAGCTGTTTTTCTTTCAATTCATATTAATATATTGGGATAAATATAGGAATAAAAGGTATAAATGTTTTACAAACATTTGATTAAATGGTTTGGGTTTCTACCGATTTTTCAGAATCAAATACAGACTACCTCAAAAAAAGTGAGCTTCTCTCTTATAAAGACAACCATAAAATCTTCAACATCATAAAAAATTTGATACTCCAAAAAAGTTTAATTCTAATCTAATAATTTTATTCAAGGAACCCTAACATATCCCCAGATAAAGTACAACTTTAACAAAATCAGATATTGTATCATAAATAAACAACCTAGTAAATTCTGTTTATTTAAGCTTAATATATTTTTTTTTTTTTTTTTTTTTTTTTTTTTTTTTTTTTTTACATTTGTTATATCTGTTTATGTATTGGGATAAATACCAAACATTCATTATTTGTAATTTTTTTTTTTTTTTTTTTTTTTTAACTACAGTTAAATATTAACTTTATAAAAGAAAAATAAACTTGTGTAAATATAAAAGTGAGACAAAGATTAATAGGAAAGGAAAAAGTTAATAGATTTGCAATAGAATGAATGATCAGAAATTTGTTTTGTATAATAAAGTTAAATATCTGGAGACTTAAAATTATTTTCTCTATTTTCAAAATCAAATTTCTTTAAAAGCGAAAAGTATGAACATTGCAAATATTTTAATGAATTCTTTTTATAAATAAAAATTGGCATGAAGTATTACTGTCTTTATTAAAATCAAAATTATTCATTTTGTAAATTTTAAAGGGCCAAAAAAAATGTAAAAAAAAAAAAAAAAAAAAAAGAAAAAAACATTTTTGTGTATTTTGCTTTAACAAAAGTTTATTTGTGGTAATCATTCACTTGTATATTTTATTTTTAATATTTGCATTCATTGTAAATATTTACCATTTGTATTTTTTGTCTTAATTTTTTTTTTATGGTTCATTCAAATTTTAATAGTAGTTCCTTGAAATAAATTCACATGCATTCTGAGAAAAATCTAAAAACAAATGTTTATATCCTATCTGTATTTAAAATTAAGAAATACATACATTGTTACACATATTCTTTGAATGTTAGTACAATGATAATTTACAAAAATGTGTTTTGTTTTCATTTCAAAATTCAGCATATTCAGTCATAAGTTCTGTCATATGTTGTGCATCTTAACTACAGCAATGGTTCAATTGCATTTACTTCACATTTATTCATATAATTTAGATTATCAGATGTATGTCTGAGATAGCATTTTCTTTTGACTCTTTGTAATATATATATATATTTAAAAAAAACAGCTTTATTCAGCAATTCGTATTTTTACACGTTAACTTCTTAATTTTAAGCTTTAAATTTCCTTTTGAAACAAATCTGCGTACATTTCATTATTTATTAATAAATGTGGGTTTTTTAATTTTTTTTTTTTTTGAGCTTTTGGTTGAAACTCAATTAAAAAATAAAACGGTTAATGTACTATGTATGTTTTCTGTTTCATTAACTAGAATCTTCATAAAAGCAAATCTCCATTTAACTTTGATGCCAGCTTCCTTCCAGTATATATATATATATATATATATTGGATAATTTATATATTGCAAATTTTTATCATTTATATATTTCAAAAGTAATGTATAAGTGCTGGCAATTATTGCAAATACTATGGTTATAAATCCTAGAAAATACAATCTAAAAAGCTATTAGTACAGATCTTTACACTGATACAGAGGGTGCATAAGAAAATCTTGCTGAATGTTGCAATGACCTTATTAATGTATTTATGGAAGTGTACATTAACAGTTAGGACTGTTTGTGTATGCTTGATATCAGATTCTTACAAAAATTAGTGAATATGAAACTAATACCTTGTTACATGTAAAAAAAAAAAAAAAAATCTAAGTACTTTCTTACTACAAATTCATTCATGAATGTAGATAGACTCATTGAACAAAGGCTTATAGAAGTGAGTGCAGAGCAAAATCTGTCAAACAATTTGTGATAACTTCATGTGTGGCAGCTGATTATCACCTTTTCTCTGCAGTTTACAGTGCAGCTGCTTTTTGTGCCAAATTCACTTTCATTTTCTTTTTTTGTACTTCCTTTTTTAATTTTATACTGAACATTTTTACTGAGTACTTTTTCATATCTTTTTAAAAAGGTCTACGACTGTATTCATGCTTTTTTATTAAACACCAAAAAGTTTTTCATTAATTTAAACCAGTGTATAAAGCATTCCATTGTGCCAGGTTTATATTACATAACTGGTATACCATCTCTAATTACACATGTTAAAACTCTGCACACACTAAATAATTTTATACTTCTGGTACCAATTATAATTGTATAGAAATGAAACGTATCAAATATTTAAAAGACAGTCAATTTAACTTAGGAAAATCGTATTGCTACTAATTCCTTAAGTACTATACTATAAACAGACATTGTTTAAATATATATATTTTTGAAAATTAGAAAAAAAAAGTTGATTTTTCTATTACTTCCAGTATTCCAATTGCTTCTAACTATAAAGATTATTAAGCTTGAATATAAATGTAGATATATTATTGCTTTTTTAAATTTCCTGCATTTACTTCTATTTTAAAATCTAAATTATGGAACTATTTCATTTAATGTATTCCTAAGTTTATTATAAGAAAAAATCCATATTTAACAGATCTAATAAACAGCAGCTAATCGTTGATTAATAAACATAAGATAACACAGATTTTCATTGTATTACATTCCATATATCTTTTCTTTTGAGAAACTTTTTAATAAAATATTTAAATGAGATAAATGTTAAACTAATAAGCCTAGAATCATTTTAAAAGATTGACTTATGGTGTAAAATAAAATAACTTGAAGAATTGAAAAGGAAATACATCCAAATTTGTTACTTTATACACAAAAAAGACAAACTATTTACTGAAAATTATAAATTTATATGTTCTAGTTTTTATCATATTGGTATGTGTCCAATTAATGGTGAAAATAATGTTTGTTTGTTTGTTGTTTTGTTTTTTCACTTTTAAATTTATAGCAGTTTTTCTCAGTATTTTCTTTTTTTTTTATGTTTATTTGAAATATTGTCAAACCTCAACTGTCAAAATTTTGCTATTTGCTTTTTTTATTGTACATAAAATGTTTCTAAATGTATGTAATGAAATTGAAGATGTCTTAGTACATTTAAAACTTGCCTAGTTCGTATAATTTAAAAGTATTTTTAGGTAGTTATTTAAAATTCCTTGTGCTTTCTTCTAAACATCAAAATATAATAAGCCTAAATTTTAAAGATTTAAAAAACTGCATTTATATCAATTTTGTTAAATGGAAAAAAATATAATTTAAAGTTTAAATTCTAAAATAATAACAAACGTATCAACTGTATTGTTTCTAGATTTAATAAATATACTGTATACAGCACCGTCCGAAGAGAAAACTGTGCCCGGGGCAAAGTTTCAATTTGGCTCCCCCCACACACACACACACACACTTTATGAGATGTGTCACAAAACTGAAAAGTGCAAAAATAGAAATAAATTCAATGTCTATTTCACATTTAATTTGGAACTTTAATTTAAATTCAGAAACTCCAAACAACTAAATAACATAAGAGGAAATTGCACCTATATTTTGCCAAAGAGAATCTGGGAAATGGGTGTAGAAAATATGTATCTAACCCAGAAGCAGAATTTTCTGTGTCAGTCTGCAGCAAACTAAAATTTATCTGCAACCCATTAAGCCTACTATCATAAGAAATAACAGAAACACTTAAAGTAAGCAAAATTTCCATTTATAAAGAAAATATAATACAACACATACCATAAATCTAGAGACTTAAAGCAAATTTCAGTCATTTTTTAAGCCCAGCATTTCTTTTTAACAGAAACACTTAAAGTAAGCAAAATTTCCATTTATAAAGAAAATATAATATAACAAATACCATAAATCTAGAGACTTAAAGCAAATTTCAGTCATTTTTTAAGCCTAGCATTTCTTTTTAACAGAAACACTTAAAGTAAGCAAAATTTCCATTTATAAAGAAAATATAATACAACAAATACCATAAATCTAGAGACTTAAAGCAAATTTCAGTCATTTTTTAAGCCCAGCATTTCTTTTTAAGTTGGTGAATTAATCTGCAAGGTTTAAAATAATCTGCAGCGCCCGCTTCCGTGCTTCACTGTTTCTGCTACTGGTGTATCTAACAATACAATATAACAGTTTGCAACCCTTTTGTATTCCCTTAAGGAGACCCCATGCTATTTTGAGAGTATGTTTTTGTCACAAGCACAGAAAGAAAATCACAGACTCAGAAAAGAGAAGGTTAGCGAATGAGAGTAAGACAAAGACAAAAAAGAAGTTTTGAAAAGAAAGAAGTCCTTATTCATAAATTTGTATTTGGGTGTAGGATAAGTGACCATGCAATAACTTTGAAACGTAAAATGATCGTACTTCCATTGGGAAAAAATTCCCAATCTGTAAATATATAATTTTTTTACAAGAAAAGAAGAAAAAGAAGGAGGTTCGTAGTATAAATTTGGCGCCTTCTCAATTTCCACACCCAGGGTAACCGCCCCCCGCTTTGCACGGCCCTGATTGATTATTCCAGTGTATAACATGCTCTGCCGTATAATGCACATCAAGAATTTGCAAATATAGTTTTCTATTTTTATGTGTATTTGCCGTATAAAGCACACCCTATTTCGTTGCAAAGAAATCTTCATGAACATGCCAGATAAAAATGCATTAAAAAGTATAATAACTAATACAAACGTACAGAACTTTTTGTAAAAAATAGCATTTTTATTAATGTAGAAATCTGTAGTCTTTCACATTTTTTTATTTATTTATTTTTTTTAATTTTAACCTTTTAATTTTAGCCTGGTATATGATGCAAACCTGTAAATTTTGATCAATTTTCTTGCATCAAAAGTGGGCATAATATGTCAGAATATACGGCATGTACACTATATAGCCAATGATGACCGGTCACTTGCAACTTTAGATGTTTTGTTTAATATCTAGAAAAATACATGAAGGATTATCCTGAAACTTAGGGTGTGTAAACAACATACTATACGTCATGTATGTCCATGAAGATTTTTTCTCAACTGCATAGGAGACTGTAAACAAATTGAAAAAAAACTAATATCTTTTGAATTACCCTGTAAAAATTAATGTTGCAAAAGCATTGAAACTGTAGCACATGATTAAGAGGCTTCTTGTAATAAACTGTTTTCATTTTTATGAGGATAGCATGCATACTCGTGGAGAAATTATGATTATTATAAAAACAATGTCAAATTTCACCAAGTTTTCTGCTTATAATTTTTAGGGTTCTTAAAATAAAAGAATGTTCTTTTTAGGAACCATGACAAATGATATTGTACATAATATCCTGCAATCAGAATTAAAACATAATAAATATTCGATGAAAAATGAGCAGATTTACTAAATAATGTGTCACTGTGCATGTGCAAATGCAATCAAAATACAATGTATGTAATGTATTAGCTAAATGTATAGAGCAACTTTTGTGAAAGTCCCAAAAACATAGCTTGAAAATTCTGAAAGTGATCATCGATAGAATAAGCTCAAAATCTGTTGTTCCCAAAAGGAAGCAAAAAGATGAGGGAATGTATCCAAATATAGTAGTACATGCTAAGTACATTAGTGTGTAACCTTAATTGCCCCGCAAGTATGCATGCTATCCTCATAAAAATGAACACAGTTTATTACAAGATGCCTCCCAAGCCTGTGCTGCAGTTTCAATGCTTTTGCGATATTAGTTTGCACAGGGTAATCCAAAAGATATTCATTTTTCTTCAATTTGTGTATGGTCCCCTATGGGATTTCGGGAAAAACTTTTTGTGGAAATATATGACGTTTACTATGCTGTTTATACACCTGAAGTTTCAGGATTATTCCTCAATTATTTTTCTAGATATATAACAAAACATCTAAAATCACAAATGACCGGTCATTATTGGCAATATAGTGTATAATATAAAATCATACAATAAACAGTTGTCTTAAAAATATGAAAATCGAAAAAAAGACTGAAAATTTACTTAAATATTGACTATAGAATAAAAATTTAGTAAATTTAATTCAAATTTTTAATGTACACATGTGCAGACTAAGAATAAAAATAATTTTACTTGAATCTATTACATTTTCTATCATAATTTACACTAAGTGAGTTTGAGTTTTAAAAAAATGATGCCTATAATATGATGGTGGTACTTCTTTCGTTTCAAATTAAAATATTGAATAGGATTTAAATGAGGTTTGACCCTATTTCAAGTATTAGAAACATGATAGAGAATTCTTCATTTAATTCAAATATAAAATTAACTAATTTTTTAAAGATTCATTTTTGGATATTTATAACATTTTTATGGTTATTGTATTTTTGATTATTGTAACAAGATTTGGATACTTCAGACTAGTGCATGATTGATGAAAGAAAAACTATGAACCATATTTTCTAGCTTAGCTACAAAAATTGATAACCTTAATGTTTAGTTTTCATGTTTTAATTCAATTTTAATATGATATTTAAGTGCCTACACACATTTGCAAAGCTGTTGGTTATGTGTTACGATGATTTTAATGTCATGTTATATGCTGCTGGTATGTAAAGTTAAGCTTTGATGCTCATGTTGTGAATATATAGCATAAAAATTCTTTGAAGTATTTTTATTATATGCAGATGTAAATGTCATTTTAATTCTAATATTTAAAGTGCTTTATTTGCTATGTGAAAGGGCAGAAGAAGTCTATTTTAATGAATCATAAAATTCAGAAATTATTCATTGAATTACTCTGTTTCAAAGGATATTTTATACAGTTTTATTGCATTTTTAATTTAATACAGTTGCATAGCAATTAAAAAAATATGGGAGGGTCTTAAGTAGTAAGTTACATGGATTATCAATAACTTGAAAAATATTTATAAGAAAAGTTAATCATACAAACTAATTATTAATGCCTTTATCAGTATTTTAATTAATTTAATTTAGAGGATTGAAAATTGTAGAGAGTTACAATTATGAGACAGTGGGAGGTTGGACAAAACAAAGTAAGCCTCATCCCTCCCAACTCATATAATAAAAACGCTTGAAAGCAAAATAACCAGTTTTAGAGTATCAGTGTGTGTAATTATATTTCCCATTTTACAATATATAAATTTTTTGAAATAACTTGACAGTTTACTTGCACTAATAAGAAAGAAATAAAACTGCAGATTTAAAGTTTCAAACATTAAATAAAGTAAATTGAAAATAAAAATGTGACCTGTAGTGTTTAGTTAGTGTTAGTTATCATTGACATTTATAATGTTTCTTTACTTATAATTAAAAATATGTTAAAAATTTGTCTTCATTTTAATGGGGAGGGCTTGAGCCCTTGTTCCCTTTCCTCCACCAACACCACTGATTTGATAGACAATCGTGTACTGTTGTGATCAGAATACATAGAGAAATTTTATAATTGTACTTGCAGCATGCTTACAATGTTAGTAACTATGTAATAATACAGTATACTAAATTTCATCAAGACTGGAGATGGTGAGATAAAATATGTTCAAAAATTGTGTTGATTTAACTATGTTTACATAATATTCCAAAGCTGAATTGTTTTGAAAAATATAAAGCTCCTTTAAATGATCTATGTCCTGAATACATGAACTCTTTAAAATAAGTCTTGTGCAATTCCATGATTCACTTTTGAAATTTGAAAATTTTTCTTTTTTTATGATTAAAAAGAATTTTTTTTTTCTTTACCTAACAGGTGACATAAAATAAACAGAAACAGAAAAAAAAAAAATATCAGGCAAAGTGTTTTTATTTATTATAAGACATCGACTTGGCAAATGATTCCCCTAAAAGAATCTTGTTGCCCTCCTCCTCCCCTACATAGGATTTAATTCTGCCATTGCTAATGAGAATATTTTAATGATAAAGCCTATTAGACAGCATTCATCAAATAAAGACATAATTTTGATTAATACTCAAACAGATTATTTTTTAAAATGCATGACTCTACACTTTATGGTGGATAGAAATCTTCCTACGAGTGACCCAAAGCCAGAAAATTTTTGATGCTCCAGCTCCGCTCCCAGATAAAATAATGTGGTTCCGGCAACCACTCCAACTCAACTCCGAGCTTTTGAGTTGCAGATTTTAATTTACACAGTTATTTTTTTTCTCTCAAATTCTTTCTTTACCTTCATTAAAGGTCTGAGAAAATGCATTTTTCTTCTCATCAAACTTGAAATGCTTGTTCAGAAAATCTGACATATTTTATCTCTTATAAGAAAGTTTGGTGGAATTTTAAATACAAAAATCTTAAATTTCTTCTACACTTTTCAAACAACCAAAATTGTACAACTACACGTGCAAACAACAGGCAGCCACATTTGTTTGCAAATAGTGTTGCCACTTAGCTGAAATAGAAAGTAGAAGTGAAGTAATATTACCATGTTTTTGCGAGAAGTTTTCCATCCCTAATAAAAACCCGTAAAAAATTATATAATTAAAATACTGAATAATGATGTAATTAAAATATTTTAAGCCTGGAAATTTAAAAGACAGAAGAAAAAAAAGATTTAAAAGAATATTAAAAAAACTAAAGAAGCCCTGAAGCAGGGGGAAATTTAGAGCTCCAGCTCTGGCTCTAGCTCCAGGGAAAGCACAGCTCCGGAGCACTCCGGCTCCGGGCTCCAGCTCTGGGTCTCTGCTTGCTAGAATACAAAATTGTAGAACATACCCTGGATGGGGAAAAAAATGGATCGTAAATGACTGTTAGGAATTGAACATGTCTAATTTTTCAGTACTTGAGTTTGCATAATAAAGCTAAAAGGAGATATTACTTAAGCTATAGCAACTTACTTTTTTTATATGATTATGGACTTTGATAAAGATCTTATTCGTAAGAGCAAAATATATATTGTGACAGGAAATATAAAAGGAGAAACAATTACTTTTAGAGGGATCTAAAGTGATTTTAAGATATTTGGCAGCAGTACTCTAAATTTATGCATCTTTTTGGTCTTACGCTTTGCTATTATGTTAAAGGATAATTTTCCTTTCATTTTTAATATTTAATAAGATTTTCTCACAATTAATTTTTTAAGAAATCACTTAGTCTTCATTATTATAATTATTTTGTGTGTGTGTGTTGTATTTCTGTTGCATAAATAGTTATTTTATGATTCATTAAACTAGGATTCTGCTGTCTTCTTTAATGAAAAATATTTTTCAGTTTTTATGTAACATCTGTTAATTAAACTAATCTGTACTAACATTGTACACTATGATATAAAAATCAATGATTTGAGTTTGGAGATTCTTCATCTGTTCATTTAAAAGCATTTTTTCAGATCTAATAGAGTTTCTGTTATTTATTTTGTAATTGTGAAAGAGACTCATACAAAATATTTCCAAGCATTTTGTCCAGATCTGGCTTATGTGAGCCTGTTCTTGTTTACTTGTCCATACTGGTGCTACTTAAAGCCACTTTGCATTTTGTAAATATATAACTGTACATAATTCTTAAAGTGTCTTGTAATAAATCATTTCATAAATTTTATATTGTTGTTTTGTTTTTGCCTTGCTTTATTTATTCCTTTTTATGATGATTATAGAAGTATGCATAATGAATTGCACAGACATCAGAATTTAGTTTGATTAAAATTTTGAAAAAGTGTACAAATACTCAGTTGAAGAAAAAGGAACATGTAAATAGATGGTCAAATCTATTATTTTACTTTAAATCATTTTGACAATGTGGTATTAATTTCATTTTCAGATATTGAGAAGTGGAAGGCATTTGGAAAAATTAATTTTAAAAATTTCAGAAAATATTTTTCAAGTAGCGAAATATTGTCTGTACTTGAAGAAGATAGAGAGAATATTTCATCTTAAAATTATTATTATTTTTTTAATTCAGGGTCTGGGCTAAGCTTTCATCATTGACCCAAATTAGAAAAAATCTGAAAAGTGTCAGTAAAAAATCACATTTTCTGAATTATTTCAGTGCTGATCCTTTTAGAAATAGGCACAAATGCCACTAAAATTTCTTGAAGAATTTTCTTAATAAACTGAAGGAAAGGAGAAATTTTGGAATCAATTAAATCTACAACATGAAATGGACTTAGAAAACTGAATCCAGCAGCAACTCCAGGACCCATTTGTGACCTATCTGTAGTGTAAATTTTCTTCCAGAATTAAAAAAATCTAAGTTTTCAACTAAAAGTCTGGATTTTTTTAGCAGTCGTTAGTTGGATTTTGTACCTATAAATTTAATTTTGGCAACCATGTTTTTACACCCAGTCATCTTCATTTTGGCAACCATGATTTTTAACACCAAATGTGTAAACTTTTTTCGTTTGCAAATCAGCTTTTTCAACCACCAATCAATTGTTTATTTCTTGTCTAAGGTAGCCAAGTAAAAAAACTCTTTTCTTTTTCCTTTCAGAAACATTATCAAGCAACAGAATATTTAAGATGATATAAATAAGAACAGGAAGGAAGACATTAGTCCGAAAAATATATCATAAAAACATCAAATCATGATAAATATATTACAGTGTGTCCATAAAGTCATGGTGCACTTTTGACTGGTCATAGGAAATCAACAAACTAAGATGGAAATGTGAAATCTTCACCAAATAAGAGAAAAACTCTCCAAGTTTCATACCTGTTCAGTGTAGTTCGATGTGGCCTCCATTTGTTGCCCTACACACATATAAGTGATATTCAAGTTATTTCCATACACAGTTAAGGACATCTGGTACAACAGAGGGAATAATGTCTGTGATTCTCTGTTTCAAATGGAAGCCACATCGAACTGCACTGAATAGGTATGAAACTTGGAGAGTAGTTTTCCTTTTATTTGATGAAGATTTCACATTTCCATCTTGTTTCGTTGATTTCCTGTGATCGGTCAAAAGTGCACCATGACTTTAAGGACACACTGTACATTAAATATCACAAGCATAAAAAATTAATAGTTAAGATATTTCATTAGAAAAATAGATGATGAGTCAAATACAAAATAAAATCAAGTATAATCTTTGTTGAAAAAAGTGCATTTAATACTTCAAAGAAGTAACAGTATGTAAAAGTTGTTGTTACATTTAAAAACAGTTATAAAAACTTAAAACCTCCATACTACATGCCAATGGTGTATAGTATAGAGAGTTTAAGTTATAATTGTTTTTAAATGTAATAACTTTTACATATTGTGACATCTTTGAAGTATTAAATGCATCTTTTTAACAAAGATTGCTTCATTTTATTTTGATTTAATCCAAGGTGAATAGACATTTCAGTGATTGCATATTTCATATATACATTTGGTGACAAATAAATATATTTGGTGACGAATAAATACATTTTAAAACATTATGGGGCTAAGATGTGTTATTATCCCACCCTCCGCGATGTTGAGTATTTGGCGATTTTTATCGCTCTGGCAACCCCAGCGTTTGGCGTCTAGTAACTTATTATGGCAACCCCCTTTTTTACGACGCGAGAGCGTGAACATTCATTTCACTGCCGGGTGTCGTTTGGTTGACTCTTGTACCAGATACTCTTTGATATCGTGTTCTATGGCTGTCTTTTTATTTTTATGTTAAATTTATTGGATGTATTTCATTGACTATAGTTTCTGTAGTCCGTTTAAACGCTCTTGCTGAAGTAATTAAGAAATATGAGAAAATTTTGACATGAAAGGGGGGTTTGTTTATAGCGTGTCAATGCGTATTAAGCCTATTTTGGAAAATGACGGTGGTGTTATATTTTGTGCTGTAGGTTTCAAGAAAGCAGATGTCTGTTAAGGTATGTTGATAATTTTATGTATATTTTGTTGCTTTAAGAGTTTTTTACATTTTGAGATTGCTACAAAACGAGAACTATTGAATTTTGAGAATGCTATGTCGCGAAAAATGCTGAATTCGGCGATGTTTTTTTTCGGAAAATGAGCGCGAAGCGCTCATACAACTATTGCTGATTGCCACTTTAGCGAGTCTCGTTTTTTAGGTATATTTTGCTGTTTTAAGAGTTTTTTACATTTTGAGATTGCTACAAGACGAGAAGTGCTGAATATTGAGAATGCTATATTGCGAGAAATGCTGAATTCGGCGATGTTTTTTTTCCGTTAAATGTGCGCGAAGCGCTCATACACGGATTATTGATTGCCAGTTTAGCGAATTTTGTTTATTATTTACATTTTATTTTCGTTGAGCCAAACATGCGTATAAACGGGTGCTTGGCGACATTTACTACTTGGCGGAAAAGGGGTTTTCTCGCCAAAAAAAATCCAAGATGGCGGAGGGTGGGATAATAACACATCTGTTCCCATTATGGGTTTTGATGCTGGTCGAAACTAGAGATGCAACGAATATTCGGCCGAAGCCGAATATTCAGCCCATTCGGCCTGTCTGCCGAATATTCGGCTTCAGCCGAATATCAAGTCCATTATTCGGCCTTGGCCGAATAATACACTGTAATAAATGTTTTTATATTTACACAGTATAACTTTTTAATTTGACAATTTATATTCATCATGTATAATGAAAATTTTATTTGAAATTAACTAACACTTTATTTTCCATTAAGTTTCATACTCCGAATGGGTTTTATCTACCCATTTTTATATAAGAGGCTAATTTAGGAATCATGTTAAAAAAAAATTATGCTGTATCAGTAAGTACAAAAAGTATCTGTAATAAGCTAACATAATCTGTTAAATTTAAAATTAATCTATTCAAAATTGTTTTAATACAGCTGTAACAAGCTAATTCAATTTTTTTTTTTTTTTTTTTTTTTTTATCATAATGGGAATTGTTAGTAAAATACGTTTATAAGTGAAATATAATTTAAGTGATTTTTTTTAAGTCTGTTACTATTTCTAATTAAATAATGAAAGAAATGTAAATACTAAATTCTTTTAATTAGTATGCATTTACGTTTTAGATATTTTCTTCAAGAATAGCATTGTAATGCCTTAAAAAACAGTTAAAATGTTTTCAATAAACGTAGATTGTGATGCAGAAATAATAATAATCAACATTCTCAGATGATAGTCTTTCTTTCTTTTTTTTTCCCCCGTAAATGTTACCTGCTTCTGAAAATAACCTCTCACTATATATGGTACTTCCTGGTGCAGAAAGGTACTTTTTGGCTAATTGTGAAACGTTTAGAAAGTCTTCCGAATTTTTTGCCCACCACCCCAAAGGACGCTGTTGTCTTTCTAGTAGTGGCTGGGAAAGAAAATTACTAATTTCTTTTACTCTTCACATTGAGACGCACTTTTTAAAGAGGCTTCACTGCTGACAGCAAATTAAAAAAAAATAATAATAAAGATAAATAAAAATTTTGTTAATTGTGAGCTTTATAAAGTCTACAGTGATTTCTTTCCACCATTTTAGAGGATATTCCTTTCACCCTTTCTATCAGTGGTTTTTCTTAAGATATTAAGATTTCTTATTTTTTATTTTATTTCATCTGAAAGCTGAAACTTATGTTTCCTAGTACTTTTAAAATTTTGTCATTATTTTAAAATGTAACAACAACACATATAATATCTATTAAAATGTAACTAGACAGTACCTGATGAGGAACTTTTGCTAAGAATTTTTTTTTTTTTTGGGGGGGGGGGGGTCTGAATTATATTATTGAGGCAATTTTTAGGCCGAACATTTTTTCAGAGTAAAATAATGCTTTAAAAAATTAAAAATTTGTATATAAATAATTTTTTAAAAGAAAACAATACATTTTAAATGTGAAATATACAAGAATTGTGCCTATAGTGCATACCATATTTTGTTTTTAGGCAAAAATAAGTTCATCATTCGGCTGCCGAATATTCGGTTATTCGGCCAAATCACTATTCGTTGCATCACTAGTCGAAACTTCTATCAGACCACCCAGAAAATTAAAAATAGTGTCAAAGCTAAAAAATCAATTATCATTTAATAATAATACATTTATATACTTTTATTTTTAGTTTATCTTAGTTTTTGACATAAATTAAATTCTAAGATATTATTTCTTGCCAAAAAAGTTACTGAGAAAATGTGAACCAAGATGACCAATAACTTGTTGCTTTCTTTATTATCATAAAACAGTCTATTTTTATATGCATGCAAATAAGAAGAATAAATTTTATATCGCACCTAAATACAAAATTTTTGCAACTGAGAAGAAATGCTTAGGTGCCATTGACACCTAACTTTTTATGGCAAATTTTAGTATGCTCCTTGAAATCTTTAATATCTTTTCAGATTGCTTAGGCTTTTTAGGCACAGTTCTTAAAACATACAAAATTGTGAAAAAAGAAAATTTTAGAATTAAACCATTAAATTTTTGCTTATAAGTTTATTTTAAGTTGGCATTTTTTATTTGTTGCATTTAAAATACAAAAATTCTTCAATTAATAGGTATTGCAATATTTTTCATAGAAATTAAAAGTACAGAGGAAAATGGTAAATTTGCTTGTGACAAATTAAATCTTGCATGTTTTTTAATATAATTTATGTTCAAAAAATATATAAATATAAAGTACACAGTACTTAAATTATTTCATTTAAAATGCATTAAACAGTTTAAAAACTTTAGTTATTATATATAAAAAAAAAAAAAAAATAAAAAAAATAGTAGTACTAAGGAAAAGAATAATGTAGCTCTAAAAGTAAAAGAGAGGACAGTTAAAAAGCATAAACTTTTGACATTCTATGATTTTATATAGAATGCGTATCTACAGTAGTATTATGAAACATTTATTTTATTTTTTACAACTTATATGTTAAATATTTGTTTTTGCAAAATGCCACAATTTGAAAACTTTTGGATCATAAACAAAATTATTGTCGCTTGAGTAAAGTGCATTTTAGGTATGGTATTTAGCATGGTGATAGTGTGCAGTGCAAAGTCATCTTTTGATTGCACTGATCCAGTTTTGTTGTGTAAGTAATATGTTACTATGTGATTGGGTTCAGTGATTTAAATTATTTACATCTAACCAAAGCACAAGGTAAAGCACTTTTTTCAAAGGATCACCTAAAATGCCTTTTTGTAATCAAAATAACTGAAAATTAAACCTTATCACATGAGAAATTGAAATAAAAACTTATGCACTTTTCGTCTATATGACTATTTAGATGATACGCCGATTTCTTCAGGCCCCAATAGCCCCTTTATGTAAAATACTGTGAATTCTTTACCAGATATTTATTATTAAATTCATTCATTCAATTAAATCGCTAAATTCAATTTATCACTAGTCTCGTAACTTTTATCTGATTTAACTTTTTTCATTTTAATATTTCTTCATAATATTTTTCACTTTTTATTTATATCGGTTACAATGAAATTTTATAATAAAAATTGTGTTATCAAACAATTATAAGAGCAACTTTAGACATAGCACTTCAACAATTACAGCTTTGACACTCTTCGAATATTTATGCAACAAAATTATTGTTTTGTTTAACAGCATTGAAAGACACAGAAAGAGATATCATCAAGATCAAACCCCCAAACAAAAGCAAACCAAACGACATTGAGGCATTTAAAGAAAAAAATACACATGGTAAGCCAATATATTTTTTAATTTAACCCCTTGAGGGGCAAGGAAATATGTATCTAAGTATCGAATTCTCGCCGGAATAATCGAAACATTTTATTTTTAAATAAGGAAAAGCAATTTTTCAACTATTTTCCTCCAAAGTTAAATACATAAAATTTAGTTAAAATTTTCTGGTGAGAATCTTGTTTAAATTAGGTGAGATATATTTTATCCTACCGCCCCTCAAGGGGTTAATGACTGTATATGTATATATTTAAATAATACCTGTATATCCAGTTTATGTGCTTCTAAATTCACATTCATGGCTGTCATGTCACAAGAGCGGAATCGGCCGGAGCAGACTGACAACAAAACAAAAGTGGCAGTTGAAGTTAATATTGCATACAGGTATCTTGAAACCATGGAGAAAATTATTTTTATTTTCAACACTTACCTTTATCTAGAGTTCCCTTATGGAAGAGTGACGACATTTACTCTCAGGCACAGGGGTTGATTTAGTTTATCAAAGGTCAAAGAGCATTTGTTTACTTTTCTGACATTTTCAAAACATTTAAATTTATTTTAGTTCAATGTTTATTTTCGAAATATACATGATATTTTCAGGGATACTAAGCATTTTGATTTATTTTAATACAATTTTGATTTTTAAAATATCTTGGTTTATGATAAATTATATGACGATATTTTTGGTATTTTCAATAAAAAGAAGTGCAATTTAAATTTATTCTGGTTCAATATTTAGTTTTTAAATATTGCCTTTTCAAAATTTATTTTTTCGGGATGTTTTGGGAAGCGCAAGCCACATCCACATATATATTAAATAATTTCTTCTTATTTTTTATAGTAACTCTGCCCCCTACGAACTACGCTCGCCAACCCCCGTTCAGACACCGCAAACTCTAAAAGCACGCTAATTTGATCGACTTTAAAAAAATTTCGGAAAAATGAATTATAATTTAAAAAAAAAAAAAAACAGTGGCTATCTCCCTGTTAACGGATTGTTTTCGTCTTTGATTAAATCATATCATTTTAAATGTATCGTTATAAATCTGACGTAATTTTCATCAAAGTTTTCTTTCTCTTTTTTATATTCACGTGAAAATACTTTTGTTGTTAGAAAGGAAATATTATTTGCGCTGTCTTAAGGTGCGTTTTCACTGGTCGTTCTAACGACCTAAAAAACCTTAGCTACCCAAAACCTTAACCTAAGAGCGTTTTCACTGGTTACAGATAAACCCTTACGCCAACCAATCAAAGGCAAGTTTTTACTGCGCAAGCGTCTACTGTGCGGCTTTACAGTCTACAGATCGATCAGCTGTCTCAGTTATAAACAACACGAGGCAAAAAAATAATTCTCCGTTGCTCTTGTCACATTAGTAGCAAATATTTGATGTCAAGCACGCAAGTTGTATGTTTTCAATAAAAAACAAAAGCAAACACTTTGTATAGAGCATAATCGCAAATTTTGACGGGGTTTCGCCACTAAAGGGTCTTGAAGATAATGCCTCACAAATCAATGTCTATACAAGCTGTTGTTATGCATAATAAAAAATCAACGAAACTTATTATTTCCTTGTGGATTCAAACAATAATTTTTTAAATAATGACACTCGTGAATCTAAAGATTTAGAAATAATCCAGGTCATTTTTTCTGTCAGTAGTTTTGATACCATATAGCTCGCATCTAAAATTATTTTTCAGCTTTTCTCATGTCAAATTAAAAGCCTAAATATATGTTTCTGATGTTCATTTCAGTGCTGTGCTCATTATTTGTACATATGTATTTTGTGGCAGTGCAGTTATACACTGAAATAAATAAAATAGTGTTTTTATTTAAAAAATACTGTGTTAAGGAATCATAATGTTTTAATGATTAATTTTAAAACTCGGAAGTAATTTTTCACTTCAGAGATACAGAGCTCGATTGATAAAGGTGTTAAGTCACACTTTCAGAAAATCAACTAATAAATCGGTTAATTACAATGTTTTTACTGTCAAATGCCTCTTTTATCAATTAAAATCTCTGTGAGTATTTTTTTTTTTTCAAATAGTAATTTAACAGATGGTAGAGAACCATTTATTATCTTCAATCACATGATCATCTCTTTTCTTTTTTTCCTTACTTTTTTTGTGTCATACATCGCCTTTATCATCTGAGCTCTTCAGTTATTAGCACTCTATAAAAATAATCAGGCTGTATTAATATTCTATATTAGAGGCAAATAATTTGATTGGCGATGACACTGATATTTAGACGCAATGGATGTTTCTCTTACCATATCATTACTACAATTAAAATTATCCATTGTAGGTACACATCTACTTTTTGTGTGGAAAAAAAAAAAAAAACTTCACAGAAAAGGGGTAAAATAAATTATAGATAACCATAATAAATATTAAAATTGTAAATTTTACTTTATAATTTTACATCAGGGGTCAATGGCAGTTTTTTTTTTCTTTTTTGTGTAGGTACCCCTTTTTTATTATAGATTTGGGGAAAATAAACTTTTGTAACAGAAAATCTAGCATTTAAAATTCCTTCGCCCTCCCCCCTCTTGAAGTTTACTTTTCTTGTGAGTTTGTTTTATTTACAAATTAACCACATTTTAAACCCTTACAATTTTTTCGTATAGTGTGAAGTCGCTTTTAGGAAAAATAATTTTGTGAAGAGTTTCTTTTTTTATTTAGGAGAATTTTGTGAAAGAGTCTCAATGTTTGCCTTGAGTAATTCCCTGATTTTGTCAGTAGATCACAAAAAGGGTACTTCAATGGTAGTTGGGTGTAAATCTTGCAATATTTTTTCCCTTTCAACAATAGAACCTTTTATTTTTCATTCGTGTGACTCAGAAACAACGCCTTGATGTTGAAATACATATTTTGGTTTGTTTTATTTAATTTATTCTTTTTTTAATGAAATGAATGAAAATTTTATATTTTAAAAGAAATGAATAATTCCTGTAGGAACGATATTTAACGATTTATCTGATGTTCCCGGCGGACATAAAGTGCCCAAAAATTTTGTGAATTTAAACAACTTAGAAAGCAGTATATGTTGGAAAAAAATGTTTTGATTGCTTCATATAATAAAATTCATTATAAAATAAATAAATATTCAATATCAAGGCATGAAACAAAGTAGCCTGATGATTTCAAATGCTCAAGTACATAACAACATGCTATACAGTACATAAAATTCAAAATAATGCTAAAATCACTTAAGAGATGGCAGCACTGTACAACACTGGTATCATTCATACTTGGAAAAATATCTCACCTCCATCAGAAGAGAAAAATTTGCTAGAAGCAGTGGATAGCTTTTTTTTCTTCTCATGAGGGAGGGGAGGGGGTGTATTCTAAACATTTTATGAATCTAAGGAGAGAGAGAATTAAAAGGTATTTCATCATTCATTGGTTTTGTGAATGATGGAAAACATAATAATATAGTAGTTTTGTATTTGCTTGCCCCCTAGATTATAAAAAGGAATTTTCTTCTTATGTAAAAATAATATACTTCCTCTTCAATGAAGAGGATGTCTTCGATCTAAAGAAACATGTTATGATAATTTAGATATCTATATATGCATTATTCTTATTTATTTATATACTATAATATGAAAATATTTTAAATGGTATGAAAAATAAACACCGTAATGAAAGGAATGTTTTAATTTTACATTCAAGAAAATTTTTCTGGAAGTGTATAGTCTTGTTTTAAAAAGATTCAGTTCTTATACTTAAAAATATGCAAAAAAGACTTCGCACTCCATCCATTTCTTTTTAAATTATTAAGAGTTGCAAAATTTAATTTCATTCTTCTTAGTTTTTTAAATTCATCAGTATGATCAATAGGTTAAGGCTACCATCCTTTCATGCAAAGACACTCACAAGCTAATGTTAAACCTATGGGAAGATTCTTTAAAAAAATATTATTTACATTTCAATATGTAATTTTTTGTCATCGGATAGCTGTAAATTTCTACATTCGATTTTTATTTTTTCAATTTTGCTTGCAGTTTTTTTTTTTTTTTTTTTTTTTTTTTTTTTTTTTTTAAGAGGAAATTTGTATTTTTAGAACAGGTTCCTAAAGTGAAAGAAAATTAATTAAAAAATCTGCAACCAAAGGTAAAAGATGGTGA
Organism: Maratus speciosus; assembly: GCA_963932465.1. NCBI lineage: Eukaryota > Metazoa > Arthropoda > Arachnida > Araneae > Salticidae > Maratus > Maratus speciosus. The sequence continues at coordinate 450,568,192 of OZ010789.1, forward strand.
ATGCATGATATATTAATACAGTGACCTCTCACTTATACGACTTTCAAGGGACCGTGGAAAAAAGTCGTATAACTGAGAGAGTCGTATAAGTGAGAGACCACCTTATTATACAAGTTTCAAACTTTATAGGCATTAATTATTTTACCTATACTAAAAACGATAAGTTTTGAGTACTAAGAACATATTTTAACAAAATTTGTAAAATGTATTAAAAAATTAAACATAAAATATGTTTAAAAAGTTCACAAAATTGTTCATTTACCACTATGTTTATTTTAAAAATTTACAGATCAGATTTTCTCAAAAAATGAAGTGATATTAGTTTGTTTCTGTCGTAGATGGAAATAGAAAATGTCTTTCTCTAAGTCTAATAAAGCTTTTAAGCTAGTTTGGGAATAATCATTTTGATGGACATAATTCTTTAATTTATTTAAAGCGGTACTTGCTTTTGAAAAATTTACAACAGCAGGAACATTGCTCTCATCTTGGTCATCCTCCTTGCTCATGTCTTCATTATTAATATCCTCAGATTTCTTCAGCAGTTCTCAGTTCTGACAGAAGACGTTTATCATCACATTCTACATAATCTTTGAAATTAATACCTTCGTCCATAAACATTTTATTCGAGTCTTCGTTATTAAAGGATTCCATACTCTCTCAATATCATGTTCATTCGTTCAACTAGCAGTTTGGTCTTGTGGAAAAACTGAATTTCCTAAAACAAATTTTAAAATTTAATTTGTTGCAGAAACGGCAGATCTTTTACATCGGGATGTGATGGACATTGATCCATTAGAAGTAAAACCTTTCTTTGTTGTTTTTGAAATTTATCATCCATCTCTTTTAAAAAATCATTGGAAATCTCTGATGTCACCCATGCTTTTTTTAAATTTCTGTAGCCACATGGTAATTATTTTTTATTCTTAAAGTATCGAGATTTTCTTGATTTTCCTGTTACTAAAGGTTCTATTTTCTCTGAATCATTACTATTTGTGCAAAAAAGGATAGTTAATCTTTCTTTACTTTTTCTGCCCCTTGACATGGTTCTTCTTTGTATGATAATGTCTTATCTGGCATCAGCTTGAAAAACAGTCGGTTTCATCACAGTTAAAAATGTCTTTAGGTCCCCTAATCCTTAATTAACATAAGTAGATTTTGAAACCATTGTCTAACATCATTTCCATTAACACATGCTCTTTCTCCTGTGATGCGGCGAAGCAAAAGTCGATGTCTTTTTTTAGCTTCTCGAATCACCGCAAGACGCTGAAAAATTCTCGATTCCATACTTCTCAGTAAGAGTGCGAGCCTTTTCTTTTAAAATCACACCATCTATCGGTAAATTTGAAGCTCGCATTTGGTTAAACCACGCGATTAATGCTGATGTCAATTTTTTAAATCTGCCACATTGTATCCTGGATCTCTTTGAATCGACCAGTGCCATACAGAGACATGATCTGCAGGTAGTCATTTGGCTTTTGTTAAATGGCAGACACAAGAGAATTCCATACAATCACCCTCCCGCCATAGATTTCATCGTTACTAACAAACGAAGGTAGATAAGAAATGTTATTCATTATTCATAAACACTTTAACAATAATGAAAGGATAAATGTAAGAAAACGTGAATGATTTGTACTTTAAAGATTATAAAAATTAATTCTAGAGTGAGAAATGTAAAATCGCCTGAACCATTTAAAGCGTCGTATAAGTAAGAGAAGCAGTCGTATAACTGAGAGAAGTTTAGCATTATTTCCCATAAAGCGTGGACGGGACCGAGAGAATTCGGCGTATAACTGAGAGAGTCGTATAACTGAGAGTCGTATAAGTGAGAGGTCACTGTATATTGTACAGCTATTTATACATGTCTGCAAATTCTGTGCCAACATTTGCATTCAGCGCAAAGTGGTGTCCATCTAAAAGAAAAGAACAGAATATTTCTGTCAATGCCACATGCTTTTATAATTTGTTATCACCTCCACATTATTTATAAATATTCTGTTCTATTCGAGTATTCTAATAAAAAGATGCTTTAATTTTATTTTTTTTATGCTTGCTTATATTAGCATGTTTCCTTAAACAATAATCGGTACTTTTCGGTTAGCCGGGTGCCAGTGTTATATATGCATACCCTGGCATTATTTTTACCAGATGCCAGGGTAAAATACTTTATACTTTAATACTTTAATACTTTATTAAATACACTTGTATGTGTATTTAATAAAGTTATACACATACAAGAAATAAATGCAAATTTATACACAAAAGATATTTTTAGTACACTGAAACATGCTTTGAAAATATTATATATGAAAACACAGACTGAATTAGTTCATAGTAGGTGAAAATACATAGATGAAAACATAGAAATGTGTGTGTGTGTACATACAACATATATATATATATATATATATAAGTATGTATATATATATATATAACACTGGCGCCGCGGCTAACCAAAAAGTACCCAATAATCTAATTTTATATTAAAGTCTTTATTTTAATCTAAGTGATTGTTCTAATTCACATAATTGATAATTACTAAATCCCTTAAAAATTAATGTCTTGAATCAGAAAACATTAAATTGAATCTACTCTTACATTAGCAGTACATAATAGAACATAAGGGGGAAAAAGTGACTTACTTTTCATAAAGATAGGCAATAAAGCAATATATAGGTAATCTTTAGCAAAATAAAAAAGAAGCGTAGCTTCCACATCCATGCAGGATATAAAATGTGATTGAGCCTGCAAGTTTGCATCTAAAAGACTAAAGATTATTTCTAACCTATAGCCTCCCAAGCGCATTCCAACGGGTCATCACAGAAGTAAGGAACCAACAAGCTGCAACTCTACTAGAAATTAGTTGACTTTGCTGCTGTCTGCACCGATCGTCAACATGTTAGTTACAATAACTGATGCTGTTGATGAACAGATCATACTGCTTAACACCTATTACATCATCCTTGTTGCATTTCTATCATCAACTGTAGCAGCTAAAGCAACTAGCAAATTAAAAGAGAAAAAAATAATGTAATACAGTCGACGCTCGTTTTTACGAACCCGTAGGGAACACTAAAATAGTTCGTAAAATAGAAAAACACCAAAAATGATATGTATACGTACGTTATTCTTATCTAATTTTATCAAACTGCCCCCCCCCCCCCTTCATAGATGAAGCAATATTTCAAGATTATTTATTATTTAATAAAGTTATACACATACAAGAAATAAATGCAAATTTATACACAAAAGATATTTTTAGTACACTGAAACATGCTTTGAAAATATTATATATGAAAACACAGACTGAATTAGTTCATAGTAGGTGAAAATACATAGATGAAAAAACATAGATAAAAAATTAGGAATGGAAATAATCACTTATCTGTTTTTTTAATCACATTTTGGAAAATATATGTTTCCATTTTAACTATTCTTGAAATCCTTTCACAGTTATTGTTCCCTTCAAAAAAGTGCCTTAGTCCTGACAACCACTACTTGAAATTATTGGTATGCCCTCTCCCTCCGAAAGAGATTGGGAAAAATAACACATTCTTGGAATACACCAGATATCTCAACCTGTTGAGAGCTTAATTGACGCAACGCTGCGTTCAGATATTTTTTTTTTAATGCAGAAGTATGAAAACTGAGTTCGCAAAAAAGAGATTTTCATAATCCGTAGTTCGTAAATGGGAGCGAAAAATTACATTGATTCTATGGGAGTGTATTCGGGACTACTCTATAGTTCGTAAAATCGCAAGTGTTCGTGAAAAAGAGGTTCGTAAAAACGAGCGTCTACTGTACATGCATACATATAATATTTAAAAAATAAAAGGCAAAATATAATAAAACATAAATATTTGATTCAAACGGTAAATGTTGATTTTTTATTAAAGTGCTACTCAAAATCAGATATGAGAAACTGAAAATAGCTGACTATATATGTATTTGTTAAAATAGTATCATTTATAACATTAACGAAAACCTCAAGAAAGAATTGTATCCGTAAGCAATGATTTAGTATAAAATTACACATGCTTTCACTTAGATTAGGCCTAAATTCCATAAACTGTCACGAGACTTTAATAAAACTACATTTAAATACAAAAACAGTTGTATACCTTTAAAAGTTGGAGAAGATTGTCATACCTGCATATACTTAAAATTGTTTTGGTGGACTTTAAAATCTTTCTGTAAAAGATTAAGTTTTTTTTATTCATATAAAACATACCTCTAATTATAAAAATATTTGTCAACATAATTTTAATTTATGAAAGATTACCTTACCTCCATTAAATTTTTTTAAACATTATTTGAAACATACCAGTTTATTTAGATACCTACAATGTGGCAGTTTGTTTATTTAGGTTTTTTTTCTTTTGCAAATTACATGCTTTATTAAATCACTGCTTTATCAATCTAATTTTTAAATTTTCCCTAAAGATAAATAAAGACTTCAGATTTAAATTTTTCTTTTTTTCTGCATTTATAATTATTAACAAAACAATAACACTACAAAGCAATCGAAGAATCAAAATTTAACAACCCTTGTTTATAATTTTAAGATACTTTCTAATTGACCAATCAAAGTGTATATTAGAAATTCAATCGTATGACTTTCAGATTCATTAGTACACACTTAGAGAATACCAAACAATTTTAAAACAAAGTTAAGGGAGCATTAATTCTGATCAAAGTTACAGGATTTATGGATAAACTCTAGTAAAATAAATCTTAAATGCCTATCATACTATGCCTACATACGAAAACATTGCTCAATTAGCAACAAACCACACATGATAATGCATACAAATTCTTAGAAATATTCAGACAAAAAAAAACAGCTATACATGATTTCAATCGATTTAAAATCTCATACAAGTCATAATCCTTTATAGAATTTTCAGCATGAATTCAAGAACAAGAAGTAATATGGCACATCTGTGGGGAAATGCACTAAAAATCAAATAAACAGTAGAACACCAGGGTTTTCTTTGTATGACAATGTTCACAAGTAAATCTCAGTAAATGGGTAAAGAGCAAACTCATTTGCAATTAAATCTTTCTTTCTTAAAGGAGAATAGGAAAATACAAAATACAACGCTTTTTTATTTTAAGGTTTATAAGCTTTTCTACATCCTTGCATAAATATACATAATCAAGTACTATTAACAAAACTGAAGCCTTTAACTAATTTTCCATTTAAAAACCAATGAGCTACAGTAACAAATAATTCTTAACACAATTATTTTAAGTGAGCAAAGAGATATTTAATTCAAAATGGATCAGAAATAGCCTATACCAAATATAATTAATGAAGCATGTAATTAATTTTAAGAAACATATATTCATATAAAAAAATTACTTTTATTCTTCGTACTGTTAGTTTTCAATAAAATTTTGAGAACAGTGTATTATATCTTCATTATTAACCGAAAGAGAATAGGAAAATACAAAATACAGTGGTTTTTTTATTTTAAAGTTTATAAGCTTTTCTACATCCTTGCATAAATATGCATAATCTAGTACTATTAACAAAACTGAATTAGAGCTCGCCTTTAACTAATTTTCCATTTAAAAACCAATGAGCTACAGTAACAAATAATTCTTAACACAATTATTTTAAGTGAGCAAAGAGATATTTAATTCAAAATTGATCAGAAATACCCTATCAAATAACCAAATATAATTAATGAAGCATGTAATTAATTTTTAGAAACAAATATTCATATAAAAAAAATATACTTTTATTCTTCGTACTGTTAGCTTTCAATAAAATTTTGAGAACAGTGTATTATATCTTCATTATTAACCGAAAGAAAATCCATAAACGAACTATATAATTAGTATTTTAATATTAATAAAATGCATCTGAATTATTACCAAAAGCAGATACATATATATCATTCTACAAAGGTGCAACATTTAAACAATCCTTACCGATTACTATTTGTTAAACGAAAACACATAAGTAAAATATGTCCAACACAAACTCACCATATTTCTTCAATCACAAAACATAGATTCTTGTTTGATGAAAAAACAAGAGTAATTCTAAATAAAAACACCGATGTGAAATATAAATATTATTTTTGATTCCATATTAAGCCACCGCCATATTTAGCAAAAATCTCTTTTCTAATTGGCTGCGCTTATTGAACAGGGAGCATTCCTTCAAAATCACGTTCTAACGACCTAAAATCTTGTGCTTAGGTAAAAAGTTAGGTAAGTTAGACATTGGGTCGACCAGTGAAAACGCAGCTTTAGAATTCTCAACACCAGAGCAATGCGACTCCTGTAGAAACTTCAGTAACATCTGTATTGATTCATTGGTTCAAATTATGTCAATTTGTTGATTTTCTGTAAGCAAGTAAACCCTATTGGTTTACAATGGAAGTCTATGGGAATTTGGCGAAATATTAGAGATATTGCCAAGTTGGCAACTACTTTTGATCGCCAAATTTGGCGATATACAGCCAATTTGGTCACAAAACAGGGTCCCCCCTATGGTAACCCCCCCTTATAGGTATGGATATGCATTAAATGCTGTTCAGTATATATATAGATTAGTTTTAAAAGATTATCTCAAAATATAAAATAAATGTCTCGCGCAAGTATATTTTTAAATTGAAACTGTTTGGCAATATCATGGTTTGGCAATTTTAAATATGACGTCATTTCCTCCATTTACATCTTTTAACGCATAATAATGAATTTATTATTTTGCAATTTTCTTTCTCTTTTAAAATTTACGTGTAAATATGTTTTTATGACGTAATTATCAATATTTTTCTGCTTTTAATACGTAATATTTTAATTCTCACTTGAAAGTTTTTTTTCTGTTTATAATAGTCACGTGTAAATAAATTTTTAATTTGAAGGAATTTATTCTTTGCGCAAATTTGACAACCATTTAAAATAATACCCTTTTCTAAAAGTTGTAAAAAATATCTCTCGAAATGCTGAAAATTTCAATTTAAAATAGAAATAAAACCTCAAAAAATGAGTCATTAAAAAAATAAATGCAGTCTGCACACCGGGAACTTCTAATGTATAAAATGATCTAAAATGATTAAATTCCTATGTATAGTTTTTGCTCCTATAAAACATTTTTAATGGAACGATTTTGACCAACTTTAACAGTAAATATCTACTAAAATAATTCTTCGATTTGAAAACTGTCTGCATCAGCGTGTTTATCAAACATTTCTTTATAATACTACCGATTTTCATATTTTTATATGCAATATTTTTTTTTTTTTATATTAACGAATAAAGACCTCCGTTCACCAAAAATTCAAAACCGGCGGCGGCGGTGACAGCGTTAGTTACTTTTTTTAGAATAGAGAGATAATAATAAAAAAAATCTAGATACCCTACCTCATGATTTTTTAAACAAGAGAGAAAAATCATGCGTTAAGCATAGATTATGAAACATTTTCCCACACTTCCTGGATGCATTATCAAAACTTCGTTATATAAAGGAAATAAGGTAAATAAGATAACAAAGTAAACATTTTAGAAAACGCATAAAACATTTTAAAAACTGATTTTAGCAGTTACCGTCCATAGCTAAATATGTATTCCAATTCTTTTGGACAGCCCTGTATTTGATCTGTATGTTGATATATATACTATGTAATGGGAAATATAGTTTAGAAAGAAAACGCATAACATGTTGAAATTTCTTTTTCAGCAATTTCTACTAATAGATGGAACCATACTTGAATACTTTAGTACATCCCTGTAGTTTACCTAGTACCTTTATTACGCGCCAGTATATAACTAAAATTTAATTCAAACTGAAACACTTTTAAGACTATTAAAATCACATTTCCAGAAATTATCATCCATAGACGGCCGTGAATCCAATTCTTTGCGTGGCCCCGTATATAATTTTATTTATATTCTACAAACATTTCTTAGTAAACTAAATGCAGTTCAGCGTAAAAATGCATAACTCATTTAAAACCCACCTTTAAGCAATTTCCGTTCCTACCCATTAATCCATAACAATTCTGTTTTTTTTTTTCTGCATATGAATTGTAGCATTTATACACACCATATAGTACGCATAAGTATAGTGAAACATAAAAACGCACATCATATTTAAAAATGTATTTCCAGCAATCATCGCTAATATACAGTACTTCGGATACAATATAGTATCTGAAATCTCTTGTGTGTCCCTGTAAATGCTATGCACTTTGTATTACATGTGAAATAACTTATAGTAAACCTGAGCGACGTATATCAATTTCACTATATACAAAATAGTTTAACATAATTAAAATACGCCGCAAACAATCCGCCCCCCCCCCCCATATCATTATGTAACGGAATTCTTTTTTGTGGCCCTGTAAATGAATAATAACTAGTCTTTACACCGCATATTCTAAAGAATACATATTTTAGCGCACTTCTTAAATGCATACCAATTTTATTATGTTTGAAAACGTGTAACATAATTAAAAATCATTTGAAAAATTTTTTTCCCATTGGCCATAATGTAACGGGAAACATTTGACTGTCCCTATAAATGAACTAAACATGCTTCAAACTTCATTTGAAATAGGGATCGTGCTATGGTAAACGTAAATAACATCCAAAAATTTCAGGGCAATCCGAGTATATTTACGAGAATTAGAGCGCGGACAGACGGCCAGACAAATCGAAGTCATAAACACTTCTCAACTTTGCTGGAAAGTATTAAAAATAGCAGAATGCTATCGAAACATAGATGAACCCGCCCACGCCCCCTTTCTCATTAGTTATTGGAAATTATCTTCTTTCAGTAGAAATCTCTTTTGCCATCAACCTCTGTTTTAAAGGAATAATAATAAAAAAAAGTATTGAAATACAGAAGATTTACCCCTTTCCCCATCCGTCCTATCTAAATTCACTACTTTCATAGTTTTCGCCAAACACAATTCTTTTTCTGCCAAGAAAAGTCACTTTCACGCAGAAAGCTTTGACCAATCAGATTACGAGATGACAAATTATGCTTGGGGAAAAAAAAATGTATGCTGTATGTTTAGCCCGGATTTAACATTTGGCGCTTTTTTTGAAAAATTAAAATTTCGCCAAATACACGTAATATTAAAGTAAAAAATGGACCCTTCCCAAGTGGGTAATTAATCGATTTTCACATTTTTTTTAAATTTCTTAGTTTTATAGGGTAAACGAACTTCGAACCAAATTTGAAGTCTGTAGGTGCAGTAGATATATGAAATCTTTTTGATGAGTGAGTGAGTCAGTCAGTGATAAAGGTATTGATTATCAGACATTTTTAAATGTCATTATCTCGGAAACTAATTATGCGTTATTTATAAAATTTTGGATTCTAGGTAATTAGGGTGGCCTTACTACGTATTCCGTATTACAACGTAGGTCACATAGATTTTCAGTAGTAGAGTGTCGAAATTTGGCGAAAACAGCTCGAAATGGTCGTGTAATATAACACATTACTATGACAGACGAACTTGGCTGATACACTGCTGTGTGTCTAGATATGCTTGCTGTATGTTTAGCCCGGATTTAACATTTGCCGCTTTTTTTTGGCAAATTAAAATTTCGCCTAATAGACGTAACGTTAAAGTAAAAATGAACACCCCCGAGTGGGTAATTAATCGATTTTCACAAATTTTTTTTTTAATTTTTTAGTTTTATAGTGTAAATGAACTTCGCACCAAATTTGAAGTCTGTAGGTGCAGTAGATATGTGAAATCTTTTTGATGACTGAGTGAGTGAGTCAGTCAGTGATAAAATTATCGATTATCAGACATTTTCAAATGTCATTATCTCGGGAACGAATTGTGCGTTATTTATAAAATTTTGGATTCTAGGTAATTAGAGTGGCCTTACTACGTATTTCGTATTACAAGTACGTAGGTCACATAGATTTTCAGTAGTAGAGTGTTGAAATCTGACGAAAACAGCTCATGTAATATAACACACTAGTATAGCGCCTAGAATATATAGTGTGGAAATTGGCTATTCCTGTAATACTTCAAAAAGTGCTAAAATATTGTATCCCTTAAATGCGCAACGATGCTGCTGAAATATACAGATCGCAGCGACACCTGCAGGATATTTTCTACGACTTCAAGATATTGCTAGTCTATACGATGTAATACGAAAATCCCACAGATGTCGCTGCGATCGACACGAGATTTTAGCAGTATCATCGTACATTTAAGGGATACAAATTTTTAGCGTTGTTTAGATAGCATATTTCCACACTAGGCATTCTAGACGCTGTAACACTAGTATGTCAGACGAACTTGGCTGACGTACTGCTGCCGTGTGTCTATATCTAAACTTAAGTGGTTGAATATAGTCAATTCTAATTGTTATGAGATATATTTTCTTCCGTATTCAAAGTTTTTTCTTTTGAGTTAAATAGGAAAATCAAACCCAAAATTGCCATTTTTTTAAGGTTGGGTTGTGTTTTTTTACTTCCGATTATCTACCCGAGGGATATAGACCTAGGGGAGGGCCCTCCGTGAGGGTCTTTCTAAGGGAACCTAACCCTTATTTACGAAAGGATATCCCAGGTTCGAAGAAAGCCACGGAAAACTCCCAACGATTTGGCTTACGGGCGCGATTGGGTTCGAACCCAACATCTCCCGTCTACCAGCTTTGAGAGCAGAACTTCTCGGCCACTGGTGGGGTTGTCGTCTTTTTAGATTTACGGCAATAAATCTTTCTACTTGTGAAGTAGAGTGTATTTGATTTGATATTATGTTGTGTGTATTGCAACTTAAAAAAGGTGTAAAAGAAAATAACTTGATTAACTCATATTTATATGTTAGAGTATTTGACACTTTTTGATAAGTTGAAGTTATTAAATTCATCTTAAATTAATATAACAAGTTGCTAAAGTTATATAAAAGAGTTTTGTTCTGTACTAAGAGAGTATTTTTATTAATTAAGGTAATTAATTTAGAATCGACGGAGGTAAGGTTTTTCTTCTATTTAAAATCCAAGATGCGAAAATATTGTTTATGTATTACACATATGACTGACCATCAGTTCTATTTGAATAATGTTGCAACGATTCGAATGGTGGCCCCTAATTTATCTTTTTCCAGGGCCCCAATTAGTCCTGATCGGGGCCTGCCTATGTGCCAGGGCCGAAACTAGCCTTTTTTGCTCCCGGTCCAAGCATGGATTTTGCCCCCCCCCCCTCTCTTCCGCAAAGTATATTTACACAGAGAATTTTACTAATTTCTAATAGTCGACTTATTTTAAAATTTTAAATATGTAATCATAAAATATGTAATACTGAACTACGTGATCTACAATGGCGGATCCAAGGGGAGGTCACGGTGGTCATGACTCCCATCTTAACACCAACAAAAATATTCTAAAGATCATTTTTAAAATGAAATATACAGTAGAGACCCTATTATCCGAGTCTTGCTTAACCGAGTTTCCGCTTTAACTGAGTTATTTTCTTCTAATGGACTGATGACTTCCATTAATATGAAACAGCCATTATAAATGAAGTGTTAGGGGAAGATAAAAGAGCAGTCGTAAAAAGTTAGAACTCTGATTTTTTGGTCCGAATGAGAAAAAAAAAAAAAAAAAAAAAAAAAAAAAAAAAATTGCCCCCCCTCCCCCTCCCTCCCATTCTGACCAGAAAATCAGAGTTCTAACTTTTTACGACTGCTCTTTCATCTTCAACTAACAATTCATTTATAATGGCTGTTTCATATTAATGAAAGTCATCAGTCCATCAGAAGAAAATGATCCATTCCAAAGGTATAATCCTTCATTTGGCGCTCCTTCGTTCTGGCACCCGGGGTACAGTTTGTCAAATATTTAAATGAACTAAACAACCCTTTCCGCTTTTTTTCATGTTCATTTTACTTTTCCAGGATCATCCTTCAAAAGAAAGGAAAAAAAAAAAAAAAAGAAATCCAGAACCGTTTTCTAATTTTATCAGCTTTATCGACTTGACTTATACAGTTTCAAATACAAGCGCCTCAAATTTAATATTTAAAGCGGCAGTGCACACATTCTTGAAAAATTTCCTCATTACAATTTCAACGTTTGTTATTGTTTTATAAAATTCAGTCAATCGGTTGATTTAAACATTTTCATTCGACGGGTCGTAAATTTAATTGCTTGTAAATTCATAAAATATCATGCAACTTATATCCGCCACACCCCACATTTTTCTTGCTTTCAGAGGAGAGAGGGGGAAAAAAAATGTCTCCAGATATTCAGTTTTTCAAAATTCTGTGGAAGATGAAATTTTATCTAAATATCTCTTTAAAAGATGATATATATATATATATATATATATATCCTCATGTTTTACACCCTCTGAAGCTCAGAGGGATTTTGAATTCAAAATATGCAAGTAATCGAATTTGAAGTGAAAAAAATTTTTTCAAAAAAAAATTCACATTTTTTTTGTCCTCTACATCTTTTGTGTAATACTTTAAGTTTAAAACATAGTTTCTTTTTATCCATCTTTCAAATTATCGAAATCAGTCACCCGGTTTTAAAATTCTACGGAACGGTTAAAAATTCATGAGATGACAAAAGATTTATTTGTTGTAATCATTGAAAATCAGAATGAGCCCTCGGAAAACAATAAATTGAAACGACTGGAACGGAAAAAAAAAGTGGTCTGCTCTCTCTCCTCCCTACACACTTTTTTTCTTTCTTGATTTCAGAGGAGAGAGGGAAAAAAAAAATGTCTCCAGATATTCAGTTTTTCAAAATTCTGTGGAAGATGAAATTTTATCTAAATATCTCTTTAAAAGATGATATATATATATATATATATATCCTCATGTTTTACACCCTCTGAAGCTCAGAGGGATTTTGAATTCAAAATATGCAAGTAATCGAATTTGAAGTGAAAAAAATTTTTTCAAAAAAAAATTCACATTTTTTTTGTCCTCTACATCTTTTGTGTAATACTTTAAGTTTAAAACATAGTTTCTTTTTATCCATCTTTCAAATTATCGAAATCAGTCACCCGGTTTTAAAATTCTACGGAACGGTTAAAAATTCATGAGATGACAAAAGATTTATTTGTTGTAATCATTGAAAATCAGAATGAGCCCTCGGAAAACAATAAATTGAAACGACTGGAACGGAAAAAAAAAAGTGGTCTGCTCTCTCTCCTCCCTACACACTTTCTTTCTTTCTTGATTTCAGAGGAGAGAGGGGAAAAAAAATGTCTCCAGATATTCAGTTTTTCAAAATTCTGTGGAAGATGAAATTTTATCTAAATATCTCTTTAAAAGATGATATATATACATATATATATATATATATATATATATCCTCATGTTTTACACCCTCTGAAGCTCAGAGGGATTTTGAATTCAAAATATGCAAGTAATCGAATTTGAAGTGAAAAAAAATTTTTCAAAAAAAATTCACATTTTTTTTTTTTTTTTTTTTTGTCCTCTACATCTTTTGTGTAATACTTTAAGTTTAAAACATAGTTTCTTTTTATCCATCTTTCAAATTATCGAAATCAGTCACCCGGTTTTAAAATTCTACGGAACGGTTAAAAATTCATGAGATGACAAAAGATTTATTTGTTGTAATCATTGAAAATCAGAATGAGCCCTCGGAAAACAATAAATTGAAACGACTGGAACGGAAAAAAAAAAAGTGGTCTGCTCTCTCTCCTCCCTACACACTTTTTTTCTTTCTTGATTTCAGAGGAGAGAGGGGAAAAGAAAAAAAAAATGTCTCCAGATATTCAGTTTTTCAAAATTCTGTGGTAGATGAAATTTTATCTAAATATCTCTTTAAAAGATGTTATATATATATATATATATATATATATATCCTCATGTTTTACACCCTCTGAAGCTCAGAGGGATTTTGAATTCAAAATATGCAAGTAATCGAATTTGAAGTGAAAAAAAATTTTTCAAAACAAAATTCACATTTTTTTTGTCCTCTACATCTTTTGTGTAATACTTTAAGTTTAAAACATAGTTTCTTTTTATCCATCTTTCAAATTATCGAAATCAGTCACCCGGTTTTAAAATTCTACGAAACGGTTAAAAATTCATGAGATGACAAAAGATTTATTTGTTGTAATCATTGAAAATCAGAATGAGCCCTCGGAAAACAATAAATTGAAACGACTGGAACGGAAAAAAAAAAAAAGTGGTCTGCTCTCTCTCCTCCCTACACACTTTTTTTCTTTCTTGATTTCAGAGGAGAGAGGAAAAGAAAAAAAAAATGTCTCCAGATATTCAGTTTTTCAAAATTCTGTGGTAGATGAAATTTTATCTAAATATCTCTTTAAAAGATTCTTTCTTTTCATTTTATTGTTCCTTGTCAAAAAAATTTGTATTTCCAGTCACACATTCTTGAGATCCGACACGAAAAAAAAAACTGAAACGAAGGAGGGCTGAAAGAGGGCAAAAAAATACCCCCTCCTCCTATATTCATATGGAAGTTTTATCCTAAGTATAACGAAATCATTTACTTCATATCGGTGATGACATATGTGAAAAAAAAACAAAAAAAAAAAACAGGAAACTATCTCGGCTATAGGTTCGTTGCTTAATTGTGTTTGTGCCGAGTTTCTTAAAAACTTATTTTGAATAATATGTTTTCTGGTAATTTAAAAAAACAAAACAACAAAATTCAGATTATTCGTTGACCTTCCTTAATTGTTCAAACATTTTATGTTATTAATCAATCCTTCGATTGATTTTCTTATTTACAAAATAGAATTTCACACATTGTAATTTTTTTTTTTTTTTTCATTTTGTGATATTTAATTTCTTCCTTCCTGATATTTCATAAAGATTTTTTTTTTGTCGTTGTTGTTAAATACATAAATTTAATTAAAATATTTCTGTAATCTCACACATCTGTTTAAAAGTGATTTGTCATAATAGGAAATTTTATACGAAAGTACTTCGGGGCATCATGTAGTAAGAATTATAGCAAGTATTCGAATTTGTTACTCGATATCTCGAAAACCTTGATATGTCGGAAAAATTATTTTGCCCCACATATTCATCTAATGTTAATTTTAATTCTTATCTCGAGGAGTTTTCACTCAAAACCTTGTTATGTCGAATATTTTTCGAAGTAAAAAAATCCCTGCCGGCCCGGCCTACAGGCAGAGGTAGATTTCGAAGTCAAATATACTAATTTCACAAACAAAAACTAAATCATGATTATAGATAAATCCACTTTAACAATTTTATCTGTCCGCTCTTGACGAGTTTTTATTTCATTTTCATATAATAGCTGGTTTTATCAGAATCATGTTAGGGCGGTATTCAAAAAAATACTTTTCCATGCTCAACAACTCGAAATTTTCTGGCATAATTCCAGATTCATTTTTAATTAAAAAAAATATGAAACTTGCTGACGTGATTTTTGAAGAGATTTATAAGCGACCTGTGTTTTTATTTTTTGTTCAATTAATTAAAACTTGATATGTAAACAATTATTTTCTCAGAAGGACAATATTTTTCGTTTCTAACACAATCGCTTCGGGAAATTCCGTTCAAAATGCCCACTTTGACATAATTTTTTGAAATATATTCTGCCTCTATCTAAAAATCTATTATTACGGTACATTATATAGTTTCTGAATAAGCGAATCTACCAATTAAATGCGTTTGAGAGCAAAAATGAATTTAAAAACCAGTCAGAAAATAAGCAGTTTGGATTTAAGCGCATCCTTAATACAATGATTTTTCCAACACAATCCGCTTCGGTAAATTCGGTTCAAAATGCCCTTTTTAACAGCATTTAAAATAATATATTCTGCCCCTATCAGAAAATCGACCATTACGGTACATTATATAGTTTCTGAGTAAGAAAACGTACCAATTGGAAGCCTTTGAGAGCAAAAATGAATTGTAAAATGAGTCAGAAAATAAGCAGTTTGGATTTGAAAACACCCTTACTAAGATCATTTTTTACTTCAACCGGTATGTATTTTTAATTTGTTTTTGCTCTAAGAATTGGTCCTATCCAAAACTCGTCTATATAGATGTTGTAGACCAATATTAAGAAGATATATGATAAATTCATGGGGATTTTATATCTTTTGAATTGACGGAGTTATGGATTTTTTTCTTCTTCAAACCACCTTTTTGTTTTCGTTTTTAATTTTTTTTTGCGGTACGAATTGGTCCTATCAAAAACTTGTGAATATAAAAGTTGTAGATAATGTTAAGGAGATTCATGATAAAATTAATTGGATTTGATATCTTGAGAATTGACGAAGTTATGGATTTTTTTCTTCTTCAAACGCCCTTTTAGGTAGCTTTCATTACAAAAAGCTACCTATTGCAGCCGTTCGGAGGAAAGCGATTTCAAAAAATTTTGGTATATTTTCATCGATCATGACACCCAGACCCCGAGACCACCCTCCGTTCAAAAGTTGATATATATATATATATATATATATATATATATATATATATATATATATATATATATCCATATATATATATATATATATATATATATATATATCCATATATATATATATATATATATATCTGACATTTGTCATACTATAACTCTCGAATTTATGACCCGATTTGGATGTAATTCGGTATGTACATAGTACATACCAATGTCTCGACCGAGTTCGTTGGCCAGCTTCATCCGCCATTTTGTTTCAAAATGGCTGCCATTTAAAAAAATTTAAAAAATTTGAAATTTGAAATGTGGTACCAAAGAATTGAAAATGGAAAAATATTTTTTTCTTATGTATTTGACCTTTATACAAAGATTCCGGAGCAGTTTTTTTTCGTCTATATCTTAAAAAATGGCTGAGTTATAGCATTTTGAATTTCTAGCGTGGCTGTCATTTTGAAACGTCCTGAATTTTGTCACGCGATAAAAGGCGTATTTATGAACCGATTTGGATGTAACTTCGTTTGTACATAGTACATACCAATGTCTCGACCGAGTTCAATGGCCAGTTTCATCCGCCATCTTGTTTAAAAATGGCAGCCATTTAAATTTTTAAGAAAAATTTAAATTTGAAATGTGGTACCAAAAAATTGAAAATTGAAAAAATATTTTTTTTTCTTATGTATTTGACTTTGATACAAAGATTCGGGAGCAGTTTTTGTTTCGTCTATATCTTAAAAAATGGCTGAGTTATAGCATTTTGAATTTCTAGCGTGGCTGACATTTTGAAACGTCCTGATATTTGTCACGTGATAAAGGCGTATTTATGAACCGATTTGAATGTACCTTGGTGTGTACATAGTACATACAAATATCTCAACCGAGTTCGTTGGCCATCTTCATCCGCCATCTTGTTTCAAAATGGCGGCCATTTAAAAAATTAAAAATTTAAAATGAGATACCAAAAAATTGAAAAATGAAAAAGATTTTTTTCGTATGTGTTTGACCTTAATACAAAGATTCCGGAACAGTTTTTGTTTCGTCTATATCTAAAAAAATGGCTGAGTTATAGCATTTTGAATTTCTATTGTGGCTGGCATTTTAAAACGACCTGGTTTTGTCACGCGATAACAAGCATATTTATGAACCGATTTGGATGTTACTTGGTCTGTACATAGTACATACCAATGTCTCGACCGAGTTCGTTGGCCAGCTTCATTCGCCATCTTGTTTCAAAAGGGTTGCCATTTAAAAAAATTAAATTTAAAATTTAAAATGAGGTATTAAAAAATTGGAAAATGAAAAAGATTTTTTTATGTGTTTGGCCTTGATACAAAGATTCCGGAGCAGATTTTGTTTCTGAAAATTTGTTCTTTTGTTTATAGCTTAAAAAAATGGTTGAATTATAGCACTTTGAATTTCTAGTATGGCTAACATTTTGAAACGATCTTGTATTTGTCACGCGATAACACACGTATTCGCCTATTTCCATGTAAGAAGGCATGTGGATAGTATACATCAACATCTCAGCCAAATATAAGTTAATTTAAATAAAAGCAGCTTGGATAAAGCTGACAAATTTCGCGAAATTCTCATTTATAATGATTTAATATTGATAAAAATTAGTATTGAATCTCCTATATTCGGTTTCCACTAAATTGAGCTTCGTGTGTTTGAATAATATAAGTTGGCTTTTTTAAAATAAGGAATTTGAAAGCTACCTCTTCCTCCCGGCACTGGCCGGAAGGACTTTTTGTTTTCGTTTTTAATTTTTTTTTGCGGTACGAATTGTTCCTATCAAAAACTTGTGAATATAAAAGTTTTAGATAATGTTAAGGAGATTTATAATAAAATTAATTGAATTTGATATCTTGAGAATTGACGAAGTTATGAATTTTTTTGTCCCAAAACCCCTATTTTTTGCGCCCCTTGAGCCCATTTTTAACTTTATCAAAAATCTGTGATACATAAATTTTTGGCCCTATTTTTAGAAGTAATAAAAACTTTAAACTGATTTGATATGTACAAAAATTAAGAAGTTATGGGGGGTTTTCTGTTTTCACAAAACCCCTCCCTATTTCCCTCCCCTTGGTCCGATTTTGCCCATTAACGAACTTGACCGAGATTTTATGCCCATTGATTTTATGTATCAGTTTGGAAGAGATTGGTGCAGAATTACGAAAGTTATCGTGTCCAGAAGAAAGTGATATATATATATAGATAGATAGATAGATAGATAGATAGATAGATATATAAAGTTTTTTACTGAGGGTGGTTTTGGGTTCTAGGGGTCATGATCGGTGTAGATCTGCAAAAATTTTTCAGAAATTCCAACATAGGAACGATCCCAATAGGTAGTATTTCATACGAAATCTACCTAAAAAAAAAAAAAAAATTAGAGAGAGGTTTCTAAGAATCTCCTCATTATTTCTCTAAGAGGGAATGGGAGTCCCGATATTTCCATCTGGTCACTTGAACGCCAAACAAAGGAAGTGTTTCCTTTTCATATGTAATGCTCGGAAAATGTGGAAAACGATGGATTTACCGTTATTTTTCGAACAGGAAAAAAATTAATTGAAGAACAATACCAAAAAAAGAGAAGACGATACCGGACATATTTATACTTATTCTCATGACTCAAATTTTTATAATATTATTCCGTTTTTTTTTTACGTGAATTTTTATGTTTTAGTTATGGCCTTGTTATCTCGAAAATTTTTTTAGCGTCCCTTCGACTTCGAGGGTATTACATTATTGGAATGCTACCACATGTCTTTCCATATAATGGAATTACCCAAATTCACGTTGATTGGGGAGGGGAGGGAAATCAAGTTAAGTAGAAAAGTATTAACGCAAATAACCACTAATGCCCGAAAAAACTTTTTAATTACATTGTAACGGCTCACATTTATATTCCTCATATTTCTATAACCGAAAGGAAAAAAAAAAAGTGTATTCCATAGTTTCTTAAAAGTTATCTTTCTTCTGCTATTCTGTAACACCGTGTTGATAAAATACTAAATAAATAAACGGGGACAGGTGTGTTTTTTTTTTTTTTCTTCTTCTTCGTCATATCACGACCCAGCTTTTACCTCCCAACTATAAGATTTTTTTTTTAATTTCAACAAAAGAGATTAGAGAATCTACGAGCTGGGGGGAAAAAAAAAAAAACCCAAAAAAAACAAAACTAGCTCCTCAAATAAGAATGATAGGGAACAACCAAAATCATACACTCAGAGTTATCAATTTCCTACTTCTTGCACACCATTGTTACATTATAGGAAATGTTTTAATTAAATAAAACAACATTTTCTGTATTAAAATACTAGTTTCCAGAAAGTTGGAGTCTTGGCGGCTTTGTTCATTGCAGATTATGAATATTTTTAATCAGCTTGGGCACCACACTTTTACACTTTTCATATCATTGATCAGAAATATTTCCTTTATTTAATCCTATATGTTTGGACAAATAAATAAGACAAATTTCTCTGTTAAAAAATAATACAAAATATAAAACTTGCCAGCTATGGTTTAGAGTAAAAAAAAAAAAAAATACATAACATTTCAATTGCAGTGATTACCATCAATGGTTGCGGAGGGGCTGAAGATGCATAATTTCTTTAAAGAAGCCCTACTGCATATGATATTATCAGGATTTATGCCTAGAATGCTTCAACTTAAAAAAAAAAAAAAAAAAAAACTCACCCAATGCTAATTACTTTTACTCATATTTTAAACAAGTTGAAAATTGCTCGTCAAACGTGGCAAATGAGGTGCGTTTGTACTATAACTAGTTTTATAATTATTTTTTGCACCCCATATTGTACTATATTTTTTTACACTTTATAAGTGCATAGTCTGTAATACATTAAAATGCACTTGCAATAATTTTTTCCCATTCCCCGTAATGTAACGGAAAACTTTTGACTGTCCCTGTAATTAAACTATGCATCCCATTTTCATAAAATTTCAAAATGGCTCGATAAAATTTTGCAACAATCATACATTTAAAATTTCAAACCATTCGGTTGGGTAGTTTTTCCTCTGTTATATGCGGACGGACTGAACGACGGCTATAGATGGTACGTATTTATATAATTACGAACGTACCTAAAAAGAGAACTCTTGCAATTTAACGGTAGTATAAACACTTCAGAAATACTTAAAATTCTCAGAAGAAATTTAATTTGTTACTATTATTATTCCATTTATATTTATAAAACATTTTAAAATTTTATTGTAAGAGGTTTTTTTTGTTGTTGTTCCCTATCATTCTTATTTGAGGAGCTAGTTTTGTTTTTTTTGGGTTTTTTTTTTTTTTCCCCCCAGCTCGTAGATTCTCTAATCTCTTTTGTTGAAATTAAAAAAAAAATCTTATAGTTGGGAGGTAAAAGCTGGGTCGTGATATGACGAAGAAGAAGAAAAAAAAAAAAAAACACACCTGTCCCCGTTTATTTATTTAGTATTTTATCAACACGGTGTTACAGAATAGCAGAAGAAAGATAACTTTTAAGAAACTATGGAATACACTTTTTTTTTTTCCTTTCGGTTATAGAAATATGAGGAATATAAATGTGAGCCGTTACAATGTAATTAAAAAGTTTTTTCGGGCATTAGTGGTTATTTGCGTTAATACTTTTCTACTTAACTTGATTTCCCTCCCCTCCCCAATCAACGTGAATTTGGGTAATTCCATTATATGGAAAGACATGTGGTAGCATTCCAATAATGTAATACCCTCGAAGTCGAAGGGACGCTAAAAAAATTTTCGAGATAACAAGGCCATAACTAAAACATAAAAATTCACGTAAAAAAAAAACGGAATAATATTATAAAAATTTGAGTCATGAGAATAAGTATAAATATGTCCGGTATCGTCTTCTCTTTTTTTGGTATTGTTCTTCAATTAATTTTTTTCCTGTTCGAAAAATAACGGTAAATCCATCGTTTTCCACATTTTCCGAGCATTACATATGAAAAGGAAACACTTCCTTTGTTTGGCGTTCAAGTGACCAGATGGAAATATCGGGACTCCCATTCCCTCTTAGAGAAATAATGAGGAGATTCTTAGAAACCTCTCTCTAATTTTTTTTTTTTTTTTAGGTAGATTTCGTATGAAATACTACCTATTGGGATCGTTCCTATGTTGGAATTTCTGAAAAATTTTTGCAGATCTACACCGATCATGACCCCTAGAACCCAAAACCACCCTCAGTAAAAAACTTTATATATCTATCTATCTATCTATCTATCTATCTATCTATATATATATATCACTTTCTTCTGGACACGATAACTTTCGTAATTCTGCACCAATCTCTTCCAAACTGATACATAAAATCAATGGGCATAAAATCTCGGTCAAGTTCGTTAATGGGCAAAATCGGACCAAGGGGAGGGAAATAGGGAGGGGTTTTGTGAAAACAGAAAACCCCCCATAACTTCTTAATTTTTGTACATATCAAATCAGTTTAAAGTTTTTATTACTTCTAAAAATAGGGCCAAAAATTTATGTATCACAGATTTTTGATAAAGTTAAAAATGGGCTCAAGGGGCGCAAAAAATAGGGGTTTTGGGACAAAAAAATTCATAACTTCGTCAATTCTCAAGATATCAAATTCAATTAATTTTATTATAAATCTCCTTAACATTATCTAAAACTTTTATATTCACAAGTTTTTGATAGGAACAATTCGTACCGCAAAAAAAAATTAAAAACGAAAACAAAAAGTCCTTCCGGCCAGTGCCGGGAGGAAGAGGTAGCTTTCAAATTCCTTATTTTAAAAAAGCCAACTTATATTATTCAAACACACGAAGCTCAATTTAGTGGAAACCGAATATAGGAGATTCAATACTAATTTTTATCAATATTAAATCATTATAAATGAGAATTTCGCGAAATTTGTCAGCTTTATCCAAGCTGCTTTTATTTAAATTAACTTATATTTGGCTGAGATGTTGATGTATACTATCCACATGCCTTCTTACATGGAAATAGGCGAATACGTGTGTTATCGCGTGACAAATACAAGATCGTTTCAAAATGTTAGCCATACTAGAAATTCAAAGTGCTATAATTCAACCATTTTTTTAAGCTATAAACAAAAGAACAAATTTTCAGAAACAAAATCTGCTCCGGAATCTTTGTATCAAGGCCAAACACATAAAAAAATCTTTTTCATTTTCCAATTTTTTAATACCTCATTTTAAATTTTAAATTTAATTTTTTTAAATGGCAACCCTTTTGAAACAAGATGGCGAAT
This sequence comes from Maratus speciosus, assembly GCA_963932465.1. Taxonomy (NCBI): domain Eukaryota; kingdom Metazoa; phylum Arthropoda; class Arachnida; order Araneae; family Salticidae; genus Maratus; species Maratus speciosus. Next base: position 450,590,835 of record OZ010789.1, read on the forward strand.
GAAGCTGGCCAACGAACTCGGTCGAGACATTGGTATGTACTATGTACAGACCAAGTAACATCCAAATCGGTTCATAAATATGCTTGTTATCGCGTGACAAAACCAGGTCGTTTTAAAATGCCAGCCACAATAGAAATTCAAAATGCTATAACTCAGCCATTTTTTTAGATATAGACGAAACAAAAACTGTTCCGGAATCTTTGTATTAAGGTCAAACACATACGAAAAAAATCTTTTTCATTTTTCAATTTTTTGGTATCTCATTTTAAATTTTTAATTTTTTAAATGGCCGCCATTTTGAAACAAGATGGCGGATGAAGATGGCCAACGAACTCGGTTGAGATATTTGTATGTACTATGTACACACCAAGGTACATTCAAATCGGTTCATAAATACGCCTTTATCACGTGACAAATATCAGGACGTTTCAAAATGTCAGCCACGCTAGAAATTCAAAATGCTATAACTCAGCCATTTTTTAAGATATAGACGAAACAAAAACTGCTCCCGAATCTTTGTATCAAAGTCAAATACATAAGAAAAAAAAATATTTTTTCAATTTTCAATTTTTTGGTACCACATTTCAAATTTAAATTTTTCTTAAAAATTTAAATGGCTGCCATTTTTAAACAAGATGGCGGATGAAACTGGCCATTGAACTCGGTCGAGACATTGGTATGTACTATGTACAAACGAAGTTACATCCAAATCGGTTCATAAATACGCCTTTTATCGCGTGACAAAATTCAGGACGTTTCAAAATGACAGCCACGCTAGAAATTCAAAATGCTATAACTCAGCCATTTTTTAAGATATAGACGAAAAAAAACTGCTCCGGAATCTTTGTATAAAGGTCAAATACATAAGAAAAAAATATTTTTCCATTTTCAATTCTTTGGTACCACATTTCAAATTTCAAATTTTTTAAATTTTTTTAAATGGCAGCCATTTTGAAACAAAATGGCGGATGAAGCTGGCCAACGAACTCGGTCGAGACATTGGTATGTACTATGTACATACCGAATTACATCCAAATCGGGTCATAAATTCGAGAGTTACAGTATGACAAATGTCAGATATATATATATATATATATATGGATATATATATATATATATATATATATATATATATATATATATATATATATATATATATATATATATATATATATATATATATATATATATATATATATCAACTTTTGAACGGAGGGTGGTCTCGGGGTCTGGGTGTCATGATCGATGAAAATATACCAAAATTTTTTGAAATCGCTTTCCTCCGAACGGCTGCAATAGGTAGCTTTTTGTAATGAAAGCTACCTAAAAGGGCGTTTGAAGAAGAAAAAAATCCATAACTTCGTCAATTCTCAAGATATCAAATCCAATTAATTTTATCATGAATCTCCTTAACATTATCTACAACTTTTATATTCACAAGTTTTTGATAGGACCAATTCGTACCGCAAAAAAAAATTAAAAACGAAAACAAAAAGGTGGTTTGAAGAAGAAAAAAATCCATAACTCCGTCAATTCAAAAGATATAAAATCCCCATGAATTTATCATATATCTTCTTAATATTGGTCTACAACATCTATATAGACGAGTTTTGGATAGGACCAATTCTTAGAGCAAAAACAAATTAAAAATACATACCGGTTGAAGTAAAAAATGATCTTAGTAAGGGTGTTTTCAAATCCAAACTGCTTATTTTCTGACTCATTTTACAATTCATTTTTGCTCTCAAAGGCTTCCAATTGGTACGTTTTCTTACTCAGAAACTATATAATGTACCGTAATGGTCGATTTTCTGATAGGGGCAGAATATATTATTTTAAATGCTGTTAAAAAGGGCATTTTGAACCGAATTTACCGAAGCGGATTGTGTTGGAAAAATCATTGTATTAAGGATGCGCTTAAATCCAAACTGCTTATTTTCTGACTGGTTTTTAAATTCATTTTTGCTCTCAAACGCATTTAATTGGTAGATTCGCTTATTCAGAAACTATATAATGTACCGTAATAATAGATTTTTAGATAGAGGCAGAATATATTTCAAAAAATTATGTCAAAGTGGGCATTTTGAACGGAATTTCCCGAAGCGATTGTGTTAGAAACGAAAAATATTGTCCTTCTGAGAAAATAATTGTTTACATATCAAGTTTTAATTAATTGAACAAAAAATAAAAACACAGGTCGCTTATAAATCTCTTCAAAAATCACGTCAGCAAGTTTCATATTTTTTTTAATTAAAAATGAATCTGGAATTATGCCAGAAAATTTCGAGTTGTTGAGCATGGAAAAGTATTTTTTTGAATACCGCCCTAACATGATTCTGATAAAACCAGCTATTATATGAAAATGAAATAAAAACTCGTCAAGAGCGGACAGATAAAATTGTTAAAGTGGATTTATCTATAATCATGATTTAGTTTTTGTTTGTGAAATTAGTATATTTGACTTCGAAATCTACCTCTGCCTGTAGGCCGGGCCGGCAGGGATTTTTTTACTTCGAAAAATATTCGACATAACAAGGTTTTGAGTGAAAACTCCTCGAGATAAGAATTAAAATTAACATTAGATGAATATGTGGGGCAAAATAATTTTTCCGACATATCAAGGTTTTCGAGATATCGAGTAACAAATTCGAATACTTGCTATAATTCTTACTACATGATGCCCCGAAGTACTTTCGTATAAAATTTCCTATTATGACAAATCACTTTTAAACAGATGTGTGAGATTACAGAAATATTTTAATTAAATTTATGTATTTAACAACAACGACAAAAAAAAAATCTTTATGAAATATCAGGAAGGAAGAAATTAAATATCACAAAATGAAAAAAAAAAAAAAAATTACAATGTGTGAAATTCTATTTTGTAAATAAGAAAATCAATCGAAGGATTGATTAATAACATAAAATGTTTGAACAATTAAGGAAGGTCAACGAATAATCTGAATTTTGTTGTTTTGTTTTTTTAAATTACCAGAAAACATATTATTCAAAATAAGTTTTTAAGAAACTCGGCACAAACACAATTAAGCAACGAACCTATAGCCGAGATAGTTTCCTGTTTTTTTTTTTTGTTTTTTTTTCACATATGTCATCACCGATATGAAGTAAATGATTTCGTTATACTTAGGATAAAACTTCCATATGAATATAGGAGGAGGGGGTATTTTTTTGCCCTCTTTCAGCCCTCCTTCGTTTCAGTTTTTTTTTTCGTGTCGGATCTCAAGAATGTGTGACTGGAAATACAAATTTTTTTGACAAGGAACAATAAAATGAAAAGAAAGAATCTTTTAAAGAGATATTTAGATAAAATTTCATCTACCACAGAATTTTGAAAAACTGAATATCTGGAGACATTTTTTTTTTCTTTTCCTCTCTCCTCTGAAATCAAGAAAGAAAAAAAGTGTGTAGGGAGGAGAGAGAGCAGACCACTTTTTTTTTTTTTCCGTTCCAGTCGTTTCAATTTATTGTTTTCCGAGGGCTCATTCTGATTTTCAATGATTACAACAAATAAATCTTTTGTCATCTCATGAATTTTTAACCGTTTCGTAGAATTTTAAAACCGGGTGACTGATTTCGATAATTTGAAAGATGGATAAAAAGAAACTATGTTTTAAACTTAAAGTATTACACAAAAGATGTAGAGGACAAAAAAAATGTGAATTTTGTTTTGAAAAATTTTTTTTCACTTCAAATTCGATTACTTGCATATTTTGAATTCAAAATCCCTCTGAGCTTCAGAGGGTGTAAAACATGAGGATATATATATATATATATATATATATATATATATATATAACATCTTTTAAAGAGATATTTAGATAAAATTTCATCTACCACAGAATTTTGAAAAACTGAATATCTGGAGACATTTTTTTTTTCTTTTCCCCTCTCTCCTCTGAAATCAAGAAAGAAAAAAAGTGTGTAGGGAGGAGAGAGAGCAGACCACTTTTTTTTTTTCCGTTCCAGTCGTTTCAATTTATTGTTTTCCGAGGGCTCATTCTGATTTTCAATGATTACAACAAATAAATCTTTTGTCATCTCATGAATTTTTAACCGTTCCGTAGAATTTTAAAACCGGGTGACTGATTTCGATAATTTGAAAGATGGATAAAAAGAAACTATGTTTTAAACTTAAAGTATTACACAAAAGATGTAGAGGACAAAAAAAAAAAAAAAAAAAATGTGAATTTTTTTTGAAAAATTTTTTTTCACTTCAAATTCGATTACTTGCATATTTTGAATTCAAAATCCCTCTGAGCTTCAGAGGGTGTAAAACATGAGGATATATATATATATATATATATATATGTATATATATCATCTTTTAAAGAGATATTTAGATAAAATTTCATCTTCCACAGAATTTTGAAAAACTGAATATCTGGAGACATTTTTTTTCCCCTCTCTCCTCTGAAATCAAGAAAGAAAGAAAGTGTGTAGGGAGGAGAGAGAGCAGACCACTTTTTTTTTTCCGTTCCAGTCGTTTCAATTTATTGTTTTCCGAGGGCTCATTCTGATTTTCAATGATTACAACAAATAAATCTTTTGTCATCTCATGAATTTTTAACCGTTCCGTAGAATTTTAAAACCGGGTGACTGATTTCGATAATTTGAAAGATGGATAAAAAGAAACTATGTTTTAAACTTAAAGTATTACACAAAAGATGTAGAGGACAAAAAAAATGTGAATTTTTTTTTGAAAAAATTTTTTTCACTTCAAATTCGATTACTTGCATATTTTGAATTCAAAATCCCTCTGAGCTTCAGAGGGTGTAAAACATGAGGATATATATATATATATATCATCTTTTAAAGAGATATTTAGATAAAATTTCATCTTCCACAGAATTTTGAAAAACTGAATATCTGGAGACATTTTTTTTTTCCCTCTCTCCTCTGAAATCAAGAAAGAAAAAAAGTGTGTAGGGAGGAGAGAGAGCAGACCACTTTTTTTTTCCGTTCCAGTCGTTTCAATTTATTGTTTTCCGAGGGCTCATTCTGATTTTCAATGATTACAACAAATAAATCTTTTGTCATCTCATGAATTTTTAACCGTTCCGTAGAATTTTAAAACCGGGTGACTGATTTCGATAATTTGAAAGATGGATAAAAAGAAACTATGTTTTAAACTTAAAGTATTACACAAAAGATGTAGAGGACAAAAAAAATGTGAATTTTTTTTTGAAAAAATTTTTTTCACTTCAAATTCGATTACTTGCATATTTTGAATTCAAAATCCCTCTGAGCTTCAGAGGGTGTAAAACATGAGGATATATATATATATATATATATATATCATCTTTTAAAGAGATATTTAGATAAAATTTCATCTTCCACAGAATTTTGAAAAACTGAATATCTGGAGACATTTTTTTTCCCCCTCTCTCCTCTGAAAGCAAGAAAAATGTGGGGTGTGGCGGATATAAGTTGCATGATATTTTATGAATTTACAAGCAATTAAATTTACGACCCGTCGAATGAAAATGTTTAAATCAACCGATTGACTGAATTTTATAAAACAATAACAAACGTTGAAATTGTAATGAGGAAATTTTTCAAGAATGTGTGCACTGCCGCTTTAAATATTAAATTTGAGGCGCTTGTATTTGAAACTGTATAAGTCAAGTCGATAAAGCTGATAAAATTAGAAAACGGTTCTGGATTTCTTTTTTTTTTTTTTTTCCTTTCTTTTGAAGGATGATCCTGGAAAAGTAAAATGAACATGAAAAAAAGCGGAAAGGGTTGTTTAGTTCATTTAAATATTTGACAAACTGTATTCGTGTTTGTGTGTGTAGGTTGTAAAACAACGGTTTCCTCTGATTTAACACCTAACAACACGTGAATTTTTTTTCCGTTCACTCGATGGGGTCCTTCGCTTTAAAAAAATTTCTTTCTTTCTTTCTAAACTTAAAAATTAACTTAGGAAAGTAAGAAGAAAAAGAAAGAAATCATGCTCGAAAGCATAGATTATGAAACACTCTCCAACACATAATGTAAACAAAACTGCACCGTTTCAATAAGTCATCCTAATTCTTTGAGCAACCAGCAGCCCATATTTGTATGTAATAATTACACGCATGCCGAATTTGAGTTCAGTTTAGAAATACATTAGTCGCCCTTCAGCAATTTCCGCTAATGAGGAGACGTGAATTCTTTTGTGCAACTAGTAAAATGTAAAAAAAAAAAAAAAAACCACTTGTCGAAATTGAAAACGCACTTCCAGCGATTTCTTTTTTGTGTGTCCCTGTAAATGAACAAACCCTATTCTATCGTAATCATCTTGTAGCGATGAAATATTCAATGATTTATTTCAATACATTTGAAATTGCGTAATGTCTCTACAGAACGATTTTTTTCCCCTGCAAATGGAATACTTTTGAGTGCCCTTTGTAAATTAACTATTAATTTACAATTATTGTGTATTTTCTCTTCAACTTACTTAGAGTGGTAACTTTTTCTAATGTGATTCCTTCAACGAATGAAATAAAAAAAAATTATCAAAATATTTATTTTCTTTCTGTGCATGTGTGTGAAGAGCTGAGATGAATGGAGAAATATGTAAGAAAATGAAAAAGATGTGATGATTCAAATAAAAAAGCCTTGCATTTGTTGCTGAGCACCAGATTTTGGTCCACTGTCGATTCCATATGTAAAGATAACTCATTTGAATACAGCCTTATAAATGACTACCTTTTTTTTTTTTTACCCTTTCCTGCGAAGAATGAAAAATACACAATCAAATGACGAATTATTTATAAACTACATGATCACTTCAAAAACCTGCATGGATAAAGTCGCTGGGGAACAACGAAAGGTAAAGAAATATATGGAGACAAAGAAATACAAGATTTGTTTAACATGTGCTTTTGAACCAAATCTTGAGACTAAACTTAGAAATATACTCCCATATAGAAAAGAAAAAAAAATATTTTTTACATACATGTGTAAGTTTAAATATGATACATTTAGAAACAACTTTCTACACAATAACGGATTTCTCAAACACCATGACATTAAGAGTAAATAAACCGCTTCCTGGTGAATTTATCGTGACGGAAAAAGAAAAAATCATGGTTATATCAAAAATTCACTTCGAATTCAGACAAGGAAAAAAATAATCGATAAACATTTTAATCAATTTGGTTTACAAGAAATCATAAAACCGTTAATACAAATTACGGAAAAGATATCTTAGAATACAATTTCCTAATCTATGTGGAAATATTTTTGGTAACCTATGAGGAACTATTATGATTCTGAATCTGCAGCTGTATTTGAAAGTAAAGAAGAATTTTTCAGAGCCTACAATGTGGATACGTATTCTGTCATTTAAAAAAATTGGATTACCATGCGTACCCATTTTACATATAAATTACAAAACTATTGGCGACTTGTTTATTAAAGTTGAAAAGTATCGAAATTTTTTTTGAATGTTTGTTATGAAAATAATAATAAAACAATTAAATTACAAAACACTTTTATTTTTTCTGATACGGGTTCTCTACAATGGGGAATCAACTCAAAGCGAACATTTTTCGCAACACACAAAATGTTTGCAATTCACACGTTCCTAAATTTTACTTTTTCAAGAGAGTAGATTTGTCGAAATCTTTCAAAAAAGCAGGTCGTGGAGTTTTTCAACCGCGTCATCATACTCTCTTAAATTATACAAAAGAGGAACTGAACGTATTTCCTCGTGAGTCCATGTGTGACGTGGTAATCGAAAACATCCGTAACATTGGTCCATTCTTCGAAAAAAGTTTTAAAAGGCCCTTCAAAAAAGGTTTTTGCTAAATGTTTTCAAATCAGCAATCTGTTTAACTTTCACTGCGTTAGACATCTTTCTTGTTTTATAATAAACAGTCACCAAGATTTTTTCCCCTAGAGTATTTATATATTTCTGTAAAGTTATTCTTATTTTGTTGTTTAACAAGGATCATCTAAAATTATACTTTTTTTTTTTTCAAAAATAACAAATGCTAGGAGAAAAATGTTTTGTTATGAAAATAATAATAAAACAATTTAATTACAAAAACACTTTCATTTTTTCTGATACGGGTTCTCTACAAATGGGGCACTGGTCGTCGATTTGAAGCGAACATTTTTCGCAATTCAGAAACAACACGTTCCTAAATTTCTCGAAACACACCACGCATTTCAAAGTCGAAACTTCTTCTTTTTCTTCCGGATGAACTTTTAAGTTTTCGGTGGTCCTTTTTGACTCTAGATCGACTACTAATTTTTTGATTTCGGTTTTGGTCATCCTAATTTTTGAACTTTCGGACTCTTTCAATGATTACAAATCTCTTGTCATCTCACGAATTTGTAACTGCTTCCATAGGTCTACAGAATTTTAAAACTGGGCGACTGATTTCGATAATTTGAAAGATGGAAAGTGGATAAAAGAAACTATGTTTTAAACTTAAAGTATAAAGTATACAAAAAATGTAGAAAAAAAAAATTAATTTTTTTGTAATTCTTTTGTAATTTTAAATTTTATACATAAAGGAATAATTCCATAATTTTAATTACAGACCCTCTGGAGTCCAGAGGGAAAGAACATAACGGATATATATATATATATGCATACACACACATCTGGGGAGATTCTTTTTTCCTCTGAAAACAAGAAACAAAAAAAAGGGGGGGGGGAGCAGACATGATGACACTTACCATTCCGATATTTCGGTCATTTCAATTTATTGTTTCGGAGGGCAGAATTTTCACACTCATTCTGATTTTCAATGATTATAAATCTCTTGTCATCTCGTGAATTTGTAATTGCTTCCATTGGTCCCAAGAATTTTAAAACGGGGCGACTGATTTCGATAATTTGAAAGATGGATAACAGAAACTATGTTTTAAACTTAAAGTATACAAATGATGTAGAAAAAAAAATTTTGAAATTTTTTTTAATTTTTTTTTTTTTCAAATTTTATATATAAAGGAATAATTCCATAATTTAAATTAGAGACCCTCTGGAGTCCAGAGGGAAAGGACACAACGGATATATATATATATATATATATATATATATATATATATATATCTGGGGAGATTCTTTTTTCCTCTGAAAACAAGAAACAAAAAGGGGGGGGGGGGAGCAGACATGATGACACTTTCCAATCCGATATTTCAGTCGTTTCAATTTATTGTTTCGGAGGGCAGAATTTTCACACTCATTCTGATTTTCAATGATTATAAATCTCTTGTCATCTCGTGAATTTGTAAAAACTTCCATAGGTCTACAGAATTTTAAATCTGGGCGACTGATTTCGATAATTTGAAAGATGGATAACAGAAACTATGTTTTAAACTTAAAGTATAAAGTATACAAATGATGTAGAAAAAAAAAATGTTGAAATTTTTTTTTATTTCAAATTTTATATATAAAGGAATAATTCCATAATTTAAATTAGAGACCCTCTGGAGTCCAGAGGGAAAGGACACAACGGATATATATATATATATATATATATATATCTGGGGAGATTCTTTTTTCCTCTGAAAACAAGAAACAAAAAAAGAGGGGGGGGGGGGAGCAGACATGATGACACTTACCATTCCGATATTTCGGTCGTTTCAATTTATTGTTTCGGAGGGCAGAATTTTCACACTCATTCTGATTTTCAATGATTATAAATCTCTTGTCATCTCGTGAATTTGTAAAAACTTCCATAGGTCTACAGAATTTTAAATCTGGGCGACTGATTTCGATAATTTGAAAGATGGATAACAGAAACTGTGTTTTAAACTTAAAGTATAAAGTATACAAATGATGTAGAAAAAAAAAATGTTGAAATTTTTTTTTATTTCAAATTTTATATATAAAGGAATAATTCCATAATTTAAATTAGAGACCCTCTGGAGTCCAGAGGGAAAGGACACAACGGATATATATATATATATATATATATATATATATATCTGGGGAGATTCTTTTTTCCTCTGAAAACAAGAAGCAAAAAAAGGGGGGGGGGAGCAGACATGATGACACTTTCCAATCCGATATTTCAGTCGCTTCAATTTATTGTTTCGGAGGGCAGAATTTTCACACTCATTCTGATTTTCAATGATTATAAATCTCTTGTCATCTCGTGAATTTGTAAAAACTTCCATAGGTCTACAGAATTTTAAATCTGGACGACTGATTTCGATAATTTGAAAGATGGATAACAGAAACTATGTTTTAAACTTAAAGTATAAAGTATACAAATGATGTAGAAAAAAAAAAGTTGAAATTTTTTTTTATTTCAAATTTTATATATAAAGGAATAATTCCATAATTTAAATTAGAGACCCTCTGGAGTCCAGAGGGAAAGGACACAACGGATATATATATATATATATATATATATATCTGGGGAGATTCTTTTTTCTCTGAAAACAAGAAACAAAAAAGGGGGGAGCAGACATGATGACACTTTCCAATCCGATATTTCAGTAGTTTCAATTTATTGTTTCGGAGGGCAGAATTTTCACACTCATTCTGATTTTCAATGATTATAAATCTCTTGTCATCTCGTGAATTTGTAAAAACTTCCACAGGTCTACAGAATTTTAAATCTGGGCGACTGATTTCGATAATTTGAAAGATGGATAACAGAAACTATGTTTTAAACTTAAAGTATAAAGTATACAAATGATGTAGAAAAAAAAAATGTTGAAATTTTTTTTAATTTTTTTTTATTTCAAATTTTATATATAAAGGAATAATTCCGTAATTTAAATTAGAGACCCTCTGGAGTCCAGAGGGAAAGGACACAACGGATATATATATATATATATATATATATATATATATATCTGGGGAGATTCTTTTTTCTCTGAAAACAAGAAACAAAAAAGGGGGGAGCAGACATGATGACACTTTCCAATCCGATATTTCAGTCGTTTCAATTTATTGTTTCGGAGGGCAGAATTTTCACACTCATTCTGATTTTCAATGATTATAAATCTCTTGTCATCTCGTGAATTTGTAAAAACTTCCATAGGTCTACAGAATTTTAAATCTGGACGACTGATTTCGATAATTTGAAAGATGGATAACAGAAACTATGTTTTAAACTTAAAGTATAAAGTATACAAATGATGTAGAAAAAAAAATGTTGAAATTTTTTTTGATTTTTTTTTTATTTCAAATTTTATATATAAAGGAATAATTCCGTAATTTAAATTAGAGACCCTCTGGAGTCCAGAGGGAAAGGACACAACGGATATATATATATATATATATATATATATATATATATATATCTGGGGAGATTCTTTTTTCTCTGAAAACAAGAAACAAAAAAGGGGGGGGTGGCAGACATGATGACACTTTCCAATCCGATATTTCAGTAGTTTCAATTTATTGTTTCGGAGGGCAGAATTTTCACACTCATTCTGATTTTCAATGATTACAAATCTCTTGTCATCTCGTGAATTTGTAAAAACTTCCACAGGTCTACAGAATTTTAAATCTGGGCGACTGATTTCGATAATTTGAAAGATGGATAACAGAAACTATGTTTTAAACTTAAAGTATAAAGTATACAAATGATGTAGAAAAAAAAAAAGTTGAAATTTTTTTTTATTTCAAATTTTATATATAAAGGAATAATTCCATAATTTAAATTAGAGACCCTCTGGAGTCCAGAGGGAAAGGACACAACGGATATATATATATATCTGGGGAGATTCTTTTTTCCTCTGAAAAGAAGAAACAAAAAAAAAAAGGGGGGGGGGGAGCAGACATGATGACACTTTCCAATCCGATATTTCAGTAGTTTCAATTTATTGTTTCGGAGGGCAGAATTTTCACACTCACTCTGATTTTCAATGATTACAAATCTCTTGTCATCTCGTGAATTTGTAAAAACTTCCATAGGTCTACAGAATTTTAAAACGGGGCGACTGATTTCGATAATTTGAAAGATGGATAACAGAAACTATGTTTTAAACTTAAAGTATAAAGTATACAAATGATGTAGAAAAAAAAATGTTGAAATTTTTTTCCATTTTTTTTTTTTTCAAATTTTATATATAAAGGAATAATTCCATAATTTAAATTAGAGACCCTCTGGAGTCCAGAGGGAAAGGACACAACGGATATATATATATATATATATATATATATATATATATATATATATCTGGGGAGATTCTTTTTTCCTCTGAAAACAAGAAACAAAAAGGGGGGGGGAGCAGACATGATGACACTTACCATTCCGATATTTCGGTCGTTTCAATTTATTGTTTCGGAGGGCAGAATTTTCACACTCATTCTGATTTTCAATGATTATAAATCTCTTGTCATCTCGTGAATTTGTAAAAACTTCCATAGGTCTACAGAATTTTAAATCTGGGCGACTGATTTCGATAATTTGAAAGATGGATAACAGAAACTGTGTTTTAAACTTAAAGTATAAAGTATACAAATGATGTAGAAAAAAAAAATGTTGAAATTTTTTTTTATTTCAAATTTTATATATAAAGGAATAATTCCATAATTTAAATTAGAGACCCTCTGGAGTCCAGAGGGAAAGGACACAACGGATATATATATATATATATATATATATATATATATATCTGGGGAGATTCTTTTTTCCTCTGAAAACAAGAAGCAAAAAAAGGGGGGGGGGGAGCAGACATGATGACACTTTCCAATCCGATATTTCAGTCGCTTCAATTTATTGTTTCGGAGGGCAGAATTTTCACACTCATTCTGATTTTCAATGATTATAAATCTCTTGTCATCTCGTGAATTTGTAAAAACTTCCATAGGTCTACAGAATTTTAAATCTGGACGACTGATTTCGATAATTTGAAAGATGGATAACAGAAACTATGTTTTAAACTTAAAGTATAAAGTATACAAATGATGTAGAAAAAAAAAAGTTGAAATTTTTTTTTATTTCAAATTTTATATATAAAGGAATAATTCCATAATTTAAATTAGAGACCCTCTGGAGTCCAGAGGGAAAGGACACAACGGATATATATATATATATATATATATCTGGGGAGATTCTTTTTTCCTCTGAAAACAAGAAGCAAAAAAAGGGGGGAGCAGACATGATGACACTTTCCAATCCGATATTTCAGTCGTTTCAATTTATTGTTTCGGAGGGCAGAATTTTCACACTCATTCTGATTTTCAATGATTATAAATCTCTTGTCATCTCGTGAATTTGTAAAAACTTCCATAGGTCTACAGAATTTTAAATCTGGACGACTGATTTCGATAATTTGAAAGATGGATAACAGAAACTATGTTTTAAACTTAAAGTATAAAGTATACAAATGATGTAGAAAAAAAAAATGTTGAAATTTTTTTTAATTTTTTTTTATTTCAAATTTTATATATAAAGGAATAATTCCGTAATTTAAATTAGAGACCCTCTGGAGTCCAGAGGGAAAGGACACAACGGATATATATATATATATATATATATATATATATATATATATATATATATATATCTGGGGAGATTCTTTTTTCTCTGAAAACAAGAAACAAAAAAGGGGGGAGCAGACATGATGACACTTTCCAATCCGATATTTCAGTAGTTTCAATTTATTGTTTCGGAGGGCAGAATTTTCACACTCATTCTGATTTTCAATGATTATAAATCTCTTGTCATCTCGTGAATTTGTAAAAACTTCCACAGGTCTACAGAATTTTAAATCTGGACGACTGATTTCGATAATTTGAAAGATGGATAACAGAAACTATGTTTTAAACTTAAAGTATAAAGTATACAAATGATGTAGAAAAAAAAAATGTTGAAATTTTTTTTAATTTTTTTTTATTTCAAATTTTATATATAAAGGAATAATTCCGTAATTTAAATTAGAGACCCTCTGGAGTCCAGAGGGAAAGGACACAACGGATATATATATATATATATATATATATATATATATATATATATATATATATCTGGGGAGATTCTTTTTTCTCTGAAAACAAGAAACAAAAAAGGGGGGAGCAGACATGATGACACTTTCCAATCCGATATTTCAGTAGTTTCAATTTATTGTTTCGGAGGGCAGAATTTTCACACTCATTCTGATTTTCAATGATTACAAATCTCTTGTCATCTCGTGAATTTGTAAAAACTTCCACAGGTCTACAGAATTTTAAATCTGGGCGACTGATTTCGATAATTTGAAAGATGGATAACAGAAACTATGTTTTAAACTTAAAGTATAAAGTATACAAATGATGTAGAAAAAAAAAAAGTTGAAATTTTTTTTTATTTCAAATTTTATATATAAAGGAATAATTCCATAATTTAAATTAGAGACCCTCTGGAGTCCAGAGGGAAAGGACACAACGGATATATATATATATCTGGGGAGATTCTTTTTTCCTCTGAAAAGAAGAAACAAAAAAAAAAGGGGGGGGGGAGCAGACATGATGACACTTTCCAATCCGATATTTCAGTAGTTTCAATTTATTGTTTCGGAGGGCAGAATTTTCACACTCACTCTGATTTTCAATGATTACAAATCTCTTGTCATCTCGTGAATTTGTAAAAACTTCCACAGGTCTACAGAATTTTAAATCTGGGCGACTGATTTCGATAATTTGAAAGATGGATAACAGAAACTATGTTTTAAACTTAAAGTATAAAGTATACAAATGATGTAGAAAAAAAAATGTTGAAATTTTTTTGATTTTTTTTTTATTTCAAATTTTATATATAAAGGAATAATTCCATAATTTTAATTACAGACCCTCTGGAGTCCAGAGGGAAAGAACATAACGGATATACATATATATATATACATACACACACATCTGGGGAGATTCTTTTTTCCTCTGAAAACAAGAAACAAAAAAAGAGGGGGGGGGGAGCAGACATGATGACACTTACCATTCCGATATTTCGGTCGTTTCAATTTATTGTTTCGAAGTGCAGAATTTTCACACTCATTTTGATTTTTCAATCTCATTACAAATCTCTTGTCATCTCACGAATTTGTAATTGCTTCCATTGGTCCCAAGAATTTTAAAACGGGGCGACTGATATCGATAATTTGAAAGATGGATAAAAGAAACTATGTTTTAAACTTAAAGTATAAAGTATACAAATGATGTAGAAAAAAAAAATGTTGAAATTTTTTTTTATTTCAAATTTTATATATAAAGGAATAATTCCATAATTTAAATTAGAGACCCTCTGGAGTCCAGAGGGAAAGGACACAACGGATATATATATATATATATATATATATATATATATATATATATATCTGGGGAGATTCTTTTTTCCTCTGAAAACAAGAAACAAAAAAAGGGGGGGGAGCAGACATGATGACACTTTCCAATCCGATATTTCAGTCGTTTCAATTTATTGTTTCGGAGGGCAGAATTTTCACACTCATTCTGATTTTCAATGATTACAAATCTCTTGTCATCTCGTGAATTTGTAAAAACTTCCATAGATCTACAGAATTTTAAATCTGGGCGACTGATTTCGATAATTTGAAAGATGGATAACAGAAACTATGTTTTAAACTTAAAGTATAAAGTATACAAATGATGTAGAAAAAAAAAATGTTGAAATTTTTTTTGGATTTTTTTTTATTTCAAATTTTATATATAAAGGAATAATTCCATAATTTAAATTAGAGACCCTCTGGAGTCCAGAGGGAAAGGACACAACGGATATATATATATATATATCTGGGGAGATTCTTTTTTCCTCTGAAAACAAGAAACAAAAAAAGGGGGGGGGGAGCAGACATGATGACACTTTCCAATCCGATATTTCAGTCGTTTCAATTTATTGTTTCGGAGGGCAGAATTTTCACACTCATTTTGATTTTTCAATGATTATAAATCTCTTGTCATCTCGTGAATTTGTAAAAACTTCCATTGGTCCCAAGAATTTTAAAACGGGGCGACTGATTTCGATAATTTGAAAGATGGATAACAGAAACTATGTTTTAAACTTAAAGTATAAAGTATACAAATGATGTAGAAAAAAAAAATGTTGAAATTTTTTTAATTTTTTTTTTTATTTCAAATTTTATATATAAAGGAATAATTCCATAATTTAAATTAGAGACCCTCTGGAGTCCAGAGGGAAAGGACACAACGGATATATATATATATATATATATATATATATATATATATATCTGGGGAGATTCTTTTTTCCTCTGAGAACAAGAAACAAAAAATGGGGGAGCAGACATGATGACACTTTCCAATCCTATATTTCAGTAGTTTCAATTTATTGTTTCGTAGGGAAGAATTTTCACACTCATTTTGATTTTCAATGATTATAAATCTCTTGTCATCTCGTGAATTTGTAAAAACTTCCACAGGTCTACAGAATTTTAAATCTGGGCGACTGATTTCGATAATTTGAAAGATGGATAACAGAAACTATGTTTTAAACTTAAAGTATAAAGTATACAAATGATGTAGGGAAAAAAAAATGTTGAAATTTTTTTTTATTTTTTTTTATTTCAAATTTTATATATAAAGGAATAATTCCATAATTTAAATTAGAGACCCTCTGGAGTCCAGAGGGAAAGGACACAACGGATATATATATATATATATATATATATATATATATATATATATATATATATATATATATATATCTGGGGAGATTCTTTTTTCCTCTGAAAACAAGAAACAAAAAAAGGGGGGGGGGCAGAGATGATGACACTTTCCAATCCGATTATTTTAGTCGTTTCAATTTATTGTTTCGGAGGGCAGAATTTTCACACTCATTCTGATTTTCAATGATTATAAATCTCTTGTCATCTCGTGAATTTGTAAAAACTTCCATAGGTCTACAGAATTCTAAATCTGGGCGACTGATTTCGATAATTTGAAAGATGGAAAGTGGATAACAGAAACTATGTTTTAAACTTAAAGTATAAAGTATACAAATGATGTAGAAAAAAAAAATGTTAAAATTTTTTTTTATTTCAAATTTTATATATAAAGGAATAATTCCCTAATTTAAATTAGAGACCCTCTGGAGTCCAGAGGGAAAGGACACAACGGATATATATATATATATCTGGGGAGATTCTTTTTTCCTCTGAAAACAAGAAACAAAAAAAAAGGGGGGGGGCAGAGATGATGACACTTTCCAATCCGATATTTCAGTCGTTTCAATTTATTGTTTCCGAGGGCAGAATTTTCACACTCATTCTGATTTTGAATGATTATAAATCTCTTGTCATCTCGTGAATTTGTAAAAACTTCCATAGGTCTACAGAATTTTAAATCTGGGCGACTGATTTCGATAATTTGAAAGATGGAAAGTGGATAACAGAAACTATGTTTTAAACTTAAAGTGTAAAGTATACAAATGATGTAGAAAAAAAAATGTTGAAATTTTTTTTTATTTCAAATTTTATATATAAAGGAATAATTCCATAATTTAAATTAGAGACCCTCTGGAGTCCAGAGGGAAAGGACACAACGGATATATATATATATATATATATATATATATATCCAGATATAATCATCTCCAGATATATATATATATATATATATATATATCTGGGGAGATTCTTTTTTCCTCTGAAAACAAGAAACAAAAAAAGGGGGGGGGGAGCAGACATGATGACACTTTCCAATCCGATATTTCAGTAGTTTCAATTTATTGTTTCGGAGGGCAGAATTTTCACACTCATTCTGATTTTCAATGATTACAAATCTCTTGTCATCTCGTGAATTTGTAAAAACTTCTATAGATCTACAGAATTTTAAATCTGGGCGACTGATTTCGATAATTTGAAAGATGGATAACAGAAACTATGTTTTAAACTTAAAGTATAAAGTATACAAATGATGTAGAAAAAAAAATGTTGAAATTTTTTTTGATTTTTTTTTATTTCAAATTTTATATATAAAGGAATAATTCCATAATTTAAATTAGAGACCCTCTGGAGTCCAGAGGGAAAGGACACAACGGATATATATATATATATATATATATATATATATATATATATATCTGGGGAGATTCTTTTTTCTTCTGAAAACAAGAAACAAAAAGGAGGGGGGGGGGGGAAGAGACTCGGCGTCCAATGAAAACTCGTCAGCCGGACCACTTCTAATCTGCAGTCATCCTGTACGAGTCTGTGCAGCCGATGGTAATAGAGAGGCACATTTTTGTAGAAAGGATAGCCGTCATCTCTCAGGCCGGGGCATCGGGGTTTCTTTTTTATGTGAACATAGCCCGGTTTCTTGAAAAAAAGTTTAGCCTTCGAGGAAGAACAGCAGCAGTTTAAAGGAAACACGAAACTGCAGAAAGCACATCGGATCGTGACCGACGAAGAGTCGTAATGGAGACCTTTCTCGGCAAATTCTGCGGGAGAGCCGGCAAAGCCCAGATCTTTCAGCGTATCCCAACAGGCATAGAAAGTCTGCAGACGTTTGTATTCGGAGTTCATGTTTGATCTGACCACTTGCTAATTTAACCTTTTTATATATAGATCAGTTTCAGCTGAACCTCGTGAATGTTTTTTTTTTTTTGTTGTTGTTGTTGTTGTTTGTTTGCCTCCACTGTCATTGGTGGAGTGATCGACGGTTTTGATTGGTTGGTGGAAACGTGGTCGAAACTGATCTATTGCAATAACGTATTTCGAGTGGATCAATCTTAATTTCAAATGTTAATAAATAAATAACATAATGAAATTATCCTTTTAATTGAACATGTTTTTACTTTCAAAATACATAGTTGATGAACATGATCACACACATGATTTATTAGTTGTTTACAGGACCGTATTTTCCACACATGAATTAATACGTTTAATAGCTGCGTCGTAATTTTTGATAAGTTGATTTGCTTCATCATTCAATAAAGCATGCTTTTCAGATACACCTTTGAATGCAACATCTTCGTCCAAATCACAATGGTTCTGTTGAAATGACATCCATTTTGTTTGGAATGTTTCAAATGCAGATTTAGTTTCATTAAAATGATCAGTCATAGATGGCAGAGTATTGATTTTTTCAATATTTCTAATACAAAGATTCCATTCTTCCTTAAAATTTTTTAAAGCACACTCAATATATTCTGCATGACCGTACTTTTCCAATTCTAACATTGAATTTTAAAAATCTTTTTCCAAATCTTCAAATTCGAACAGAACCTCCATTTTGGCTGTTTCAATTAACACCTTTTTATATGGCAGGCTGCTTGAGGAGTAACTTTACATTCAGACGACATATACGGATCGTGACCTACGAAGAGCATGTTTGATCTGACCACTTCCTAGTTTAACCTTTTTATATAGCTGAGTTTCAGCTGAACATTGTGAATGGGTTTTTTGCTGTTGTTGTTTGTTTGTTTGTTTGCCTCCACTGTCATTGGTGGAGCGCTGAAAAAGATCGACGGTTTTGATTGGTTGGTCGAAACTCATCTATTGCAATAACGTATTCCATGTGGATGTAAAAAATGCAAGAACATTTTATGACGTCTAAAAAATTTATTTTAAATCGAAAATCAACGAAAAATGCTATTTAGCAATGACCAAAACTGTCGCTGAAAAAGTTCCTTCTTTTTTTTTTTTTTTTACGATTAGCCTCCTCATGGATCGATTAATAATTTTATATGAGTTTTATAAATAAGTAAGATATGCGAAAATGTAAATGCAATTCAAATTATTGTTCTAGAAAAAATTCTGTAGAGAATTTCGATGATTTTCTTAATACGAAAAATGGCATAACGATAAATAATGACAATCGCTCACCTGATATTTCAAAAATGGAACGTTCTCGCAGTGTTTCACCTGATTATCTAAAAAGCAAAAAAGGTTTCCGTGAACGCAGTGTTTCTAATTCTTCATCAAGTCGGTCACGTTCTGTTAGTCCCAGGCGCACTCGAAAATACAGCAAAGGTGCATGCAAACATATTATGTTTAAGACTACCAAAGCTCTTTGTAACCCAAAACTAAGAAAAAAATATGCAAAGAAAATCGTTAAGAAAAACAAGAAGAAGAATGGTAAAAAATGAGATCAAAATATTTTGAACGAAACTAAAATTTTTTGCTATCCTCCTGTTAAAAATAAGAGAAGAATCTACAAAACATTAAGAGATGGGTTCTATTGAACAAATTTTAAAGCAAAGTTTGAAAAAAAATAAAACAACTATTGTGCATAGCGCGGTTGGAAGAAAACCGAGTATAATCATATATTACATGATGAAATACTTTTACGAATGGAAAGTTTTATATCGACCATTCGATGATGAATTAGAAAATTATTTCAATGTACTAATCTGGTTCGAACCGCAATTTCAGAGTACTATTGAAAAATGTGCTGATGGAAAATGTCTCATTGTCTTTACAAGTCATCTTGATTTAATTCATAAGGAGACAATTATTACTTTCCATAGCCCAAACTATAAACTATTGAGAAAAAAATTTGAACAAAATTACGAAGAATTTGAAACTGTCGTTATAAAACCAAAACCATTTCGCGATGAAGTATTTGTTGAAATCAAAGAGCCGGCATTCGTGTACGTGGATTTGACACACTGTCATAGTAAACATATCATGTATTTGTGTTTGTTGAATGCAATGGACAATTTACTCTATTATTCCGATTTTATTCAAAAATGGAAAATGTCCAAAAATGCTCTGATATTTTCTAACTACTTTTTAAAAAAATCCAAAAAAAAGTAATAAAACATTTCATTCGACAATCATAACAAATGAAGTATTTTTTTTTTTTCAGAAATTGTCGAGAAACTTTTTGGACATAGGTTAGACACAATTTAACTCACAAAAAAAAGAGAGGCACGTGTTAGATTTTTCAGTCGATAATTGAATGAAATTATCCCATCCGCCATTAGACATTAACCAATCATCTGTACATATAATGAAGTATCTGGAAAGACATTCGGCTAGAAATGGTCTATAGTTTTCACATCTTGAAACTTTAAATTTTCTAGCTAATTTGTTGCAGAAATAGAACATTTCTGTTATTCCTTCATTTGAAATCCCTTCTCCAAATAGTGCACATCCCATTTCTTCAATGAGAGAAGGAACTTCTTCAATGAGAGATTCTAGTGTGCTGGTTTTCTTGAGAATTCGTTTTGTCTGGCTTCGCATTGACGATTTAAATTTTATCAAATGTTGAATTGCACGAATAATATCTCTAGTTTCATCATGCACATCAGTTATATTTAAAAATTGAAAAACAATGGTTCGAGACGAGATCATTTCTTTTGACTGTGCGTTATCGAGAAGTTTCCAAAAAGTCTTTTCAGAAACTGTTTTTTCCTCTTGGTTGAGCAATTCTTTCAAAATCTCATTGGTTAAAAAAAAGTGTGTGTGGGGGGTGGGGGGTGCTTATGACATGAACAACAACAAAAAAAAATATATTTCACAGAAAGCATTTGAGGAACTTGTGATGGTCTTTTTATTATTGCAGATCATTTATTTTTAAATATAAATAATATGGCTCCTCATAATCGGGAAATCCTAATTCTCAGTAATTTTCTGGCGTTTTGGGAGGTGATCCTCTGCGTCTCGATGCCTTTTTCTACAAGAATTCGGCTCGCGTTCCACGCAATCGATTTTTCGGAGGTGATCCTCTGCGTCTCGATGCCTTTTTCTACAAGAATTCGGCTCGCGTTCCACGCAATCGATTTTTCGGAGGTGATCCTCTGCGTCTCGATGCCTTTTTCTACAAGAATTCGGCTCGCGTTCCACGCAATCGATTTTTCGGAGGTGATCCTCTGCGTCTCGATGCCTTTTTCTAAAAGAATATGGCTTTGCTGGTTCGGTATAGCCGCGTTTTACACACTCCTCGTAATCGGGAAATCCTAATTCCCAATAATTTTCAGGTGTTTTAGGTGGTGGTTTTCCTCTATGTCTCGATACCTTTTTCAATCTCAATGTTAATTTTTTTTTATCTAAGAGAAGACACTGGTAATAATCTTTGCAACAAGGACATGTGTAACCTGGATATCTTTTTCTGCTTGCACGGTCGCGAGCGATTTTTTTATAATTTTCCTGCTCTGGACTTTTCCTTTTGACAAAGTCGAAATTTTCAAAATGTTTCTCCTTCTTCTCATTCAGATCCATGCAGTATAACTATGATGACACAAAACTTCTCATTATATAAAGATTTTTTTTTTATCTAAAAAAAAAAATTCACCATAAATGATTTTTTTTATCATCTCTATATTACATCAAGAAAAACAAGAATGTGTTGAAATGTATTTCACTCGTTTCAACGAAAATATTCTCAAAGACGCTTTATATAAAAAAAAAATAACAACTGAAGAATTCCATCTAATTGAAGAGTTTTGGAAAACGTCTGTTCTACGCGATATCTCTGAAGAGAATGCTAAATATCTGAAATCATTGGGAATTGAGTTTGAAGTTTTGGAAAATAATTTAAAAATTACACTATTTCCTTATCATAAGAAAATGTGTTTAACAGTTTGCTACAAGGACCCTCGAATTTGGAAGTACAGTGACGAAATGGAAGATCAATTTTTATTTGGATATATAATTTCTGTAGATAAATGTCACCTCGTAAGATCTGAGAAAGAACTTTCACCTGATTAACTTTTTTCATTCTTTCTTTTCCAACTGCAATTTTTTTTAACAAATTTGCATTTCTTTCGCCCGCATTCCGAACAGTTACCTTTCACCACGTCACATTTTTTTATTGTGACGTCCTTGTACATACCAGTTGTTCCTGTTTTGAATTTACACCTTAAACAGTACATTTTGTCATCCATTTCTTTATTATAATTTAAAAGAAAAAAGTTTGTTCGATTGAAAGAGATGTTTTTCGATTTACCTATCAATATCCAAATAAAAATCTTGCGATACTATATTCCACTGAAAGACAAATATTCTTTGTTAAAAATAAAACCGTTTTACAACCTTTTGATGGATAAATATGCCTGGCTACAACTCCCCAAAATATCTCTGTCCAATGTAAAATTACACGATACACATCTATTGAGTGTGTTTAAATCGGGTTTTTTTATAACTCCAGAAAGACGATCTGTTTTTCAATTTTTAATCGATTATAAATCACCTGGTGTTACTCTGCTGGAGTTTCACAGTAAAAAAACAGCACATAAACGTTCTTTTAATATTCACAAAAAATATTCCGTTTCACAAATACACCAATGTTTAACTATATTTTATACAACTGCACTTCCAGTTCAAAAACGTCATGTATTTGAAACTTGGAATCGAGAAATAGTAACATTCGATCCTCGCTTGGGAATTTTCCGAAATGGTCTGGATGAAGAATGCATTATGATTCGTTGTCATTTTGAAGTTTTTCGTTCTCTAGACTTTAAAATATTCTTGTTATACGAAGAGAATATGTTAATTATCTGTCTTGTGAATAACTTATTCGCTAACAATCGCATGGATTTGTGTTCTTATTTGTATCGCTCTAGAAATTTCGGTAATGAAATGTTTCAATATGAATTTCCGACTCTCGCTCAATTCGTGAAGATCATTAAAGCTTTTTCGTTTAAAAATAGCTTTAAATGTACCAATTCCGTAAAATTCAAATACATGTCCCAAACTCATTCCATTCAGTGTCATTTTATGAATAGGTATGAATCCTACAGTGATAAACATAACAGCATCTATGAAATATTTCAGGTATATGCACAGACTTGAGCCTTTTGTATTATTTATTTATTTTTAAAAACAAAGATGAAAGTGCTTGATTGTGTATTATTTGAAAAATGGCTCTCCCAATACAGAGATTATATTTATGTTGGGGGATCAGAACCATTCAATTGTTTACCGGATTTTTTCAAATTCGAAAAGCCCGCTACTCCATCAGGTATGGGGTCATTTATTTTACAATGTACCTGGCATGGATTTCAGTATGCTACAAAAAATGACTTTCACCAGGAGAAAAACATTTCCTATTTTTCACGAGAAATTGATTTTTTAGAAATTCGCGATAATGTGGCTTTGTACAATGTAAATTTAAATATGGAAAATCATATTGGAAACATTATCTTCCAAATGGAAAATATTGCAGAGGACAATAATTTGCTTCATTGCAGAATATTTTTACCTGAATTAGATTTAAAATATGTCCATAAAGAAAAACTGTTCAGTATATCATACTCTCAAAATCAACACGGAATAGGTTTACAAAATTCTAATAAAAATATATCACGAGAAAGTGTTGAAGACTTTTATTTCAATAGACCGTTTTTCATACATGTCTATATCGATTTACAAAAAGTGTTATCTCTTTATGTCGATAAAAGCAGAGAGCGTATTATCTAGAGGCATGGCTATAAAACAAGATTCGCTCTGTCTAAAAGTACCCACCTTTTTTTTTTTTTGTAACGTACATTTGAGCAATGACTTTTTTTTTTAATGTGTGTTCCTTTTTTTTGTATTCATCTGAAATGTTATCTTAAAAAAAATTTGAAAAGGACTATTTGTTTATCAGAAAGAAACTAAATTATTCATATTATATATAAAAAAATTTGAGATCCTAAGAAATTAATTCAACCAAAAAGGCTAAGCAGAACAATTTGAGCAGCCTTTACTAATGGTGAATTGGATGGGACTGGCTGCGCCTTTTGTTCGTAAATAATACATTCCAGTTTTTAAACCTTTTCTCCAACCGTAGAAATGCATACTCGATAGTTTGGAAAGAGTGGGATTCTCCATATATATGCTTAATGACTGACTCTGATCGATAAAAAGACCTCTTTGCGCCGCCATATCAATGAGACATTTTTGAGGTATCTCCCAAACTGTTTTATATAAAATTTTTAAAGATTTAGGAATTTCTTCAATGTTTTGTATAGATCCCTGATTTGCAATAATTCTTTCTTTCATGCTATTACTCCATAAGTTGAGATCCACTAAATCGCGTAATAAATATCTATTTATGACTTGATAATTGCCCGATAAAACATTCCTCGTATAGATATTATTCGTGATGGGATCACACGATTCAAAATTATCAAAAATTTGAGCCGTGGAAGCCGTGGGCATAACTGCGATCAAAAGACTGTTCCTTAAACCTGTCTTTTGTATTTTTTTCTTCAGAGCCTTCCAATCCCAGAAACTGGGTGATTCGACACTATTCCATAGATCAAACTGCAAAATGCCTTTTGCAGCAGGAGAGTCAGAAAATGAATCATAAGCGCCCTTTATTTCAGAGATTTCATTGCTAGCCTCTAACGCACCGTAATATAGAGTTTCAAATATTTTAGCATTCAAATCATAAGCTTCAGGACTATTGAAGGCACATTTTAATAAAAAAAAAGTATCTGCAAGTCCCTGCACGCCTATTGCAAGTGGTCTGTGCGAGAGATTGGAAATTTTGGCCTCTATCACGGGATACATGTTAATGTCTATAATTTTATTTAAATTATAGGTAACAATTTTAGTAATCTCTTTCAACTTTCCAAAATCAAATTGTCCGTTTGAAACGCATTGATTTAAAGCTATCGATGCCAAATTACATACTGCAATTTCTTTAGGGGATGAAAATTGTATGATTTCAGAACACAAATTACTGCACCTTATAACTCCTAGGTTCATTTGGTTCGATTTCTGATTGCAATGGTCTTTATACAGCATATAAGGTGTACCAGTTTCTATTTGAGCCTCTAAAATAGCCCTAAAAACTTTGCGAGCGGGAACTTGTTTTATAAATTTCTTTTCTTTCTCGTATGTTTCATATAATAAATTGAACGCTTTGCCATAGCAATTCGACAAATCCCTGCATTTCACTGGATCCATTAAGGTCCAGAAGCTGTCTTCTTCAACTCTTTGCATAAATAAATCCGGAACCCAGAGAGCATAGAATAAATCCCGGCAATGAGAATCGAGCGGGCCAGTATTCCTTTTCAAGTTTAAAAATTCAAAGATAAACATATGCCACGGTTCTAAATAGATCGCAAATGCGCCGGGTCTCTTGCAATTTTCGTCTTGAATAAATCGACTTGTACTGTTAAAGACATGCAACAACGGTATTAGATTCTGTGTGCAATGCATTGCCAGACCGATTCCACCTGCGTGTCTGGAAATGACTGCACACTGCGTTACGGTTTCAAAAATGCTTTCGACATCTTCACCTTTCATGGTCAATAGAAAACAGCTACTGAGTTGTGGATTCAAAGTGCCGGCATTGAAAAGAGTGGGTGTAGCATGAATGAAATATTTTTGAGACATTAAATTGTAGGTCTCTAATACTCTCGGCATATCATCATGGTGAATTTCTAAAGCTACTCTCATAAACAAATATTGTGGTCTCTCGACCACAATTTCGTTTATCTTTAATAAGTACGATTTTTCTAAAGTTTTGAATCCAAAATAATTAAATACGAAGTCTCGAGAATGTACGATATTCAAATCCAGATATGCACTATGAGCTGCCACGACATTTGCAATTTTTTTCGATACGATCGAATTTTCATACAGTTCTTGAATAACTTCAGAAAAGCTCGCTTTGGTTTCTTTGTGTAAATTGGCAATAGCAAAGCGTGCAGCTAATAAACCGTAATCGTAATGATAAGTTATCATCGAGGCACATGTTTCTGCTAATAAAGTATTCAGCTCCGTACTCCGAATGCCATCCACTAAACCTCGCAATACGGTCTCGATAATCAAATTAATATCAATATAATTTGTATCTAAATTGTAGCAAAGTTGGTAAAGGCAATTTCGTATTTTATTTGAGTTCATTTTCTCTTTTTGCCCATTTCGCTTAACGACAAACATTTTTTCAATGCAAGATTAATTCTCATCTTTTATTTTGTATTGTACGGCAAGATTTTTTTTTTACACACATTTAAAAGAAGAAAAAAAATGTATCACGTTTTTTTATAGCTCCTCTATAAAATGGCTCAGTCAAGTCCCTGTCAAATCACCATGAGTGCCGAAGTTCTTGGAATCGAAGAATTGTTTTCAAAGTATGAAAAAGATAACAGCGCAGCGTTTTATATGAGCTTGATCGGAAAGGTGTCTGAACACTCCGTCTTAACAGAATGGATTAAAAAAAGGACGAAAAACGACCCCAGAATTATGAACACAATAGCGAGTGATTGGAAGATCACGTTATTGAACAATCCCACCTTTCAAGAGTACATTAACGGCACGGTGGATTATTTAAAGTATGAAAGTAAAGCGAATAAAGCAATTAACAATTTTCGGGTTCGGGACTACTCCAAAAATATTAATATATTAGTTCTCGGCTCATTCAGAGTTTCCAACGAGAACGGTAGCGATTTGAATAAGCAAAGTAAGCTTAAACTTGTGGAAAGTGTCCCATTGCAATTTATCGGGGACGTGATGGCTTTGAACTTCAAGAAATCCATTTTACATAATCCTGCTTTTTACTTTAATGGATGTAAAGGACTATGTTTAAAATGTCGGAATTATAACGTACCAGACGATAACGTATGGTGTATACAAGAAGCTATTGTTTATAGAGGAGGCCATTTACAATACGCTCTGCGTGAATATTGCGCTTCTTTATTCGATACTCCCTCCAAAGCCATTCTCCATTTGGAAATTCATATGGGTTGCACTTTCGGAGATAAGTGTAAAATTGGCGGAACTGTGAAAACCGTAATTTTCATTGACGAGATTTTCAATGAAGCCAACGACAGTATTGTAGGAATTTTGAAAAAGGATATGTCCACGGAAGATTTGAAACGCAAGATTGAAGAGACAGGCGATTTAAATGAAGAAACGGTGAAAAATAGCCGCGATAGCATTTTATCCACTCCGAAGGAAGATTTAAACGAGGAAACGATGAAAAACAGTCACGATAGCATTTTATCTATTCCAAAGAAAGTACGATTTGTCGAGCCACCTACTCGGTCTTTTCAAGTGAAGGCCTCGGTGCAATCTATGCCTCCTTCAAATGTTGAATGATTTTATCCATGACATGTAGCAACTCTTTGTCCGCCATATTTTTCTCCGTATAGGGCTCCACTTGGATACGAATATCGTACCCTGAATCCATATTTATATTCACTTGATCATCCAGTGCCATTAGATGGATCGTTTCGTTATATAAATTCCGAATAATTTTAGAGTGTTTCTTACTTCCATATTTTCGTTTAGAAATTTCACAAACGGATCTTCCAAAGACACGAGTTTTAAAAGTTTCGTTTGTAAAAATATCAAAATAGGTATTGATCACATGCTCAACATAATTATCAGTCCCGAAGGACCATAAGGTTATTTCAAAGTTAGTCACAATAAGAAAATCCAGCAGCATGTAAGCAAAAGGTCTAACTAGAAACTGATGACTTGCATTAAAATGTCCCAACGTTTCATCCAAGTCTACGACACATACACATTTCATCCTTTTTTTTTAGAAAAAAGAAAAATATATATCACGAGTCGCAAGTTAAAAGTCGATAAATGTGATTGACATTTTTCCGTATCAATTTATACTTTACTACTGTAGTGTTATTTTTTAAAAAAAATAACATGCTTTTTAAGTCCTCAATGTTAACTCTGACATAGAAATAAATCAAATGATCAAACCACTTGTGTTTATTTGTGTACAATGGAAACCAGCGATCGCACTTCACTTTAGCTTTATCCACAATAGGTAAGAAATCGCAGCATTCGTAACTCACGATCATCGGAGATACGTAGTAGACTTCCGTTGGATGGCTGGACAGGCACAATATACCAGGATTTTCCGTTTTTTCTAATGTTATCTCACAAAAGGTTAATTCCGGATGAATACTGTATGCATCCTTCACCTTACACGAACTCATCCACGCTCTTTTCAAAAATTTCACCATTTGTAATGTTATATTCCTAGAAACTTTGTCTTTAAATGTGTCATTCATAATATTTCGAACGAAACACCACCAACTTTTCCAATTCTGCCACTTTAAATTATTACGCTTAAAATAGCTACACAACACAACCTGGTCGATATCTATTTTTCCTTTTTGGTACGCTTTGCTAATGCTATATAACGCCTTAAATGTTATCGTTTTAGGAATTCTTGTATATCGAAAGGGTATACAGTTAAGCGCACCACATACATAGAGAACGGAATTGTGGTAAGAAGAATAATAAATATCGGACTTATTCAATGAAGCTAACAACAATTTTGATGCAGAGCCTACAAGAAAAGTTTGCGGCACTACCAAATTATTTGAAGTGTCACTTTTTGCAACGTCGGTAATCTGAACTCTAACAATAGGTTTTTGAAATCGGACAGCCACAAACAACATTTTATTTTGAAACGCCCCGTACGCTTCAATAACATTTTCCATTGACTTTATTTCTCGCCCAAATTAAGATGGATATAAAAGGTCTCGTCTGTTCCATATTAGACTATAAAAAAAATAAAGATGCCTCTCAACTGCAGTTGATAGAAATTTACAAAAAACAAATTACGCACGATCTCACAGCTGCCTTTGAAATGAGTCGCGATATCATTCGGGAAAACAACAGTTTGTTTTTGAAAAGTCCAAGTTTTTTAACCTTTTTATTTAAGTTAATCGATAATGATAGCTCTTTAAGTTTCGTAATGGCAAAAGAGTCTTTCAGGAGCGACCAACAAAAATTCGATAAACTTGGCGAGAAAGAGTGTGATCGAAGCAGCGAAGCGAAGGCCAGGAGCAACGTCGAATCCCCGAAAATAGAAAATCTAACTCGCGAAAAGGTCGATGGGGAAATAATCGAACAATGCACATCCAAAATTAAAAATCTGGAAGAAGAGGTGAGCCGTTTAAAATCCAAAATCGACACGCTCAATAAAAGACCTACTACTAAAAGAAGTGTTTGCCTGCAAACCGAAAATGACGATGAGTCTAAAATTAAAAATCTCGAAGAAGAGGTGAGCCGTTTAAAATCCAAAATCGGCACGCTCGATAAAGGACCTACTACTAAAAGAAGTGTTTGCCTGCAAACCGAAAATGACGATGAGTCTAAAATTAAAAATCTCGAAGAAGAGGTGAGCCGTTTAAAATCCAAAATCGGCACGCTCGATAAAGGACCTACTACTAAAAGAAGTGTTTGCCTGCAAACCGAAAATGACGATTCAGAAAAATTAAATCAACAAATCAACGAATTACAGAAACAACTACAGGAGTGTTTAGATGCTAGAAACGACCAGAATCGGGAAAGAGATGAATTTTATAAACTTCGTGCACTGTTCGAAATGCTTTATAACTATTTGTTGGAAATCCATGGAGATGTACGTGAAAATAACCCAAATAAATGGACGTATTTAGAAACGAAATTGAACAAATTTCAAAATGACTACCTCATGTTACAACAATGGGCTTCTTCGAATTTGAGTATTCCAAAAGAGAATTTTAATGTCGCTACTCTAGTCTCTCATTTCCAGCCTCAAATTTTAGGCGTTGAAGATGTTTGTTTGAATCCCCCTTTAACTAACCAAGAAGCCTCGATCATTCAGGAATGCGATTTTATGATGCGTATACTAAAAGAGAACTTTGGTGAAAATATTTTTTCAAATAGAGAATTTTACATTGAGCGAATACAAAAAATAGCTCAAGAGCATAAAACCTTCGAAACAATAAAAGAGGATTTAAAGTGTATTTTTTACGAGCCACCAGATGAAGAGAATCTTCGTAAAAATATTCAGAAAATTATCCAATTTGTTTTACAAGTTCTACATTATATAACAAACGAAAAACATCTCTTACCAGAACACTTTGAAGTCCTTAAAAATGAGTTAATGGCTCCCTCATCAGCACAGACTACAGAAGTATCAAAACTGAGGAATGCTGTTTGCAATCGTGTAGAAAGTGAATTGCAGTCGAAATTAGACATTTGCGAAAAAGATCTCGACCATTATAAAAGCAGCACAACACTCATTAAAAAAGATCTCGAAGAATGTCGAAGGAATGTAGAATCAATGCAAAATGAATGTGGAAATCAATTCGAAAATTTTCAACAGGAAAAACGAGCTTTATTACAAAAACATGAATCTGAAATCCGTGCATTACAAAATGATTTGGAAAAAAGTACACAACTCCATGAAGAAATTACACAGTTGAAACTACAGTTAGGAAGATGTTTGAATGAAAAGGCAGCACTTAACAATGAACTACAGCTATTACAACAAACTCTCACAGGTTGCGAACGAAATTTAAATGAGAAGAACGACTGCATTAAAAATAAAACTGAAGAGGTGCACTCGTTAGAAATTAAAATAGAAGGATTAGAGAAAGAA
Organism: Maratus speciosus; assembly: GCA_963932465.1. NCBI lineage: Eukaryota > Metazoa > Arthropoda > Arachnida > Araneae > Salticidae > Maratus > Maratus speciosus. The sequence continues at coordinate 450,622,045 of OZ010789.1, forward strand.
AACGAAGAATTAAAAGCGAAACAAAAAAGTGACATCCAAACAAATTGCAATCCAACTGAAAATGAAAAGTTGGTGGCAGGACGCTTAACAGAGGAAAACAAAAAATTGATGGGAAATATTAAAAATCTCGAGGAAAAAATCAGAACGTTGCAGGAAAGAAAAAATGAAAATAAGGATGATAATGAAGATGATTGGGACTTACGAAAAGAAACGGCTCCATTTTCCCGGAAACGCAAATGCCATTCGGACGAGCCTGAAAGTGAATTGACATCGTCGATTGAGTCAGTTCTCACTCGTTGCATTCAAGAAAAAGATGAAATAACTGCAGAATTAGCCCACTGCAAAGAAAAATTACAGTCTTATGAAAATATTTATAATGATGCAAATTACATTTCTACACACGATAAGAAGGAGAATGCATTGACTTTGGAAAGTTTAAAATCTTTGTTTGTTGCATTCTACAATTTTCATTTTCAAAAACGAGCTGAAAAAATACCTATAGCAGAGGAGTCTCATCAACTTTTATCCAGTTTAAAAAAGTTGTTGGAAAATTTAGAAAAATCAGACCAAAATGAACATAATTCTATCCTTTATTTGTACATAAGGAAACAGATTTCTTCCTTAACTGAAATGGAATGGCCTGCTGCGCATTTAGAGAAAGTAGATACCATCGACCTATTGTTGCATGCGTCATTGAATGAAACAAGAAAATTCTTCAGGTATAACCCGATCATTAAAACCGGTCCCTTTTATGCTGAAGCATTTAAAGACTTTGATTTTGCAAACGAATCCATTGTGGAGTCTATGAAATATATTTTAAAATGCTTAAATAACATTTGTGATACGAAAATAGTATCAAATATGAAAGATTTTCTCAATGCATTAAACGTTGTTTCTTCTGAAAAGTATGAACAATTGACGAGAAAAGAAAACATAAGCAAACAAACATTTATTCTTCAGGTTATTGCGTCTTGTAGAGTAGAGATCTTTAGAATCATTGAAAACGCTCAATAAATGTATCGTAAGAGAGAACTGGAAATGTTTGTTTTAGACAAATAGGACCAACGATTTGAACATGTGATGCGGTTTTTTTTAGAATTTTATGCAAATAATTGCTAACAATTTTGAAGCTGGTGTCAACTGCAATGGGCCCAAGTTCGTTTTCTTCTTTTAAAGTAAATAGAGTTAAATAAATTATTGAACATTTAGTTTCTTGGAACAGATTCATGTAATCTTCAATTTCGAATTTTCGTTTAAATGTTCGATTCAAATCATTTAACAAGTCAAAATTTATAGTTTTCGGTATGATTAAAATGTATTTCAACTCAGAGTCGTTTTTAATAATGAGACGATTTAATTGATTGACTTTTTTCCAATTGTAAAAATCCACCAACATTCTTCTCTTCGTTATGGTGGATATAATGAAGTTAAAAAAAAAATTGTTTTTTATCACACCCTCTTATATTTTTTTCTTTTTTTTTTTTTTTTACTTACCTGTGATCTAAATCAGAATACACATAAGCAGAAAAATAATTGCTACCAATAAACAACCAACAATATAATGATCTAATTTATAAGTTCCTATTTTATAATTCGACAAATCTAAAACTTCATACGGTAAAAGATATTGTTTTGCCGGTCTTTTTGATTTCATGGTCGTTAAAAAATCGTAAGAATCGAATTCAGGTCGATAAAGTAAATATTTTACCCGATTGAGCAGGTGTCCATCGTCGGGTTTTACATAAGGTTTATTTTTTATATTCGGGAGGATAAGAAATCCATCATTTGTCTGTGGGTAGCCTTGTGATTCGATAATATCGCCATTTTGATTGGTATATTCATTCAGATTTGAGTCTAAGGGATATCGTTGTGAATAAACATTGTTAATAAGAACCTCTGTCACTCCAAACTGTGTCTTTTTTACGGGATAATTTCCAGGGGAGATATAGTGTACAAAATGATAGGCTTGCCCTGTTAGAGTTGAATCTGTATTGCCAGCAGCGTCAGTTATATAAAAGAGAATTCCATTTCTTTCGGGATAAATAATTTGTTGTTTGTTATCCAGTGCATATTTATTTTCTCCGTGTGAATCTTTTGCAAACAGTAAGATCGAATTGTGAATTGGATAATATTCATTTTGTGTAGTTAAAATTTTAGGATAAATTTCATTTCCTGCCATATCTTTACCGAAAAAAGGATTACCCGAATACTCGTATAAAACTTCTCTATCTCCAATTACATTATAGTTAACCTTCCCATTCCTCAAGAGAGGTGCTTTAGGAATACCATTGCTTGTCACTGCTATTAAAGGAATTTTTTTATCCAGATATGCATATTCCTGTTTTAAATCATCTCGCAAATAAAATTCGTCTCCATTGGCTAATCTAGCATAATAGAATTCGGGCTGTGTTTTTATATTTCTTCTAGCCAATTTTTCTTTTCGGTATAAATTCAACGGATATTTTTCATTGCCAAACTGAGTGCGAGCATATATTTGAAGAGTTCCTTCGATTATGGCAAATCTCTCGAAACCTGAATTGAGACTGAGAGCATAAACTTCGTTGTTGTCCCTTTTGCAATAAAACTCATTTTTATCTTTGTCTGTGGCGAAATTTTCGCGCTTTTTCTTGAAGTCAAAGGCATATATCTCGTGATTACCCTGTTTGATATAAACATCAGTACCCGATGAGTCTTTTATGTAATGTTGTGCACCTTTTGCAACACTGTAATTCAAATTTCCATGTATATTTGGTGTGTACATCTTTATTCTCAGGAGGGAAAAAAAACAATTTTTTAAGTAAGTATGCTATCGGAGTCCAGCAAAAAAACATATCAATATTACTTAAATTGCTATAAAAATTGGTGTATACGACACAGATTAAATGAGAATGAAAGTTTGCAGTTGTATAGAGCGTATCTCAATAATAACAAACGATCAGACGCATATATTCGAAATAGTTTAAATGTCATCTCGAAAGAGAAAAATATCCCACTGAAGAATCGTTTGTTGTTAACAAAATCTACCATAAAATTTCACCCAGATGAATTGATAATATTAAAAAATATCTGTAAAAAAAATTATAAAACGGAAGAAATATCACTACTTCTTCTGATACTCTTGGAAACCCCTTTGAAAATGAAAGATATTCTCAGACTTACAAAACTCGATATCTATAATATTTTATCACGAAAACAAGCTTTAAATGGGAAAAAAATACCCGCAGAAACTTTATATATATTTGAATATTTATTAACCATATCCTTACAAAAAGATGCATTTGAAAAATTTTTTACAAAAACTTACCACTGTTATTTGTATAATTTCAAATCTCGACAGAGAGACTTATTTCCCAACAAACCATACCGAACATTTAATGCGATTCACGTGAAATAGCTCAACTGAGAAATACTTTTTTTGTACTCTCTATGAAGGTTCGACATATTGGACATTCTGTAATTTTTTTAGAACAAATCGTACATGCGCTGAAATGACAACAAGGCATATATACAACATTTCTTTGGTTAACCATACAAATAACACAAAGCAACATATCGGACTTTTTTTCTTCTTGTAATTTTTCTATCCAGCTTAAATTGAAATGTTGAGTGGTGGTTGAAAATGGGGCACGACATACCAACACGTCATTGACACAAAAGAACCCACTGTCTGCTAACACGTACCTATTTAAGTTTGACCTTTCAAAAGTCAGGAATCTATTCGAACCCAGGGGCTTGGATGCCATTTTTTACTCGAGAATAGTGGGATAACTATTGAATTGAAGCTATTTTAATCGATTTTTTTTTCTTTCCAACATAAATATTTTGAAAAATAATTTAAGAAAATTGTCTTATTAAAAATATTTATTTTCACATCCTTTTGAGTATGTCTCGATGCTGATTAAATATTGATGACTTTTGTTAGCCTGACTTAAATAATCGATAGTGATCCAGTTATAAGATGGGTTTACTAGCAATGCAAAAAAATATAATATCTCTAAACATGTTATGTTATAGAGTAGATTTCCTGGAGAATAATATTTTGAGGCAATGAATTTAATTTCTTTCATAATCTCGTCTCGTTTCTCCTGTTCGATGAGGGGGAAAGTTGAATAATCAATATGCATGTTATTAAATTTAGTTATTTTTGCAAGTTCATATAAACTTCCATATTGTAGCATATTGTGGATCAATTCGTGGATGTGCGCTTTCGCAAGAATACCAAAATCTAAGACTAACTGCAAAGTAATATCATTAAACTGATGGAAAGCTAAGTTTCGCTTGTAATATTTTGGTAAATTTTTGTTGTGTGAGATGGTGAACTCAATTAATTTATCGATAGAACGATTGGATTTCTTTAACACCTCTAAATCGTAAAAACTTCGATTATCAGGGCAGTTTTCTTTAAACATTACTTATCTTATCCATCTTATTTTCCACTTTTCGCTATCATCACGAGTTTTCAAAAAATCTATAGCAAAGAATTGATTATTTCAGGTACGCTAGTAAAAGCACTTGAATACCCTCGAACTAGAGGCGAGTGCTCAGTCCACTCGCGTAGATAAATGAAATTAATTATATGCACTTTATAATTTGTTTTGAGATTAACTGCAGGGATATATGTCGCTTCAGTATTGTCCTCTAAATATAAATAAAATGTGCCATGATCTAACAGCAAATATATTTCGTGTGGGAATAAATGAAACAAATGCTTATTTTCTGTAATTTTCCAGATGATCATAAAATGACTGTCTCTTGTTTTGCTTAAAATTTTTACAGTCTCAAAATTAAAAAATATTAATAGAAAGCACAAAACAAAAAAGACAAGTTTCATTTATTTCTTTATTAATCGTAACTAATGAAATAAAAAAATGGAATTTATAAAGAGAATGAAAATCAACTTCATGTATTTAGTAATGTTTTTAGTTTTTCTTATTTCAATTTACAATTTATTTTATAAACCCGCTATATACAATCTGTTTGGCATAAACAAGAAATCTTCTAAATTTACAGAAATTCCCAATATGATATCATCGGATGCAAAATTGTTTTGTTCCATAACTGGGTACAAATGTGAAGATCACTCTTGTAACTGTAAATCTATTTGTTCCGGGCAGTATAAAAAATTTCACATTTATCCCGATGAAAATGTGATAATGTTTAATGAAAAATTATCACCAGGCACTTACTGTTTGCCGAAAGGGTTTGAACACTGTAACGTGCAGAGATCAGTCCCTATATATTCCGTAAGCGGATGGATTTGCGTTGCAAAAAACCCATCCATTTGGAATAACGATCACTTTGTTGCTTGTCAAAATTCCTATTCTGTGGACAATTCCTTAAATGTATTAATTGATAGGAAAACTAATCAGCCAGTGTCCAACGAAGTTATTAACGATTACTATGAATTGCACAATGGCAAATTGCGTTATCAATGTTATTGTGGTTCTTTAGATAAAAATAATAACAAGCTAATTCCCTTAGATGAAATCCCTTTTCGATGTTTCTCCGATTATTGTTTAGAAAAATTACCCTTTAGGCGCGGCATACCTGGGTTTAATAGCTTAACAAAACAATGTGACTGTGCACATTTGCCACATGAAAATGCTTATGATTTATCATCTCCTTGCGTGGAGAAAGCATTTCGACTCCAAAAAAATACCTTTTCAGGTTCCATCAATTGCATGAACTTGAATTCCTTGAAGGAGTATTTTATTTTTTGTAATAAACAAAACGTCAGTGGCGTACTCACATTTGAAAAAATATTCAATTTTTCTGATAATCCCATAGATTATCTAAGCGCAGTAATATAATTTTTCTCATTCTGCTTTTATAAAAAAAAATTAAGAAATGGAAGACATTTTATATTCAAATTCATGGATGGATTACCACGACAATTTTCATTTAGAATTCAATGTTATTGATTTTCCTAAAAATGTTTATTTTACTGCGAATGTGTTATCTGAGTATCTAAAAAAAAATGCGGACACTTACAGAAAATATCCCTATGCGGAAAAATTTAATATTTCAACATTAAATAACGTGGATTGGCAAAACTCTGTCATCACTTTTAATAAGCACGGTAAAATAATTTTAGCCCCAGAGCCCGTAATACAGTTGATTAATTTAAATAAACGCATTAATTATCAGAGAGCGGAAAGAGAAATTTTTGGAGGTTTCACAATTCCATTTGTCGAAATTAAATTTTATAGTATTGTTGTAGTAATTACACTTGTAATATGCATTATAAAATGTTGTATATATTTTGATTTAGTTTATCGCTTTAAATTTTTATAATCTGTCTAACGAAAATCTCTGTAATACATAACTGGCAACTTTGAAATGTGAAAAAAAGACTGTTAGAGAAATATATTTTAAGAGGAGGCAAATGAAAGAAAAATCAAAACATTCCTTTAATAAGTTTGAATATTTTAAATCACATAGAATATTTAACAAAAAAAAAATCCTTTTTTTTTTTGTAATTTTACACATCTATATAAACAACTTGAAAGGCTTGAAATAGTAATAACATTTTTGGAGGGGAGAATATATATATATATATATATATATATATATGTAAGAGAGATAAAAAACATTCAGCTCAGCCCTCCGAATTTCTTTTAACCACAAAAAATCTCCAAGCAGCTTTCCCAAAACTGTCTATTAGGCTGTTGGTGAACAGAGAAATATTTTTTTCTTGAGAGGGTTATCGAAAAATAGGGTTCACACAAATGAGTCCCGAAACGCGATGCAATATTTTGTACATAAATGTTGTGGCTTCTATATCAGTATCAATCCACTTTTGGATTAGTTTCGGGTATTTTTCATACTTAGTATGACAAACAGGACATGAAATATATTTCAGTAATCGTTTTACAATACAGTTTTTATGGCAAAAATGCAGACAAGTCAAACTAAATGCCTCAGTTCCAACAGTAAAGTCTCTAGAACAAACGGCACATGTTTTTATTCTTTGAATATCTTTTTCATCCAGTGTCAGAACTTCCATATCAGGTGTAAAATGAAGGATTGCATATTTGGGACTCAACAGATAAGTTACAGCCGCTATTTTTTCGATGTCCAATCCTAAAGATTCAAGCTCATGCAAATCAATATACCCGTGACATAATTTATCATTTATAAATTGGATTTCTGTTTTAGTAAAATTTAATTTAAATAGTGCAAAAAAAAAAGACAATCGAAATATTTGAAGATTTCATCTCTGCAAAAGAAATGGGGTCGAGGCGAAAATTTTTTTCAACATAATCCCATTCTTCTTCATCACTAGAGTAATTTTCAAAATTGAAATAATAATCGGTGTCCATTTTTTTCCACATCTGATTTGCGGCAAGCCTTTATATAATAGGCTAAACAAAACCATGACGTCATAGCCTTTTTGTTTTCTCGACCAATCAGAATGCTTTTGGGTTTCAGGGGCAATCCTATAATATGGAAATTACACCAGAATTAAAAAAACAAACAAATTTATTTGAAATCGCATACCCGAAAGTTTTGGTGAGTGCGGTATCAAATCATATTTCTTTTTTTATAAAAATAGGTTGTTTTGATTCTATTATTTTCATAATCATATTCATAGGTATTCTTTAATGTTTTTGAAGCGTACATATAAGGTTTTTCGTTCAGAGTGAACATATGATTATTGCGTACTGCGTTTGAGAAAAAATATCCACTCCTAGTATAACTTTTGGAATCAATATTCATGGCAGGAGTGAAATGGCAGGATCTTTTGAAATGGAGCAATATTTCCTTCAAATCTGAAACAGTCTGGTAATGAATTTCTGGAGATTTTCTTTGAAATCCGACAGTAAAGTAATTCGCTACTTCATAACCTTCTATGGTCACAGATCCAGTTTGTTTGTTTACATGAACTGTAAAAATGTCATAAGATTCAGCTTTTGAGACATAAAATCCCGATGTAATAATATGTAAGTACTGTTGTGAAATAAAATTTAAACATTGCAAAGGTATTTTTGGTAATATTTTCCAAGCGTATTCTGTTAAAAGTATTTTATTGAAAAAAGCATCATTCATTAATCGTACTTTCTCCTCATAATCGATATATTCACGTACAATTTTAAAGAGTATTTCTTCGGGTAATTTATGCAGCATGACTATATTTTTTAAATGTTATCGCATTCTTTAAAATACCTTATATATATATATATATATATATTTGCAATGTAGTTGCGAGATTTTTTTTTTTTACATATAGAGAGATTAAAATGATAAATAAAAAAACCCGTCCAAATTGATTTTTATTTTTTTGAAATCAGAAAAACATTAATACATTCGCAATCAGTGATTGCTTATCCTTCATTCATATTGCAAACGGAGTTTTTCTGATTCATGTTTGCGAGATCGTGACAAGTAATCTAGACATGAAAACGTTTCTTGAACTTTCTTGAAAATCAATAATACTTTTTCCAAATCACGTTTCAATGTCGGAGAAAATATTTCGGGCATGCCATCTAGATTCTTGAAAATATATTCATTCAAGAAAACAATCAATTGCGAAATGTTTTGGGGGTACGTCTTATATTTTTCACAATACCTTCTGAACAATCTTAAGTAGGAATGCTTTACTACATTGTAATCCTGTACACATTCTTTCCAGTGTTTTTTCGTTATTGGACATATTACAAACGGGTGACAGGTGACGAGATTCACGTGAGTATGGTCTAATAAATCAAATTTGGTTTGATCCTTGTCGCTGGAAAATAAATCATCGTAAGTTGTATCACCGAATAAATCTTCGAAAGGGACATGATCATAAGTAGGCGATTCTGTTTGTATAAATTTCTTGTATACACTTAAGACTATTTTCAGAGACAAGGAGTGAAGGAATTCATACATCAAAGGTGGATATTTTTTCTTTTCATCCATATATAAAACCAATTGAAATTTACTTTCCGGTTCGTCCATTATTTCGTAATCGAAATAATGTGCCAATATGTTAAATATAGCTAATTTAGACTGTTCACACAATGTTTTCCAGAGTTGCCAGATAAAAAAGAATTCTGAAGAAAAATACAGTTCTTTAAATGTCTCTTTATACGATGTGACATTGCATACGCCGTTTATATAGATTTCTTGAGAGATGTTTTCGAATATTTCAACGAATTTGAAATTCATGCTTTTTGTATCGCCGATAAAGTACAGTTTAACGCTTTTTACTTGTACATTTCTCTTCTTTAGGATTCTTTTACATTCTTGTATATGACAGTTAGTCATTGCGCCGTCTGTGAATATATATAAATCGATGGGATTTTTGTCACACAACAGTTTTATGAAACTTTCAGGTTCAGTATAATTAAAACCTTCACAATAGTCGACATTTTTCATTATTTTATCGTTGTACGTTTTCTCAATAGCAAATTTGTGCCATTCAATAACACGATCAGGTGCTTTCAAGGTCTTTAAAACACCGAATATAATATCCTTATAAGAGCGTATAATTTTAGTAGAATTACTAACATCAATTGCTGCGACAATCATTTTCACCTTCTCTTTTTTTCACCTCCGATACACTTTTCTTTCTCTATATATGATCGAAAGAAAAAATATTTATTTAAATAATAAATCTATTTATTTCCGAAAGAAAAATTTTATGGAAAAAAAACACTTTTTTTTCTTTTGTTGCAACTATTGCGATGACGTCAGGTGTTTTTTTTTTTTGTTGTTGTTGCCCTACAGTTTTTTCAACCGTCACTCTATAATCTAGAATATATTTTAGGATAAAACTCATTTTTCAGTTCATCTCTCGCATAAAATCCCTCGTTCGTTGTTAGGTTTTTAGCGACCCGTTCTACGTTGTTCTCTACTCTATATATATTTTTCCTGAGATAAGTAGATGGATAAAATTCATTGTTATCTTCATCTCTTGCATAGTACGAGATATTCTGTCTATCGCGAGCTAAATAATCTCCAATTTCGTTTCGTGCGTAATATTCTTTGTCACCGTATTTTGCATAAATTTCTCGTCCCTCCTTTTTTAAATAATGCTCGTTTTGACCTTCTTTATTTCTCGGATAAAATTCTCTTTTTTTTCCTTTTGGATCTATGCAAAACGCATAATAAGGATAGTTGGCATGAATTGCAAAAATAGCGTCCCCGAACTTATTTTTAGCATAGCTAGGCATAGCGAGTGCTCTGCTGGTGGTCGGAAAAATCCCATAATACTGTGTTCCGTCTTTTTCTAAATAGTATTCATTTCCATCTGAATCTACAGGGTATATGACTCTTCTTTTCGTCCAATTCACAGGATATCGAATGCTATCTCGAGTGATTATGTATTTTGGTTCTCTTTGTTCGTCATTGATAGGAAAATCAACAAGATCTCCATTTTGGTTTCGTTGAAACGCATAATAATATCCATTTTCGGAGTGCGCATAGTATTCTTTATTTGTTTCATCGAACGCGTACTTGCAATTTTCGTTCTGACCTATATAGTATTCCTTATTATCGCGTTTAGGGTAAATTTCTTTGGTTCCACGCTTTGGATACGGTATATTAAGTTCCAAATATTCCATATTCTCCTTTAAAAAAGGGCAGATGGGGTTACCTTCTCTATCACTTGCAAAATAAGGATGTAAATTTCCTCTGGAATCTCTTTTCCTAGCCATGAATTCAAATTTACCGTTTTTTAGATACTTCTCCCCACCGCCATCATTCGACGGTGGATAAATTTGATTACCAAAACTATCGGTCCGGTACCTTTCCATTGTCTTACTTTTCTGAGAGAGAAAAGAAGAATCCAAAAAATCTATAATATATCTATATCACGCCAACGTCAGAAAGCGCGATTATTTGTTATTGTTTAATGGCAAGAGACGCATCTCATTGGTTATTGTGTAAAAGTCCTTTGGCAGGTTTTAGGGCGATCGGGTTTATTTACGCTTCGCTATGGAGGAAAGAGTTCCATGACGTTTCGCTCTTTCGCTGTAATTATGGAGCTCCGTTTGAAATATCCGCAAAAGATCTCGGCGAATACTTGAAAGGGAAGAAGAGAAAATCGAAATAGATTGCATCGATAACGTCGTTAAATACAAAGCATAAGCGATCGCTAAAATAGGCTTAATAACCGTAGCATACACGCGTACATGCTTCAGAAATCCAAATTATTGATTTAAACATTCCGGGGCATAACCGTGGGACGTGCGATTTCTGCAAAGCACTGAATTGGAAGTGCGAATTAAACAGCAGCAAGAAGTTTGCTTAAATTAAATTATTGAAAATATAATTAATTTTTAATTGAATTCAACAATTAATTTAGAATAAAAAAAGTATAAAAATTAAAAAACTTAACCTGTGAATTTACAAAACTTTGGAACTGAACAAGAGTCGGGGCCTGGTAATTTGCACCTGTACGGACCTGCGCGGCCGGTCAGCTAGTTTTATTATATTTTTGTGATTTTTTTTTTTTTTTGTAATTTTTGTTATAAAACCGAGATTTCGTATGGAGGATGCATTTATTATGGAGAAATATTTGCATAGCATCTCTCGCGCATCGCTTCATGATTGCACGAAACAATCTTATATTGTACAGTGCATCGCAAACAAATCCTTATATATTTGTTATCCCTCAAATTACCCTAAAATGTCTTCACATTTGGCCTCTTCTCTTGAAAATAATTGTTTAACTCTAGCTTTGCCCTATTCATTGTCGCATTCCCTTATATTTGATATAGATGTATCTGGAACCAACATATCTCGCGAATCGCTGTTACATTTTTTTTATAATGTCTTTCTTGATGTACTCAAATTCCATTTAGCTTCCATCCTTAAAGATTTCACAGTGATTTTAGCTATGCGGGAAGATTATTCCAGCGGCATTCACGCTCATTTCCCAGAAGTGGAAATAAGCCATGATGATTATATTTTCTTATGTAATCAGATGAAATCCAAATGTAATAAAAGAAATTTTGAAATAACTTTCAGATTAGATTGCCCTTCAAGCATGTTTCTAGTGGGTTCTTCTAAACCCGGCGGTGTCCCATATATACCAGTAGAAATTATTTTTGTGGACATTGCAAATGACAAAATAGAATGTATTTCTGTATACAAGCAAAATTATTTTTCACAACTGCAAGAAAGGAATGTATGCAATGACAAATCGTGCTACAAGCGTTTAATTTCAATTGACAAGCAACAAGTATTTGAAGAAGAATTGCGAGAATTAATGATGCCGTGTGTGAGCTCTATGAAACCTTTGTATAGAGTATTTTATCCATCTGAAATTTTTCCGGATAATCGAGAATATAAGCAGAGTGTCGTTGCAAAGTTTACCCATATATTGAATAGACGAAAGTATGTTATTTGTAAGAGTTATGAGATTGCTATTTTGAAGGATGAAAAAGACTGGTTGAAATGTTTTTATTATTTGGAAAGGAACGCACATGCTATAACTTCATTCAGGTCAATTCATAATCGAGTCCTCAAAACATGGTGTAAACGCTTCTCATCATCGAACTCCAACGATACTGGAATATTTCAAACGTTTCAACGTACGTTGAGATCGTATGGCTCTCATCTTAAGCATAATACTAATCCACTGGCAACATTGCTTTCTCATGAAAGTAAATTTACAGAATGTGGCTACTTTTTTGTACCTGTGTACAATGCACTATGCAGTATATTAAAAAAAAGGTATCCACCCGAGATAGTCGCTGATCGTTTAGAACAAATCATTCATTTCGGACGTGACAGTATGAATTTTATGGAACTGGGAGACTTAACTCCAAAAACAATTATATACTGCAGTTTGAAAATGCAGAACTCGCTCGAAATCACGTGTCCAATTAAACGCCAGATGTACACCATATTATCGAAATTCGAAGACTTTCTACGATTCGTCACAACAGTCGACGAAATCGAAGATTTCATTCATTGGATTCAAGAGCATTTTTTTCCTGTGATTAGAGATGAACAAATTTATTGCTGGAATCCATTCAAAGAAAAATGGCAAATCATATTAACCACACAAAAAAGAGAAGTCATGTATGCTATATTGAATCATATTATTTGGTATGAAATGAAATGTATTGTGTGCGAACATTCCTGGTTTAATTTAATTTCTCAGGTGAATATTGATGATGTGCTAGACAGAGTACTCAAGACTCTGGAAAACAGCAAACCGATACATTTAACCAAAATATCCAATATACATTGGACAAACGTCCCAGAATTTTACATCTTAGATCAAGAAGAGTCCTATTGGAGTTTTCTGAAAAAAGGATGCGACTATTTTTAATGGATTTTTTTTTGTCTGCGGCTTCTAATTTGTCTGGCTGAAAATAAGTAATTGAAAGACAATTATTGTAAATGTGGACTTTTTTACTGTTCTATTATTTTATTGTACTGCAAGTTGTAGTAATTGGTCGCACGAACTCGCCTGCGTTTTACATTCAAAATAAAATATAAAAAAAACTTTGTTACTGTTCTTGAGTATGTTCCTGTCTGCACATGGGACATGTTTGCTGTTTACCACACGCTGAAAAAAACCATTGTGAAATACATTTTTGGTGAAAAAAATGTTTACAGGACAATATCCTTTTTTCGTTTCTGTCATCGATTTCATCGAAACAAATTACACACAAACCACCACACGTTCCTTCTATAATGCATTTCTGGTGAAAAATATGTTTACAAGGCAATATCACGTTTTCATTCTCAAAATCAAACTCCCGTAGACAAATTGCACACAAATCACATATTGGACATGTCTTAAGATCGCCCAATTCTTGAGACCATTTTGAAATGCATTTAGAGTGAAAAAAATGTTTGCAAGACACTGTCCAATTTTTATTTTCTAAATCATATCCTCTTAAACAAATTGAGCACAACAAATCCTTTGTAAGGCATGTTTCATTGGGAAATACATAATAATCCAATTAGTTTAGTAAATAAACAATGTTATCCACACTATATTCGGACACGTAATATCTCATTAGCCAATCAGAGCATTGTGTTATATGAGCAAATCTCTTTTTAAGTCTTTCGAGTGTCCATCGAGGATAAATATTAATGTCCCTGTAAGGTTTCACTTTAGTCATTTTATTCCTCTGATAAAATGTTTTCAACACTTTGAAAGAATATTCGACTTCTTCGTTTGATATTATAATATAGTATTCAGTGTATATATAAAATACCGCGTCCATAAAAAAAAACTTTCCAGCGACTCCCATTCGATGGCATAGGCATATTTTTTCAAATACTTGGTTTGAATGTGCGTGAAGCAGATTGGACAAAATATTCCACTACCCAATTTGAAAGACACGACCAGTGAAATTGGTGTTGGCATTTAAATAGTATGCGAATCGAACAGCCAAAGAGAGGTTTAACGCAAATCGGACACTGTTTTTTTCTTGATATCTTTTTTAAAATAATCTTCGTTAGTATAGGGAATTTTGGGTGGAAGAACGACGTTGTTCATAAATTGTTTAAAACACAACAGCAGATGATCGTTGGGCTTGGAACGCAACGAATGCCAAGTTTGAGAACACCAGATGCAACAATGTTTGGCTCCATGTGCATGTGATCTGCCTAATTCGTGAGAACTTATTCTTTTTTTACAAGTTGGACAATGCATGTAAAATATTTTTTGCACAAGATAATTGTAATATTCCATACCATGATTTTGGTAGCACTGGTGATGTTTTTGCATACTGGGCAAACATTGTAAGATTTTAAAAAATAGTAATTGAAGATTTCATTACTCCCGATCGGCATTTTTGCTCAGCAATGCGGTTTGACTAAAGTTTTAGATCCGAGGGGTTAATACAACAATCCCCCCCCCCCCAAAAAAAAAAAATTAAATTAAAAAAAATGGTCCCTTATTTTTTAACCAAATAGGTTTGTAACATACGATGCATTTGTTTATGGATAGAAAAAAGGACACCTTGAGTATGGATAGCGAAAACTTAATATACAGTATTTTAAAACAGTTTACATTATACGCATTGAGATCCAATAATGTAAATGTTGAAAACATGCCTAATTTTAATGAAAGATTTCAAAAGATTCTAAACAGTTTAAATGTACATTATCATCGATGGTTTTATGTTCTTGCAACAAAAAGTTTGGCACAACTACAAACGATTTATTTGGGATTGATACATTCGAATTATGAGTTTTTAAATAGTGATTCACTGCATTCTAGTATTGTTTTAGATTTGAAAAGTATCATTCAAAAATATGATTTAGAAAAGTTTCTCTTCGACGATGCTCAAACGAATATCGATGAGTTGAAAAAAAAAATCAAACCTTATCCGATTAACATTGGTTTTTTAGCTGTTGAGTACGATAGAAAACGTACATTTCCCACAGTTAAAGAATTTTGCTTAGCAAACTTTAATTCTATTATTCACGAAAAAGAATGTGAAAATTGGCTATTTAAATTAAGAATTTATGCCTACGAAATGAAACTCACAAAATTATACAGTATTCAAGGAACGAACATAATTCCCTTTTTAAAAGAAAATTTGAATGGTGTAAGTGTTACAGCTTTAAAAAACTGTAAAACGAGTATCAGATGTTCCAAGTGTCAACGATGGTATTGTTCCGTTAATAGAATTAATTATTACTTGAAAACATTACACAATTTCAACACTCATTATACATGTGATTCTTGACCTTTTCGTCTGTTAGGTATGCCATTTTGTATAACGCGTTTATTTTCCCCAGTCATGTTGTATAAAATTATTTTGTATAACATCAATTGATCTAGTGTCAAATCTTTTTCGTGTTTCAGCATCGTGTATAAATCGTAAAAAAAGAAAACAACATTGCCCAGAATTAAAAAACAGAACCATACGTGTGTTATAAGAAAAACTTTTTTATACAGTATATTTAAAGGTAGATTACAAGTGGGGTTTAATTGTGTAACACCTCCACCGTATCCATTGATATTGAGTTTACATTGTGTAACATAAGGAAATAAAATATTAAAATCGAACATAAAGAACCTAAAGTTTAGTAATATGTGTAACAGAACAAATTGCAGTATGACATTTGTAAAAAAAGCTATTTCTAAGAATAAGTGTTTTTTATACATGTAAAAGTTTGAATGTTGTATTTCTTTTAAGAGCAATTTACACTTTGTTGCATTAATTTCTAAAACAGTATCCTTTCTATCATAAATTAAATCTTGTATGTATTTTTTACAATGCGTACACCACAAAAAATAAGGTAAATAGAATGTAAAAGATTCGATAAGAAGAACCATGGAAATCCATTTATAATAATGATGATAGAAAATTTTATTATTCACTATAGTATACGTCCCGTTTAAATAACAGAAAGAATAAGCCATTGATTCTGTAATGGATTTTTCACCTGCTATATTACAGTGGATGACAGCATCTCCCATAAATTGAGTCGTTATGCTTACAATGAAAGATAGGATAAAAAAATTACGACTGTGGATATAATATAGAGTGTAAAATTTTTTACATAGCTGTGCTTCTGGGGGTTTTATTATTTTCATCAAATTTATGAAATGCAACATCTTTATTTTGAACTAAAAAAAAAAAAAAAATGTAATTTCTTCCCCCTGCAGGCAATTTTGATTGGCTTTATTTTCTTTGTGCGCGGATACGTATTCTCAATGGGCGTGGTTTAACTATAATATATATTTCATAGTCGGTGGGAGAATACGTTCAAAATGACATCAAACGACGAAATGCAAAACATGGTCGAGTTTATTTTTAAGCAATATGTCTTTCACGCGATCATTTTTATTGTGAATGCTGCAAATAAACAGCTGTTCCCGAAAGACGATATTCCTATTTTTGCACTGGTAGAGGAACTTAGCAACGAATTAAAGGCACCGTTCAAAAGTTGGTATGAAGGAATGCTCGCAAGAAGTTATCCCGATTTGAAAGTGGCTTGGAAACAAATTGCGGAATGCGACATAGATTTATTGAAAAACGAAAAGGGTGAGGATATAAAGACAATATTATCGATCGCGAATCACTTGATCGACACAGGACTACACACCAGGATACTGAAAGAATATGGACTAAATGAAAAAGTGAACATCACAGTGGATTTGGATACTTGTTCCATTACTTTAAGCACCCAGAATGACCCGGTACTCGAAGAAGAAATCATGCCAACACTTTCTCCTGTTACTGAATTGATGGTGAAAAAGCCTTCTCCAAAGAGAAAAGGAGAAAGTGATACACCTTCTGCTTCCAAAAGGGTGAAACGACTGTTAAATACCAAAGCGTTCTTGGCATTCAAGTTCAACAAGAATCCCTTGGTGGGTGTTAGAAATTACACCCTAGCGACATTCACAGAATATGTTGTAGAGGAACCCTGCACTGAAAATTGGATAGAGAAGTTGCGTGGTCAATTAGAATGTTTAAACGTGACACATGTTGTTATTCAAGGCCGATCGCAGGCAAGATACTTGAAAACACACATCCCCAACATTTATTTCATCGTCTTACCTGAACGAAACAAAGAAACAGTTTGTGATCAGTGCCGTACTTTTTCCTGCAGTGTGGGCAAAGTAAAGCATTACATGAAGTACTATCATAATTTTACACTCAATATATCTTGCAAATGATCTTTGTTTGATAAAAATGTATTAAACAGTGTATCCTGAAAATAAGTATATTAAACAATGTACCTTGTATATATATCTCTCTCATTTTTTGAATACTATAAGAATGAAAAGTAAAATACACACTGTTGTACCTAATAGTACTATCACATATCTTAAATTGATAAATGGCGTCGAAAAGGATTCACTGTGAAGCACGAGATTATTAGTATTGGGTAGACATTTTAAAAGAAAATCATATCTCTTGAAATCAGGTCTAAACAAAAGGCATTTGATTTGTTTAATTAAATGATTATCGGTGGGTTTCACTAAAGGTTTATTGTTAAGATTCGGCACGATTACACAATTGTCGGATGTAACTGGGTATTGATCTAAAAGTTCGCCGCTCAAGTTCAAATATTCATTCTTGAAACAATCTTTTGGGTAAATCCTTTTATTATTTTTTTCAGCATACATGTCATTAATCAACATTTCTGAAATCTGACCATTCTCAGAAATGATGATTGGATATAATTGGTTGTGTTGCGCGTATCGTTTGAAGTGTCGAGCGTGCCTTTTTAAAATAGTATAAGAACCCGCTTCATTTTTTATGTAGGTTTCTTCATTTGAAATTCGAGGATATATTAAAAAATTCTCCCTATCTAAAGCATACATGTAATTGTTATGGGCATCGGTAGCAAATTTGGGATCGCTATTATTATCGGGATAATAGGAAATTCCTAATGAGTCGCAA
Organism: Maratus speciosus; assembly: GCA_963932465.1. Taxonomy (NCBI): domain Eukaryota; kingdom Metazoa; phylum Arthropoda; class Arachnida; order Araneae; family Salticidae; genus Maratus; species Maratus speciosus. The sequence goes on from OZ010789.1 coordinate 450,640,362, forward strand.
GGATACTGACCTATCCCGATAGCATTTTTACCGACAAAGTAAATGTTATTGCACTTATAAGGTATTTCAGTTTCACCCATTTTTATATAATTCACAGATCCATCTCTTTTTCTAGGTGTAAGTATTTCGCCGTTCTGTAGCGTTATCATGAGATCTTGAATAATGAATTCATTTGAATACTCATCTGTTGGATAGTAGAAATCTTGATTCTCCCCTCTTGCATAAAAGTAAGCTGTATTATTTTTAGCCACTTTATCTCTACCAACCAAATCTCGTGGATAAAATTCCACATTAAAACGATTCCGAGCGTATTTATCGGTACCGTCTATGCTTATAAATTTTTCTCCGTCTCTCTTTAAATCGACCGCATATATTTCTTTGTGATTATTCTTTGCATAATACGGAATTCCTTTAGAAGTTGCATAAATTTCTTCTTTGCCTGGAAAATTAAAAGCATATATTTGAATATTATTGTGCGAAAAATAAATTTCATTACCATCTCTGTCGAATTCATAATATTCTACGTCATCTGGAGTTTTACGATAGTTCCTTTGATTTGATGACATCTTTATTATTTTTTTAAGCATCCCGCGGGATTAAACCGAATAAAATGAGAATGGATTTCACATACGCATCCGATATTCGTAACATAGGTATACTGAGATTTTTTAAATTTAGCTTTAGATAATTTATGTATCCCATTAATATTTCGAAGGCTTTCGAGGCATTAATGCTTTCACAGAAGGCTTCGTTCAACTTGAATTTCATTTTACAAAAAATATCCATCTCGTTTTCGGGAACGCGTGTATTCTCATCTGTTGTTGTTAGTAAATGAATTTCAATTTGGGATAAAATGTCAAACAGATTATTTATTGCGAGTTGAGCTTTTTCCAATTCTTTCACGTTAAAACTCATGAGGCAGTGCCAATGATGATGTTGTATAAATAATAATCGCAAGGCTTGAGGTGAATGTTTCTCTAAAATTTCAGAAAGGGTGGCATTATTTTCTTGTTTCAACTCACCAATATGCAGCAAATAATTAACAACTTTTTTTTTCCCAGACTGAGCTCGAATCAATGCAATTTCATTTTCGTGATGTGGAAAGCACGAATCTAATCCACCCGCTTTAATGTCAATTGTTGAGCCTAAAACTGCTGACGATAGAGCTGCACATTGTACATGAAAAGTTGGAATACCTGTACCAAATAAATCGGTAAATGAAATTCCGTGAAGAGACTTTTCCCACAAAACAAAACTGGAATTTTCACTATCTTGCGAGCTCAATAGATTATAAGAATGATGAGTTTTATACTTATCCAAATTAAAGTATACATTTCCACCTGATACGAACGTGAAATAAGATAAATCAGATATGAATTTTTTGATTTCATTAATATGATCAGTTGCCTTCGGTGCAAAATCGGCTTTTTTCACATTCAATTTATCCATCAGCTCCCAAAACTCGTTATCGTATTCACTGTTTATGTCTACAATATTCATGACAAATCGAAGATTATATGAAAAATAACCTTCTAAAATTCTTCTAATTATATCGATGCAAATATAAATCCTTGCGTCTTGCAAATTGACAGGTCGGGATACAGTTGACGAACAAAGCGACATTTTAACATCTGTATCGCTGACAGGTTTAAAAATTTCCATACGATTTGTTAATGAATTGAAAAGGTGTAACAACTTCATTCTGTTTCTAGATCTGTAACCGAGTAAAAGTATTTATTAAAAGGGACTTTGACGGTGGGTTTCAGAAGAAAAAAAATTAAGCGGAACAACTAAACAATATATTATAGAGATTTTTTTTTCTTTTCTTTTTCACTTAAAAATTAATTGTGCGTTTGCAGCGTAGCTACATTAGTTTTTAAAACGGATTGTTTTTGTCCTGTAGGAAAAGTTAATTTTCAATATTTTATGTAACCCTTTCAAGGGAAACTCGGTTCTGTGTTTAGCTCACATTAGAATATTGATTACAACAATGAAGTTTCTCATATAAAAAACTATCGCACATGCGTCTTTTTTCAATAAAATTAAAATTTTCATCATACAAATACATGTAATCTTTTACTGTTAAAACGATTGAACTTAAAGTGGAAAAGGCTCCTTGTATTTTACCTTTTGGAAAAACTTTAAATAAATTTTGGTAATATTGTACGTTGTTGTACCATACATGATTACCCTCTAAAAATGCAATAATGCTACCGTTTTTTAGAGTCAATACAGCTTGAATGCTGTGTGTGACAGTGGGGAATTTCATATGAACATTCCCCTCACTTATAAATTGCATGGAACTATTAAACTCATAATATTTATTCCCTGAAATGATAACATATGAATTATTTCTGTACATTGCGTTGACCCTAAAAATAGAAGAATGCCATAAAAAGTTTTCTGTTGTGTACCCCGTGTTTAAATCGATTCTCTTGTATTTACGCCCTTTGAATTTCAGATAAGTATGATAATTTAGTAAAGTTACACTATCGTATCGGCAAATGTATAAATCATTTAAATTTTTTTTGTCCGATTCTTGAATGCCAGTAAACGGAGATAAAGATAATGGATACATGATAGAGGAATTTTCTTTCGAGTGTTGTAAGCCCAGAGCGTGGCCGATCTCATGCTGAATTGTTCTACAAACGTGAACGTTATCGATTTCCTGATTGAGAATAATTTTCCCATTGGGTGGATAAAAAGCAATGCCTAATATATGACTCGATGTAAAATTTTTAAAGTAAATTTTTATATCGCCTTTTCCTTTTCCAACTCTCGCCATTTCTAAAGACGGCACCTGCCATTCACGGATTCCATTATCGAGGCATGTTAAATTCAAATCTGTGTTATTTTCAATCGAGTAAGTTAAATAGTGTTTATACCATAACTCTGTACTTGCTAAAAATGACAATAAAGAGATTATAGCAATTTGAAACAGCATAATACTTTATTTTATTTCATTTAAGACATATTACATATGTAAAAAAAAAGTCACACCATTAATCAGAAAAATAGTTTTGTGAACAGGGTATCTGAAAACCGTAAAAAAAGTTGTATCTTAAAATACTTTCACATTTGAATTTAGAACAGCCGAATCTGAAACAGGCTGGGCACTTTCTTTTATTGCAGGGAAAATTTTCCGGTCTGAGTTGATAAATCGGAGTGTTGTGGATAAATCTTCGAATCTTACTTTTTTGGGCTTGCCCCAAAACATACAATTCTGTGATCTGAAGTTGCTCAATGTAAGAATCTAAATTTTTTAGCCAGCAACCTTCAGCATCACACTCACCACTAATATATTCACACATTGTGGTGAGTGTAAATTCGTAAGGATCATCTTTAAAAGCCATGCACAAGAGGCCAAAAACCCTTTGCATGCGTTTTACTTCTTGTATCATGTTTTTTCCACATTCTGTTGATGTTGTTAGAGTCACTTCTTCAGCACTTTTCTGATTCCCTTTTGTTGTGTCAGCTTGTTCTGTGACATTCAAATCGGATAATGGTATACCGAAATCATCCCATAATTCATTGTCTGATTCAGAAATATTTAAAACAACATCTTGTTTCTCCGCATGTTCACTTGATTGTTGCTCGTCTTCGGGTAAGTCCATCTTATGTGTGTTTCTTCACAAGTGTGTGCCGCCTTTATATATTCCACTCGGTGAAAAAAAAATATATTATTTTAATAAATTTAATTGATTTATTTTTATGCTAGCAATTTTTGAAATTGAATTTACATTGGATCTATAAAATCTCCCTATTTCGTCTATTTCATTTTTTGCCTTCTTTATGTTTGTATTTTGAATGGAATTTTTTAATAAATAGTTCTCTACATCATTTACATGCATCTTTAAATTTTTCGTGCATGTATATTTTTCATAGGTTTTTAGCAAGGCTAAAAATACGATAGCCGTTGCGTCCGTTCCAGATAGTGTTTTTACATTATCTAAATGATACATTCCACGAACTGTTTCCGTATGTAATTCCAATAGACTATTGCACTCACATAACTCGAGTTTGTCACAGAAACATTCTTCCTTCCTTAAATTGGGTATGTAATTCACCAAATCTTTATAGGAATAACCCTGAAAACCATCAACCGCAAGTAAAATAAGCAATGTATTCGACTTTAAAACTTTTTCTGAATTTTCCCGAACGATAAAATCGTGATTTCTTAAAAATGTTATAAATCTGACGAGATCGTTATCAGAAACCAACGGATCATATTTAACACGATAATAAACATTTAAATCGTCTTGTGATATTTGAAAATTTTGTTTTAATATTTTTCTCCAAGCATTATCAATGATAATGAAATTGTTAGGCGATATAAAATATGTTTTTGCAAATTGAACCGAAGTCATATCCAGGTTCATATACTTAGCAATAGATTTTAAAAATTCAACTCGAATTTCAAAACCAGATTTCGTATTTCTGAAGTTTTTACTAATCGCATATTTTGCGAGACATTGCCATAATATTTTTTCATTCTTGAAATTCATAAAAATTCTTCCCCAAAACTATCATCAACGTGTTATAAGGCTTTTTTTTTAAATCCATTATTTGTCTTATTTTTTTTTCCTGAGAAAAAAATAAAAAACCTTTATAAATACACTATCCATCTACATTCTCTGAAAATGTATGAACTACAAAATTTATCCTTAATTATTGATCTGGATGGGTTTAATTTTAATAAAACGTTTCATGTGCGTGAATTTGGTTTTTTCTCTCTCACAAAACAGACATATGGATCTTTTAGGTTTAATTTATGTCCTATAATACATCAAATGAGTGAAGCCGACTGGAGAACTGCTATACATTGTAAGTTTCACATACACGGATTATCTGTAAAACCATTACCCTGGGAAAAAGACTGCTACGATGAAAAGAGTTTGGATGCTCTTGTAAAGGATCTTTATGAGAAGAATAAAACACAAAGCGAATATGTGATCGGATACAAAGGCGGAATATTAGAAAGAAATCTATTAGAAAAATTATGCATTCCAAGTTTAAATTTAGAAAATTTTGGATGTCCCAAATATGATCACTTAATGGAACCGAAAATTGAAGACTGCGGCTATCATTTAAGGTTTGAAAATGTCCATTGTCCTATGAAAGAATGCGTTGCATTCGGTCACTGGGTCGCTAAAAAATTGCGATCTAAGAGACAAGCTAAATCAATATTTTTCGATGTTGTTCCACTAGTCGAGACACACTGATTAAAAAAAAAATAAGGGGAATTTATTTTACTGGAAGGATATGTTTCAGAACCAGTGCGATATATCAATAAGAAATTCTATTTTAGAACTGAATTGCCGTCATTCAAGAATTCTTCACTCAAATCGGACTCTTTTTTTTTTTCTTTTTTGAAAGAATGGGTCGAATCATTTTCTTTTTTAGTAATTTCAAATGAGCTATCTTGGTTAAGGCAATCGTTTCCAAATCCAAAATGTGACTTGTATAGATGGGTGTTATTATTTTAGATTCGACGCTATCTTGGTTTAATTCGAGGCTTTTGATTGTATTAATCAGTAACTGAATTATTTCATCATCGTTTGCAAAATTCAAATAAATTTTCAATAAGCTTGAATATACTACTTCGACACGAAGGGATTTTATTTCTCTGTATACTTTTCGAATAACATATATGTGATCAGACTCTTTATCTCCAATTTTCAAGTTTTCCACGTACTTCAAAGGATTTAGTGTTAAAAAACCATCCATTGCTAATAGTTCTCTTAAAAAATTCATCTCGTTTTTATTAATAAAAATATTAATAAATTTTTGTACATCTATTAAATCGATAAAAAGTTCCGTTTTTATCAACTTATACAAGTTAAGTTCTTCAGGTAAAAGTTTAACATCAGCTCGAATAAAATCCTTCCATTTAAAATCTATTTTTAACATGTTCTCAGGGTGTATACGCAACTTTTTATTCGTATCATACCAAATTAATTGAATCTTTATTGTGTCTGCACATTTTTGTAATAATCTTTGTAAAATAAGTTGTTTAGTTTCGTGGAAATGAGCATGTTTAAATAATGTAGTCATGCAGTGATCGAAGAAATCCATATGAGAGAAATCAAAATTTTATTTATCCCATATCAGTATAAAATTATAGGATTTTTTTTCCTTTTACAAAAAAAAATTTAAGAAGAATTCATAAATGCAAAGGTTTGTTCGAAAACATCCACGAAATAATCTTGGCTCACTGCGTTGTGAAGAAAAACACTGTGTGTATTTCTGTCTATCCAACAGTCGGTATTTGATAAATCGGCAGATGTCTTTAAATACAATGTACGATTGTATTGTTTATTCCATTGTTCCAATTCGACCACATTCACTGCATGTAGATAAATGAGTTCCGACATAGGATAGTAGTGTTTCTTTACTGCTTCCTCAAACTCTGTTACACGATTTATAGTGATTAAGTAAAGCGTTTCTTCTCCTAGTTGGACAAACTTATTTCCATAACTGAGAATCTTCTCGTCAGGGAAATGATCTCCGATTTCAAAGTATTCTCCCTTAGATCCATATTGTAAATCTCCGCTCTTGAAACAATACAAATTTCCATTTGCTGTATAAATGGAGCTGGATGCCACTTTTTGACGCTTTTCAAAGAAAGCTTTTACAGAAGTTGGAAAGTTTTCCGAAAGATTGATGCGAAAGGGTAATAGATCTGGTTTTAGAACATAGGCGAACTCTGAAAAGGAAAATCCATTCTTAAAGTTCGTTTTTAGAATGTGCTGGGAAGTCCAATCGATGTAAAAGTTTGAAGCCTCCATGAAACAGACTGGCCGTACGAAAGGAATTAGAAAATGATTATTAGGTCTAGTCAATCATTTTATACTGTTTTTTGTTATTACCAGGGGTCGTAGTATATAGGACACATTCTATTGTTTTTTCCCTGTATCTTTTATGAATAATTCTCATGATACGTTCCTATTGCAATTATTGTAAAAATGTCTCTTGAAGATTATTGATAAAAGATAGTGGTAAGAACAATAGAATTTGTCCTATATGCTGCGACCCCTGATTATTATTATTATTATTGAATAACGCAGCTAGCCAATCATTTTCTCGTTTAAGATGCGCTGTTAATTATAATTATTATTGCAATTATTATTAGCATAATACTGCAAATAAGATAAGGAATTGAATTTTGAAGATCTGTTTTCTTTGCTTTCGTGGGTTGTTTTGTTTTCAGAAGGACTGGCTTTTTAATTTCACACGGTGGCGGTGGGTTTGACCATTTACCATTTTTTTTGCAGATAGCTGTTGAAGTTTGGTTAGTGATGGGACAGTGATACATAATAATATTCTTAAACATATAGGCTTTTTGTTTTGGGGAAATAATGACATTTGGGAAGGGACCAGGGGGAGGACAGTTGATTTCTTTTGGCACACATTTTATTCTCTCTAACGACGGTGTCCATTGCCCATCTACACCGCAAAACCGGGAATTTATACCCAACATTCTGTAACCGTCATAGCATTCAAACGTCACTTTTTTGGGGAATATGAATTCATGACCATTCCTTTTTGCATTTTCCACATATCCTGGATGACCACAAGAAACAGGTTTGCATCCAGTATCCATTTGCCATACAGCAGAATTATTAAGCAATTTACAAGTAAACACTGGCTTTTTTCCCTGAGCAACATAAGACGCATCTATTGGAATGTAGCCACTATTGCATTTATAAGGAATCGTTGTATTTATGTCGAACGGTGGTCGAACATGACTAACTTTTAGTAATGTGAAATTCTCTTCAATAGGATAATCCATACATTTGTCTGACATTTTCTACTCTTTAGTTAACAGGGAAAAAAAATTTCTTCACACATTTTAAAATAGTCGTAAATCGACATTCCCTCTACATTGTTGTTGGATTATTTCTAAATAAATAATGGAATCCGAATTCTCTTCAAGCCATTCTTTAATCCTTTTTGGATACAGACAATATCGGCAAAACGGACAGGTAAATTTTATTTTCCACCACTCTAAAATACATGTATCATGATAAATATGACCACATGGCAAGTGAGCAACTTTTATATCAGAGCAAAAAGTTTCAAGACAAATAGGACAGTCGTTTGAAACTATTAAGTCCTTAATAAAAATTGTATATATTTTTTTATGATTAATCAAATAAAACATGGTATATATTTCATCTTTTGAGTAACCCAGCAATTTAAGATCGTAATAAGAGATACATTTATCCTTATAAACACTATTATCTAATAATAATATGTCCAGAGAATGAAAACCGATTTTTAATAACACAAAAATGATATAGACTGATAATTTTCGACAAGTATGCCCTTTAGAGTAGAACTTTTCATCCACATATCTTAACACATTATCGGAACGTGAAAGTTCAAAATCTAACTCATTGGAATCATCAATTTTGAAGCACAAAAAAAAGTTCGAAACAAAGACTTATAATAACAGTTCTTTAATTCAAAAAAGATTTTGGAAAAAAACGAGAACAAAAAAAAAATATTTTTTTAACAGGAAAGCTAAGAGGGTTCCCCTTCTTCTGAATCCAACAGGTTCTTTTACAAAAAAAATTGTTATGAGGTTCGGTTAAAAACAAAAATATCTTTCGTATTTTTGAAAAAAAAAATTCAAATGTTAGAATATTTATTTACTTTCTGATGTCTGATTTAAAGGTTTCATAGCTATTTCTTTAATGATTTCAGTTATATATTTACTAATAGCAGACATTTGTTGTGTGAATCTATTGTATAAAGGATTAGGAATTTGGAGAACTTCTTGCTTTTGAATTTCCAATTGAATCAAATAAGCAACACAGTGAAGTTCAAGAATTTTCTCCCGGTCTTCACTAATCAAAGATTCTTGATACTTAACAAAGGCATTACTCAAAGAACTTTCTGATAAAAAATTTTTCAAACTGGGTCTCACATATTTATCATGGACAAATTTTCCTATTACCCCGTGAACCATATCAAAAATGGAATTGAATGCCATGATTTTTTTTAATTGCAAATGAGAATTTACGCAAGTTTTTGCAATCGAAAATGTTTTAAAAAAACCATCTCTATTTTCTTCGATGGAATCTAAATCAATTACATCACTGCAAATTGGAATTTCTTTTAACACCTTTTTAAAGTATGACACGAAATATTTTTGTTTCGTTCTTTCAATTTCGGCGTTGATATTAGCGTCGGTTTGATTTAACTTATTTTGCATTTCTTTTAGTACATTCAAATCTGAAGTTTTCATTTTCTTCACCGGGTCCTCATCAGTTGATAACAATTTTCGTTTCATCCTGTCAGCATCAAAGGTTTTTGCTTTTTTTATTGGATCAGGAATTTCTTCCGTGGACATTTTTCGTTTCATTTGATCAGGTTTATCAATTTCAAGGACCATACTTACTTTTATATTCTTGTGTTTATTAAAAAAAAAGAATAACAATAAAAGAAATAGAAACTGTGAGATCAAGTCTTGTAAAAAAAAAGAGCAAGTATAATAAAACTTTGAGAAGAATAAATTCGGTTTGAAAGTAAATTTATTAAAGAAAATTTATTTATACATATTCTCAATAAATTTGGACATCATTAAATAACAAGCAAGATTTAAAAAAAAATGGAGAAAGTATCTGAGGATCTCTCGTTACGGATTCAATCCCAAGTCTAATAACCACTGTGGCGGTTGCAAAACTCTATTCCGGAAGTCTTTTTTCCAGGCAAGAAAAGATTTCCCTTCATGTACCGTGCATTCCTCCAATTGAATCATATTTTCGCTGAAATTTTGCACAACACGAAAGTGTCTTTGTTGTAGCATACCCAAGAGATTTTGTTCAACTTGGGATGATTGCAAGGTAAAACGGCGGCACATAAGCAATTGCATTAATACATGATGTTCAATAACCCATCTTGTTCCGAGTAAAGAATCACAGTCATGTAAAATGTCTTTCCATTGGCAGCTGGCAACTGTTTCGGCCCAACCATACACATTGGCCTGATTTAGAGCAAGACCCACGTCTAGAGCAGAAAAATATAATTTTCCGTTGCAACTGACACCTCCCAATAAATGGTAGATGTTACAATGATATAGGAAACGCATTTGGAAAAACATCTCCTTTCGAATACATCATACTTTGAGAAAGTGGTTTCCTTTAAATAACAGGGAACTGACCAATCACAAAACACCACCTGACGTCATAAAAAAATAGTCCTATGAGCTTGCATTTTTTATACACCCTCCTCCCCCCATCTTTTCCGTTCCTTCTTAACTACCTCTTCCCAAACTGATCATCGATATCGGACAACTTAGATGAAACGCTCCACTTTGATTGGAAACCATCCTTGCGTCTCAGGACTGTGGGCGTAGAGTATTTTGTATTCTTCTGGCATCAGTATTTGAAAAAGGGGAACTCTCTTACAACTTGCACACCAATTGTCGGGGTTCTGAATGTCGTAATTTATGAAAAACGGACCTTCGTTGTGATTATAAAAAAATCTTTCAAATGTACCATGTTTCACACCATACAACAAAGACAAGCGTAGCTTCATACAGTTCATGCATAAGTCGTAACGAAGGTTATTTCTCGTAAAATAAAAATGAACCACTTTCACCCGAGATGCTTTCTGAAATTCCTCGTGCACCAACGTAGAAGTTTGGAACCAAAATGCGTATTTTCTAGGAAATACGCAACCATCAACTTTGCGGAAATAGTCATATTTATAATCATATTCGGTATCGCTAAAGTGGATCATTTCTCCCAAAACTGGCATTGAAACTTCTTGCAGCATATTTCTAGCTTGACGCGCTTCAAGCCACAATATTAGAGTCACTGTTTTATGGTCATCGTACGGCATCGGAAAGTGTTGCGACAGCCTTTCCTGGTCTTCGACTTGCGAAAGAATCCGTTTGGGTAGAAACGCTTCAATTTCTTTTCTATCCTTATGCATTACTAATTGAGAAATTTTGCTGATGCAGGCGTCTTGTAGACTGGTGGGAGAATAAAAGACAAAATAGGACGTTCGTTGAATAATTTTTTCAAGAATCATAATGAACAATTGTTCATTATGGCTTAGATTCATTGCTTTGATTTGATTTTTAAATAATTTGATGTAAATATTATTATTTTCCCTCTGATCTGCTATCCAGATGTCGATCAGGGTGTATTTTTTAGACTCATAAATAGACCACGCAAAGTGTGGGACTTGCAGCGTATCACACAAATGCCGTTGTGTGTCATTTAATGGATATTGTTTCATAAGCGTTGAAATGATTTTGGGATCCATGTTATCGATACGATAAAACTCATAATGATTATTAGGATTCATATTACTACTCTCAAGTTTTCCGAGACTTCCAAATCTCGTGGTCTTTTTATAAGGCAGGATCAGTCGACTTCATTTTTAGGGGTGTTTTCTCACCCTTTAAAAAAAATACTAGCCTATCAGGAAGCCCGGTTCAAGGTTGTTCTTTTTTCCCCTCACCCTTTAAAAAAATGCTAGCCTTGGCCCTATTTCAAATCACATATAGTCAAAGATAATTGAAATAATAAAGTAACAGGCAAAATAGTGCGCAAAGATAGTCGACAACAAAGGGCCTCAATTTTTTATTACATAATAGTAATAGTGATACAATTCAATAGCGGACGGGTATTTTGTGTTGTTTGATGACTTCTATTACTTTTTTCAAATCTATATAGTGATATGTGGTCTCCAAATATTTCCATGGATTTTGCATAGCTTTTGCACAATGACAAGTATCCGGACCCAGATCACAATTTACACTTCGTATACAGTCTGTAAGATGAAATTCTCCACTTTCCGTATTGTAAAAGGCGTCAATCTCGCTCTGTTTGTTCAATTCTCGAACTTGTACTTGAAACTGGAGTGCATGTGTTATTTTCTTATATTCTTCGTACCATTTACTAACATTTTCAGAATCTAGAACTCGACAAACATAAAAATCCTTCTCATTTTCTTCTTTATCGGCTTTCAATGGAGACTGTTTACAATCCGTGGTGTTGTCAATTATAGCATCTTTTGAGGGATTTTTTATTCGTCTTTCGAAAAACTCTTCGGGGTTTTCTTTCGCTTTGTAGCAATAGCACGTGTCTGGCCCCTCAACCGCTCCCCTCATACTCCAAACACAATCATTAAGGTGAAACTCTCCTCTATCGTTTAATATAAATTTTAGGCGGCTGTTCATACGACGCGATACTAATTGAAAATATAAGATATCTGTTCGATAACTATAAGTTTGCAAGCGCTTTTTTAAAAGGACCAGTTTATCAGACATACTGACGCAAAAAAAGCAACAGAATATTTATTTATAGTCGCGGAGATTTTTTTTTTTTTTTTATATTCAGGTGGACTTTTTTTTAGTCTTCCACGATGTAACAACCATTTCGATGCATGATGACGTAAAAAAAGCAGACATTCATTTATAATCTCTGATTTTTTTTTTTTTTTACTTTCTTCTATCTTTACAAGAAGAAAGTATTGGATTCATGAAAATTTTCGAATTCCGGTTTTCGACGGATTTACACGTTTTAGGGGTCCCCAAAAACATGTTTTTACAAAATGTCTGTCTGTGACACAAATTTTGTGGGCGCTCTATCTCAAGAAGTAATGCACGGAATTTAATAAAAATTCATATTCAGTTAGTCCCTGATACAAATTGATGCTGATTAGTTTTTGGTGCAAATCGCTCAACAGGTCTGCTGCCTTTTCCACGATTGCCTCAATAGAACTAGTGGACCAATATTCATCTAACTTCAGATTTAATGGTATGTTGACACAAGTTGTTGTTAATTAGGTTTTGGTGTTAATCACCCAATAGGTGGCGCTGCTATCCAGAAATTTTCCCGATTTTCGCTATTGCTCTATCTCAAACACTAATGTACGGATTTTCTCCAAACTTCAGATTCAGTCAGACGTTGACATAAATTGTTGCTGATTAGGATTTGGTATAAATCACCCAATAGGTGGCGCTGCTAGGCAGCATTTTGCTGAATTTAGACGATTTCAGCGATAGTCATATCTCAAGAACTAATGCACGGAATTTCGTATCGTTAGAATCCTCATGAGATGCATAGATTGTCATTTAATTTTGGCAGTGTGATAGCGAATTTTGAAGTATTAACATGTATGAGATAGAAGAAAGTTTTGGGATTGGTACATCCGACTAGTTTTTTTTTACATTCAGATGTACTTTTTTTTAGTCCTCCACTATGTAACCATTTCGATGCATGTAATCTCTGACTTCGTCACACAGTTTCAATAAAGGTTCTCGATCTTTTATCATCAAAGCATACTCTCGTACCTCAGCTCGAAACCTTTTAAGAATAGGATATAATAATTCAGATTTTTTGGATTTATGGTTTAATTGTAAACCAAAGCATGTTTCTGTCATCCATAAAACGTAATTGAAACAATATTGAAGCGATTCGTAAGATTTTCCTCGTATGGTTTTCGATAATTTTCGAACGTAATCTTCGAGTACTTTTAGGGCCTCTGGTATGTTTAAATTGTCCATTAACAAATCATCTATACTCGCTTTCACACAATTAAGCTCCCCTAATACCGATTGTTCGTCACATTTTCCTTTATCTTCAGCATCTTTCAATTCGAGTAGAAACAGTTCAATTTTTTTTAGATGATATGTGAATTGTTTATACGATCTTTGAGCGTTTTTCAATTCGTCTTCTTGAAATGCCATAGGTTTGTCGTAAGCAAATTTCAAAAACATATAACGAATTTCTAAAGCCGAGTATCCTTTCGAACACATCTCATTTACGGTTTTAAAATTCTTTAAGCTTTTGGACATTTTTTCTCCTTCCACATGAAGATGACCTGTATACAAACAGAAGCGAATCCATTTTTTTTTATTGAAATACACACGACCTAAAGCTATCTCGTTTTCATGATGTGGAAATTGTAAATCGATGCCTCCTAGATGAATGTCCACAGAATTTCCAAAATAGTGTATTGCGAAGGCAGCGCATTCCGTATGCCAGCCAGGTATTTCATTGCAAACTTTTCCTGTGGCATCGATCCACTCTTTAGATTTCCACAACACAAAATCTCTCGTATCTCTTTTTTTCCCCTCTGCTTTGAGTATTCGAAGGGTCTCGTCTCGCTTTTGTGTATCGGGAAACGCACGTCCAAATTGCTTTAAATACGTTTCCGTATTGAAATAAAGGGTGGGAGAACTGTTGGATTCATGATAAGCAAACTCTTTCGACAAACAGGTTTGTGATAATTTCTTTCCGACATCTAGAAAATCGGTCACGCGAGGCGTAAAATCTGCTCTTTCCACGTTCAACTTATCCATGGTTTCGAAAAACTCGCGTTCATATTTCTGGGCAAGGATATGTGGACGATCTGAGGCTGCTCTCTCGAAGATTTTATCGCTCAAGTCTGTCACATTCATTACAGAACGAACGCGATAGGCACATTGATTCCGCAATATTCTACGTAGAACATCTAAAAAAATATAGGTCCTCGCGTGGCCAAGATGGGGCGTATCATAGACGGTAGGACCACAACAATAAATTTTAACATCGTTTGCATTTTCAGGAATGAATGGTTCTTTTTTTTGTGTCAAAGCATTGAACAGTAAAAGGGGCTTCATTTTACAATCACAACAGTTCGACTTTATTAAATAGGGGGATTTTTTTCTGTAAAAAAAAATCGCAGTACAAAAGTGATTCTCATTCAAAAAGGTGCCCTGCCCTTGTAGCTACCAAAAGTACAGTAAAGGTATGGTCCGTGCTTCAAAAAAATATTCTTCTGGATAACGATTCGTATAGACTTGATAGCGGCGAAGGTATTCGGGTACTATTTTCAATCGGTTACTGTTGAGATATATAATGGGTGGAGAGGGGGCATTTTCAAGAAGTGTTGTGACGAAGGGCCAATCAACACCGGAATAGTTGAAAAAAATCCTTCTTAGGATACGATTTTTACAGCATTGTACGATGTGGTCTTTTGTTTCGGGCGACAAAGTCCAGCAGTTAAAACTAACGTATTCCAATTTGGGCGAACAAAATAAAATGGATTGTATTGCTTTAATAGATGCGCAATTTTTATTATAACAAAATATATTGCATTTCATTAAATATTTGAATATGAATTGGAAAGAGTTATCTGTAAATGTGACATTAGTTATGGACAATAAACGGAGTTTAGGGCAACTTACAACTAGGTCAGATATGGACATTGTACAATTTTCAACACTCAAACAAGTTAAGTGAAATCCGTTACTTTTAAAAAAATTAGCCGTATTAATGTCAGAGTTAAAAAATTTTAAATTCAAAATCTCTAATGGTAAATTTTTAAACGAATCGAGCTGTTGTTGATTGAATACACGGCACCATTCCACAGATTTTAATTTGGGGCAAACAGCTAAAGAAATTTTTAGAATATCTGTAAAATTATGTGAGAAATCTCCAACTGCTGCGAAATTAAGGCTGGTCAAATTGTATTTGCGCGCTTTGGTCACATCATCTTTATGTAACGTGTATAACAATTCAGGAATGCAAGAATTGCAATCAATGTTTTGAAGGGAGGGTAAATTTTGAATAAGATAGTTTATGCCTTTCCTTGTAATTTCGCAAAAATTAACAAGTAGTGTTTGTAACTGGGAATTTTGACAGAGGTACTCGATGCCTCTGTCAGTAACGTAAGAGCTTTTAACATTCAATTCGAGAAGTTGTGGGCAATGATTGGCTATCATTTTCAGATGTTCATCGCGACATAAGAAATTAAAGGTAATTTGAGTCAGATTTGGTAAACGTTTTAGGATATTGTCATTTAAATCGTCTAACCAACGACAATCTAATTGTTTGAGATTCGGGTTCAATAAAAATCGAAGATAGCGGTGACGTAGATTTCCAGCAATATATAGTTTGGTGATAATTTCAAGCGAGTAATTTCTCTGCAAAAACTGCAAATAATGCTCGAAATGTGTTGTTTTAAAAGCGTAGTGAAATCTGGCGAATTCACGAATGATAACGTTTAAACACAAATTTACAAGCAATGACATGGTAATCAGTTAGTTTAGTTCCTCCACTCAGTAGTCTATTTAAAAGCAGTCTACTTTTTTTTTTAACATTTTCTTTTGAAAGTTTCAACAATGGCT
Source organism: Maratus speciosus (assembly GCA_963932465.1). NCBI lineage: Eukaryota > Metazoa > Arthropoda > Arachnida > Araneae > Salticidae > Maratus > Maratus speciosus. Next base: position 450,656,497 of record OZ010789.1, read on the forward strand.
TTGCAATTATTATTTTTTTTTTAAGGCAAGGTTTTTTTTTCGAACGGTTCTGATTAAAGGAATGATTTACACAATTTTACAGCTATGCTCTTCTTTTTCTGTTTCTTGGGCGCTTAAGAAATCTAGTCGTCTTCTATTAATAAATTGAATTGCACTTTTTTCTATTTGAAAAATGATATCTTTTTCGCCCTCATAAATTATTTCTCTCGTGTCACTTTCACGTACACTGAAACAAATTTTGTGTCTCGCCAACAAAAACATAAATGTGATAAAGCGTAAATCTCCCCAATTGACTTCGGGTGCAGCTGAATGTTTCGATACGATTTCTGTAGCCCAATTTCGAACCAAGTACGGAAGTGGGTTGGTTCGGTAATTGCTTATGCGATCTTTGGACTGTTTTAAACACCACATGTCATAGGGTAAAGCTTTGTGTTTTACACAGTAAATGATAAGTTGAGAATCAAATCTATGCATGTAGACTATATTCACGTCATCATCGTCCTCGATATTAAATGTTAACGTGTTTAACATGAATCTCGTATTTCTGTTCTCGGTATATCGAGACAGTTTGGGGTGACTTAGGCAGAAAAATGTATTTCTGTAGATATACCCGATAACATTGGTATTCAATACGACATCTCTCATCTCTGGCGGATTTGTTTTGGGGACTGGTTCATAATAGAGGGGAGTCCAATTGACGTCTTTTATGCCATAGTTGTACTGATAATACCTATCGTACGGGGACTGGAGAAGCAAAAACTGTTTGGGTTTATGACAGTTAATAGCAAAACAATAATAACGACGCGATTCATTGAATTGTTTTAACGATGTATACGATAAACATATAGGATACTCGATTACAATGCCTATATCCGCAAATATATAATGAGAGTTGATAATATCGTGAAGGATAAAATTCGGATTTTTAAAACACAGTTTTTTTATAATCGTGTTTGTGTATTCGTAATGCGTTGTGGGAATAAATATTTCATTTGTCGGTAGAGGATCGATGAAATCTGAAATTGTGGCAGTGACACATTTCGTCTCCATATGTTTGTGAAATATGTCATTTTCATTTTCTAAATTACGGACAAATTCATGTAGTCTGAATAAATCTTGATAGTCCATTATAAAACAGATTCTACATAGGGAGTTTTTAGTGTTTTTCATACTGAAATAATCACATCCGGGATATGGTATATCGTAGGCATCGAGAAAAAACACTGAACTCATATAATAATATACGTTTTCACTAACGCGTTCTGCTTTCAGCTTTGTCATATATTTTTGAAATGTTGAAAAATTATTCACAAAATACTCTGATGCAGCTACACATATAGATCCGTCGGATTTTGGATACACCAAACAAGTACTGCCGTATAATATGGAGAAGGATTCGTCTGTTTTGAACACAGTGCGCGGTGTATCCAATTTAAAATGCTTCATTAAACTGTTTGAAAGGGGTTTTAGACTCTCTTCGGAATCATAAAAGACTTTTTGAAATGTTTTTAATTTCAAAACAATAGATTTTGCCCAGGAAACTTTTTCGAGCTTGTAAACTATGCAACTCTCTATAACTTCAGTTTCAGAGACTCCATGGAAAAGTCCATAATAATGGGTGTACTGTTGAAAGTTCATGCTTATTTTATGCAACATCGGTTCGTTCTTTTTTTTTTACAGCAGGTATGCTTGTATACGTGATATTGCATTTGAAAGACTTTGCATCTTCTTCACATACCTTCACACTTTTCGGGAGGGGGATATCTCCGCAAATAATTCGGTCACTGTGTTCAAATAATTTTTCTTCCAATATATTCGCAGCACCCAGACCTAAAATAGCATTGGTTTCCATAAATGATATTTTACTAGTTCCGGCGCGTCCTTTGAGGTATTGACCCGTTATTTTTTCTCTAACGCAGTTGTCGGCCAAGTGCATCTGTTCGGAACTCCAATAATTTACCGGGAAATAATGCACTGGACCTATAAATGCGCTACCACCGATCGGTTTGCCATCACTGTTTAGCAAGTTGTCGTAATCTTTTCCTCCCAAATCTAAACTTTCTTGTATTTGACCCATTGTTTGTCGAGAAATTAAACAGTAAGGGTTTATAACCAGATCTGGAGTTATAAATTTTGATCTTGGCAATTCGTTGAATAAAACGACGACACCTTTCTGACCATTGAAACTACACAATTTATCGCCACTGCTCAGTTTATGAAAAGAATAGATACATATGAACAAAAATAGTCCCGACATCTTCCACTTTAACACCGAAAATCTTGGTTTTGTGAAATAAATTTCAACAATGTTTTCATCGAGAGTTTTTGTGTGTAAATGCATTGTGTGCGATTTTATGCAAACCGGATTTGTTGGACAAACCACTGTTCCTAGAAAACTATTTCTTTCCGCTGGATTTTGTGGCCCATTCGTGACATGAAAATATTTCGTCGATTCATTCTCAAACTTAACTTTCACGGTATACATACGATAGCAATCGAATGCTCTTATTTTAGAACTCACCACAATGCAATCTTCCTGGGTGGATCCTTTAAAACTGGAATACATTAAATTGATTCTGGGCACGTACATTGCAAAAAACTCGGAAAGCTTGTTCTCGGGTTCCAGCAGAGGCGCGTGTTTTTCCGTGAGTTCTGAATAAGCACTTACTGTTTCGAGGAAATAAATGCTATAGTCTGGTGTATGCGATAATATGGAATTTTTTAAATGATTTAAAGTTAATATGTTTTTATTGAAATTATTGTGTTTGAAGTATTTTATTATATCGGCACTGTGACTAACGATAAAATCATACCCTTTGAGTGTAATGAGTTCCTCTATGCTAGCAAAGCCGTACACTCTATTCATCCAAAAATGAATTTCCCTCGAAGTAACCCACAACCCTTCTTCTAGTTTTTTGAAGAGCAGCCCACTTTTATAATTTATGTGGATAAAATTGTCGGATTGATAGCACTCAATGAATTCTAAAGATCGCTTTAACTCCAAGAGGTCGATACCTGCGAAAGTTGTGTGTGTTACTTCAATACAAGCAGCATTAATGACGACGTAAACGGCGTCAGAACCTTCCTCTAGATTCAACACGCTATACAGCTCATCCACGTTATCACGAGTCGAGACAAAAGTGTCTTTAGCGAGAATCATCGTACGCCCGACGTTTTTGGTTTCGGATGTACCGAACAGACCTAAAAAACCGAAAAAACTATCGTTAAAGGACAATGCAGAATTCGATTTTACTTTTTTTGAGAGTTTAATGACACATAGATGAGATAAATAAGGGAAATAGGGATAGTATTGACAATTAACATCCCGATAGCAGGTCGATTTCCGATCCATAACAATTTGGTCAAATTGACTAATTTCGCGTGGCATCTCGGTTTTTACGTTATTGTTAACCATTTTATTTTTAAAATTCATTTCTTTGTGGAATATAGTTTTCTTTGATAAGATATGCAACAAGTCACCGTTTTCAATGGATTTGATAACAATCAAGTGTTTTTTACGAATGAGAGCGTAATCTTTGCTTTTTAGAGGAACGTATAATGTCTTCTTAAACAACTTGTAAAATAAATAACCTGGACTTATGACAACTTTGTTTTCGATATTATCGATTTTAAATCCTTTTGAAAAAATTTCTTTGAACAATATTTTGGGTTTCACGTTAAACGGAGATTGAAAAAAATCATTGACCATTTTGAACACATCTGAACTTTTTTCAAATTTGAAAGACGCGCCATTATTTAATTTCAAAACTAGATCACTGCGGTCGTAACCTTCAATATTATCGAAATACATCGATAGCTGTTTTCCCTTCTCTTCTGAATTATAACGATATAGCCTGGCAATACTTTTTTTCACGATGTGAACATTGCTCGAGTCATTGGTGATATAAAACGGTATTTGTTTTAAAATACCATTGATAAGAAAACAGGTCATCGCTATATCTGCCTTTTCGAATGTCTTATTATCGCCGCTTTCGTTCCATAAATCTAAAATGTTGGGTATTTTATCTAACGATTGGAATTCTGTTATGTGAAATTTCCGAATAGCCATATCTAATTTTGAACCGAACATGATGGGGAATATGGTATCTAATATTTTATTCCTTTTCACGCGAAGACGTATGGAACATGCATAGATTTGTTTATTACAAATGGCATGGGTCACACCACGACCATTATAAATTAAATCACAATTTATACCATCCAGTAACCGAATGAAATTTTCAACATTTTCATCGTAGTTTCTTAAGATGTATTGCGAAATCTTATTTATATTCATTTTTCATTCGCAAGGACTTAACACGTTTGATAAACGAGTTCTCACAGTCGTTTTCGAAATGATGCAATGTGTATATTAAACAACTCAAAATCAACGTGATTATAAACATACAATACAAATTGATGTTGTTAAGGTAGGGAATATAGCGTTTATAACTTGGACCAAAAAAAGCAAACAAAGTCTTTTCAAATGACATAACTTTATTCATTATATACTATGGTTGCAAAAAAAAATATATTTCTAGAATTTTTAAATTAATTTTTTTTTTTAATTACAACAAAAGAAAAATATTTTGTAAGAGATGTTATTTACAATTAAGAATGTATCGCGAAAGTTCTGGCAATTTGCTCTCACACTGCTATCGATGTGACACAGTAACAAAATTTGAGGATCCAAAATATTACGCTATGAAAAATGGCAGAATGCTCGTCAAAGGATACTGTCAGAAATGTACCTGTAAGAAATCGAAAAGTTACGAAATAGTATTCCTGAATATTGCTGAAACGATCAACCAACAGAGATGGGCCATGTTCTTTGTATAATACGATCTTTAGCTGAAATGATGTAATCGTGCGTTTTATTGCCACGTAAAATATAATCTACTGTGATCCAATTCAAATGAGGATTTACTAAAATTGTTAAAAAATATAAAATTTCAATCAATGTTATTTTGTAAAAGATTATGTTTTTATCGGGACATGAGAATAAGGATGCTAAAGTGTGTATTTCATTTTTTATTTCAATGTATTGTGAGGGATCAATAACGAGTTCTCCATTAAAAATTAAATGCAGTGGTATCAATAATTTTTGAGTGTTCAGAAAATATAGAAATCCATACTTTTCTTTATACAGGAGTAAATCGGTGATGTACTGTTCTACCCTTTTCCTGATTTTTTGGTCTCGAACCAAGTCCAAAGTGATGTAACTGTGGAAAATAATCTTATTACGATTATATTTTGTCATGTGTGTATGTTTATAAATATCACCCAATGTCTGTCTATATTCATTTATTAGTGCATCTACACCGGTATAAGAATTTTCCAGTTGCTGGAGATCAATCATGTTCATTCTTATTTTTTGAATAAAACAATAATAATAATAACAATAAACATTTTTTTGTCTTATTTGTTTTCGTTAAATGAATTTATAAATAACGAGACCTATTAACACGGCAAGAAAAGCGATTAAGAAAATTTTCATAACGATTGAGGACGATAGGATATTGTGGATAGTATCACCGACAGTTTCTTTCATATTATCTGTGAAAAAGGTCACGGCTTCCGCGACTGTAGCTATGCGACAAGACATTTTTTCATCCTTTTCGCAGTGATGATACTGGCAATCACATTGTTTGCAACAGCTCGCATCACTTATGAGATAGCTTTTACACGCTTCTTTATCTACAATCAATCGTTTCACAATTTGAGCGTCACATGTTTCCACATAACTGGATGCGTGAGGATTACAGCAGCTTAACATTGTGAGTTTACAAACTTCATCGCCTTTTTCTAAAAAACAACCAGTATTCCCCTTCATATAATTGTCGATATATGCCGCAGATATTCCGATTGCGATTCCACCACCTATAATTAACTTAGAAGCTAAAATTCGTTTCAACAAAGATTTATTTTTTATACCGTTTAATCGGGTCTTCAACTCCAAGTCTGTTTTTGGGGCGTCTATGGACTTCATAAACTTTAAGTCAGATTTTACTTTGGGTGTTTTATTAAAGATTTTAGCAATTCTTTTCGGGACGAAACTTTTTTTCCCCATCACTTTGTTTTAGATATTTTTTTTTTCTTTGCCTCTCCTCCCGGTCTTTAAAAAGTAAGTATGGTATTAAACAAATCACAAAGATGTATATTTTCGTGCGATAATCGAAGTTGTGTAAATAATTCACCAGAAACCTTTAAAAATATCATATGCCCTTTTCATTTATCACAGGTGTTTGGTCTTAAAATAAAATTTCATGTTTTTGAAGATGAATCTAAATCTACTTATTTTGGACCCTTTTTAATTGTGGATGATAAATTGAGTTTCGATGAGAATACGGTACTATTTCCAACTCGGGATTTAATCGATCAGCATCTTGGTGCTTTGCCTCCAACCGAAAATTTTTTTAATTATAAATTAAATCCAAGAATGCATGCATATTTGAACAATTTAATATCAAATCGGGGGAAAGTTTCTGAGGGCGAATCTAGATATCAACTGGAAATTATTAGAAATTTATTTATCGTAAAAACAGGAGCTCCTCCTGCATCGCAGGAGGAAACTGGCGTTGAGATTAATTTATTTAAAAAAACAGAAGCTTCACACAAATCTCTTCACGTGACCGTGTCAAACAGAATACATGAAATGAACAAAATCATTGATACAGAGGATTATGTCACAGTTTTTAAGAATATCGAAATAATGACTGTTACGAGTGACAACATGATTGCAATAGATACATTCACACCTTTTATGAGATTTATTCTTTTCAATTGTTTAACAGACGAACATAAATTGCCGCAACAGACAAAGGATGGCATTGGCATTACAACATATGCCAACCTATTTTACAAAGAAGGTTATGGTTTTGTGACTACAACAAAAATATGCAATCCTTCCTATTTGTGTGTATTTGGTACGACTAAAGGAACTAATAGTTTTTATCAATTAAAAACAAGAGTCTTTAATAATCGCACAGTTCAAAATACTTCAGTCCACATGAAAGATTTACCAGATAATTTAAGACCGTCTAATATTTTGAATACGGAACGAAATTTCTGTTGGAACAGAACACACTAAATGAGAGGATTTTCTTGAGGAGCGACGACAGGTTGGATTTCGAAGAAAAAAAAACATTTGTCAGGTGACACTACAATGTACTCTTGTCCCGGTGAAAACACTAATTTTGTATATTTGGTCAAGGAGTATTTGTCATACAAATACTCAGTTTTACCGTCAAAAGTTCCATCTTCTAAGTTCATTTCACTTTTCGTGAAAAAAATATGTAGATTTCTACTAGTTGTCGTTAAAACGTGAAGTTCATTCGGTTTTACTTTTTTGAAACCTGTTGTAAAAAATTTTTTCACTAGAAAACAATTTTTAAATATTTGAAATTCCCGTAAATCCGCATTTTTGCGGTTCGTTGTAGCTTTTGATTTAGATAACCGATTTGTAATCTGCTTAAAATTATATGGCGTGTCAAGATCATCAGAGCTATCTTTTTGAGCACACTTGATCCACCTTTCAAATGATTTATTTCGACTTGGATGAACACACTCGTCTATAAAAATTAAATCATTTTCAACGAAGAGATATTTTTTCTCACTCTCGCGTTCAAATTGACTGAAAAATTCAGAGCTAAACAAATAAGAATCGACACTGCTGTCAGTGAACATAATGAACTAATATTTGAAATAAAACATACTTTTTTATGTCTTCTGAATCAACCAATCACGGTCCCCCCATTTTTGCACCAATCACGTGTCCCTATAAGAAAAAAATTTAAAAAAAAATTTGCTGGTGTCTTTAAAATGGGGCTGAGGGAGAAAAGCAAAAACAGTTCCCTGCCAATTTTTGGTCCTTTTTAAAAAAAAAAGTTGGAAATTGCTCGTGGCAAATGAGGTGCGTTCGTACTATAACTAGTTTTATAAATGTTGTTTTACACCGCATATTATACTGAATGTATATTTTAGTACGTGTGTATTTCATTCTGTTGGAAAGGCTATAATATCATTAAAATGCACTTGCAATATTTTTTTCCCATTGGCTGTAATGTAACGGGACTGTCCCTGTCATTAAACTATACATCTGATTTTCATAAAATTTGAAATGACTCGACAAAATTTTGCAACAATTATATATTTAAAATTTCAGACCATTCGGTTGGGTAGTTTTTGCCCTGTTATATGCGGACGAACCGAACGACGACTGCTACGTATTTATATAATTACGAACGCAGCTAAAAATGGGTAAGACTGCTTTCCCAAAATTTATAAAACCAATCTTGGTTCGTTGAGTGAAAAGGACATTTCTAATAGTTTGTTGGTTCTCTTGAGAGGGCAAGAGATCATTGAAAATCAGAATTAGTGTGAAAGGGAAAAATAAAATTCTGTCCTCAAAAAAGAAAAACTGAGCGGGGACAGGAGGAAAAATTGAATTATCAGAAATTTTCGAATGGAAAATATCATCATGTGTGAGGCATTCCTTTTTTTTTTTATTCTTATGAGAAAATAATTACTATCTATATATACAGTTTAATTTCAAAACATAAGTGATTTTATGATTGAAATTTCAACGCATTTAACTATTTTTAAAGGATCATTTTGAAAATAGAAACCATTCTCTAACTGTTATCTGAAATTTTACAGAGAAAGAAAACAGTCAAAATTACAGACATAGCTGATGTACCGCAGAAGAAGAGAAAAACATATTTTCATTCGTGAGCACTTTTTCTCATTGGGTCAGTCCCCCCCAGGTTCTATATACCACATGTTGATAATCGGCCGTCATAAACACAAACCAAACCAAACCATTGGGTCAGTCCAGTGAGCGGATACATGGAGACACCTAAAAGTTTTTTTTAAGTATTACTTCAGAGCTGCTAAGTCTCCCTGAGTGCTTTTTGAACTGTACATTATCTTATAGATAATGTTGTTCTTTTAAATTGCCCGGATGTTAAAACGATATTTTTTGTATACTGGTATCGAAAAAGCTTGGCAAAAAGACTTGGCAGAGCTCTACACGTAATGTATAATAATGTATAATACGTTTTTTTCTGTACGTACTCAAGGTTGAAAATATTTTACTGGGCTCAACTGTCATAGTATAAAAAAAAACCTTTTCTTGTGTGGTAAATAAAAAGTGTAAAAGTCGGCAGCTTTAGATACAAAAAAAAAAAAGATTATGTTTCAACATTATTTATTGAATACCCTTTTATTACAAATTCTGAAACTGACAAAGGAGAAAAAACCACCTTATGTTGATTTTCTAACTTTTGTGAGACAAATTGTTCTCGACCACTTGTCTTCGCAATTGTTGAAATGTGTTTTATTCGTGAAAGAAATGGTTTGCAACCATTTTGTTTCATATTCGTCGGGATGCTTTTCCAGAAAGACATTTACGCATTCCAGGCTTGTCTTTACCTTCTGAAAGAGACTGTAATATCTTTCATATATTTCCTTCAAAATATGATTGGAATCTGGTCTTGTGCTTTTTTCTTGAAATTCTATAGTTTTCGAGACAATAACTTCTAATGGCGACTTAATTTCCTGCAAGTTGCAAAGGACGCCAGGAGTCTCTGTTCCAGTTTTAAGCCATCTTTCCCACTTCTTCATGAAGAGAAAAAAATCTGTCTTCAATAAAAGAACATCGGAATCAGCTTTTGAATCTTCTAAAAAATTCAGAATATCTGGCGTAATATCTTGAATCTCCAGTTTACTTTCTGTCTCATTTCTGTGAAGGGATATCATTTTGAATGTGAAAAAAAGTAATTTCTTGTCTCTTTATATACCCGTCTTTCAAGGTTCAAGCCCTCTGGTGAGCTTTGACTAAAACTAAAGTTTATCCCCTGGCAGAAGAATTTCTAAAGTTGTTTTTCATTCTGGGGGAAGACCGTCTCTTGAATTGGAGCACAAAGTTCGCATTTAACAGACTGGTTGAAGCCTACATAAACGAGATCCCAATAAAACATAGGTTGATCCTAGCAAACCAGTTTTTCTCTACTTTAATTAGCTGAAAAAATCGGTGCCATCTAGTCACGTGATTGAAACTGACCTATTAGATAAATAAAAGTGACACTGACATACTTTTCAGAATCATCTCACTCGAACAAGAACAAAAATATTCTCGCAGTTGTAAATTTAAATGAGAAACGAAAATCCAATTTTCTTTTTTAAAGACACTTGAGATTAAAATTAAGAAAACAGTATGATATTTCTATGGTTTTTGTTAATAGTTTATGTCTTTACAATATTTTATTACTACCTGGTACCAAAAGACACCAAGTTTTCATTCGAAAAATTAAATTTACAGTTTAACATTCTCGCCCCTTATCAAACTTGTGTATCTAATTCAGATTGCAATAACGATGAAAAATGTTTTCAAAATAAATGCTATCCCACTTATCGTGGCACCAATTATTGTAATCCATTGACAGGAACTTGGGTATTAGAGGATTTGAATGGCAAACAATATCTCAAATGCACCTGTCTTTATCCCAATATTGTTTCTCAAAAATTTGAAGGTGCCAATTGCGATTTCGATATTGCTTGCCCGCCGTTCGGTCAGCTTAATTCTATATTTATTCAAGATATGTCTGAAGCGAGATGCCTTTGCAAAAAAGGTTATAAATCCGTCACAGTACCCCGATTAGGTTGTGAGAAGCTTTTACCCTCAGAAACGGAGAAATCAGTGTGCGGTTCTGACGAAATTCATATTTCACAGGCATCTGGTGTTTTTCACCCCGAATATTTAAATAATTTTCCTGCGGCTAAAAAATGTCTGAAAAATCCTTGCTCTTTTAATATTTTTAATGGTGAACCACTCACCAATACAAAGTTTGATCCGAAATATGGTTGCGTGTGTGACCCTAAATATGGTAATTTTGGCATTAAATTTGATTCTCAAAATTTAGGTAATTATTTAATTACAGACGGATATGACGCCTGTGCAAATATTTTCAAAAATCCATCTAAAAACCCCATTCAAGTACAGTTGTTTACATATTTTTACATAAATGGGGAGCAGCCTGTATGTTTTATACAATTTTCCAATTTAACCACCGATCACTTAATTCTCGAACTCCAAAACTATGTTCAGAATAAAAATTTGCAGATAAGTGAAATTTGGCCTTACAATTTTAGTCAGTATATTTTTGATAATGAATGGTATTGGGTGCACACAAGGGAATGTTTTTTGGTAACTTTTCTTGAAATCGTAGAGTGTCATGAACGAATTATGAAATGGAATCACACGATTGAGTGTGAGAAAATAATCGACACGGTCCTAGCTAAAAATCTATCAAGACACCGACATGCCCAAACTTACGCTCTTTTATATAAATATCCCGTGTGTAAATATACTACGCCATCGGTGTTGTACAAAAATTGGCACATTCTGAATCCCTATTTTCTTTCTTTCAAAGAACTGCCGCAGTTATTGAGAAGTAATGGAATCGAAATATATTATGCACCTGAAATGTCCAGATGGATAGTGACTCTTGCAAAATCAGAATTTGAAAAATATGAAAGTACGAGCGTTTATCCCTATTTAAAAGAACTTCCCAAAGCAAGCACCAATTACGAGACAAAAGTAACTGAGATGCCAGCTTGGCTAAAAATTTCCAAATAAAAAAAACACATCAAAAATTCTGAAACAAGAACTTCAGGTAATCGCGAAACGTATGTCATTAAAAAACAATACTATACAGATTTTTTGGTGTGACTATCAAATTTACAAATTTAAGGAAAAGGCCAAATCTGGCAACCCTGGCGACGATACGGGTTAACATCTCAAATTGGGAAACCAGGAGTTCTCGCCTTCTACACCGAAACCTTTCATTTCACGGATTTCATGTTAGTTTTACACTAAATTAAGATGGATTTACCTTACTTATATAAATTTTTGCGAGCATTACTGTTTGGGAGTAAAAAATTTGAAATACAGTCTAACAGTTGTATGCTAATAAATCAACTATTCACCGATCTCCAGAAAGTTATTAACGTAAAAGAAACAATAGAAAAGGGTGGTTTACTCCAGAGTCAGTTAATGATAATAAACGACTTAGAGAATATAATACAATATATAGAACGCGGCAATCAATATTTCATTGATAAATGCCACGCGAAACATAATTCTCCTGTGGAAATTAAATCGTCGGCCGTCAGATACTTCTATTATAATTTAAGTCGCGTGTGTCGCGGTAATTTAGAAAATGGTGCATTATCGAATAACTATTTCGAAGATACAATTCCATTGCCGGAAAAAACAGACCAAGAAACATTAGAATATATTCTAACAAATGCGCACGATATTTATCTCGTGTTTAAGAATGCTGAATTTTGGGGTGCAATTGCAAAGAAACTTTTACAGAAAGAAAAATCTTATATTCCAAGCTTAATAAAATCTCCTGTAAAATATTTAAGAGACATTCAGCAAATGTACGACATCAAATGTGAGGCGCTCGGCAAAATTATCAATCCTTATTCATTAAAACTTGTCTCTTACAATTCATATGTAGATCCAATACATTGGCAATCCGTCGAATCCTTGAAGTTATTTATGAAATATTTTCCGGAAAATTCCTTATCGCGGACGTGTCGCGAATTAATAAATTCAACAATTAATGCAATAATAAATGCAGACGATAAATTACTACCCAAAGGTATTCTGGATGACGAAATACAGTTGCGAAAGTTTATGAAAAATATTGAAAATGTGCATTATAGAATAGAGCAAGTAAAAAGTTCCAATGTACCTCTCAAAGTTATCGATGTGTTTCATAGGTTGTTGGCTTTGTTAAAGTACGATTACATGTGGGAAGATGTACATTTAAAAGAGGAGGGGGATAGCACGCCCCATAATATATTAATCAACATGTATTTAAAAAATATTGAGTTATCACGTGAAAACGATTTATTACGAAAGCAGCTGAAAGACATAGAAAAGAAATGGCATATCTAATTACCGTCAAATTGAATCATTTGAGGAAATAAAGGAAAGAGTGGACAATTCGTCCGATTTGCAGACAACCCGCCACACCCCCCCCCCCCAAAAAAAAATGTTTTTTTATCCCCCTTTAAATTTCGATCCGATAACGAAAAGAAATCATTTCCATGGAATTTGTTACTGACCGTATCTTTAATCACGTCCAACGCCGCTATCCGAAGATCTGGAAGAGAATTAGAAATATTACGCGACTGCACAAATTATCGTCGATCAAGAGAATCTTTAACGAACATTTAAAAAATGTTGATAATATAGAAATATTTAATGTGCATAAAAAACGGGTAGGTGTGTTTTTGTTGAAGTTTTGTGAGGCAATTCAAAAAAATTTTCTTTGTCCCGGCGATAATTATGGTGTACTTCTCACGTGCAGATTCACCAGTATCTACACCCAATACACCCTAGATCAAAGACACCAGAAAGATATCCAGTCAGACTGTATCAATGTTAATTATCCTCTGAATAAGGACCTCAATTTCGAGCTCAATATCTATACCACTTTAAATCAGATATTTGAAATTTCAAATAAGCGTAAATTCACAACCATCTTTGTTGAGAATTATACATTAGAGGAATTATTGAAAATAAATCCTTCGGAAACATATTGCCTGGATGCAAATGACTCACTGAACAATCAACAACTGATTCTAAAAAACTACATCATAACAGAGAGCTTTATTCCAAATTATTTGAAAATTATTCAAAAATCTGAACACAGAGGTTTTATTTTAAGGCACGTCGATCAGAATAATATCCTGGCTTTTTCGGATTTAAAATATATTTATAAAAAATGTGGATTAGTTTGTTATTTTTTTAATTTAATTGCTGTGGTGAAATTACAATTTTTTAAAAAAACAACTCTCGAAAGTAAACATGAAAGAGACATGATAAATATTCTGAGGTATCAGTGTTATACTGGAACCTTATTACCGCTGAACCGAAATGGTCTGAAGAAAAATAAAAATCGATCAGGTTTAGATAGACTTTGTTTTGAAGCTGTCAAGCAAATTTACGTCGACGAATCGATAAAAAATATAGAATATCCCGTTAAGTCTTCTATTCCAAAACTATTTTACGGGCAGCAATGTCCTGTCGGTACAGGAAGTACTGAATTGGCATTACTTCCCAGTGACGTTTCAAATAAGTAAGTATGGATCGACAAACTTATAAAATATTGAAACAGGCGCATAGAAATAATATAGATGAACACCAGCTGAAACAACTCCAGATTTCTTCTCTACCCAATCCTTTGATAAAAGATCGAGTGAATTTATTGTTGGGAAATGTTAATATCAATACAAAATTCTCAGACCTTGCACGTAAATTTTCGAATATAGAAAATTCTGTTGTGTACAAAGATGAATTAGTTATCACATTTTTATTGTTTTTGGGTAAAATATTAAATAATTCTCTGTTATTACATGTCTTTTATATACCCCAATCTCAGAACATTTTCAACTGGATTTCAATGTATAAAAGAATAACGTACAGCATTGTAACTCTTCTGTACAATAAAAAATTCACCGACGAAGATTTTTTCAGTTTGGATGACATGGTTTACAAATTGAACGAAGGCTATTATGATTCGGTTCGAAATTTTTTGAATAAAATGAAACTTTTAACTATTTCGGCAGAACCATTAGAAATAGAGAGGAAATATTCTGAACTTATTGTCATAACATCTGATGATTTTGGCCCCTTTTACTGGCGAGTATTGCATTTCATGGCGGAAGCTATTAATTTAAGAAAGCATGCAACTTTAGCAAAAAACATATGGAAGGAGTTTGTACTTTATTCACTACACAGAACCCTCCTATGCTCTATTTGTAAAGAGCATTATAAAACGGTTGCTGAAAAATTTAAGCAAGAATTACAAAATTCAGCGGATTATGCTAAATTATGGTTTACCATTCATAATCATGTCAACAAATCTTTGAACAAAGCTGATTATTCCATAGTTGAATTTGAAAAAGATCAGTCGATTATGAAAAATTTATTGATTGCTAAATTATAACCGCGTATACGACGATTTGATTTTGCTAAACGTTGGTTTTCGTTTCATTTTCTTAAACATCTCTGTGGTGACTAATCGAAAATTATCTTTACATAAACTCATATCGCCTTTTATGTCACATAAACTTTCCCACCAAATTAAACAAAGATTGGAAGTTATCATATCAAAAATGAAAGGCATTTTTCTACTTTCAAAATCTTTTATTTTTTCACGGTGGAAAATTCCACCGTAACAGCCACTATATAAATTTTCATTGACGAAGACAAAGTTACATGCTTCGTTGACTTCATTAAAATTTATTTGTTTTATCTGTGCTATCAAATCACAAATATCCTTGTAAGAAATGTGAACGAAAGACATTTAGAGAACCCTCCCCTCTTTTAATGCGACTTTTATTCAAAAAATAAGGTGTTTTTTTTTATTTTGAAAAATAAAAAAAGAAATGTGCGACGCAATAAAAAAAATAAACGTTTTCCCTCCAAAGGATACATAAATTTGTGAAATTTCTTAAAATAAAGTATATATGGCATCTTGTTGTGATAAAGATTTGAGCGAGAGTTTGTATAATTATGCAATTAAAGTTATGAAAGTTTCCAATCAATATACCACAAAAGAAGCTGTTTTACGAAAAGTGCTCATGAAATGTGCCGATATTTTAGAATTCGATTTAAATTCGTTTACCACCAAAAATATGATTTTTATTCACGATGATAATATGCGAAAATTCGATGCAAAATGGCAAGATTTTATGGAACAGGGCGTAAAGCTGTCACACGAAGAATTAAATATTTACAAATTGATAAAATCTTCCGAATATGTCAATGTATTAGATGCACAAAAATTTATCAATATTTTAGCAAACAGAAATGAAACTGTTTTTCTAAATGAAATATTAGCAGTGGACAACTTTGACAGTGGTGAATTTAAAAATTACATTTTGAATTTAAAATATGGTGATAAAGGATCTTCTCACATTCAAATAATTAGAGACATTTATAGGAAGTTTGCTGCTCCTGTCAATGTAGTCTATTTCGCCTTGCTACAAATTTATAAAAAATTCATCAATGAAAAAGAAGTCTTAGACATGGTGATGAACGAATTAAACAAATTGGACAGCAAAGTCGATAAATTGCTTGTTGAAGACATTGCGAATATGTATGAAATTTCTGTAACAAATGTACGAGAAATTGCTCAGATGAAACTCCTTCAATTTAAAAAAGTCCTTCCGGCCAGTGCCGGGAGGAAGAGGTAGCTTTCATAATCCTTATTTTAAAAAAGCCAACTTATATCATGCAAACACACGAAGCTCAATTTAGTGGAAACCGAATATAGGAGATTCAATACTAATTTTTATCAATATAATGAATGAGAATTTCGCGAAATTAGTCAGCTTTATCCAAGCTGCTTTTCTTTAAAGTAACTTATATTTGGCTGCCAAATTCGGCAATTTCTTAAAGTGCCTGTCATTTTAAGACAACATGGTGGATGAGGCTAACCAGTGAACTTGGTCGAGACCTTAGTAATTGCTGTGCACATGCTCACTCACATCGGAATCGGTTAATATATAGGAGTGCTGTCGCATGGAAAAAATCAGATTTTTCAAAATGTCACCCACAATAGAAATTGAAACTGCTATATCTGAGCCATTTTTTAAGGTAAAGACAAACAAAAAATGATCCCGAATCCTTATATCAAGATCAAATACTTAAGAAAGAAACCTTTTTCAATTTCTAATATTTTTGCACCTCACTTTAAATATATATATATTTTTTAATTTAATGGCCGCCATTTTGAAACAAGATGGCTGATGAATCTGGCCAGCGAACTTGGTCGAGGTGTTGATGTATACTATCCACATGCCTTCTTACATCGAAATAGGCGAATACGTGTGTTATCGCGTGACAAATACAAGATCGTTTCAAAATGTTAGCCTTGCTAGAAATTCAAAGTGCTATAAATCAACCATTTTTTTAAGATATCAACAAAAGAACAAATTTTCAGAAACGAAAACTGCTCCGGAATCTTTGTATCAAGGCCAAACACATAAAAAAAATCTTTTTCATTTTCCAATTTTTTAATACCTCATTTTGAATTTTAAATTTAATTTTTTTTTTAATGGCAACCCTTTTGAAACAAGATGGCGAATGAAACTGGCCAACGAACTCGGTCGAGACATTGGTATGTACTATGTACAGACCAAGTTACATCCAAATAGGTTCATAAATACGCCTGTTATCGCGTGACAAAAATCAGGTCGTTTTAAAATGTCAGCCACAAGAGAAATTCAAAATGCTATTACTCAGCCATTTTTTTTTTAGATATAGACGGAAGAAAAACTGTTCCGGAATCTTTGTATTAAGGTCAAACACATACAAAAAAAATCTTTTTAATTTTCCAATTTTTTGGTATCTCATTTAAATTTTTTTATTTTTTTATTTTTTTAAATGGCCGCCATTTTGAAACAAGATGGCGGATGAAGCTGGCCAACGAACTCGGTCGAGATATTTGTATGTACTATGTACACACCAAGGTACATCCAAGTCGGTTCATAAATACGCCTGTTATTACGTGAGAAAAATCAGGACGTTTCAAAATGTCAGCCACGCTAGAAATTCAAAATGCTATAACTCAGCCATTTCTTAAGATATAAACGAAACAAAAACTGCTCCCGAATCTTTTTATCAAGGTCAAACACATAAGAAGAAAATATTTTTTCAATTTTCAATTTTTGGTACCACATTTCAAATTTAAATTTTTCTTAAAAATTTAAATGGCCGCCATTTTTAAACAAGATGGCGGGTGAAGCTGGTCAACGATCCCGGTCGAGACATTGGTATGTACTATGTATAAACGAAGTTACATCCAAATCGGTTCATAAATACGCCTTTTATCGCGTGACAAAATTCAGGACGTTTCAAAATGTCAGCCACGCTCGAAATTCAAAATGCTATAACTCAGCCATTTTTTAAGATATAGACGAAACAAAAACTGCTCCGAAATCTTTCTATAAAGGTCAAATACATAAGAAAAAATATTTTTCCATTTTCAATTTTTTGGTACCACATTTCAAATTTTAAATTTTTAAAAACATTTTAAATGGCCGCCATTTTGAAAGAAAATGGCGGATGAAGCTGGCCAACGAACTCGGTCGAGAGATTGGTATGTACTATGTACACACTGAATTACATCCAAATCGGTTCATAAATACGCCTTTTATCGCGTGACAAATTTCAGGACGTTTCAAAATGTCAGCCACGCTAGAAATTCAAAATGCTATAACTCAGCCATTTTTTAAGATATAGACGAAACAAAAACTGCTCCGGAATCTTTGTATAAAGGCCAAATACATAAGAAAAAAATATTTTTCCATTTTTAATTTTTTGGTATCACATTTCAAGTTTTAAATTTTTTTAAAAATTTTAAATGGCCGCCATTTTGAAACAAAACGGCGGATGAAGCTGGCCAACGAACTCGGTCGAGAGATTGGTATGTACTATGTACACACTGAATTACATCCAAATCGGTTCATAAATACGCCTTTTATCGCGTGACAAATTTCAGGACGTTTCAAAATGTCAGCCACGCTAGAAATTCAAAATGCTATAACTCAGCCATTTTTTAAGATATAGACGAAACAAAAACTGCTCCGGAATCTTTGTATAAAGGTCAAATACATAAGAAAAAAATATTTTTCCATTTTTAATTTTTTGGTATCACATTTCAAGTTTTAAATTTTTTTTAAATTTTTAAATGGCCGCCATTTTGAAACAAAACGGCGGATGAAGCTGGCCAACGAACTCGGTCGAGACATTGGTATGTACTATGTACACACCGAATTACATCGAAATCGGTTCATAATTACGGTAGTTACAGTGTGACATAAGTCAGATATATATATATATATATATATAGATATATATATATATATATATATATATATATATCAATTTTGAACGGAGGTTGGTTTCGGGGTCTGGGGGTCATGATCGATGAAAATATACCAAAATTTTTTGAAATCGCTTTCCTCCGAACGGCTGCAATAGGTAGCTTTTTTGTAAAGAAAGCTACCTAAAAATCAACTACAAAAATTGAAAGCTCCTAAACGAAATTTAAGAGGACAGACTAAAAAAATCAAGAGGTAGAAATGTGTTTTTATTCTGTACGATAATTTCAGTACAATACAAGCAGTTTTTCAGTTTTCAGAAGACAGAAGATCCGTACTTTTCGATAAACAGTCCACAGTTTGGGCGGATTTGGAGAGATCCAGTGGATTTTCCTTCCGTACCATAACAGCATTCACGCTTGTCTCAAAAATTGTTTTCCATCTCTCATCGATGAATCTCAAAAATGTTATCAGATCGCGATGCTTTTTCATATCATAGTCTTTGCCACATTTCAGAAGACGTAACAGCATGAATAGACTATTTACTGGAATGAAAAGAGTGGCAACGTCCATCCGCTGATTGGGTAAATGAAAATCCGAAAAATATTTTAAGTCGGAGACATACATATTTGTAAATATGCTCCATTCCTTTAATTTCAGAAAGTAAAAAATGTCGCTTACTTTAAAATACAAGTTGATAGCTGAATAAATCACAGTCATGCTGTACTTGTTTTTGTCACTGTCCGTCAAGTCTATGAATTCGATTTTGTGTGTCATGACGACTTTGAAAATCCTAGGAACCGGAACAGAGTGCTTTTGAAAATCCTCGGACATATATATAGGTAGAGTGCCCCGACCGGGGATTGGTTGAATCTGACATTAAAAAAAAATGTGCCCCAGCCAATCAGAAGAGGTCCTGGTCGGCGATTGGTTGAAAACTTATTAAATAAAAAAAGCGTCAATCAGTGTGTTCCAAGAAGTGATTGCTCAAAGAGTTGGTGGATCTTAAAAGAAGACGACGTGTCGTGAAGATGCAGAGTTTAGAAAATTTGTACAAGTTCTGTTTAGGGCAACATTTAAAATACAATGATCATCACCCCGAATTTTTTGAAGACAGAGAAATGCCTCTCGATGCCAAAATAGAGTTGACGTGCGATTTGCTCAGCTGTGTTATGGGAACATTTAAAAAAATAATTTGACTGCGTCTATATCCACCTGCCGAGCTATTATTGAATCTCAAAAATGGCCTAACTGGAAGTATGCGGCATTGGAATTTTTGCCATTGGCATCAACTACTCCAATACCAAGCATTCCGATGCGTTGGAAAAAATTTCCAAGCGATGAAAAATTGCATTTAAATGTGCTCTATGAAATTTATCGATCCAATTGCAACGATGATATTATTCTACAGGAATTACAAACATTAGACTGTGTAAAATTCTATTTGGATGACCTGTACCTTCACAAACAATGCATCTATGAAATCTGGAAAGAAATACCAGAATTTAACACACCCGAACTTGAAAAGCGGATTCGTGCTCACGACAACGATAAATTAAAACCATATATGATTTTGGGCTACACAGCAAAGTTGTGTTTTTGAACTGTGAAAAAAATTTTGTAATTTTTTTTCGTTAAAAAGTGAGTGTATAAATTAGAAGTAAGAAAAGTAAGACTGAAACATGGATGAACCACTATTGAATAAAAGTTTATCTCGATTAACTCTTTTCCCGATTAAATATTTTGATGTTTGGAGAATGTATAAAAAAGCTTTAGCATCATTTTGGGTAGTCGAAGAAATCGATTTATCAAAGGACGTAAAAGACTGGAATAAACTGACGGATAGCGAAAAACATTTTCTGAAATACATATTGGCTTTTTTCTTGGTAAGTGACGGAATAGTGAATGAAAATCTTGTCGAACGATTCTACGCAGAAATCCAAATTCCAGAAATACGAAGTTTCTATAGTTGCCAAATATTGATGGAAGCAATCCATTCAGAAATGTACAGCCTTTTAATTGATACCTATATACAGGATGTCGAAGAGAAGGAAAAAATATTCAAAGCCGTCGAAACAATACCGTGTATACGAAAGAAATCAAACTGGGCTTTGAAATTCATTCACGATGAAAAAAATACTTTTTCGGATCGGCTGATTGGTTTTGCGGTTGTTGAGGGTATTTTTTTCTCCAGTTCGTTTGCCGCAATTTACTGGTTTAAAAAACGAGGCTTGTTGCCTGGTTTAACGTTCAGCAATGAACTAATAAGCAGAGACGAAGGCTTACATACAAATTTTGCGTGTTTAATTTTTAATTATCTGCAAAACAAACCATCGAGCTCAAAAATACTATCTATCATCACAGAAGCTGTCGATCTGGAAATAGAATTTATTTGCGATGCCCTGCCAGTCAATTTAATTGGAATGAATCAAGAATTAATGTCTCAGTACGTAAAATATGTGGCTGATCGACTGTTAGTCGAATTGGGTTTAGCAAAACACTACTTATGCAATAACCCATTTGAATTTATGGAAAGTATAAGCGTCGAGAATAAAACGAATTTTTTTGAAAAAAAGAATCCTGCATATCAAAAAAGTAACGTGATGTCTAGCCGGAAGGATATGGAAATCAAATTAGACATCGATTTTTAGAACTGTTTTCCAAAATTAAATGCTTATTGTCCACTTTTATTGTTTGTTGTTTTTTAAGTAAGTCTATTGCTTTGGATATATCAATAAATAAAGGTTCATAGAAACTTTCTAGAGTGTAATTTTTACATTTTTCTAATTTATCTACAGTAACAATAAAATAAACTTGCTTATAATAACATTCGTCTAATCCTATAAATTGCAATGTTTTTATTGGAATATGCTTTAGATTTAATCTGGTTTTAAATGTATAGCCCGTTTCTTCTTTAAATTCTCGAACAGCCGTCATAAAAGCATAAAACTTTAACTGATTTGGATTGTTTTTTTTAATGATCTGTTTCATTTTAGCGGAACTGAGTTGCATTTGTCCTCTCGCGAAATCATATTCATCTTCGAATGGTAAACCACACAAAAAGCGCAAGTAATCTATTTTCATGTTAGTAGTTAACGTTTTAAGAGTCTTGTGTAAAAATTCTTCCTTATAATTGTTTATATCAAAAGAATGTCTTTTCTCCATTAAAAAGTTTTGCACACAATATGGAATTTTTCTATGTGTAATAACAGTTTTTTTATCTTTCGTAATCACAATAAGTCCATAAGATACTGAAAAAAGATTCGTTTTCAACATAGTAGTAGACTTCCTTTTTTTTTTCGCCCCTCTTTAAATTCAACAGTATTTTTCTTTTTTCTTTTTTTTTTTTTTTTTGCTCGAAATATTCCGTAATTTAAAAAAAAAAAAGAACATGAAATTAAAAAAAAAGATACATGTCAGAAAATGAAGGGGAAAAGAAAAGAAAGAGATGGCGTGTAGAAATGGGAAAGAAAATTTTAAAATTGCATAGAGAAGGTTATAGTCCAACTGACATTGTTTCACTCATGGTCGAAGAAAGTCGATCTGACAGCTTATTTGAAACGAATGAATTGCTCGCAGAGATTAAATTTTTAATTAAAAAACATACTCGGCACACGAATATAGAATTGAGAAAGGAAATTTTGAAATTGGATAATGATGGCCATAACCAAAGAGAAATTGCTCGACAGTTGGGTGTTTCGCTGGCAACAGTGAACCTTTGGATTAATAGACGTGGGAATTTGGAGTTTCTTCACAAAACCGGTCGTTCTCGAAAAACTACCTCGGAGCAGGACAATGAAATATATCTCATGTCACAAAATGATCCCTTCCAACCCGCTACTGATATTAACAGACATTTAACCTTAAATATATGCGCACAAACAGTCCGAAATAGATTAGTGGAGCGAGGTTTGAGAAATTTTAAAGCGCCTCAAAAGACTCTTTTAAAGCCGATGCACATGACCAAGCGAAGAGAATTCGCTGACAATTATCAACATTGGTCTATGGAGAGGTGGGAAAATGCTTGTTTTGCGGACGAAAAAACATTTCAGTCTTTTGGCAATGGCATCACGAGAGTTTGGCGGCCTAAATTGACTCGCTGGAACGAGGAGCCGAACACTGTTACTAGATTCGATCCAGCGATAATTAGTTCACGAAAAGTGTCTGGTCGATTCAGCGTATCAGTTTGGGGATGCATAGGTAAAATAAACCGATTGCATAGAATCAGAGGCGAACACTTTAATCAAAATTATTTTCTTAAAAATATTTTAAAGGAATACATTAGGTCGACTGATAGCGAATTCCTCTTTGTCCACGACAACGCACCGGTCCATACGGCTAAAAAGGTGCAAAAATGGTTTTTGGAAAAAAATATAAAAACTCTTAAATGGCCAGCCTATTCACCCGATTTAAATCCCATCGAAAATTTATGGGGTAGAATGGAATATTTGACTCGCAACCGTACTCCAACATCTGCCGAAAATTTATGGGACATTGTACAGGAGGCGTACGAGGATATCATTAGCGATACATCTTACATTCAAAAATTAGTGACATCTATGCCAAAACGTTTGAAAGAAGTTTTGAGAGTTGGGGGGAATGTCATTAAATACTAAGTGTTAGCTAACATTTCTAAAAAAATTCTCAGATTCTTTAAGAGGTCGGCCTCTGTACCAATAAATATCTGAAACATGTCGAGTGTCCAAAATTCTACTGGATGGCTTATCAGCAATACATGAGAATCTGGCAGATCAAAAAGATTTTCACCCTTTAATTGTGTTTCTAAATATTCGACGGACAGGTGCTGCTGAAGGTCTCTATCTTCTTCGTTGCTTGCCTTACTTACCAACAATTCTTTTATTTTAGAAACTGTCGTGGGTCGCCCGTTTCCAAAATTACGAATTTTTCTATAATAACTCTCTATGAAATGCATAATTTTTCGTGCATTGGCAAGAGCTCCCTTTTCAAACTGGGCGTGTTTTATAGAGAGCCTGCTCGTTGCAAAAGAGATCATACTTATAAAACCGTAGTAGTTCGAAGCGCTCGGAAAAAGGATAAATGGAAAAGACTGAGCAAAAGCGAATTTTTTAATAGCCTCGGTCGGTGTGGTGACACTTTTACAAAATTCCGTGAAAACTAATTGCTGTAAGATTGCAAAGTTATTATAAAACTCGATTGATAACGAGTCCATTGCCTCTCCGTCTGCGATCTGTTTTATAACATAATATAACGGTGTATTTTTTTCATAATTTACGTTTGCGTGCAATACATTTTTGCAAATACGCTGGTAGTGTGTCTGTTCATCAAAATAACCGTTACAAATTCGCGCTATCAAGTCAAACACAAAATTTGCGACGACGTCTAAATTTTTATGACAAGCGAAGCAGTAAATCATGATGTACATTATATCAAAAGGTAAACAGTACTTTGCGAAGTGTTTTCGAATTTCAGTGGCATTTCCTGATAAATGTTCAAAAAATTCTCCTGGACTATTAACATTTAGTGTTTCTTCCCTAGTCGTACCATCAAATGTTTTTACAAAAGGCGCTATTACTTTTAAGTAATATTCGAAAAGATTGTATTCGTTTGTACTCAGATATTCTTTTAATTGTCGCAAAAATGTTTTTAAAATGTTTTCGATTTCTTCCTCTTCGCATTGTATCGCTTCGATCATTTTCGTATAATTAACAATAAAATTTTCCATTATTTTTGCCTTTAAAGTACTTTTCATATCAAACTGGTGATTTTTACATAAAATAAAATCTTGATTAGCTGTTCCTAACAATTGAATTGCATGCATTAAATTTAAATAGCTTATTTGAACAAAACAGGGCTGGATACCCGGGATATTCCGAATTACAATTCTACAAGGAACTTGCAAGTCCCCAGTCCAATTTGCGTAAAGCTTTGCTAAATAACAGGACAGCATGGGTAATGTATCTGCGGTCAAATGTTTGTCAACATCTAATATCAATCGTTTACAGATTTTACAAGTTATTTGCCGATCTTTAATCACAAATTCTTTTTCGTTAGCGTGACATAAAAAACCATTTTCTTGCAAATATGTAAGAAACATCTCCCTTTAATTTAACGTGTTGCAAAAAAAAAAAAAAAAAAAAGATGTGTGCCTTCAAGATTATGAATATACAAACTTATTTTCTGTCTCTTGAAATTAACATAGTCCACACATTTTTACCCAAAAAACATTTTATTCAATACTTTTATACATTATTGCAATACAGCTCACACCATTATCATATAAAATTGTAGCACATTGATTTATTACATATCCCATACCCCTTAACGCTCTGTCTTCTTCCAAGAACGCATTCATTTTTTCCAATTCTTGCTTTACAGAATCATACAGAATTTTTTTGAAGGCCTCGTCTTTCTCATCCACTAAAGATTGTTCTTTCTGACATTCTTCAAATATAGGAATGAATTCTTTCAATAAAGGTTTCAATTCGTCAAAGCAGGCAAATAAAGACTCCGCATCAATTACCTTCGATGATCTACCGTAGTGATACTTCCATTCTTCAATGAATTCCTTATAATCTGATTTGAGACCGTCTGTTATTTTGTTCCAGATATCATGTTCTTCCATGAAAGATTTAAAAATTGATTCCAAATTTTCGAATTTGATGCTGTTCGCTTTTATGTCCATTCTGTATAGGAAATGATAGGAAATGATTTACTTTATATAGTTGTCTTTCAAGGCCAACAAGTCTCCACCTAGAGGGATTCGGCAAAACTAAAAATGTACCATTTGGATCACACAACTATGCCATACTCACTCTTTAACTCTCCCTGGTCGTGTCATCAAATGTTTGTACATATGGAATTATTTACTTTTAGCTCGTAAAGCTTTTTTCACACACACACAAAGAAAAATGTTTATTTAGTTCACTTGTCCAAGTAATCTTTTAATAATCTGTCAATTATCAAATACATCTTGAGAATTTTAAAATATAGCTTCACAATACCAATTAGAATTGCATGAAACTTTCTTTCGGGGGAGTGGCCGACAGTTCTATTTGAAAGGTTTCAAACTTGGGAATAATGTCTTCCAGTAGAAATTTTATTTCTTTACAGCAGCTGTTCACAATATCAATTAGAAATTCAGGCACGGCATGCAATTATTCTTTTTGAAAGGTGAGAATGATTTGTTTCAGTTGACATGTTATTTCTTTAGAACAGCTCAATGAAGACTCTATTTCTGGAACAATGTAACCTCCCACTTTTCAAGAGAAATTGTCAAATTTGCCTTGATAGTGTCTCATTCCAGGATGCTTCTTTCATGAATGTTTTTAGAAATTGGTTGCAAACTTCTATGATGCGTTTATATATAGTCGTCTTTAAAGGGCAAAAAAAGTCACCCTCTAGCGAGATTTGATAATCCTTTTTTTTTCATTACATTTTTTTAAAACGTCCCATTTTAAATTATTCTCCCTCACTATGAAATCTCGAACAAGGTTATGATTGATGAAAGCAAAATGAAATGTAATTTAGCTGTAACAAATTGTAGAGTTTTATTTCTTTAGCGTGAAAATAATTTTCTTGATGACCTTTCTTTCTCGCACCAAAAAAATACTTATTTCACATGAATTCTATGAAATGTGTGTACTTCATAGCCCATAATATTTTTTAATATTTCATCTATTGTCAAAAATGTCTCGATATTTTGAATATATTCCTTCATACTATGAATCAGACTTGTATGGGCTTCAGAAACTCTTTTGAAGGTATGCAACCGTTCTTTTTGAAAGTTTTCAAACTCGGGAATGATTTTTACGAGTAGAAGTTTCATTTATTTAATGCAGCTCAATAAAGATTGTACATCCTCAGCCTCATTCAATATATCGTAGTAATACTTCCATTTTTTAATGAAATTCATGTAATCTTCCTTGATATGGTCTAAACCTCTTGTTTCGTTCCAGGATTCATATGCTTCCATAAATGTTTTAAAAACTGGTTGCAAATTTCCAATTGTAATACCGACAAACTGCATGTTTTCTATGATGCGGTGAGATCCGAAATGAAATATTTTACTCGTGCGTACCCATCTTTTAAGGCTCCGCCCTCTAGGGAAATTCCACAGAACTATTCTTTTTTTATTATGCCACATTATCAAGATTCGTTTGGAAGAATATGTTTCAGAGAACTGGGAAAATATTGTTTGATGAATCTGATTTATATATATATATATATATATATATATATATTATATCTTCTCTTAAAATAACCCCATCTCTTGGGGTATGTGAGACAAATTGTTTTGCATCTGCCTTTTAAACTCAAAATTTAAAAAAAAATTACAGAATTTTTTCTTTTTATTTTCTAATATACATTAAAGTATATAGACAGAATACTACATAAAAAGCGACTATTTTAAAATCATGTCAATAGTTTCTAAAACTTTTTTCATTTTGCTACTGAGATATGAGGATCTTTCAGATAATTGTTTCTCCAGAAGGTCGTACTCCAGAAAATCTTCCAGTTCGGAATCCATTTCACTATCATCCGAATTTACCGTTCCACTATCATCAGAATATATCATTTCATCATTATCCGAATGTCTTATTTCATCTTGAAATTCATTATCCGAAATCGATTCCTCGTCTGTAGAATTTTCTATCGGCACTGAAAAGTCCAGTCGCAATAACGCTTCGTAATTCTGTAAATTTTGCATATAAATGCAAAATTTGGCGTTCAGCTCCGTGCAACATAATGTTAACAGGCGAACATCCAGTTTCCACTTTGCTGATAAATCGTACACCATCCGTACGTCTCTCGAAAAGTTTTCGAATCCTGAAGTTACCTCATTCCTACCTTTTAGATTTCTCAAATCTGAAACCCAGGGTATAAAATCCGCAAGAAACATTTTGAGATCTTCTTCGAGTACTGTGGCTAAAATGTTATTGCTTTCCATGTCGTAAAGGATTTGCTGAATAGGTGAGCAGCATCGAGGGATTTCTGGCTTTATATAATGGTTTTTCAAGGCTGCGCCCTCAAGAGTCTTCCATTTTAAATATGACTCATTTTATTTTTCAAATAAAATAATCTTCTCTTTTTTTGCATAGTGGCTTTTTTATAGGGAAGACCTTTTCGTTCGCCACTGTCTGGTTAACTAACCTCCAACTGCACTCACAATGCTCTCGGCTACCCTACATCGGTTGACTGACCTCCAATGCTTGATTTGTGACGTTATTTGAAACTGCCCTATATAATAATTCTACAAGGCGCCCTCTAGTGAGTAGTGTCATATTTTAAATATGATCTTTCATAAGTTTTATTCTTTCCATTCTTTTTGAGCGGCACAATATATTTAATTAAATCCTCAAAAAACTATCCGGTTAACAGTCTGACTGACCAATTTTTTTTTCGTATTGCTTAAAAATGATATGGATCATTGAAAAATAGATGAACAGGATATTCCCCAATCAGTAGAAATTTAAAAAAAGCTATTTTTCATATCATTCATAATTCTCTGAACATACTAGAAGAAACCTTATCCGACTATAATGTTTTAGCTAACAGTCATCAAAATTCGCCCCGATTTGCTTTATTTTAAAATCTTGTTGGAAATATTTGTTTTTATTATTGAAAATGTTAAAAGAAAAGGGACTCACTGATTGTAAGAATAGTAAAAAAGACATGAAAAAAACTCATTTGTTGAACATTGAATTATTTACGATTTTTTAAAGCTACAGCGAGATTTTCATACACCTTTTTTGACTTTTCATACAGCTTTTCGTCCCTTTGAGAATTGGGATTCTCCTTATTAAACGAATTCCACTTTGCTTCGAAGGTCTTGAATCGTCGTCGGATTCTTTGGAAGACTGGCTCGAGTTCTGCAGAATAAGCAGAAAAAAGTTTCATCATATTTTCATCTCCCATCTTAGTGAAGCCTTCGAACCATGCATTCCACCTTTTTGCATAAATCTTAGTTTCCTCCTCTTCATCTGAATGCGCGAATCTTGAATCCCAATGTTCCCATTCTTTTAGAAACTTTCTGAAATTTTTTTGAAATAGTGAAACCGTAAAGTCAAAACGCATTTTGGAAAATGATTCGGTGCTCAAAATGATGCTCATTTATATAGAGCCAGCCCTCTGGTGAAAAACTATTGCAACAGGTCTCCCCCCTTATGGCAACCCCCCCTACCCATATACGTATGAACATACAATAGATGCTGTTCAATATAAACAATGAGATGCGTTACATTCGGGCGTTGCCATTAAATCATTAATAGCGTTCTCTCATTAAAAAGGATTTTAAATTAAATCAATAAATTTATTTTTGTCATTTATGAAAAAAGTGAATTCTGCAATTAATTATTTTTTTCGGGGGGAGGGGGGGGGAGTGTTGTTCGCACACTTCAAAAACGAAAGGCCGGTTACAAAAAAGGCTTCGTTGGAGCAGCATATCGATCGTGGTTGGATGAATAGAAAATGAACTATTTGTATCTGATATCAAAACATTAGATTTTTCGCCAATGACATAGAATTTCTCTAATTTATGTAGAGAATTAACATATAACTCCAGAGATTCGTAAGCACATTCTTTTTTATGATTATAGAAAATAATGTTTTCAAATGGATTAAATAACCAGAGTCTTGGATCAAAAAATTTCGGAAGAGAAATTGTTAAAGTCGTACCCTCTTGAAGGAAAAATATGTCTTTTGTTGAAAAATTTTTTTCTTCGTGGTTGAGTGTAATTTGTTCAATTTCTTGCGTTGTAAAAAGTTTATACATATCATATATATAAGAGAGAGGAATATTAGTACACATTAAAACATGACTCATTTTAGCTATTTCTTCGCCGACACAAAAAAATAGTGTGACTTTAACAATATGGCTTTCAGAGCAATTGCAAATGAAAGTACCGTCGGGCTTTTTAAGTCTATTCCGACCTGGAATCATACAAGATTCAACAAACATGTTAATACTTTATCTGAAAGTCAAAAATGTTTTCTCTCTTTACTTAATGCGTGGTTTGAAAATAATTTAAATGATATTATTCTAATATCCGGATCTCCAGGATCCGGAAAAACGTACCTGATAAACGAGACTTTGAGGCATGTTCACGCGAATATTTTAAAAATCGCCCCTACTGCAAAAATTGCTTTGAAAATCGGCGGCCTTACAATTCATTCAGCAGTGAGAATCGATTTCAGTGAATCGAGTCTTTTTAAAAAAATAACTTCTAATATTGAAAAATTGGATGAGGACGAAAAAGACTATATCCATAAAAGCTTACATATTAGCAAAGAAGTTCAGAAATGCATGCAGTGTTATCGAAATCCGGATATTATCGTAATCGATGAAATTGGCATGGTGCCGTTTTGGTTGATCCATGAAATAATTCAATACTTCTCAGCTGCTCCAAAATTATTTATTTTAATCGGAGACGAATATCAGTTGAAACCGGTTAAATGTAACTATAATATTTTTAACACCAAGCTACTGGATTTTAAGAAAATATACTTGGAGGATAATAAACGTTTTACAGCGGATTACAATTGTATCATAGACTATATGAAAAAATTAATGGATCAAGGGGATGAATCGCTATTTCTAGATTATATAAATAATACTTATCCTATTTTAGATGATGTATACGACTTTACGCTTAAAAAATGTCACCGAGTTTTAGTGCATACAAACGAAACTGCCGAAAAATATAACAATTTTTACATTGACAATTTATCAGGACCGAAATTTATCATTCCTAAAATACTGAATGGCTTTGTTTACAAGCAAGATAATATCAAGCTCAAGACAAATTGTGATATTTTTATAACTCGAAACTGTATCGTTCCTAACGGTACCCTTTTAAAGTTCATCTCACATGATCTTGAAAAAGATGTATTAATTTGTAAAAATTCCAATTCAAGTGTGTTTCTGACGCGTTGCGATTTCGGTAAATTCCCCGTGACAGTAGGATTTGCGAGTACAATTCATAAATTTCAAGGCGAAACTATTAATGAGACTGTACTCTTTGATTTCGACAAGTGCACGGATATGAATTTAATATACACTGCCTTATCCCGAGTCCGAGCAATGGATCAAATTTTAGGCATTAAATGGTAATAAACATTATGTTTAAAAATAAATGGAAAAATAAGAATGTTGGAGAATGTGGGCAATTTTTTAAAAGCTATAAGAAATATTCACACAAAATGCATTATTTTGAAAATGTTGTACTTTCGAAGCATTACAGAAAATAAAGTTGAATTGAAGTACAGTGCGGATGGATATTTGATAGTTCAAAAATAAGATACCATGAAAAGTATAACATCATTTTTACTCTCTATCAAAAATATCAATACAAAACGCATCCTTTATCAGATGCTTAAACAAAGAGAAATGTTATCAGACAATGTCGGTATTTATTATCATTTGGACAATTATCGAATTGTGTATATTTTTTAGCATGTCAGGTTGTAAAAAAAGTAACTGACTGCAAAATAAATGAATCTACTTTTATAGACTTAGAGAAAACTACAATAGTAAAAAAAAGCTATGCAATCTCTCGCAATAAGTTTTTTTTAATAGTGTAAATGTTTAAAGAAAATGTGTCACTGTTTGTATAATAATAATAAAAATTTCTATTCTCCATACACAGAATGATATATAAGATGAAATAAAGTAGTATGTTAATCACAAACATTTTCCTTATTTTAACATGTGTCTCGACATGCATATGCAACCAGTCACTATTTTTTAATTGCATGTTCAACGAAACTATCCAGAATCCATTTTATGTAATCTTCTCTGTAAATGCTTCTTCTAACGATTCATCCCGTCTCATCGTTTCACCGTCGATGCACAGTGAGAGTAACCTCTTGATTGCAATGCCTCGTCTGTTATTTTCGCTGGCTTTCCTAATAACTTGAAAAAGATTTTAAATAAAGTATGCAAATCTTTGTTAAAACATTAACTGGCAAAACGATTACTCTCGAAGTTGAATCCAAAGATACCATTCAAAAGATTAAATCACTTATTTTTGAGAGAGAGGGAGTCCCTTGCGATCAACAAAGATTAATATTTGCAGGCAAACAGCTTATGGATACACACACTCTCGAAGATTACAATATCCAAAAAGAGAATACACTTCACTTGGTGTTACGTTTAAGAGGGGGGGGGGGAATCAAAAATCAGGGGAGTGAGCCATAGAGCGAAGAAAGGATTGCGTGTTTTTATTATATACAGCTTAATTAATTTCAAGATGTGTTTTGCGCACTTATTGTGATCGTATTTGTGGAAAAAACAATATTTTCTAATATGCGAATACCTTTTCATGAGTGTTTGAATAGCGGGTATGCCAAACTTTTCGATATTGAGACGGGGAATACGAGATTGCTTTAAAATATCTTGTTGAAAGCTTCTTCCTTTATAACCAAATCGGACATCACTTTTAAAATAATCACGAAATAATCTGAATCTCTGTTTTAAAAAATTTAAAACTTCTCGATACTTATAGACTCGTCGCCCATAATATGTACTGGCCGTACACATTACAACTTCTTGTGACATTTGTAAAAACTTATTGCATTTTTTCGCATCCTTGTAACAGATTGGACTTTGAATGAAAAAATGTCTCTGAACATCTAAAATATCCACATAAGCTAATTCGAGCACAACATATTTGTTAGACAAAAGAACACCTTCCGTGTGTATAATGGCTGCAATGTACATTTTTTTTCGTAAGCTAATTTTTTTTTTTTTACGGGTGAATGACTATAATAAAGAAGATGAAATTCAATTTGAGATTTTTAGTGACTCTAATATTGGTTGTTACAATAATTATTTCTTTTGTTTTAATAGTTTTGGAAGCGATGAGTTTTAGTGGTAAAAAAGATTTTCTGTTCAGTGTAGTTAACGTAGACACAAAACTTGAAAAGTTAAAAGTTAGTGATGTGGCCACTGTTAAGGAAATTGGGACGGCAACAAATACCTTGCTTTCAGATACACAATATTATCGCTATGGTAGCTTAACATTGCATGTAATTGCCGTATTATCCTGTGTATATTTAGCATATTCAGGATAATCCAAACTGACAAACAGATATATCTCGAGATTTTTTTTCTCAAATTAATTTTTTAATTTTTTTCCATTTAAATAAAGAGTAATGAATTTTAGATTGATCCTTGTATTGTGTCTTGGTTTACTGCTATTTACGTCAACAATTTTATACGGAATTATATTTTATAATACGTATGATTCCGACGATACAGGAAAAGTGGCATTTGGTAAATTTAAAAGCTTAATGTTTGGAAATTTCGCAGTTTTAGTAATGGCTCTGCTGATTAACGGCATCCTGTTCATAAAATCTTAAAACTTTTTGGGGAATAATTTTGAAAAAAAAAATCCCTGAATGGCATTAAATCTCAAATACACGACAACTGATTCATCGGCCTTAGAACCTACACGATTACACGAAAATTCGGCAACTTACAGTTTGTTTGCAATAAAAGATATAATCGTACCCCCGAAGGATGTTATCAAAGTAAATACTGGAATCATTTTCGAAATGCAAGGTTCATATTTCGGTTTGATTTCGGATGACGTCGATTTTGCAAGGGGAAAAAAACTTAAAATAATAGAAAATGTCGTTGATCCAAGCTCCAGAGGTAATATTTTTGTTACATTTTTTAATTTATCAAATAAAGAGCAAAAGATTTTTGTACAGGAAAAAATCGCCCACATTTTATTTGTACGTGTCTTCTTACCAAAATTCATATATGCCGAAGAAATCGAAACTATCAATGAAATACCTGAAATTCTCGGAACATACGTTTATTATACTAAAACACATCTCTCCGCATTCGAACCGAGAAGATTTGAAGAGGGATCTGTAGGTTACAACTTACACGCATTAAAAGATTTGGTGATTCCTGCTCATGAAATTAGAA
Source organism: Maratus speciosus (assembly GCA_963932465.1). Classification (NCBI taxonomy): domain Eukaryota; kingdom Metazoa; phylum Arthropoda; class Arachnida; order Araneae; family Salticidae; genus Maratus; species Maratus speciosus. The sequence goes on from OZ010789.1 coordinate 450,690,323, forward strand.
CAGTTGATACGGGTGTCACTTTGAATATACAAGGCCCGATGTACGGTCAATTGTTTGATAAATCTGGATTCGTCACCAAAAAAAAACTTCATGTTGTGAATGGAATTATAGATGCCTCTTATAAAAGTTCCATCCTGGTCCATTTTATTAATTTATCGAATACAGAACAGCGAATTTTTGCCGAAGAAAAAGTTGCTCAAATTATATTTCTATCCATTGAAGTGCCCACATTAGTGTACCAAAAACAAATAGATACTATTCGAATAAATGAACTATGTTGAATGACTCAATGTTTTGCAAAATGAAAACTGTATTTGATTTGTTTGTTATGGCTTTTAAATATTTTTTCCAACTGTTTTGGACTATTACTGACAAATCTATCTTCCCGAGGCCGGATAATATTCAAATTTAAATCGCATTCATAAACTGTACCGTTTTTCAAATTTTTTTCGCAACATTGAATTAAACCTTCTTTCGTTACAAAAAATCCATTTTCGTAGAGTAAATCAATAGTGTCTTTAGATTTCAGTTTAAAAATTTTATCTCTCCGTGTATGGTAAATAATACCATCGGAACGTCCATCGCTTTTGATGGTGGGCATTTCGCCTCGATAATATTGTTGGACACTATATCGTGAATCTGTAAGAACTGTTTTTAAGTATTTTAAAAGGATATCGTATACGTTGAACACTCGAAGACCTCTGACTTGCGCGACATATAAGAGGATGATAATTTCATCTTCAAGTCTCTCTGCACCAAACACTATACCATCACCTAAAGATTTGTTTTCAAACAAATAGTGCCTCCCATCTTCCCACTGCTCAAAAATATATGTTTTGTAACTGTAGACATGGCCAAATATTCCGTCGTATTTCACAGCTTTAAGACAGTGTTTGAGTTCTTTGTTGGTTGTGAAAACTGTTTTCCGCATACATTTATGCAAGCTGTAGGGTGGAGGAGTTTGGTTACAAAATAAAGTTAAGATATCACAATATCGGTTTAAATCCCTTACGTTAATGGGTAATTTTTGGCATCTAATGATAGGGTTGCACACTTCTAATTCAAATGCCAAACCAAATTCGGAATTTTTTTTTTCATAACCGTACACTTTTGCTTTTTCATCAATTTTCATCTCCCACCGGTTTTCCGTTTCAAAAATTTGTTGTTTAAATGCTACATGATTTTTAAATTGCTTGTAATTTTCTACTTTCCATCTGTTAAAAGGTATCTCTTTAGACTCAACAAACCTCAGCCAGTTATAAGATTCAGGATGGTATAAAGCTATCTCACGCAATTTTTTTTTATCTCCCAAGGGCCATTATTTTTAGAGCGAAATGCCTTCGCATATTTCACAGTATAGTATGTTTTTTCTGGAAATTTATGCAAGAAAGCATTCAAAGATTCCTTGTCACGAAGGACTATTTGTATTCGGTACTCATACTCGTATGGCATGGATCCAATTAATTAAAGATTCTGAATTTTTTGAATGTAAGGTAAAATGAAGTTTTTAGTTTTTTGAGCGCATTGTATCAATAGATTGAATTTCGTTTCAATTACCCAATATAGCGCAATGTAATAGAGAGTAATGATGATGAAAGCATATAATAGTTTCCACTGCAACAACGATATTAACGACACAGTCATAAATGGTGGGAAAGTTGAGAGTAAAAATATAAATTTAGAGACAAAATGTTTAAGTGAGTCGGGATTAAAGTTATTGAGGAGAACTTGATCGTCTTTCGCTAAATTATCCTCGATCTCTTTTAAATGTGTCATCTTTATTATTGAAAAAAATGAAATGAAAAAATTTATATAATTTTTTTTTATTTCACACTCCAGAAAATTACACAATTCTAAATGTTTTCCATCAGATCATACCCACTTTTCTTCAAACTATATGACTAAATCTACGTATCAAATCAACGAATCGACACGATCGGATGAACGAAACACATTCCATTTTTCTCCATCAGATTGAATCCAACTTTCCACATCTGTAAGTATACGTTTAACACATAACTTGTAAACTGTTTGTGCTGCGTTCTTCAACTTGCTGTCATCTAAATGTTCAATAAGGTGATAACAAAAGATGACGAATACTATAATTTCACTATAGCCAATTATTCCATTGGTAAACGCTCGATCAAAGGCCCATTTCACGGTATATTTCACCTCGATTAAATATTCGATTGATATATCTTTAAGAATATCATTAAATGTTTGCTCGCTTTCTATTTTTGCGAACTGAACGTGCTCTTCCAAGCCTTCCAAAACCTCTTTTTCCGTAGAGTTTATAATTTCGGGCGAATGGAATACTTCAATTTTGTTTGGCAACAAAGAGCTAAAAAGTTCTCTGAGAATGATGCGAGTGCGAGCAGTTGCCATTCTGCGTGGTGAGCAATGATGATTTCAGGTTTCAGTGCAACTTAACTCTCTGTTGAGGAGCAATAAATGTGTAAAACCACAACAACAGTCCATATAAAGAGAAAGGTGCGTAACCACCCCATAGTCTCTTATTGGTCAAAGAGAAAGAACATGCAGCGTCACCACAGTGTCTCATTGGTCAAAGAGAAAACCTGCAGCGCCACCACAGTTGACTGAAAATTCTGTGACTGTTTTTTTTTTAAAGAAATGCGTGGGAAAGGAAAGTCTTAAGTTACAATATAGAGATTTTTCACTAAAGGTTCTAAATTGAATAATGTCGATGCACTGAATGCATCAGAATCATGTTCCGGGGCGATATAGTTTAGATTACAGAACTTATTTTGCAGACATGGTTTACAACGATTAATGGTGCCGACTTTATTAAATGGATATAGCAATATTAAAGTGGGTAAAGAAACATTACTGTACTTAAAATTCATACAAAACAATTTATCCAGATTTTTAGTGATTATGTAGTCAAATTTTTCGTTATTATTGTTCGGAAAACAAACGAACCAATATTCGACCTTATCGATATTTTCTTTTATGAAATCAATGATATCCAGCAGATAAACATACATTCCTCCACTTGTAGTTACCTGAGTTAGGTCCGCTATGACAACTGTCATTCGATTCAAAATGGGTAGTGCATTACCTGGAATAAGAATGATATCATTGGCCGATGCTGTTGGTCCAGTATTAGAACTCACGGTAAGAATCTCGTCGAAATCTAATCTGTGTTTAAAAATCTTATCTAGTTTGTTTAAATAGCGAGAGGTTTGTTGTAACTCTAAAAGCCTTTTTGTCGCACGAATTTCTTCCTCTTTTGATTTATTGAAATGGAAATAGGTGGCAAAGGCCCAAAAAGAATTATTTAAAAATTTTGATAATAAATGACTTGTAAAAATGACCACTTTTGAGGCCAGTTCCGGATGAATAATTAAGCTTTCAGGCTCGGGTTCTATAAAAATGTACAAGTCACACTTCTCTGCAGACTGAGAACTGACATGGATATGATCTCTCGAAAATAATTTATAATATTTTGATTCAACAATTACTTCAAACGTAGGCAACTCTTTGATAATATATTCGTATATCATGTGATATTTTCTACCTAGATTTCCGTACACGATTGTTCGCTCATTTCTCATAATGAATTGAAAAAGGTTTTCAATCGATTTCATTTCTTATTTAATACCTTGCTTGACCCAATAAATAAAGACTATGAGTGAAGAACTAGCTCATCAAACCTTAATCGGTATTTATAAATTTTGCAATGCGATTATTGCAGAATTAGATGTGAAAAGTGAAATTTTAAATCATTTTGAGTCTGTGTTTAAAAACTGGCCAGAATCTTGGTTCATCATTAGAAAATGGCTACTCGAGATTGAATTTCAAAATAAAGAACAAACTATTTTAAGCCTCGTAAAAAAAATACCAGAACTTCAAATTTTTGAAGATATTATATTTGCCATTTTGAATCAGAATTCGTCTTTTTGGGATGTTGTATTCACAAATCTTAGGGATTGTCAAAGACTCTTGAAAACAGAATAAAGTTAATGAATTTAAATAAACTCGAACCTTTGGGATTGACAATTTTGGCAGGAGGTTTATTGTATTCGATTACTGTATTTATTGTAAATGGTTCCAATTATAAATTTCATTTTATTATACTGACATTAGTTATTTTCATATCGTTATTTTTTATCACAGGTTATAAATATTTTATGTATCGGTACATGTGTGAAAAAATAAATGCTATTAAATCCGACATGGTGAAAAGAAAAATTAATTAGACAAAATCATTTATTCAGAAACATAGCAGAATTAGAGTCACCAACGGTGTCATTGATGACAATAAAAAGAAAGCAACATCCAAGGATACATGATAATTATCTACGTTGGGGCGAATGCGGTACACATAGTTTCCCGAAAAATCTCTCCGTCTAACAATTCGACTCGGATTCGGAACAGGAGGTTTTAAATATAAAAACTCACCTTTTCTCGTTTTTGCTGGATAATTTTTACCCTTTTCATCTTTCAAGTAAAAAGGTTTATTATCGCGATTTACCATGTAATATTCATTGCCACGCGGATCTTTCGGGTAAATTTGTCTACCTGCGTTAGAATGGGCAATCAAAACCTCCCCATTTCTGTTATATGTGTAGATGTCCAATCTTCCACATTTCGCATACCGTTCATTTCCATTAGAATCCTTAGCGTAATAAAATTCATTATTTCTATTTTTCGCGAAAAATGGACAATGTTTTGGATAGATTTGGTTTGACAAGTTATTTTTTGCATAAATTTCAGCGTTCTCACTATTTTTTATATATATCGGAATCTTGCGCTTATCGTATAAATAATATTCTGAACCATTTTTTGTTTTTGGATACATTTCATTTCCCATATAGTCTCTTTCATAACACTTATTAGGTGGTTTAGATAAACAATTCAACTTTCTCATGATCTTATTTAATCTAGCTATTTATTTTTCTACAGTTTATAATGTAAAAGGGTTACTAAATAAAAAATATAATAAAAACATATCCACATCATAAGACTCGCGAAAAAAAGTAAATAAAGTAATTTATAAAACATGCTCTTTTTTTTCTGAAAAAAAAAATTATTAACATTCCATTTTTAACGAATTTTCTAAACATTGGCTTGTAGATCCTTTGGACTCGTCCGTCAAATGTTGCGATATTAATTCTGTAAAAGCCGGTTTAGCTAAAAAGTCTTCAAAATGCATCAAATTTGCAACGTCTTCTTCGAAAATCAGTGAACCGTCAGCAACTTGTCCTTTATAATTGAGAGTCAATGGATGTATATTGTGAATTATTTTAAAATAGTTGTAACCTGCAGACGAAATATTCGAAGAACTAATAAAGGCATCTATTCCAGCTTGAGCGTGAGCAGCCAATTCTGTTGGTGATAATCCTCTGAGGAAAGATGATTTTATGTATTTATTTAAAGTGATCGTGCTATTTCTAGCATATTGATACCCAACAGCCCCAACGATTTGAAACACTTGATAGAACGATCCTTTAGCGTTTGCCAATATTTGGGTGGTTAAACAACCTAACGGATTTGAATTTTGCATCAGAATTTCGAAATCTTCAAAAGTCAATTCCTTACACAACATTTCTAGATCTTCAATTTCTTCATATGTAATACAGAACATCATATCATGTTGCATTACATCTAAATAGTAATTTTTCAATTTTACGATATTATCAAAGCATTTTTTAGGACCGTACAAATCATGTATAACTCTGAAAGTTTCACTTAAATTTCGAGTTTTATAGGGTAAGAAATGAATATCGTCGTATTTTAAATAATAAGCTACTAGCATATCTTGATTCGCACTCAATTTCAATCCCATTGTGAAGCTTGATAGAGTATTTTCGCTGTTCAAAAGTACTTCGCATTCGGCTTGGGAAAGGAGTGATTGCAAGATATAACAATAAACTATGTCCCCGTCGAAATCCAGTTGTAAATTCGGTAAAATTTGAAGATTTAAACCCACTGAGTAATGATTCCACCCTCCTACCACCTTAAGAGCTAACATGTTTTCGGGTAACAAAGATGGCATCCGATTTACGAGCAGCCACTTGCCTTTCAATTTCATCTTTTCTTCGACGTATTGCGGGATAATAATTTCATTTGGATTTAAGAAGGGCGCCGGCACGGCAACCGCCCTAAACATTAACTTGGTTCGCTTAGCTAAAGCGATTTTTCGAAAATAAGTATTTTTACCTTCGGATCTCTGATTTAAACTTCCGTGATTTATAAAAGCAGATTGTAGTTTACTATACATATACGCATTTTCTTCTGCTCGCGATCGTTTCTTCAGCTTATATTTTTTGGTATTTTTACCTGCGACATATTTTAAAACAAACTCGTAAACTAGCGTAGAAGAAATTTGCCAATAAATCGGATCAGGCAAGACAATAAAATTCTGACGTGTTTTGATATTTAGTTTTTGCAACTGGTCTTTTAAATTTTTCGGTAAAAATGTATGTCTTGGGGTATAGATGTCTAATGACTGAACTACATAATGTTCGATAGGTTTAAAATAAAAGTTATTACAACATGTTGTAAAGTTTATAGCAAACGATAAATTTTTTAAACATTTCGAGCATACATTTTCTGTAGTGTGATTATTTCGCCAACATTTTAAGATATCTAAAACAACATTGGGATTATCATAGCGAATCGGACAATCGGTATAATTTAAAATAGAGATTTTATAACTTGTGACTGCCATGCAGGAAAAAAAAAGCAATCGACTCTATACGTGATATTTATAAACATTCCCCCCTTGGAATGAAAAAAAAATCTCAAAAATTTAATGGCATTAAAATAAAGTATTCTAAAAAGAAAAATGAATCTCTTTGATTATAGAAATCTAGTACTGCAATTACTCCGACAGGGTAAATATCCGATATTGTTAAATTTTGTCATATTAGAAATATATTACAAAAACTTTGAGACAAAAAAGCTTGGTAAACAACACGATGCAAACAGTGTAATGCCTGAAGTGTTTTTTGATCGAATAAATGATCCATATAAGATAATTTTTTTAACGAAAAATGGAAAATATTTTAATTCTCATAAAGAGGATGTTTTTAATTTAAATTTCAGTCATCTGCCTTTAAAGTGTAAAAAAATTAAAATTTACAAAAATGATACTATTTCGAATTTATTCAATTTGGAAACAACAGTCACTTTTGAGGAAGAATTATATCTTTTCATAACTTGCTTAAATTATGATATTCCCAAAATAAAAGATTTGCTCAATTTGGATTTCATCGAAAGTACAACATTCATTCCGTTGTCTTTGAAAATAAAAGTTGATGAATATACAACAAAAGATTTGGTAGGAAACTTCGAAATGCCAAATTGTTTTGGACCCAATGGTAATGATTTGCAAGTTCGTTTATTTGAAGGACAAATATCGAATTGTTATTCGAAAACCTATATATTGTCTTTAAGAGATCATTATGCTTTTGAAAAATATCTAGAGGAAGGAGAAAAACCTGCATTTATAAATGATTACAATGTGTATAACATACATTATGCCTTAAACCAAAAATCGTTTGTTCCGCTTGCTTTTAACCCACTCGAAAATCCCGTTTTATTTTGATAAAAAAGAAGTTAGCACATATTACGTTCGATTCTACCATAAAAATACATTTTAGAAAATGAACTTTTTCTCGCATAAGAGTGGTCATTGTAGCACGCGCTGTCATAATTTTGAAAACATTCGATATGACACAACGCGTGGTTGAGCGCTATAAATAACAAATACCATGACGTAGATACTTTGAAATAATCTGCTGTATGTATGTTTAAAAAATTGGAATTGGATAAATTAACAACTCCACGATCCGAATCGTGATGTATTTGATTATTTTTAGAACGGGCTAAAATATACAGTTTTCGTAATTTTTTAAAAAGGGGTACATTAAAAATGATGTACATAAGTTTATTTTCTTGATTAGCTTGCAATTCAAAATATATCATTAATATTTCTTTTATGGGGTTTGGTTTGTCGCAGTAAATGAAAACGGGTATGTAATCCATTAGATTTTTAATCGGAAAATTGTGAATCTTATTAATTAATGGAACCCATCGTTCTACAAGAATATGTATTTCTTTTAGATCAAGTCCGTTATGCATCATCAAGACATCAGCACAAGCTGACCACGCTCTTTCCCAAATCTCTATTTTAGGTGCCGCTGAAGGCTGTTGTAACTCAGTTCTAGATTCCTGAATTTTATCTACACGCCTTATTGTTTTAGAATGTTTCATATAACTTTATTTATTAGGGTTTCCAAGATTTTTTTTTTTTTTTGGCAGCTTTAAAAGTTGATTTTTTATACCGTCTAAAAAGATTTCGAAAGCTTTATCATTTTTTCTTACATTAGTTATTAGAAGACATCATTTAATTTACATAAATTATGTAAATTAGTTTCCAAATATAAAACAAATTGCTCTTCTGATAACGAAATATTTAATATAAATTAGTAAAGAAACTTAAATTAGTCGTGAATTTCAGAAAAAAACTTAAATTATTTTATAAAACTGATAAGGAGATACAGTTTAATTTTAACTTTTACAAAATTTTACCGACTAATTTAACTAATGTTTGTTAAATAAATGTCAAACTCTCGAAAACAATGTACATAAAAGTAAACTGAAAATTATGAATTTTTTCTAGCACCATAATTATGGCTCAGTCTGAATGAAATTTAAATTGTTAGTAAAAAAATTTTTGTACAGCGCATCTACACAGTACGGTTTATTGTTCAGATTGATTAAAATGTTGGGCTTTTTACAAATGCAATTCATTTTAAACAAGTCAAATTGAAATTTTCCATTCTGACAGACATCGTTTCTTTTTTGTGCACATTCAGGGCCACCGTATATGTCAGGCTTGGTGCATAAACATTCCCAATGAGGAATAAACTGGAAGTGAGTTAAAACAACAACACCCCCGGTTTCTTTATTACAATTTACTTTTGCAGCATTTTTAGACTGGCACACATTATTGAAACAGTAGTAGTTATCTTCTGTGCAGAGAAAATCACAAGAATCGATACACTTGATTTTCTTAGACGAACAATCGTGTCTGATTATTTTCTCAATTTTTATTTCGGGCTTACTCGATTGAAGATCTTTGGGGAAAAACAGAAACATCAGACCTAAAGCTAAAATTATTAAATATATAATGTAAATCATTATCTTTACTGTTAATTTCCACTCAACAGGTTTTTTTTTTCAACATGGAGTGCTGATAGATAGTGGAGAAAAAAAATCAAGGGATGAGTACAAGAAATTCCTTTTATTTTATGAGTAGACAGGATCGCGACGATACAAAACAATTACTTTCTGTGAGTTTTTTAGGATATTAAGAACTAATCAAAACCTGCAAAGGATAAAAAAAGAGACACTGTGTAATTTCAATAAATGCTACAAGTATTTTAAAATAACATAATACTTTTATTAAATCGAGTAAACAAAATCAAGAGTTACACCAATTTAGGAAAAGTCTTCTGGGCTATTCAGCCATACGGCCTAATGCGCATGAAGATTTCGGTCGATGCAGATCTCTTAAGAGTGGGGCCATCGTCATTTTTCAGTGTAAAACTTTCTAAAGTTAGCTCTCCTGTCTTAGCGTGTAACACAATTTCGTACAAAAATTTTAAACTATTAGATATATAGAGTCCTGGCTTTAGAATATGCAAGTATGTTTTTGAAATATACATATAAGTTCTGAGTGCGATTCTGGGCCGTTGCCTCCAGGAATATTTTTCTAGTAAAGCTTTTTCGAACACTTTTACATGTAATACATTTATTTTTTCGGCAAATGAGAAATAGTTCCGAAATATGTGACACTGTAAATCAAAAGGTAGCCTTTGAAACATCTTTTCAACTGAGAACGTTTAGAGTGGAGCAGGTCCATTTATAAATAAAAGGCTGATATGACCTTCAACTGCGTATCATAAACAATAGTATTAAAAAATAATTAATAAAAAAACAACAGAAAATGAAAAATGTCGACAAAATAAAGTCATTTATTTTCACAGATATTGTGTCTTTACGCATACAACAAATTTCTAACACCCTTAGCTTCGACCACTCTTTCGGGGTCGGTTCACTTTTCAAGCACTTTCTCCAGTGTGTTAGTTTCATTATCTTATACGAATTACGTTTTTCAAAAGTCCTTTTCCGGATAAATTCTCTCATGCGAGGGACAACGTTCATAATGTAAAAATGTTTCTTTTGTAAGCATGACAACTGGTGTCTTATTTTCCTTAACTGCTTTTGTAATTCAGGAATGGAGTAGTCGGTCGATGCGGATCTCCTAAGAGTAGAGCCCTCGTAAATTTTCAGTGTAAAACTTTCCAAAGTTAGCTGTCCCGTCTCAGCATGTAACACAATTTCGCACAAAGATTTGTGAGATACATAGAGTCCTGGCTTTAGAATATGTAAGTTTTTTTTTGTTTTTTTTTAAAATACGCATATAAGTTCTGAGTGAGATTTTGGGCCCGAAATATTTTGTTATAGTAAAACATTTCAGAACTCTTTTACATGTAATACATTTATTTTATCGGAAGTTGAGAAATAGTTCCGAAATATGTGACACTGTAAATCAATAGACAGGACATCTTTTCATCTGAGTACGTTTAGAACAATGTGAGCAGGAATTTGGATTTCCTAGTTGCTTGGCAACTTCACATCCAGTTTAGAGGTAATGTGTATTTCAATGCAATGGGAGTCATACAAAATGTTTAAACGCAGTTGGTGGCCACAAAAAGTAAAAAAAAAAATTGTTTTCTTACAATTAAAATGTTAGTACAATAAGAGAGAAGAAAAAAATTCCCATATGATCTTAACAAACACAGTTCGTGAACAGGCGAAAAAAAGCTACCAAACGGACTGTTCTTTAAAATTACTGTTTAACGAACCATTTGAAATTTTATTCAGACTATCCTCCATATAATCCGAATCATCCATTGAAGACATATTGCAAACAGTGACAAAGTTCTTCATACGAATCGCCCATCTGCGAAAATGTATCCTCGCTTCACCAACACCAGACGCCTTCGTCGATACCGTACCCATACTAGAACGTTTAGAATGGAACAGGTCTATTTATAAAAGGCTGATATGACCTTCAACTACGTATCATAAATAATAATAATAATAATAATTAAGAAAAAACATTTTTTTTAAAACTACCATACCTTTTTAATTTGTATACAAATGGTGATTGAAATACTAAGTGTTACTTTGAGATCCCCACAGCTATTTTTGGACAAAAATAGTTTAATCTATTTTCTTGCTGCTCATTATTTAACCACAGAAAAGCGAATTAAATTTAAAATACTATCAAGAACGCCATGGTGTTATAGCAACTCCTTTGTAACGTGCGATTTCAAAATAATTCTGTTTTCTACACCTAAAAAGTTACATTTTAGCAAACACATTTCAAAAAGATCAAAAAACTTTGTGCGAAAACATCTGGAAAAAGTACTATGTTGAATGTATATTCAACAAAAGAAAAATTCCCTATTTCCACTTATATTGATAGTAAGTTGGTAAATCTTGTGAAAAATAAACCGAGCAGTTATGCGACTATTGAAAAGAAAGCTTGCGCTTGTAACAGTAAGAATGGTATAGCTGTTAATAAAGGGTCTATTTTCATAGATAATTTAGATAATTATGTTAAAAACCATGAAACGTATGTATTTGATTTTCAGTCCGAGGAAGAAATGGAAAGTGCGGTGTTTTTTTTACTCAAATCTCATTTTCAGACATTTGGTAGCAGTTGTCTTCGATCTGGATTTAAACGCCATTATTCCGATGATTTTTTTTATGTTCACACAAAATTATGTGGTTGCATCGAGTACAAATTAAAAGGCAAACCCGTTTATTGTCTAGAGTCCGTTGTAGTGTCGGCGGAAAAATCAGATTTGACAGTTAGAGCAGTCATCGACATTTAAATAAATACAAAATGTAAACTATAGATATCAGCATTGGAAAATTCTATGACATCCCCTCTACTAATTCCAAATACGTCGTGGTAACCAACACGCACGGGAATAGCATTTTGTTGTTTCGACTTTTTTTTCATCGTGACATCTTTCAGGGTTATCAAAAACATTCTTAAATCGTTATTGATTTTTTTCGATACTTTATAGTTTTCGAATTCTACAGTCAACACCATTGCATCATCAATCGTGACTCCTTTCAGTGACTTTATAGCTTTTTTATAAATGATATTTTTAAAAAAATCCATTGTAAGAAACAAGGAAAGATGTCAGACTATGAACAATTTACGCATGAAAATGTCCTATTCCAAAAGCTAATGCAGGGTAATGATATGCTTACACCCGAAGAATTTCGCTCTGTTGAAATAGCATTTAAAGATCGTTATCCCGACAAAGACTTTAATACTTTTCTATTCGAAAATAACTTGTTTCCTGAAGATATTTGCACAAATGCACCGATATTTGATACGAAACTTAAAAAAACATACAATGCTAATATTTTAAACCCAATTAGACGCACTAAAATTGATACTTTCAATATATACGAATTTTTAAATGAATCTATACAAAACAATCAATTATGTTACTTGAACTTCGACCCATCTCCAGATTTGGATTTTGATGATGAGCGAGAAAATTCGCAAATAATGGTCGCACGTGAATCTCTCAAAGATATCGCAAAGATCATCTTATTTTTGAATCAGCAAAAAAAAGATATTCCATACACAATTTTGGAAGTTATTCAACAACGATATATTAACTAAATCATTCACGCTTTTAAATGATAGCGAGAGTTTTTTTTTCTAAAAAGTATTTGTAGAAAAAAAAGCAATGAAGAAATTTAAACAGACACGATTGTTCCTGTGTGAAAATTGTTTTACACTATGTCGTTTGACTTTAAAGCAGAAATTGTTCATGCTTTTTTCAGAATTTTCACCAGTAACAAGCCAATTGTTAAAAAATTTATCAGTGATTATATAGACTTTGTTGAGGTTTATAGTAACATGCCTAACTTTATTCGACTTAATAAAAAAATACCAGTATTAACAAATTTACAGCCTCAATGCAGATCTTTAATTGTGGTTTATTTTGAAAATGAACAAGAGTACTTTTTTAACACTTCTGTTTTTCCAATATGTCTGTTTACAGCCTATTTTAGACACAAAGCATTGATATGCAGAGATAGTATTAATTTACTGTTGTTATATTTAGAGATCGCTGATATTACGACTGTCGCTTTTCATAGAATTGAAAATTGGCATGCAGCAAATTAAAAAATACAATCCTAAAATTAAATGCTATCCACCGAGTTCTTTTCATTACTTTTGTAAATTTAATAAAATATATAAGCGTGTCTCCCAAGATTAGCTCAAAATAAAGTAATATGCTCTCGCAAATGTTTGAACAATTTTACGCATGTGTTAGGAATGGCCAATACTTACAATTTCTGGAAAATTCTATTCATTTTGAATTCAACTTTATTCCTGTCATAGATGAAAAAAAATTAAAATATGAAATCCAAAATTATTTCACTGAAATGGAAACTATTCCATTTAGTTATAGAACTTTAATAGATATTATCTCTATTCCTCGAACTTACATTTATGCACTTGACACCAGCGGCAAATATGTTTTAAAGCAACCAGAATCTTATGAGGAAGTCATTTTACGAATAGGTAGAAAACAATATCAAGAAATTGAATTTTTAACCAAAGCAAATGATGAGAGTAAATAATGGTTGAAGATTTCAAAAGAAATTTAGAAGCAAATGAGTGTGCTTACAAATAAGAGAAATGTTCACTAAGAAGGAATGTCTGCTCTGGCAACAAAGTAGGAAACAGAAGAAAAAAATTCAAAAATGTTGTCGAAATCCCAAAATGTGTCACATTACAATTCAGGAACGATGTCACGATGAAATGAGTACTTATTATAAGTTATGTTTGAACTGTGGTAAAAGAACACGTTGAAAATTAAACATCGACTTACTTTTTTTGGCCGCATCTCGTGCAAAAAAAAGAAGAAGCGCTCTTAACAGACTGAATTGGGCGTACATAGATCAGTGGCCTTGGCAACCAACTTGACAGTTGTTGCATCGAGTTTTTTTTTCTTCATTTTGATTGGCCGAGGAAGGTCACGTGGTAGCTCGTTGATTGGTTGCCCAATCAGGTAACAACCATTATAAATAGTCGAGTTAAACGTCTCTCCTGGATTCAACATGCCTGAAGTTTATATTGCCAAGATATTTGACAAAACGTTTTATATCATACCAGATGATAAATATTATATCTATCTGGGGGCTAAAGAATTATATGAATTTTTAGGGAAAGATAATATTCCCAAAAACTTTTCTGTTGCGAGTAGGGAATTTCGAAGCTTCCGCATAAAGACTAATAAAATAAAATGGAGCTCGAAATTCATCGATTACGAGAGTGTCCGTCTTGTGGTCGATGAGGCAACCTGTTGTCGTAGCAGAAAAGACATTCTAGTGCGGGGACTTTTGTATGTTGTTGAACGCTACATATACTCTAGGAGTAGTAAGCATACGCAAATATTACACTCTAGGTATTTAAAAGCCACTCGCGATTTCCCTATTCACGAAGCCGATGCAAATATCGTCTGCAAAGAGACTGGAAAAGAATTGCTAATCTCAAAGAGTCCGGGATCAACTGTTGCTTCAAAAGAGAACCCTCCGAAATCATTTACACCCGTTGCCAGTACTTCAAAAGAGAATCCTGAAGCTGTCAACAACGAGTATTTGGAAATCATTCGTGAACTACAGAAGAAAATTAACTTCTATCAAAAAAGATATGCAAGTATGTGTAGATCTGGAATAGAAGGAAAATAAAATGTTTGTCACTTGGAAAACGTTTTCGAATCATTTAATAAAAAAACATATAAAAATATTAAATAAGAATGTCTGAATATTACGCTCTTTCTAAGTACGCCAGAGATAAGTCAGATAATGAAATTTATGCGCAAGATAACTTTCATAATCAAATGTACCTCGACATTGGCAAAGATGAAGTATATCAAATTTTCGCGAAAAACCACGATAACACTATACGTTATGCACAAGATAGTGAAAAAAACTTTATATTACCCATTCAAAATAACAAGCCATGCTATTTTTTCAATGGCGATCAGCCCCTTTTCCCAAAAAATTCCCAAGACATAGAAATTTATGCACAATGTAATAGTAATGAGATCTATCCGAGTGATGGCCTGCGAGACATTTACCTGAAAGACACGGAAGGAAATCAGTGCTATGCTCGCGATAAAAGTGGACAGGAATATTTCGCCTCCAAAGAAATGAATGGTGAGCGTATCTAATTTTATGCAAAAGATAGTCTTTTAAACGATGTCCCAATTTTTAATAAAAATAGTGAAATTGTTTACTTAATAAATATCACTCAGAATCGACCCATTTATCCAGTCGAACAAGAGAAAGAATGCTATCTCAAAATTGGCAAAAAAGAAATTTACGGTCGCAATCTTAAAAATCTGCCCGTGTATGCTAAAAATAAAAGCCTCCAGTACTTTGCCCTGGATGAAAATATGTTACCCTATTACGGAACTTATCAAGAATATGAATATTATCCGGTATCAGGTAATGGGGATCAATTTTATAAAGTAATCGAGAAAAAAGAAATTTATGCTCAAAGGGGTGAGGATAAACAATTTTATGCTAAAAATGAACAAAAACATGATATATTGGCTCATTGTGAAAATATTGCCTATTACGCACGAGTGAACAGAAATGAAATATATCCACTGTTAAGCAATGCGTTTCAGTATTATAAAATAGAAAGAGGCATTGAAATTCCAGCCGCGGATGAAAATGGGTCGCATTACTATGCCAAAACAAATACGAATGTGCCCTTTTATCCGATGGATTTTACTCAAACATCTACGGTAGAACATTTTGATGACGTCCCATTTAATTTCAGCTCTCTGTAAGATTAACTACCTCTTCTATAGCCGCTTCAGTATAAATTTGTTTTTCGCTTCCAGACTTCTCTAGGAAAACAATATTTGGTTTACTATTCACTGATTGTAGTTGTTCCAATTCCTTATTTTCTGAAGAAATTTGTGTCTCAGAATCTGACGAGATCTTTTTTTCGATTTTTCTTTTTTTTATTTCTCTTTCTTCATCACTATTTTTTTCATCTCCACTTTTTTCCAAATTATTTTTTTGGCTATTACTATCATCCTCTTCCAAATTGGCATTACTTTTTGCTGAAGCATCAGCTTTTTCCGGTAAATCACCTGTTTGTCCATCAGTGTTTTTTAAATTATCATTACTTTTCGTTAAATTATTCTCGGGTATTATTTTTTTTTTTTTTTTAGCCATTTCACTAGCTATTTCCAAAATGAGTGAGCGTTTTTTGATATCAGCCTCTGTTCTATTTGGATTCAGGAAATCGTTCAAATAGACGCTGTATATTTTTATTCCAGTCAATGTTATCTGCGAGGTACTTCTTTTTCCCGTCAAATCATGCGATTGAATACTTTTGACAACTCGTTGGATACTTTTTGTGGCTTTTTCGGGTATTAAGTTTTTCAGTGTAGTACACACTAATATTTTAGCATCAATGAAAGGAATTAAATCATAATTGTTTGCGTGGCAATTTGTTAGAAAAGATAACATCTGATGGATTCTTACTTCGGCATAAAATTGAGTGATTGCATCCATTAACTTATTTTAATAGAATCAATAAAGATATGATATTATTCATAATATGGGTCCTGTTGGTTTTATATTCACGACATTTTATATACAAAGCCTTCTTAAAAGTTACTTTTCGGACGCTATTCTACAATATTAAACCTTTAAAATGGAGAGATTATTTAATTCAAACACATTTTTACTGAACTGCTCGGAGGAAAAAAAAATAAGTATGTATAATATGCTAGGTATTCTGTTTAGTGTCGGAATATGGACAACTTTCATTTTATTCGTGGCTCTGATTGTATCGAAATCCTGGATAATTTTTATATTTATTCTCCTAAATCTTGTGTTTTTCCTTTTTATGGTTTTCACAAAACTTAGGAAATATCAATTCATGACAAATATTGGAGGCTATGCATTCAGTGTTTTATGCAGTTTACCAAGTTGGGCCATCAATATGTTTTGATCTCATTCGTTTATATCGAAGGTATATTCTACTGATTTCAATACAAGTATCAAAATGGGCTTTTTAAATTTTTTCAAGCAAATGAATTCTGCATTCAAAAACCTTTTCCATGTCATTGTATTTAACACTTTATTGCAAGGCTGCATTAAAGCGGTCGAATCCTGCAAGTTAAAAAAAGCTACATTCAACAAATGAAGCATTAGTTTTTTTTGATTTATAAATAATCTTTCAAAATTAATTTCTTTACAGCAGTCCTCGTACAAAATTTTTTTTTCACCCCATTTTGAAACATCAGCTCGTGCGAAATTTTCATTCGATGGATTCGCTTTAGGATTCGAACACATAACAAAAACTTGTATTAAAGCATTCGTCCAAATAATCCAACCATCACTTGGACTTCTTTCGTTATGTTCGAGAGCCCACATTACTTTTTCAGCAATATACTTTGCGATCCATTTAGAAATGCCGTTTGTTTTTATTTCAAATCCAACCAGTTTGCAGTCATCGTGGTTTTTCTCGCGAAAGATGTATCGTTTTTTGGATACGATTAAAAGGGAGGCCACTTTTTTTTCAATCTGTAACACCATATACTTTTGATTCAGATAGCGATTGATGATATCACAATTTTCGTGCTCATACTGTAGAACGAAAATACTGTCAGTGTCACAATAGATAACTGTACATCCGAGGGCTTGCTGAGCGAATTGACTGGCGCCCAACAAAAAGTTTCTCGCATAACACGCAGTCACCATAGCGAGATCCACGCGCGCCATTATGAAATTTTCACTCCCCAAACAGCCAGAAATGGAATTCAAAAAAAACTTTATATTCAGTTGTCTGACATGCAAAATAGGATCTCTGTTTGCTTTGTACTGCTTTTGAATGGCTTTTCTTTTTTCTAAAAATTCCTCCATAATACTGGGCAGAAATCCTTTTTCATTTTTATATGAAAGCATTAGGAATCGGTGTTTTTCAATGTCTATTTCCGGAAACGCATACAGATCACGGTGGACGTGGTTGTGTAATAAAATTTCATTTTCCAAGTGTTGCGAGTAGGGGACTACTGTGCATTGTTTTTTAACATCATCAGATAAATTTAAAAATGTATCGAGGTCAACTAAACCAGATGTTTCGTAGCTCAAGTTTTGATTCACGATTATGCAAGTGTACATAGCTAAGAAATCTAAAACGGTCACATTTTTGTAAAAAGTGTCAGGTATGCCGAAATTCAAACCACCTTGAAAAGTAGGAGGTTTACTTTTACGATGCACTAAAATCTCCCGGTATTTTTTCATCAAATCCTCTTGCACGGAATTCTGAAAATAGTGGATGTTTATAAAATAGCTCAAACGAATTCCAGCCGTTAAAAACATATTTAGGATGTATTTGCTGTTGCTCGAATATAATGCAGACTGAACATCCATTGCGCATAAGTTGGCTCTCTCAATTAAAAATGGCAGAGTTAATTCGTGGTTGAATAGTAAATAAATGAGTACTGAATTTTCCAAGCAAACGTTCAGACACTCAGAAAAGGTCCCAAATTCAAAAATATCTAAGCGCTTGGGTTTCAGATAAGAGTAGACATATTTTTTATCGGACGATAGCAGAATATCGGTTGTGTTTATAAGATCCGCATAGTAGTAATGGAGTGAAGAAGTGATCTGAATAGGGTGTTCAGATCTGTTCAGTTTACTTTGGGCAACATCCTTCAACTGGACGCCAGTTAGGTTGTTGTGGTTTGAAAATTTTTGAATAAAATCAAACATATCTAAAACTATTTTGTCTTGTATTGTAGTTATAATGTGAGTTCCGAATTTTGCAGAAGAATACATCTTCAATTTGTCGCCCCAGTTATACAACAAAATCGATCTCGCTAACAGGCACGGAAAAGCGAAATTATTGATATTGTAGCCTGTTAAAAGATGACAATTGCTAATGAGAGCATGAAACGTCTCCAGTAATTCCTTTTCAGAAAAACATTCATGATATTCGACATCGGGTAATTTTTGAAGGCCACAATTTACACTATCACTTAAAGGATTTAAATACAGAAGAAATTTTTCAACTATTTTACAGCTATAATTCCATTTCACAAGACTGATCGTCACAATTTGGTCGTTTTCATCGTGTCCAGTAGCAAACCTCTTTTCATTATCAGTGGCAACAGTTTGAAGATCAAACGCGGCAATATGAATAGCAGGATTTTCCTCATATTCCAGATTTAATTGCATAGACTGGAGTAGCATTTGTGAATTCCCCACGTTATACCAACTGTAATAAAATGATTCCAAACACAAATCAACGTACAGTGTTATCAACCAGTCCTCTGGCCGATAATAAGAGATT
This sequence comes from Maratus speciosus, assembly GCA_963932465.1. NCBI lineage: Eukaryota > Metazoa > Arthropoda > Arachnida > Araneae > Salticidae > Maratus > Maratus speciosus. The sequence goes on from OZ010789.1 coordinate 450,709,791, forward strand.
TTATATTTATCCAAAACCACACCGATATCCGAAATGTACGCATTGCTTGAATATAACTTATAAAAATTTTTGCTCCGGTGTTCTTTTTTCTGAAGTAATCTGCTTGTGAAATTTGGCAAAACTTTTTTATACTGTCTATCCCTTAATATCTCGTACGCTATGTTTATACCCGGAAAATAATATCGGATCTCCCTGACAGTCTTTTCTATATTGTTTGTACATATACCCAACCACTGTTCGTATTCTTTTTCTAGGGTAATTGTTTCTCCAGTAGCGTTAACACCTTTTATTACTATCGTTATACGATTGAGATTTTCAGAAGAATTACTTCTTTTAGGGGTCCAGTTCAAAGAATAAAATAGCATGCCTGCTGCCTCAAGCTATTTGCATGGCTTTTATAATAATAATAATAATAATATTTAAACAAAAATTAAAAAAAAAGAAAATTGTCTTTTCAATTTGTGAGTCAAAAAAACATTTATTTTGGAGGTTATGCTTCGTGTTTCAAAATCTCATCTAAAGTTGGTTCACTTATGATTGCCGGTAAGTCCACTTTTCCAGCGCCTGCGTTTTCAATTGGGTTGAAATCTTTAGGATAAAATTGATTCCCCGTGTCATCAGTGGCATAAAACCCTTCATTGGTGGTTTTATTCACAGCAATGCATTCCTTGTTGTCAACAACCTTGTAAAAATTTTTGCCTGAGAAAAGAGAAGGATAATGTTCCTCTGTATTGTTCGATTTTGTGGCGTAATAGGGAACTGTGTCGATTTGTGCCAAAATTTCATCTTTATTTTCTGTCTTAGCGTATATTTCGTCATTGTTGTATTTGGCATAAATCTTCGTTTTACCCGATCGCAAATAAAATTGTCGTCTAGTGTTTAACTTGGGATAGTACTCAATTCTATTTGTGCCCGATTCATAAAATGCATAATAGGGTTCCCCTCCTTTTAAAGCCAAAAAATCATCTCCATTAGCTTTTTTAGCATAAACCGGAAGATTTCGTCTATTTTTAGCGTATATTTGAACATCTTTCTTTTCTAAATAAGTTTCATTTCCGTTCGAAGTTGGATATATAGGTCGTTGTGACAATTCATCATAGGGATATTGTATTGAGTTCTCATTTTCAATGTACCTCTGTTGCTTTTTGTGATCTTTTGCCGGAAACTCTATAAGATGACCTTCCTTTGTTAATCTCGCTCCGTAGTACGGTTTTTGATTCTCATCCAACGCAAAATATTCATCCAAAAGGGCATCTTTTGCATATTCGCAAACATAATTTTTCATGATATAATATTCACGATTATTTCGTTGTGGGTAAATTTCTTTATTTTTAATCTTCGGATAGGCAATATCTTTCTTCAAGAATTTTTGTCCCATTTCTAATATTGGACATATCGGAATTTTCTGGTTTGTTACGGCAAAAACTGGCACCAATTGATTTTTCAAATTCTTTTTTAAGGCAAAAATTTCTGTTCCATCCGCCTGTTGTCGATAAAATTCATCGTCATTGGAGTTTCGCGCGTATATCTCCGAATGATTTTTATCCTGGGCATATTTTGGCAAGGCATAATATTCATTTCCTTGTGCAACCATTCTTATTTTATATCCGAAAATGCAGTCTCTCTTTTTTTGACTGCTATTTTAAATTACTCTAATATCAATTACGTGATAAGTTTTGTGTGCAGCTGATTCGGGGAAAAAACGACCATGTTCGCTGGTTGTGGTCTTTAAATTTTTATATTCTAAGCAAGCTTTGTTGAAAGTTTGTTCGGAGTAGGTCAAGTCTAATAAGACGGCAATGATCTGATGCTTATCGAACATATCAAATAACAGGTTTTCCATGAACTTTTGCTGAAAAGTATATTTTTTGTAATAGTCTGTTACCCACAAAATGTTTTTCCAAAATTCTAATACGATGCGATCTTCAACACGAGAAGGAACCACATGCTTCAGTTTTTTTTTCTGCAACAAGTGCTGTAAAATAGTATAAAAGACATATGGCATATAATCTTTTTCGCACATATTCAGTGCTTCGTGAATGATGGGGCTGTTTTTTTCCGTTAAATCTATAACAGCGGGAATAAAGTCATTTCCAAATAAGAAACTTGAATAAATAAAACACTCTTTAGTGCATTGTATGTAGTTCGACACAAATAAATTAACATTCCATATGATGTTAGAGGGCTTATAAATTTGTATGGTATCAAACTTAGACAATTTCGAAAGGGAAATGATAAAGACATCGTTGTCGACAGACACTACTAATGGATTTTTACATTTCAGAAAATCACTGAAATAAAAAATTTTATGTTCCCCCTCTCCTGCTATGTCGCTTCCAAAAATACTGAACTGCATTTTGGCTGGTATTTTAATGTCATTTGAAAAAAAAATAGCACAATTACTTTTGAGATTTTGGATAATATAATTACATACCTGAAGGTTTAGATCTCCGATTTTTCTGAAAATTAAGGTTTTAAAAAGACTTCTTCTTTCCGAAATATGCCTCCGTTTTTGCGTTGGATATTTTAACGGTAGCGCCATTCCGTCAAAACATATGATTATTCTTAATAAATCTTTAAACTGACCGCGTGAAAATATCGAATAAAATAAGGCAGACAAATCATTCAAAACTTTCATACAAACATCGTTTCGTAAGTCGGATTCTTCACTTTTAAAAGAATTTTCAATCGCTCGGTACAAAAAACTTTGAACATCAATTAAAACAGCATCGTATTCACGCAATTCGTTTGAAACAAAATTTAACGCATTTAAAAATAGTTTAAAATGTTTAATGCCCATTTTATTTTCTACAGATTCGCGAATATTAGGTCCTCATATATAGAAAAATGTAGGGAAAAAATCCATTTCAAAAAAGTCCAGACATGTGTTGCTGAAAAAAGATTTTATAATATTTTTTTTTAATTTAATTTTATGAAAAATTAAGATCACGATATGCATTCCTACTTTGATTTAGTGAATGCCTTGAACTATAGTCATAATGCGGCGTTAGAAGTGAGGTATAACTATTTTTTAAAAAAATATCCACATATTTTTAAATATGTCAACATCGAATCGAAAGCGGCAACACACGAGGACTATTACATTCCCCAGTCCTTAGCTAAGGAGTGCAGAGTATTCTCTGTCACTTTTAATGAAACAGGTTGCAGAAAAATTGGGTGTTTTCCCAAAACCGAGTCTCTCAAAGATTGTGCAAACGATGACCCTACTCGGTATGTATATATCGGTGCAAAATTTTATTTAGCGTGCCAGCCAGCTTGCCAGGAGATTTCCAGAAACATCGATACCGAATTTAAAAATAACAAGTGTCTCCTGGTGAACTCTGAAAAAAAAATTTTTGCCTTGTTCCCTGAAAAAATTCACGGTGTTGAAGTTTATCAACCCATGCATAATGGTCTCGATTTCAGAGACGGCAATTTATATCTGAATAAAAATTATTGTACTGCCTTTGGCCTCGATTTCGAGAACGACGATTGTTTGGCACCCATCGGCCAGGAGATTGGAGAATTCTTCTTGGGGTCTACGGTCTATAAATCGCTTAAGCGTTGTACTTTACCATACTTATCGCGACCCCGTGCTCCGGCAATTCCACACGATGTCAAAAATTTAAAAGTGTGGTTGGAGGGGCAAAATCGTGTTCAGAAAAGTTCTGAATATCAAGACCAGGCTTCGTTACCGTCTCTGCCAGAAGATTCAATTTCAGTTATTGCTCAAAATCTTGCCAAAGATATTGCTATTGATCAAAGCGTTGATATTTCCATCGGAAAAGCGTTACAACTTTTGAAGAGAAAAGTTCCGAAATATTTGACTAAAGTGTCCACCTCTATTGTGAGTAGCAAGGTGATACAGTCCACTCTTATCAAAACCATCAGTCAAAATCAGTTGCTGAGTATGGCTGTAATTTCAAAAGGTCTTTTTTCGGCATTGTCAAAGATTAACATAGCGTTGAGTATTTTCAGTACGATTTCAAGTGTTCTCGACGCATTCGATCCATTTAATTTCAATTACGTTCTTGATAAACAAACTATGTCTAGAGTAAACACATTGTTAGATTTCTCATTTTTCAGATCGAGTAGTACTTTCGTTGAAGTTACGCCAGAAAAAATAATGCACATTTTAGAAGAGAATTTGGATCTGTACTCGGAAACGCTCAATGACAAAATGGAATATTACCTTCAAGCACTGGCTTTGGAAGACGAACGGACACGGCACGAAATACAAAAAAAACGCATTGAAAAAAAGCATACGAGTAAGCCCTATAATTGGAATAACATATTTCACGTACTACTTGTAACGATACTTATTGTTCTGTCATTAATTTTTATCGAGTATTTCGCTTACTTTCTTCTTGTTTACTTAGTGTTTATCTGCTTTTATCAACCGTCGTTTTATTAAATTTCCTGGTGAATAAAAAGTTTTTTCACTGTGTCCTCAATAATTTCGCCGACATGAATCAAATGTGAATTGTTTTCTATGACAAGATAATTCATGTATAATATCAACCCGGCCGTTAAGACGATGAAAAATAGAAAAACGAATCTCCCAGTGAGAAAAGCAATTATTACCAACATAATGTTGATATAGACACCCGCATAAAATAAAACACCTTGACCTAAATGAGATTCCATAGTCTTTATTCTTCTGTTACAATTCGAAAATTGTACGCCTAATATCGAATTTGTGGGATATGATAAGCCAGTTCATATTGAATCGGTGCAAGGTGGCGCGTGTTGCGATCAAAAACCATATCATATACTGCTGTTGCATTTTGCACGGTTTTTAACGACCTGTTTTCCAGATATACCTTTTCGGGATTTGTCGGTAATCTTTTAAAATGAACAATAGTTGGATTATCCGATTCAAAGTAGCAAAACACATTTTGTAGCTGAAATTTCCTTTTCATTTCTTGCGCAGTGATGACTGTGCGAACGTTATAAAATAATGTTACACCGTCGATGGTTACATTGGAATTTTCGGGAATTGAAATATTTAAAATTTGATTTAGATAGAGCAGAATGTTTAATTGAGATGGTATTGTGCTCTCGTAAGCAAGCTCTTTGGGCAGACATGCAAAAGTGCCGGAAACGTCTTGAATGGTTTCCGTTAAGCTGCTGGGGCAGAAAACAAAAGGCTGTTGTCTATGGCATGTCATGTAAATGGTCGAATCGAGCACGAAATTGCCCGTTTTTATTTTAGTTCCGAATGTACAAAGGTCTTCGGGATTGAGAGCTAAGCGTTGATTCCAAAATTCCAATTCTAAATTAAACGGATTCGCGTATTCTTGCTTCATAATATCAGAGCCAATTCGAACGCATTCATACCGGCTATTAATTTTTATGGCTCCTCTTATTTGATGCAGAAATTGATATGCGGAACAGTCTTTGTGAACACATGCATTAATAAAGTCCATCGGTTTGAAATCTGGACCGCAAACAGCCGCCGTGGAAGGAATTTCAGAGACTCTGGGCAACATCCAGTCATTTATGTATAAATTGTCCATTTTAAAAATATCGAGATGACGAAATGTGAAGGCATTGGGTATTTTGGGTTGACATTCCACACCATTAAAGAAGCTATTTTGTGGACATGTGTGTGCCACCTGGGTTTCTGTGTCAAAATAGACGGCAGGATCGATTGTAGGAATTTTCCCATAATGATCCGATACTACCTTGGTTTTTTGAAAATTCAAAATTAGCTCGCCCGGCTGCACTGTAACTTTGATTCGATTATCGTTTGCATCGCATTTATAACCCCTTACTAGATCAAACAGGTGAGCGAGACCCCAGTTTTTTAAATACTTTGCGTACGCGTATTGCGGAATGATGACATTCGGATCAGTTAATTTTACATTTTCGCACAAAATGGGTTTCGTACAAGCATTGGTCATCGGATCAAACACCTGTGGAATATGCAAAATATTAACATTCGCGTGATGGGAATCCCAATTTTCGGGACATGAAAATGTTCGTACTAATTGACCGTTTAAGCATTCGCCGTACTCCCATGCAAATTCGAAAGTACCGTTATTAACCACTATGGGTACCAAACCACGGTGTACGTTTTCACACACTGCATTCTCGCAGTTCCCATTCAACGTGTACATGTTTGGCGGACAAGTAAAAATTTTTGGCCGACCTCTGATACACTTCATGAAAGTCGTGCGATTAATATCCTTTATATACGCATCGGGTCGAACAGCGCAAATATTTGTGGGAGCAACGCAAGAATCGTACTCAAATAATTGTCCGGCCGGACACGTTCTGGAGACAGGTCTCTCTTGGATGCACTCGAAATATCGAAATTTTGAATTCGCGTCCGGAAATTTTAAATAATCGGCTTGACCTGTGCAGCTATGAATGGATTCGCATTTTGCTTTGTGATTTAAAATAGTACCTGGAGGACAAGAATGTAAGCTTTCGATTTTATTATCTCTGCATTTAAAGTAAAATAATCGACTACTGTGAAATATGCTTTGAGACAAATTACCCAAATAATTGTCGGAAACTAATACATTATTCTGAATGTAATCATACAGCATTTTTCCCTCCGCTCTTACAGTCGAATCATTTGCTGCATTAAAACACTTATCTTTCTCTACAATTTTATTGTTCAGCCAATAATAGTTGTTTGTCAGGCTCAGAGTCCAATTTTGTGTGTCAAAATTGTTGTCGGGAGCGGAAAAGATTAATTTATTTTGATTTGCATCGTGCCGAATAGAAAATTCGTGGGGTCCTTTCACAGAGCCGGACTCAAATTCATAAAATTCATCTTCCTTCAAAGTTAAAACAACCGTGTTGCCATTTAACACTTCGTTATTCAGATTAACGACAGGTTTCGAAAAATTTTTAGGCTTTTCAACAGTTTGATCGAAAGTCACAAAAAAATAATAATACAAAATGATTACAATCAAAGCTATGATGACCATGAATTGCTTTATTTACCTACAGTAGAAATTATAAAATCGTACAGCAATTTCTTTTTGGTGGCTCGTGATTCAATGATTTTTTTTTTTAGGAAATCTTTGAGTTAAATAGTTCTTTCTGACAAAATAATTCTTCAAATAGACTTTTGTGGCTTCTAAATCGCGTCCTGGTGGGTCTAGGAAATATGGGAATTTCTTTTATTAAACGTTATCGACACGAGTTGCAACCCGTCGAAATTCGACGAAGTAAAATGTTGGAAAGGAACTGTCAGATCGAATTTATAATATACCTACAAAAATAATTACAATAAAAAATTCATCTTACATTGGTTGTCTAACTCTTAAAACAAATATTTTTAACCTAAAATTACCAAAATATTATTTCCACAAACTTCAACTGCTGAAATTATTGAAAAATTAAACTGTATTAGAATACCTAATCAATAGGAGTAATTATGATGAAGTTATAGATTGAGGCTCTTATGTTTCTTTTTACGGGATGAAAAATTTTTAAAAAAGATTTCGCTTTGTCACATCATAAAATTTTACCCCATAAAATCTGAACTGTACGTTATTTTCAAATTCTCATAATTTAAATGCGCACCACTCAAATTCACAATTTGAAAGTATTTTAACGCGCAATAGATTATTAATGAATGTATTTCCAAACTTAAAGTCACGTTTGTCCGATACAACTTTTTATGTGAACATTCGCACAAACTTTAAGTTCTAATCTCAGTACTCGCGAAAAGAAAAGAAAAAGAATCAGAAATTTGCCTTTAGTTGACATAGCATTGGCCATTTAGTATTGGTCAAATGTTTAGTTTTATCAAAAAAAATGATCGTTTTGTTTTAAATATGACATCATTTTTACTCACTGAATCGGTTTGCTTAGCTTCTCAAACTCGGTATCAGCGTAATGTAAAAATATTGAAATGTAACCGATTTATGAAGAAGAATGCGTGTTTTGTTTAATGTCTGACATCATTTTCTGTTCAAAAATTATAAAAAAAGTTACTTTTATTTGTAATGTGAAAATGGCATCAATAAGGATATAATCGATAAAAATAATAAACCATGACTAATTTCTCTTTACTTTCAATATAAATGGAGTACTTCAGTTGCCACGATTACAAAATTTGTATTAAAAACTACAAAACAATTAATATATCAAAAATTAATTGAGATACAGCTTTCAAACAAATTGCATTTAAAAGCACATTTTTTTCCCTGTGCGAATGTGTAAAAATTGAAAGTGGGCAATGTTTAGAAGTTTAAAAATTTGCAGTAGCGAAAATTGCAAAACCGAAATTTTATTTCAAATTTCAAAGTGTTGCCATTCCCAAAATGACGTATGCGTTACGCACAGATATGTTTGTCCTTTATAATATAGATACAAAGCTTTCGACAAAAAGTTTCATGAAAGGATAGGTGGCGCTATTTGTGTTTCTTTTTTGCTCCGCCTCCAGTTCCGAGAACCAATTAGATTTAACCCCTTTTCTCAAGTATATATATACACATATATAGAAAACGCAGTTTACTCCCATGTCACGCCGAGATGGCAGCTTTCGTTTCACTAGGTGATGCGGAGACATTTTCTAGTCCATGTGATACAGCTTTTCCTTTCTTCGATCTTCCGGATGTGGTCATTGAAAAGGTTATAAAGGAGTTCATCCCCGTCGGGGAAAAAAGGTGTACGCTCTCAAAAATACCCGAGTTTCAAGCTTATCTTGTCCGAAAAAGGTTATGGTACACACTGACTTTAAAATTTTTCCGACAAATTAATTCCATCCTGCCTGGATGGTATATGGTTGTAGGAAATCTTACAAAACCGCATTATATCGATGTGGACTATTTTAAATTAAGCGTAACAATTTATTATTTTGATATAACCACCAAGAATGCAAGGATATCTGTTGCAAAGAAAAGTTATCAAACAAAGCGACAAAATACTTCTTTGGAGGATATTTATCAATGTCTGACCAAGCAATTTTTAACTCCTGTTCGAGAGTTTTTAGCATATGAAAATTACGAGTGTTCTATCATTTTCTGGATTTTTAAGCCCCAAGACTTTGTGTGTTGGCCAGATGAAGTATGGTGGACCGTCGATGTCTACTGGCCAGATAATTCTAAAACTTATCCATTGTCAAACAATGAATGTTACATTTTCGATAAAAATGTGCATTCGCATCCGTTATCACTCCTACTGAAGGCCGATAAGACAGTGCTGTTGAAATGTGTGGACATTCTATGCCAAGATAATTTTTATTTAGAACTTACACCGTTAACCTTCCAATTGTGCAAAGAAACAGGCTTCAGCGAGTGCACTTCCTGCTCAAAAGCTCCTAACTATTTGCATTCAACGTCTAAAGATATTAAAGAATGCACTTCCTGCCCAAAAGCTCCAAGTTTTGTGCATCCAACAAGGAGAGAGACATTTACAGATATTCATGAAAACGTATCGATCAGAGAAACTCTTTTTTTAACACAACACGAGCTAGCTCAAACTTACACACTCTGTTCTACTCTGTGCACTCAGTTTACTGAATCCCTATCATGAATCAGGTTTTTTTTATTATTATAGTCTTGAATTACATAATAATGTTGTCGGATTTGGGGCTTTTCTGAAAACCTTTAATTATGTAGTGTGTGTTTTTGTTTTAAATAAATATGCACTTTTAAACATATTTCTGTTGTTGATTTTGCATGCGAGATTAAAAAAAAAAATATCATTTCATTAATGTGCATCCCATCGAAATGGACACTGTCGGTGGTCATCAAGAAAAAAGGCATCAAAAGTTACACGCTGAGTTTCGGGATGATTCGAAATATGTTTTGTAAAAGGTGGCTAGAGCAGCAGAAAGACTGGTCAGAGAGCTTGAAAGCAAAGGCAGTCGAAACTGCAACAAACAAAACATTTTTTCAAACCTTTGTGATATATGTAAAAGGTCAAAATTAAATTTCAGGTAATTTATTCTTGTTTCTATTTTGCTATTGCTTCATATTTATTAAGCACTTGTTACCATAATGCATACATTTCTCCTTAATCTTAAAACTGAAGCATTATCCGAAAATTTCGATTTTCCGAAAGAGGGTCGGTCCCAATTACTTCGGATAATCGAGGTTCTAGCCGGTTTTTAACTAAAACATAAAATCAGAAATTTCAATAAAGTGCTTGAAAAAAATAATGATAAGCATAATGCGGCTAAAAAAAAAACAGTTTGATTTTAAAAACAAAGAACTTCCCTGATTCATGAATATAAATTTACAAACAAAATTATTTAATCATAAAACTCCTGTCGTGGATAAAATAATCAATCCTCATTTTATTGCTTCTACTTGTCCTTTTCATAAACATCACACTTGTCTGTCGATAACGTTTAATAAAAGACATTTCCACTGTTTATATGATACATTTCCTAGACCCATCAGATATAAATTTTACAATAGCAGTCAGTCTTGTGATATTCCTGAACATTTTCACGATTTAGTGATTTTACATGAGAAATTAGGATCGGAATACGTCTTACCGTTTGTTTTACATTTTCGCATTACATCGGGAGAAACTGTGGGAATGTTTGAAATTAAATATCCAGTATACGGTCCGAGCATTCTTAAAACGACTGATTTAGCGGAAACCTTTTTAACTTATATTGTACTTTTTTGCGAAACATCTCACCGTCTTGGTGGAATTGCACCAGTTATTAAAAACATGCGTTTTTTATATTCTTTATCCCACCCTATACTTTGCGATATTAATTGTACAAACGCCATTAGAAGGCACAAAAGTCTGTTTGAAGAATTATTTTGTCAGAAAAAATGGAGAAAATTTTTAACTAAAAGATTTCCTAAAAGAATCATTGAATACTTAAAATCGGTTCATCCCATGTATTTCAAGAGAAAAAAAAAGAAAACCACAAAATGCATTTTAGAAGGATCTCTCCATTTTAATGACATAACTCATGAAATTCTGTGTCAAACTGAAAAGAGTTGTTTGTACGATATTTTAAAAAAATATCAATATTACGTGCAAAGTTTAGCCCCCATTATACAGCAACTGTTAGACAGTATTGAGTAAAAAAAAAAAAAGAGAAATTGCTGTACGATTCTGTTTCAATAAATATGATACAAAAAATCCTAAGATCGATTTTTTTTGTGGTAAAATCGAGGAGAGGGGGTAAGAAGAAATATAATCTAAACAGGCGGAGATCCGTTGCAATTTGTAAGAATAAAATGTGAGTGTTTACAAAAAAATGAATATTTTAGGAAAAAAAATCTAGAATCATTCCGAAACTCAGCGTGTAACTTTTGATGCCTTTTTTCTTGATGACCACTGAATCAAAGACAGGGTCGTTATTCATTCAAAAACTTCAGAATTGCTGATTTGTTCGCTCCATTCCGCAGCTTACGGGAGCTCATGTTAAATTCAAAAGATCTTTCTGAAAGGGGATCGAAAAAATTTATATGTATTGGTAGTTCGAAAAGGAATGTTTATTTAGAGGGCCGCAATTAATTGCTTGTTAAAATTTCTACCAGGAATCTTTTAAATTCACTGACACACAAAAAAGAAACATTATATTACTCAAAAGGCTACTCACATTTTGCTAGCTCGCTGACCATGTCGGAGCAGAACAGATGCACGTCTGTTCAACAAGAGAATGATCAAACGAATGTCAGCTCGATCGAGTAGCGCGACCTCTGGTGTTAAAAGGAACTGTCCACTCAATGGCAAAGCAGAAAAAAAAAGTTTCCTCTCCCCAAGGTCACGAAGTAGTAAAAAAAAAAAAAATAAACATTGGTCAATTCTTGTAATGTCAGCAACATCTCGGAATTTCACTTTTGAATAAATAAATGGTGTTTAACAAAAGAAAAGCTGATAATTAGTATAATACCAAATATATTGAAAAAAAAATATTGAGCAAGGTTTTTTTTTTTTTTATAATTTACTTAAAAGTAGGAGGTTTATAATGAAAATTTTTTAGGGGCTTCCTAGTTGGTTGTTGGTGACGGCCAACTATCACCACGAGGGATATAGGCCCTAAGGGGAGGTCTTTCTAATAGAACCTAACCCGCAAAGAAATCTGACGTGACTTCCGCCGTTCTACAATAATAAACATTTTTTAATTAACAAGTAGGCGACAGATGGCGCCACATACGCTACTTTGAAAAGACCTTTTGGAACAGAAGAGAAGAGAGGCAGTTGTGAACTGATCGTCGCTGTTGTCGCTAAAAAAACGATTGACTCCACCGCTTATACAATGTGCATGTCACATGGAGAAATTCTTATTTGTAATTTCTAATTAAATGAGTGTTTAAATTAGCAAGTTTATTATTAAGTCTAAAGTAACGCACTGCTATCATTATGATAGATTTATAATTACACAAGATTAAAACGGATCCGTAGTGAGAAGCTCGATCTAATGACATCCTCAACTGGTGACTGGACAAGCCCTTCTGATCGCTTATGATGGAAGTTTACCAGGTGTGCAAAGCTGCAAAAATCAACGGTATGTGCCATTTTCTGTGTTAATATGTGGTATTCTCTGGCCAACTTATTTAATTTATTAATGATTTTATATAGTTAAAATTTTTCGAGCCCAACGTCCTTAATGTTCAAAATATTATTGCTAAATTGTGTATTTATTTAATTAGTGCTCTATCTATCATTTATTGCCCAATTATACTTTCACAATGCCTGATGATAGTATTGCTGCTCCGCCAGAAAATCTTGCTAGGATAGCTGTTAAAATTCCTCCCTTATGGAAAAGTAATATTTCGGTATGGTTTGTACAAGTCGAAGCAAATTTTGCCGTCGCGCAAGTAACAAACGACGTTACAAAATATAATTATTTATTATCTGCTATCGATACTGATACTTTAAGTGCAGTAACAGATTTAATTCTAAATCCGCCTCAGGATGATAAATATACTGCTTTAAAAGATAGACTAATTAAAGAATTTTCTGATTCGCAGTCTCAGCAAATTCGTAAATTACTTTCCGAATTAGTGTTAGGTGATAAAAAGCCTTCTGTTTTGCTGCGGCAAATGAAAGAATTAACGCAAAATTCAGTTTCCGAAGACTTTCTAAAAACAATTTGGCTAGAGCGTTTGCCGACACAAGCGATTTTGTCAGTTTCAAGCGCTGCTTTACAGGAACTAGCAATCTTAGCTGACGAAATTAAATCGGAATCTGCTGTGTATGCCGTTTCTAAACCCGTTGAAACTTCGCAAAGCGAACAAAACGCAGATCGACCAATTAACACTGCAAATTTCAGAATTATCCACAAATGTGTTTAGGCGATCGATGTCTCGCGGGCGGCCGCATTACAGAGAAAGGCACTATAGTCAAAATAGACGGTTCAGGAGTGCCGATCGTAAACAAGATTTATCCTCTGGTTTATGTTATTATCATCATAAATTTGGTAGTGAAGCAAAAATGTGCCGCGAACCTTGTACTTTTAACGAAATTCAAAAAAAAACTAGTGGTCGCTGCTAGGTCAACAAGCGAAAATACCCTTGGCGTAGCAGCATTAGAACAATGTAGATTACATGTTTTTGATAAAAACTCGGGTCTAATTGACAGCGGTAGTGATATTTCTTGTATCCCCGCCTCAAAGCAGTTAAGTAAACAAAACCCTTCTAATTATCTTTACGCTGCAAATAATTCCAAAATTCCTGTTTATGGAAACAAACTCATGGACCTAAATATTGGCTTGAGAAGGAATTTCAGGTGGTCATTCGTTATTGCAAATGTCTCTTGCCCTATAATTGAAGCCGACATTTTGCTTTGCTTGTAGATTTACACAAATTCCGATTAATTGATTCTGTAACCGGATTGTCCACTAAAGGTGAACTCACTTGCACAACTCAGCCCCAAATTAAATTGATTTCTGAAGACATGTCTTTTAAAACTATATTTGAAGAATTCCCAGACCTCTTAAACCCCATTCCAAATTTTAAGAAACCATCATGTCATGACACAGTTCATCACATAGAAACTACGGGACCTCCACTTTATTCCAAACCTCGCCGCTTACATCCAAAAATTTTAAAGGAAATTAAAAAAGAATTCCAATATCTTATGGATGAGGGTATATGTCGCCCTTCAAAATCTCCATGGGCATTCCCTATTCATGTTGTACCAAAACCGGATGGTTCTTACAGAATTTGTGGTGATTATCGACGGTTAAATTCAGTAACTCTTCCGGATCGTTACCCAATACCTCACATTCATGATCTTACAAATATTCTCCATGGAAAGAAAATTTTTTCAAAACTAGATATAGTCCGCGCTTATTTTCACATTCCTGTAAATGAAAAAGATATCCCTAAAACGGCAGTAATAACTCCTTTTGGAAGCTTTGAATTTCTGTATTTAAACTTTGGGTTAAAATGTGCAGCAAACACGTTTCAAAGATTTATTAACGAAATTCTTTACGATCTTCCATTTGCTATCGCTTATTTAGATGACATTTTAATTTTTTCGGAAAACGAATCTGAACACCTAGAACATATACGAGCTGTTCTGAGCAGACTTTCTAAATACGGACTAAACATAAATGTTTCAAAAAGTGTTTTCAAACAAACTAATGTATCATTCTTAGGGCATGAAATTTCTCCAACCGGAATTCGGCCTCTTCAATCCAAAGTTGAAATTATTAAGCAATATCCGCGACCAGAAACTCTTTTGGAACTTCGCAAATACATTGGATTATTCAATTATTTTAGACGTTTTTGTCGCAATGCTGCAATTATTCTCGCACCCTTAACAGATTTGTTGCGAGGAGCCAAAAAGAAAGATTCAACCCCTATTGATTGGTCCGAAAATGTTATAAATTCTTTTGAAGCTTCAAGAAAAGCCTTAACTGACGCAACTCTTGCATTTCCTACAAACGATGGCCAATTAGTGCTTCATTCGGATGCTAGTGATTTTGCTGTTGGTTCTACATTAAGTTTAGAAACAGAAAAGGGCCTAAAACCACTTTCATTTTTTTTCCAAACACCTAAATGAAACACAATTAAAATATTCTAGTTTTGATCGTGAGTTGTTAGCGATTTATGAATCAGTTAAACATTTTAGACACTTTTTGGAAGCCCGTCAGTGCACCATCTACACTGATCACAAACCTATTGTTTATGCATTTAAAAAAAGAACTGATAATTACACTAACCGACTTTGTCGGTGGTTATCATTTATATCAGAATTCACCACTGATATACAATTTGTAAATGGAAACCAAAACACGGCAGCAGACGCACTATCTCGAATTAATGAAATACAAATGCCTACTCCTATAGATTACAACAAGTTAAGTATCGAGCAAAAAGAGGATGCAGAACTTAAAGACCTTATGCAAAGCGGTCAATCCAGTTTGGAACTCAAATTAATCACCCTTCCTAATTCTACAACAGAAATTTATTGTGACATTTCTAGAGGCAAAGCACGCCCCCTAACTTTAGAAAACAGGCATTTTGGAATTTACATGCACTTTCCCATCCTGGAACTAAAAGTAGTGTAAATCTATTGCGACAAAGATTTATTTGGCCTTCCCTAGCCAAAGATTGCCGAACTTGGGCTCGTGAATGTTTGGATTGTCAACGCTCCAAAATTACTAGGCACACGAAAACTGAGTTGGGACCTTCCAACAAATAGATTTTCACACATACATTTAGATTTAATTGGGCCTTTACCAGAATCAAATGGTATTGTTTAACTGTAATTGATAGAGCGACACGCTGGCCAGAGGCATAACGGCACAATCAGTTTCGTTTGCACTTCTCTCCGAATGGATTGCTCGTTTTGGTTGTCCTGAAAAGATCACCACAGTTTGAGTCTGAACTTTTTAAACAATTAGCTCAACTGCTATGTGCTAAAAAGTACCGATCATCCCCATACCACCCACAGAGTATTATTGAAAATTGGCACAGGCCCCTAAAATGTGCATTAAAAGCTAGACGAACTGAAAAATGGACCGAGGTACTGCCAACAGTGTTACTTGGGTTTCGTGCTGCACTGAAAACAGACCTAAAAGTTTCACCAGCAGAACTTGTTTTTGGGTCTGCACTCCGACTGCCTGGGGATTTTTTTGACGACAATTCCCTTATTAAAAGCCCTGAAGAATTGGTCCAGCGATTAAGGAACATTTTCCAGGATTTCAAACCACTGCCAACAAAGTCCCATCATCGCATAAAACCTTTTGTATCACAGGACCTCAACACGTGTACCCATGTATTTGTGTGCCACGCCGGTATGCAACAATCCCTCCAACCACCTTATGATGGACCTTTTGAGGTCATCCAGCGAGGTGATAAACTTTTCAAAATAGCCATAAAAGGTAAAATTGTCAACATTTCACTGGATAGACTGAAGCCGACCTTCTTAGTGAACCTACCCCTGAATCAACAGCCTCCATCCCTGAACCCTCAACCTCTGAGACAAGGGTTTCAACTTGTGACTCGGAACCGTCTCGTACCACACGATCTGGCCGATTTCCAGATCGTTTAGTAGAACATTGACATATCGTTTGCACTAGGAAGGGGGTGCTGAGGTGACTTCCGCCGTTCTACAATAATAAACATTTTTTAATTAAGGCGACAGATGGCGCCACATTACGCTACTTTGAAAAGACCTTTTGGAACAGAAGAGAAGAGAGGCAGTTGTGAACTGATCGTCGCTGTTGTTGCTAGAAAAACGATTGACTCCACCGCTTAAGTCTAAAGTAACGCACTGCTATCATTATGATAGATTTATAATTACACAAGATTAAAACGGATTGAATATCCGTAGTGAGAAGCTCGATCTAATGGCATCCTCAAAATCCATGATTTGAAGAAAACCACGGAAAACTCCGAACTATTAGGCCGACGGGCGCGATTGGGTTCGAACCCAACACCTCCCGTCTACCAGGCTTCCTAGTTGCCTCCAACTTAACGCCCAGTCTTGCAAAAAATAAATGAACCATTAAGAGAAAGAAAAAATGTGGTTCAAAACTACTTAAAAAGAATAAAATTTAAAAAGAAATTGAAGAAAATGTAAAAAGCGTGTATTTTCAAAAATGCCGAAAAATATAAAAATTAAATAAAATGCAAAATCAAGCCTACATTAAGTTATTATAAAGGTTAAATTATGAGATAAAATCACGAGTTTAGCTCTAATTTAATAAATTACTGTTTAGTTGTAGAAAAAAATCAAAGAAATGAGTAAAAAGGTGTATATTTGTGAAAAAAATATTACTGGAAGAAAAATATAAAGTAAAACGACGTGTTTAGCTGTAATTTAATAATAAATTACTGCTTAGTTGTAGAAAAAATGAAAGAATCAAAGAAATGAGTAAAAAGATGTATATTTGAAAAAAAATAGTACTGAAAGAAAAATATAAAGTAAAACGACGTGTTTAGCTGTAATTTAATAAACTGCTGTGTACGAAGATTGCCTTTTAAGTTTCTACAAAAAGTAGGAAGAAAAAGAATTTTTAGGGAACAAACTGTTTCGTTGCTTTTCAAAATAAACTTTTAAGCCTCCGTTCAAACTAATTCGTTTTTCCATTCTAGAGTTGATATCTCAGAAATATAGTTTTGAAAGGACTACTCGAGGTGATGGAAATCGCTGGCCACGCATTTTTTTGTTTAACATAAGGGAAAAAGAAAAAGTCGTCAGGAGAATATGGGCAATGAGATAGAAATTCGATATTTTTTATCCTTCAAATAATCGTGAGAGCCCTATCGTGATGATGGGGCGTTTTTCTCCCCTGATTTCGTCGATGGCAAACAAATTTCTGTATAGCATTTAGCGTTAACAGTTTTTTCCGATACTTTAAAGGAATGGCCGAAGATAACAAGCAATCATTTTTCTTGGAACTGCTTCGTGAACGAACAACTGTCGGTTTATCTGGAAAACAGTGAACTATTGTTTAGTTTCTGGCTCATACGAGTTTCGTCACCTGTTGTATGCGGATTTTGCAGTAATCAGAAGAAAAAAATCGCAAAGGGTCTTTTTTAGACACGGTTCCTTTTAAGAAAGTCACAAAATGCGGTTTGGGTGAGGATAACGATTATCCTGTTATATGTAGGTGTTCGTTCTAATTCCCCCCCGCAGTTTCACTTCAAAATTCAATTTAATACTTTATTTATTTTAGTGTACTATTTTCTCCCAGTGCGGTTCCTAGATTAAATCTATTATTTAAAAAGTATACTACCGCTTGTACTAATAAGCTCCTCACATTTAGATTAAACTCTTTTTAATTATTCATTTGCGCTTCATCAAAAGTCATTTAACTTGCATTACATTTATTCTCACGCTGCACCCTAAAATCCAGACCGCTAAGTTCATATGTATTAGAATATTGCATATTTTTTGTAACAGCTGCATTTCAGACTGAACTTCGTGTGTTCACATATGTGACAGCAACCGCATTCACATCGGTTAACATTTCTCCAGCATTTGTCTATATTCGAAAACATTTTCCGTTATAGCTTAAAACGCACTTATATTCTTTTTTTTTTTTTTTTCATTTCCCATACCACAAAAATGTTTGGCTAATCTTTTGGCTGCCAATGTTGTGTTTTTCCCTTGTGCATGGCGCAAAATACTGGCGATCACGCCAAGCACTTGAATTTTAGCTGCCACTCTGATGCTCGCCTCTGGATGTGGTGCTAAAAAAAAGAGGCTCCCCCCGGTGTTTGATATAATACAATAAACTCATTTTCGTATAATATACTGGAGTTTACCAAATGGTGTGAAATGAAACATTCCTTTTTAGGGTTTCGTTCATCTCACTCCTCTGTCTGTCCGTCACAGAGCCCGTTCTCAGAATACTATATATGTTGGAGACTTGAAATTTTGCACACTTTGTAGCCTCACATCAAACGACAAATCATAAAATTTTGAAAAAAGTCTTACATTTAACCCTCTGCGCTCTAACTTGTGTATTTTAAGCTTTTATTTTTCTAACTGAGCCCCTATTTAAGTTGAAGACGCGAAATTTTGCATACGTATAGCAAAACACTTGCGATCACATAAAATTTTCAAAAAGTCTTATATTATTTACCCCTCCAGGCTCTAACTGGTATATCTTAAGCAATTTTTCCCCTCTATTGCACCCGGTGGGTATTTTTTCTTGCCTACACTACCCACTCTTTCATATTATGCACAGACTTACATTTTTCAGTTCCACTTTTTACCGCCAAGGGGCGCCTACCTATCTCGGGTGCTGTGGGCCCCTCGACTAATATATCTACGGATACAGGTTTGAGTAAAATAGAGTGCGGCCCCTGGTTGCGAAATGTGGAAGTAACAGATTTTGCAAAAGTGTTTAAAAAAAACAGAAACCCTCTGAGCGATCCGTGATCGCACTTACCCACTTGTTTTTTTTTTTTTATCTGAGAGTAAAAAGTTGTCTGTGTGATATATATATATATATATATATATATATATATATATATATATCGCCTATGTTAAAAGTACCACTCTCTGTGGATTTTGTGATTTAAATTATGTGAATAGTTGCTTTTATACTTAAAATTTTAATCGTAAAAAATTAATTTTTAATTTTTTGACTTTAAATTTAAAAGTTTTTAAACCAGTCATCGAGATCTGCCTTTTAGCGCTCCAACAATGAAAAGGGAAAGGTTAAACAAAACATTAACACGATTGTCAAGTTGGTCAGTTGAAATTGATTTTACGCTCGTATAAAATCACATTCACCACTTCTATTTCAAACAGATCTTGACTCTTTCCTTTAAGAATTTCGCTTATTCGAATAGGATGTATTTTCTATGTAGCTCTGTGATATATGTGTATATGTTTTACCTGTGAAACCTTTAAAATCAGTCATTGAAACTGTGGGTTGTAATCATGTTTGAAGCATTCTTTTGTATTTTAAGCTGAGAATAAAAAGTTGTCTATGTCTTTTTGGGTTTGTGATATAAATTATGTGAATACTTGTTTTTTGGTCTTAATCGTAAAAATACGCTCTCATTTCAGTACTTCACTAGTAAAATTAAGCCTGAGAGTGAAGTGAATTTCTTTTTTCCTAACTGAGCAAGTTAAAAAAAAAAAGGTGGTTGTTCTAAATTCATATAATATAGACGGTGAAGAAAATGAAATTTATTCCACAGAAAATAATGTAGAAATAGTGGTACAGAAACGGGGATAAAGACCTTTTTATCCGAGAGACGAAAATCAAAATGAATTTATGGATCCAGAACTGGGATTAATTGAGAGAAAGGGGAAATACATATATCCTATAACAGCAGAGGCTAAACCAAACTATAGAGTTGATCCGAATGACCAGGAATTGATTAAAAAGAAAGTCTACGAAATGACAAATGGATTATAGGTACAGCTTTGAATGGTGACCAATGTTATTTATCCTCAGAGGTTGGTAACGGATAATTTAATATCTGATTACATCATTAACAATGAATATGCAAAACATAAAGTGTTATCCAAAAGATGGATATTAATAATGAATTTTATATTAATCCTCCCAGCAATACTGGAGCTGCACCCCCAACTGACAACTAGTTTTGAACACCAATGCTGTGACTAATGATGGAAAAGTCATTTTACCGGATATAGGTGGTGTGCGCTACATAGATCCAAACATTCAACCAACAGTAACAGACGTACTTGGGAGATTAGTTCGAGAAGGAAATGTGGTATCATCTTACAAAAGTGCCTAATAAACCCAAAGTAGTTTCTAAGAAATATAAATATTTTGATTTAATATTTATAAAACTATTTTCTTCCGGCAGGTACCACATCACTGATAAACATAATAATGAAAATACCCATTTTCAAGACATGGGGTCCTTTCATTATTTATTGTTATATCATTTTTCATGTGGTGGTTGTTCACAATAATTGAATCAACACGGTCTTTAAAAGTTTACAAAACTTCAAACGTCACTTTGAGGACGCTCAGATTTCTTTTTTCCAAGTGACACTTTATTCTTTGCTGCGATGATCCGTCCGCATACATTTTTTTTACCTTTCTCATTCTTCTGGAACAGAAAATTTTGCGCAGATTTTTGGAAACACGGTTAGAACATCAATATTCATCCATCCGCTTAAAAACGTTGCGCTGTAGTGAAATATTTTCGAAAAAAAGATGCGCTCGAGATGTTAAATACAAAAAATAAATATCTGTTCGATTTATCTCTCTAATCTTTGGTCACTCTAATGGTAAAACTGATCTGCTTTTACGCTTTTGGCCTATCAATCAGAACAAATTTAATTCTGTGTGTTAAACAAGACCTATTAAAAAATAGTGGTAGAAGAAAAGCGTAAAAAACTTGGCAGCCTTATGCGCGCTGTTTCTCTAATTAGATCATCTGGACCTCGAGTATTTATAGATTTTTTTTCTTGGAAAATGTTATTATAGTGGATTTGAAAAGTGATCTTTTATGTGGTATTTGAAACGAAACGCACTGGTCTTCCATTAGCAAGTTTCTCGTGTCTCTTTTAACTGGAAATAGGTTGTCCAATCTGGTGTAGTCAGGACATTGACAACATAGAGGGGTTTTGTGCTTTTCCTCATCGGTGGTGAAATTGTAATCTTTAAGCGCATCAATGATGAGCTGTGTGTGGGGGGGGGGAGGTGGAATTCCTCTCCCCTTTAATTTCTATATAGAAGGGGATTTTTTGGACGTCGCACTGGCTGAGTAAGCCACGAGATTCCTTTTACGTTTATAGGCATAAACTGGGTTGGGTTCGGTTAAAGAATAGTTAGAATTTCTGGTAAGTGATTTACAATAAAAAGTAAATTTGCTAAATTTGCTAAGCTGCTCGCTGAAAAAGGAACATAAGATTTGATAAAAAGCTACTTACATTCTCTTTAAGCTGTTGAGTCTCGTTTGGTAACACCCATTATATTCGGTCAGGAACTTCTTCAATAATATTGCACACATCAGTGTTCTGTGGAAATTCAGTTGAAGCACCGCTAAATCCACTGCGGAGATCTGTTCTCTGCAGATTCTAACCTTTAAATGCTGATGCCATTGTTAAATAAGATGAAGAATATGCACGAAAGTCCTTAGTTACTTATACATAGCAAATTTTATTATAGAACAGAATTAGGTGAATAACTATTGGTGGCATAACATAACAGTACAGAAGCAGCGTAGTGCTGCACAGCAACTGCACGTCGAGCCTGACTCCCCGGAATGTCTCTCCTCTCGAGACCGGTATCAGTTCATGAGAGGTGGCGCTTTAGTCCGTGGTTGGTACTGCCATCTATTGATGGCAATGTGAACTATGCTACAAAGACATAAAGTTTGTAAGATTGCGCCTCCTACTGACAGTATGGCGAAACTATCCTTCGAAAAGTAATGGAGGACCAAAAAAATGATACGATCTAGAAAAAGGGGACAATGCTCCCCCCCCCTCCTATTGGCAAAAAAGTAAAGTTAGCTGACTGTGAATATGATAAGACCCTTACAACGATGTCCTAGTACATGAGGTATAAAGAGAGAGAAAAATATAGCTTTATGATGCCTTCTACCGGCGAGAAAGTGAAGTAAACTAAATATGATGCCATCGCCACTCTTCAAGGGGTGGCAACCTAGAATCATTACCTATCATAGAATTAATTAGGTATGATAGGATTTAATAGAATGAAGAAAACTTTCATTAAGATCTTTTTTAAGTTTTGATTCGATTTACATAAAATTTAACGTGACAAAATTCTGCAACGTTTATTTAATTACTGATATATAGCAAAAATTTTAAATTTATGTTTAATGTTTATGAGGAAATTACTTTTGAAGTTATACTATCAAAACTTTTTCTGATTGAAATGTAGTTTTAAAAAAATCTCCAGCTCAAAACTGACTCTGGAATCAGAGAGATCATACATTCTTTTATCTAAAAACAACATTTCTTTTCATAATTTGTGAATTTATTTGTTTACTCTGTCAGGACCACTTTTCGTGGAATCGCCGATTTGTCATTTTATCCTTAACAGTACAATTTTTTGCTTATCTAAGTAGTTCTTGGTAGTAGAAAGAAAATGGAAATGACCCTTATGTGCATCGCGTCAAGCGGGACAGGCGTAAGCCAGACCATCCAAAGAAGAGCAGCGTTCGCCAATCTCCCTGCGGCCATTGGACTCCCATGTTCATAGAGACAAAACTCAAATATTTGGATGATTAAATGGCGTAGTTCCCCCGGGAAGTTGTACTAAAGTGTACTTGACAGTCATAGGAGCATCAGGCCCACGGTCGTTAATTCCAGTTTTTTTTTTCCAGATATGCTATGCCTTTACCAAGAACTTCCGGACGTGAAAATATTACAGAGTTTTTAAAATTTGGTATATCAAGGCCCTCTTAATTTTTTTTTATCGGCCCGGCCCATTTGAAACTTTGATTTCATTTCGCCGAGTACAGGAGTAGATCTTGAAGTGTGCGTCACTTCCACGTTTTAGGGAAACCGTCAGTTTACTAAATAGCTCGATGTACTTCAATTCAATAAAGATGCGTTTAGTAGTAACTAAATTATATTTTAACAACTATATTTACAAATTAAATTACATTATTAAAACATTGATTGAAGTGCGTCTACAAAAGCTTCGCGAGACAGTCTTTTTACGTCCATACTAGATGACAGCCGGCAATCAACTGAGTCCATATGAGAGTTCTGAGGGAGTCTGGAGAGAGTGTGTGCTGCCATCTATCGTTTCAGTTTGAACTTAATGTTCGTTAAATAACAGAAAACTGCGAACTCTTGCAGATGCTGCAATCTTTAAGATGGTCCTGAAAGAATCCTCTGAACAAACATTTGCCCCCACCTAGAAGTCTGAACTCTTTCAGTGTGTCCCCTCTTGTGAAAAATGATCGGATCATTTGGAAAGATTGGAGGGTCATTCCAACACAAAATCAGCAAAAATTTTAAAAAAAGTCGTGGCTGCATAGTAACCGATTTTAATAAAATTTGATACACAGATTCAATTTATATTCGAATAGAGCATTGCAAAATATTTCGACAAAAAAAAAAAAAAAAAAAATTGGTAGTTCTGGACATTTAAAAAACTTGTGACATGTGTACAATCGTTCAAAGTTGCAAGTTTCGTATCTTGAAAACTATTTAACATAAATGAAATCTTTTCGTAATATTGCAATCTCAAGAAAATTATCTTCATATTTATTTAGTAATAATAATAATTTTGCAATGTCATGATTAATCTTAAATTTGTTGTAAAAATTTGTTAATTTCGAGAAAATTAAAAACGTTATAAAAATTAAAAGAATTCAAAAACATCTGTGATGCCTGATGTAGTGTTACATATTAAGATCGAATTGCTAAAGTTTTTTAGTTGCCATGTATTTCCTTCACCTTTAAAAAAATTTAGAAATTTTTAAAAAAAATGACAAAATCGTAAATTTTTTCCCCTTATTCATAGGTAAAAAAATAATGAAAGAATGGCCAGACAATTACAATTAATTGCACAGGCATAAAGATCAATAAGTCCATGATATGCTAAACAAAAAATTTAAGATTGCCTTTTGATTCATAACTTCAAAAAATTGGGTCTTGCATTTCAAGAGCTTTCTTCTTTGAATCGGCGCGCGTTTTTTTTTTTTACAATATTGCACGATTTTAAGGGTGTATTCCGATCCAAACTGCTTATTTTCTGATTCATTTTTGTTCTCAAACTCATCAAACTGGGAAATTCTCTTATTTAGAAACTATATAACGTGTGGTGCTTCTCAATTTTTTCATAAATGCAGAAAATACTGTAAAAAAAACGCTGTGAAAGTTGGCGTTTTGAACCGAATTTTCCGAAGCGGGCGATATGGGAATGAAAAAAATGGTCATACTGAGAAAATAATTGTTTAAAAATCAAATTCTAATTAATTGAGCTGAAAATGAAATCACACGGCATGTTTTCAAAAATCACCCCAGCAAGTTTTATGTTTTTATTTTTAAAAATGAGTCTGAAAATGTCTCAGAAAATTTCGAGCTGTTGAAGGTAGAAAAACCTTTTTTCGAATACACCCTTAAAGGTAAAATAAATGTAGTGCTGCCATCTATGTATTTAGAGGATAAATATATAATGTTTTCCTTAACCAAAGAATTTGTTTTTACTGTAGTTTAAAAGTTTCCAAGGCTAATAATTAAAATTGAAGTTTTTAGTATGTTGACAAAATCCTGAAATCTTTTTCTTATATTTACTCATAAATAGATATATATGATCTATTTATATAATGATTTTCGTGGAAATCTGTGACATGTCTGCCACAGCTCATTTTGTATGGAATGACCCTGAAGAGAGTGAAACTGGTATCACAACTACTTCAGGACGGAAGAAATAAAATAGGTACATTTCATAAAAATCAAAATAATGAAGAAATTTATGAAGGAAGCAGATTATGTAACTTCATTTATAAAAGAATTGTTTTAAATTGTTAATGATGGAGCAGAATGTAACAGCATTGTTTACTGTAGTTGCAGTGTCAAAATATTAATTTTAACGCATTCATAAAATCCTATCTGTTCAAGTTTCTTGGAATCAAACAATTGCGGAATTTTTTTGTAAAAATCAAAACTGATGTTTTAAATAGGCTTTCAAGACGTTATATTGAGAGAAGCCAGGTAGCAATCGGCAACAATTCAATGCATGTTTCACATGTTTAAAAAAGAAAAGAAAGCTTTTGGGGTCGTAAGTATTTGAATATGATAAGCTGAAAGTTTGATGCATGTAGACATGAAATAAACATTCTAATTGTACTGCATGAAATATTTTTGTATTTTCGAGAGGGAAAAAAAAGATTCTAAAAAAAATCCGTCTTAAAACATTTTTTTTTTTTTTTTTTGTAATTTAATACTTTCAAAACTTAGTTGAAAAGTGTTTGTTTTGGGCCTGTCTGTAGGGCCACTAAGTTTAAGAGAGGGGGGGCAATCTGTAGACAAAGTTTGTAAAAATTAGAATTGAGCTTTATAATTTACACATTGATCAATAACAAAATATTAAAGTGTTATGTATATACATCTTGATTTCTAATATATCCCTAAATGAAAACAACCTTTCTCCGCTTCAAAATTCAGTTATACAAGGAATCACATAGAGAAAATACTTCAAACTGGTTCTTGCATTTCAGAATTTTGCAAGAATGCAGTAAAATTGAATATACAGATTGAATTGTTGCCGTCATTTTAAAAAGATTTTTTTTTTTACATACTTATTTACATATATAGGGGAGAGGACACTTTTTACAAAAAATAAGAAAATAAACTTCGTTTGACACAAAAATTTCGATATATAGAATACAGAATGAAATACTATCTAATGTCCTTGAACAATATAGAAATATAAATTGCAGAAACAATTTTATAAATAAATTATAAATTTCAAAATGTCTACCTACTAACAGGGAGGTACTATAAAACAATGTATAATAAGGCACAAATAATCTAGTGTCGGCTATATATACAGCCTAACTATAAAAGTTGTAGGTTGATAATGTCTGTGCTACAATATCAAATTCCATTACGATTCATCATTGAAAGGAAAATTCAAGATTGTCAGTCAGAGATGACATTAAAGAGCGGTCAGGTCAATTTATTTACATTTTGAAGTAAATGAATATATTTATAATGTTATAATTAATACACTACCCTCTAAAAATATTTGCATATTAGCAATTTATATTCATGTTATTAAAAAGAAGGCCTCCTTTTGATGGCATGTCCCATTCCTCCCTCTGTCTTCTTTTATGTTAAATTTCTTGTATAAACAAAAATGCTGCTTTTAAGCATAGTTTAAATCATGGATAATATACAGTATAATGCTCCATAAATAGGGAAATATCTACGTGTAAACAAGTCATTAATGTACAAAAAAACATAAAGTATATGAAGCACATTTACTTTTGATTCTTGAAATAATCTTTTTTTTTTATACAATCAAAAGCTTACACAGATCAGCTACTTTTTTCAGCTGAAGATTGGAGTACCATTGCTTCATCTAATATGTGATTGATGAAATGATTAGAATGATACATAAAAACTTACTGTCCAAATATTAAAAAAAAAAATCTCTTGAAAATAGGTTCTCAAAAATATAGTGTTTTTCCTAAAGAAGTTCTTTAGAATTCCAGATAATTTATTTCCAGCACACGGGTGAACTGAATATCGAATATTCAGCTGGCTGAATTCTCTTACATTTCTGGGTTTTAAAGCGTTTTATATTTAAAACAATTTTACATCATGTGTAACACAAATGCTTTTATTTTGATGAACAAGACAACCTGTGCAAGAAGCAGAGCCTTCCTGTCCCCACAACTAAAGAAAATCTTTTCCAAGCTTTACATTTGAAACTAAATTTTTAAATGTAACTACAATCAGTAATTATATGGAACAATATATAGCTACTGAAAGTTAAATTGTCTAATTTAGATAATATGTTATTTACAATTTCATTAGACTAAATCTGTTTTAGTCTTGTTCAATTTAAACTGCACAGCAGGAGAGGGAATTAAAAAGCAGACAAGTTCACATTTATGTTCGAATTTATTGTTAAAAACAAATTATTGAATATATAATAGATGATTTATCAGAATGCTAACGGAGTGAGCATTGTGATAAATCACGTATTCAATTATTCCGAGTGTATTTTCACTGAAAATTAATTGAAATTGTATAAAAACAAATTATTTTGAAATTTTGTTGTGTAAAACAAAGTTTCCTTAATACCTAATCATGATTTTTTTTTTTTTTATGAGTGTAAAAAGCAAAATATATTTGTTTTCAATCAGTTGATCTTCAATTTTGTTTTCAATAGAAATAATAAGAGGAATTTAAAACATTATTATACTTTCATGCTTGCATTTCAAGTTTGTGCTGCCATCCAGTGAGCAAACCCGAAAACTTTTAACATATTAAGTTGGATAAGGGAATCTAAAGTTCTATTATAGATTAGTAAGTGTCGCCATCTATGAAAGGGAGTAACAGATTATATTAAAAAAAATTGATTCTTTGATTTCATATTTACAAAAAAAGTAATTTGTTTAGGAAATATTTTATAGCCTTGATTCACTGTTAAAACTTTCTGTCAGAAAATGTATCAAAACAAGATAATACAATAAGGAACACAAAATTTTCAAAAAATTGACATAAATCTCTAAAGTTGCATTCTTCAGATTTCCATTTTTATCTCCTTCAAGAGTGAATGTGATTTTATGATCAATAATACTGCATCAACAGATTTGTAATGCATTACTAATTTCCTGTCAAAATTAAAGTTTGAACACTTGATCATATACTGTTTGTGCTGCAAAATTACAGTGGCTAAAAATATAAGTTTTATTTCGAGCTTTAAATTTACTTTTAGCCAGACCAAAAAAGCTTGATTAATACATAAATATATTTAGGATTGTGATTACCAAAAATATCAGCAATATCTTGTTTTTGTTTTTCTTCAGAAACTTCCTTCATAAAAAAACATGCATTCAGGTATATTAATAAGAATTGCATTTGAAATATGTACAGAATGATATAAAAAAGTATCTGACCCTATATCTGAACTGAAAGTTTTATTGTTTACATCTATAATGATGTGCGGATTTGAGGGAGTACTTCAGAATTGCTTCCTTTCACAATGGATGGCACATTTGTCCTTGTGAGCGCAGCCTGAAAGAAAGATACGTTGGTCAGACAAAGAAATTGAAGTGATATTTCTAAATATTTCTGCACTTTCATTCAATTTGAATGAAAATGATGTTGCTCATACAGTAGAGTACCACTAATCCGTGAACAATTTATGAATGAAAATGAATTCTTGTAAAATGTTTCAATAGTGACAAAATTTTCAAATTTGAAATTTTTTACATCAAATTTCATATTTTCTAGGGTAGATGCTCCAGTTTTGGCCACACTGGATCGGTTTGTCCAATATTTAGGCTGTGAATTAATGCTAACAAATAATATGCATTCTTACACCTTAAGCAAACACTTTTTTATTATTTACAATTTCATTAGTTTATTTTTTGATAAAATGTGACTTGCAAAAAAAAAAAAAAAATGTGTGAAACTGTAAGTGTGTGATTATGCGTATTAAAATTTTTGCTTAGCTGATAAGTTTTCAGAATTTTTTAACATTAGATATTTATCGGGTTCTATTTGTTTTGAAACAAATTATTATTAGGTTTTTTGAGATAAGCTTTCTCTCTATTGCAATTTAAATTACTTATTTTAACAGTTTAATGGGGAGTGGCCGAAACTGGCAGTGTTAAATTTGCTATATGTATCAGTTATGGCCATGACGGGGGCAAAAAAGGATACAACATATGTTCTACTTGTGGCCACATGATTCATTATAGTGGGAATTTTAGTCATTTAATAAATTTAAGAACATCTGAATGAAACAAAATCAATTTAGTTTTGTTTTATATAGTAATGGCTTCAATAATTAAAAAAAAAGCAAGGCAGTTCTATAAAAGAGATTTTGTTATTCTCTGTCCAATAGATAGAAAGAAGACTTTAGAAAGAAGGACATTGTGCTTGTCACTAAAGAATGAAATTGCTAAAGAAAATATAATAGTATTGATAAAACAAAAGGAGGGGTAATATGTAATATTTAAATTTAGGCATAAATAAATTAAAACATAAATTCTGAAGGATTTTATAACTTTTAAATTAAAAAGTTTAACAAAACTATAGCACAATTTAATGATTTTTTCTAAAGAAATGAAGAAGTTCCATAATTTTTGCAAGATTTTGGGCACACAGATTTAGGAATACTAAATATTGTGAAAATCTTTACTAGAAATACAAGTAAGAATGTATTTCACATTATTTAAAAAGAACAGGATTTATTTTACCGAGTTTAAAAAAGACAGAATTCTGTGCTTGCAGGACAGACACCAGTTTTCTATAATAATGTTGAATCTCGAGTAGTAGATCTAGATACTAGGAATTGAAGTTAAAAATCAATTAGAAAAGGGGATTTTAAATATTGTTAGAATACTATTTCCTATAAAAATGGAATAACTTTAAGATTCTGTCAAGAAAATTATAGCCAGTTGGATAGAAACCCTATTTCAAGGCATGAAATGATATGATTCCCTTATGAAATCACATCCTAAAATAACTTGCATAAAAGCAGAATACATAAATAAGACACAAGTTAATATAAATCAAAACAAAATCAGAAAATGATTTCATGAAATATAACTCTTTGATGTGTTCTAAACAATCCATGGATAGTTGTAAGACTGATTAAATAGTTAATCTTTATGTCCTACAGGCACTGTTGTCCCTTTTATGAATCAAATTAAGTATATTTTTTGTTTTTAATTGAAATTTTCAGTTAAAAACAACATAAGTATATTTTACTCAATTCATAAAGAAATTTGCAAAATTCTCTTAATGCAGCAAACAAATATGTGGTAAAATAGATGTTGCTTGAAAATGCTTCATTTTTACTTTTTCCCTCATTTTTACTTTTTTTTTTTTTCCAATTGAAATATTTGTTAATAAACTATATGATATTGGAGTGGCCAAAACTGGTACAAATTGAAATAAATTACTTAATGAGTTCACAATCTAAAATATTCGGTAGAAAGTTATTATAATTAACAGAAAGACAATTAAATTTGCTAACAAATGATGTTATTATGATTTAATATGCTTCAATTGGTCGATAACTGCAAAATTTCTATTTCAAATTTTCTCTAAAGGTGACCAAAACTGGAGCATTATTCATGCAGTACTTGGAAATACAATTTGAGCTCCTATGAAAAGTATTTAATTTTAATGTAGAAAATGCTTTCTTAGGTAATGTATTTCATAATTTAATATTTTTTTCCCATTAAATCGTAATTATAAGATAGAAAAAACTGTAAAAAAAAATAATACTTTTGCTACATTTAAACTTTTATTGATGGTGTATTAGAAAATGGGAAAATCTTAAATTTCTATTATTGGTTTTGTACAATAGATAGCGCAACCACATATGTATCAAATAAGAATTGTATAATATCGATCTTTTTTTTTTTTTGCAAAATTATTATAAAAGTCGTATTGAAATTGTAACTAAAATTATAAAATTAAGATTTTTTTTTTTTTTTTTTTTTTACTATCGTTATGACATTATTACAGGGGCGTAACTACAGAATTTTTTTTCGGGGGGCATAGAATTCGAAAATTTCCACACTTTAATCAAATTGTTTCAATTTTCAACTAAAATGTTATACACATCATGTGTAATAATGATATTGATTCCTACGCATAAGAAATTCCTTTCCAAAGAAAAATTCTGAATACTAAAAACTCAAAAATGTCCATTATTGATGTGTTTAATAAAAAAATAAACACCCCTTTTTTTCACTTAATATTAATTCTTCTGGTCTTCAAAGAAGTCCACCAGATGATAACATCGTCCACTATAATAAAATCCCTTTCACATTTTAAAAGCATTAGGCTATCAAGTGTTTCATCACTCATTGAAATACTTTTTTTTTTTTTTCCAGTTGATTAAAGATTCCTACATTAGATGCAACACCTTAAGGACAAGCTGCTATGATTGTTAAGATATATAGTTTAACGGCGTAACAAAATTGTCTTTAAATTTCATGGCATGAGTGTAAAGTTAATTGAGTTAACATTTGACTTTGTTAGTCATGTGCAGTCAGTTTGTCATAAACCCCAGGAGGAAACATTAATAACTTCTCTAAATTAGTGATACTCAAATTTCCCTTGCAGAATTGTATTTTAAACATGAAATGTATTTGTGCAATATTCTGCTGATGTAGAAAACATTGTTATTTAAGCCCATTATTAAACTGTCGAAAATTTCTTTAATTTTTTCCTTTAAAACATACCAAAGTTCAGTGCTGCAGAGTTGCCAAGTCTTTGGCTTTTTGCACACCACTATTATCTTCAGGGGCAGATATTTTTTCGAGGGGGAGAGTTCGAAAATTTCCCAACTTGAAACAAATTCCTCCAACATTCAACTAAAGTGATATGCACAAAGTGTGTAATAATGATAATGAAGCTTATGCATAAAAAATTCCTTTCCAAAGAAAAATTTTGAAACTAGAAATATAAAAATTCTAATTATTGGTTTGTTTAATAAAAAAACAAACACCCGTTTTACTTTCTTCTGTCTTTACAAGACGAAAGTATTGAATTCGTAAAAAAAATCTACAACTGGTTTTCGACGATTTGATACGTTTTAGAAGGTCCTGAACATGATTTGACTGATTTTAGAAAATGTCTGTCTGTGTGAACAAATTTTGTTGGTGCTCTATCTCAAGAACTAATTCGCGGAATTTTATAAAACTTTAGATTCAGTTATACCTTGATAAAAATTAATGCTGATTAGTTTTTGGTGTAAATTACCCAAAAGGTGGCGCTGCTATGCTGTATTTTTTACGATTTTAGCGATAGTTATATCTCAAAAACTGTTGCACAGAATTTGATCAAATTTCATATGCTATTAAACCTTGACATAATTTAGTGCTTATTAGGTTTTTGTATATATCTGTGGCATTGCTGTATTGCAGTTTTCACGATTTTCGCGTTAGCTATATCTGAAAAACTAATGCACGGAAATTTAGTCAAACTTCATATTCGGTTACACTTCCTTATTGGGCTTGGGTGTCCAAAGGTGAGCTCTTTGGGTTTGGTTGCAGACATCTAAGAGCATAGGTGTCGAATTTGTTTGAAAAATGCGATGCTTCTATCTCCTTTTTAAAGGCACACAATTAAACGAATTATAAATTAAATGCACACAATTAAACCTTTAGAATTCATTATTATGGGCATAGAATTGTTATTTAATTTTAACATTGTGATTGCAAATTTTGAAGTATTAACATGTATGGGAAGGTTTTGGGATTGGCACATCCAAATAATTTTCATTTGACATCAATTCTTTTGATCTTCAATCAAGCTAACTCTGATGAAGCTAACCTAACATCGTCCAGTTTAATAAAATCCACTATTTCAATTTCACATTTTAAAAGCATTAGGCTGTCAGGCCTCATTGTAGCTTGCAATATATATTTATTAAATTTTTATTTGACTAAAGATTCTTTCATTAGATGCAACGCCATAAAGATAAGCTGCTGTGAATGTTAAGGTACGAGTATATAGTTTGACCCAAATAGTCTTTGGATTTCATGGCATCAGAAAAGATTTGTTAAGTGAGTTGGTTTATTTCTATTTGACTCTGCTATATCCAGGGGGAAACATTATTAACTTTTCTCAGTTAGTGATACTCAAATTTGCCTTGCACAATTGCAATTTAAATATGGAATGTATTGGTGCAATATTCTCCTGATATAGGGAACATTGTCATTTAAGCCCATTACTAAATTGCTGAAATTTTCTTGTATTTCTTCTAACTCTTCCCTGTAAAACTTATGTCTATCAATGTCCATTGCTATTATCTTTATCTATTCTATTTGGTGAAACCGTTTTCCCACGGCGCTTTCAAAAGCCAGCTTATTCAATCACATCCTAATATTCATAATTGTTTATGAACTTGTCTATAAGGAAATCTTTATTTCTTCAAAATTTTATTCAAGTGCAACCTATCAGTGCATGTCGATTTTTTTCTTCAGTTGATGGACTGCTTTCATGGTCACATTTCTGTTCCAAATTCAAATCATCCACTTTTTTACCTTTTTCATCCTCGAATGGATTTTTAGATTCTCCAAAATCTTGCACGAAAACTCTTTTCCTATTATGAAGGGTGCTAAGATTTATAGTCATTTTTTAGAACAGCTTTAAACACACAACACTGGACTTTTGGTTTAAAATTTACTAAACACCTAAATGAACAGGACATATATATATTTCCGCATACAAGTAAAGGTAAAATGTAGCAAATGTATCTAAACTAACGACTTCTTACATTCACATTTGCTCATATAATGCTTTTGTCATGACAGCGAAGGGTTAACTAATTTTCGGAGCAAAAAAAATCACGAGAATGAGTAAAATATTGTCCAAAAATCGCAAAATTAGTGCAAACTCATCAAATCTTCTTGCCCAGCTGTGTTTCAAGTAGGTGACTACATTCCTTTCTGTTGTGCTACAAGTGATCTCCAATTTTCAAAAGAAGCTGCAATCCCTTTGGATTAAAATAGCTGGATTCTCTTTTGGGAGGATGAAAATTTTGAGAAAGAAACAAAGTTTTGAAGGAAATAACGGAACTGGATAGTCAGCTATTGGAGTAGAGAAATTTAGGTCTGGTAGATGTATAATATTTTTGTAGAACTGAAAAATACAATGATAGATTGAGTGT
Source organism: Maratus speciosus (assembly GCA_963932465.1). NCBI lineage: Eukaryota > Metazoa > Arthropoda > Arachnida > Araneae > Salticidae > Maratus > Maratus speciosus. Next base: position 450,743,983 of record OZ010789.1, read on the forward strand.
GTCTGATTTCTTTTTGTATTTCTTTTGATAATTTAACTTGCTTATTGTTACAATACTCAGTCAGAAACATAATCACCAAAACAATAAAAATTTCATAATGTCTCAAAAATCTCGAATTTCCCAACTCTAAGCTCAAATTTCCCAACTTCACAAATATTGGGGGGCCCCTGATTATCTTAGAGAAAATTTTGTTCTTTTAAATCGCCCAAATGTTTCAATTAAATAAAAGAACATTTTCTGTAATAAAATTATGGTATCCAAAAAGCCGGAGACTCTGATGCTGTGCTATTATTTTTATGTCACATCCAAATATTCATCAGTGCTTGTGAACTTATCTATAGGAAAATCTTTTATTTTTTCAAAATTTTATTTAAGTGCAACATTACAGTGCATGGCGATTTTTTTCTTCAGTTGATGTACTGCTTTCATGGTCATATTTCTGTTCCAAATTCACATCTTTTTTCTTTTTCACCCTCGAATGGATTTTTATATGTTTCAAATTCTTCACGAAAACTCTATTCCCATTATGAAGGGTGGTTCTTTCGTGCTGAGGCTTACAGTCATTTTTTAATACAGCTTTAAATGCACATCACTTGACTTTTGGTTTTGAATTTCATAACATAAATATACACAAACAGGACGGATATAAAAAATAGGCACTATTTCCGCATACAAACTAAAATGACATCAGAAACAACCACTTCTTGTATTCACATTTGCTCAAATGATGCTTTTTTTTTTTCTTAACAGCAAAGGGTTAGCAATTTTTTCCAGCAAAAATCCTGAGAATGGATAAAAAATTGTTCGAAAGGCGCAAAATTAATTAAAAAATTTGTGAAAACTCATCAAATCTTTTTTCGGCCAGCTGTGTTTCAAAACAGGTCCTTTTTGTTGTGCTACAAGTGACTTCCAGTTTTCAAAAGAAACTGCAATCCCTTTGGATAGTTGGATTTTCCTTTGGGAGAAGAAAGGGTGAAATTTTTGAGAAAACTACAAAGTTTTTGGAGGAAATGAAGGAGGTGGATTAGAGTTAGCTGTTGCTGGACAGAAATTCAGGTCTGGTAGATCTGTAATATTTTTGTAGAATTGAAAAACACAATAATAGATTGAGTGTGGCTGAATTCTTTAACTTGTTTACTGTTAAGTACTTAGAAACATGATAAGGGCTTTAAATGAAACATAATTTCACCAGTACCTGCTGTTGAACTGAAAATTACAATATCCTATTATTTTTAACATAATCAAAGTGATTGGTCACTAAATCGTACAAATTGAATTTTCGCCACAAGAGAATGAAAGCATGCATAAATGTTTGAATAAAGTTTTGGAACATTTATAAGAGTAATGTTGAAAAGAGAATTAAGTAAAAAAAAAGAAAATACAACAATGAATGTTAGGAAGAACAAGCCATCTACTAGATTTTCTAATACTACTGATATGGAATCAGAAAATATTAAATCCAACAATGATGTCAGCCCATATTTTAACCATTACAAAAATGTTATAAAATTAAAATTGTATTATTTTTCAAATGGAAGTAAATTTCAAATGTATGCTTATTCAATAAAACAACTTTAAATCTTCATACGATCTTGCCACGTAAATCTGTCAAATTATACAAAGCAAAACTGTGCTGATCAATATGAGAATTCAATGAAGAATTACTTTTGTTCGTTTTAAAGCATTTTTCTCTTATAAACAAACTGCATCTTTTAATTATATGACTGAAAATTATTTTTATACATTTTTTTTTTTACTATTGAGGTAAAAATTCTTTCCAACAAATTTAAATTCAAATATTACATAAAAGAAAATTATCTGCATTAATATATGAGCAAATGGTGCCAACTGTTATGCTTTCCGTTAAATTTAAAAGAAATTGCAGATTTTTTTCAATTAAATGAGGCTAAATTTTAGTGATAAGTATAAAAGTTGGCAGCTGGGAATTGTATATTCTTTATATATATATATATTTTTTTAAATGCTCATGCTAATAGATTTTTTTATATATATAAAGGTTAAAAGTTCTTAAAAATTGATGAAACTAAATTATTACAATTTGAATTTTTCATTGTTAATAAATAAAGTTATGACAATAATATATATAAGTTTATATAATTTTTAAAAGTCTGAATCCTGCTTTTCTTAAAGATGGCTACAGAATATTGCAGTTTTTGTTTATATTAATTGCTGAAAGATGGTGCTAAATTGATTATTATATAAATTTCAAAGAATTTATTTCGAACTGATTTTTTTTTCTTTAAATATGCCCAAAGAAAACAGTGGATCATCTTTTTTTTTTAAACCATAAATAAATTGAATTAATATTTTTAAGTAAAGTCTTAAACATTCAAAATAAATGAATAACTGTTTAAATGCATCTAAATTATGAAAGTTTGGCCTTATTAAATTTTCACGGCTAGTGTTTATATCAGTAGCCAAAAGATGGCAGCACAGAAACATTTAAAGCAAAGTGCGCCGTATATTGAAGATAATCGGCTGTTATAATGCTACACTATCTGAATAATTCAAAAAAAGATTACGATATACTTTTTAATTTATCCAGAACATGTTAAGTTAGTTTACCTTTTCTCCTAAACTGCCCTCCAAAAAAGATTTAAATTTTTCAAATGTAAAGAAAAATATTTCATATTTTAAAAGTTGTACCATGTACAACTCTCAGACCTTGTCCCTGGCTAAAATAAAATTGAAAAATACTTTTAACAGTCAAATCATGAAATTTCCTCCCCAACAATGATTTTCTCTCAGCATTTGATCATCAGCTTTAGCAATGTGGGTTCTGGTCAATATAAAAATTGTAAATTTTCATAAACCTTTAACAAAATTAAGATGATTTCCCCTTAATATATTTAACTATTTATTTATTTTTAATTTTGTTTTTTTCTGGGGGGGGGGGGGGATAGCCATTAATTTGAAATACAAAGAGAATAGTGTTTTAGATACTAAATTACAAAGATCTTCTGATATACTGATGTTTTGTTATGTTGGGAGTTGCTGTAAGATAGGAAAACTGAAATATATATCAGAAGGTTTTCAATGTTGCTTATTCATAATAAATATAAATTTAAAATTGCACAAAAAAAGAATGTTGCAAAGTAAGTGTAAGTGATACTGCAGAAGTATTTTTTTTTCTATATTTAGCTCAGTTTTATTTTTGAATTTCACTCTTTCAAATAGTATAATGTTTATTCTGATTCTTTAGTTTAAAAAAAAAAAAAAAAAAAAAAAATTGCATATAATTTAACAAATTCTTTATTTGTTACATAAAAAAAATTACAATAATCTAAATTTTTAAAATGTTTATAAGCAATTTTATTTAATGTATTAGATTTAAATTAATGATTATAAAAATTATGTCTTTCTCCTAATTTATGTAAAAAATTTTGCCCTGTTTTGAGAAATTGCATCAATCAAGAAAAAAAATATATATTTGTGCCTAATTTAAGCTGTGGTACCTAAATAATTACTGTGATTCCTATGACTTGTTGAATTTATTTAATAAGTGCTTCTTCTTTTTTTTTTTTTTTTTTTAATTTGGAAAGTAAAGTTTTTTGCTTTCTGAGTAAAATGAGAAAAAAAAATGTATGACTGTAACATCCCCCCCCCCCTTTCATTAAATATTGTGCATATTCCTTACATACTACCATTGTGAAAATATTTATAGAAATATACCACTGAATCCAATGATAGATATACATTTATGTAACAAACATATGTGATAGGATTGAGAACAACACAATTTATGATAATGTGGTATGATGTGTATCGATAGTATACATTACAAAGTTTCTACTGTTCTTTTTGCAATCACAACAGAATTTTCTGATTCACAATTATTTATCTGCACATCCAAAGTTAAATCCCCCCAACTGCTGATGTGACAGATCATTTCTTTGAAACAAACACGTCTTTGCGGCATTTATTTCAAATGGAGAGATTCATTTCCATTCTGAGTCTTTGCTGAAAAGCAGCAGTCTTTGATAGTCACAAAGAATTTCTGATATGAAAAACAGTTTTCATCGAAGAATGAATTAGTGAGAAGGGGGCTAGTGTGGACAACTTGAATAATTCTTTTATTTTTTAGTTAAAGCTCCTCTGTAAATTTTTGCAGATTGACAACATTGATATATACTTCTGTGTGTAATTACATCAGAATATATTTCATAGCTCATTTGCAATTTATAAAATAAGGTTTTCATGGTGAATAGGTAAGTTCAGGGTTTTTTTTTTTTTAAACACTAAGTTAGACTAGGGTGAACTTCCAGTAATTGACCACATGCCAGTAATTGACCAAAAACACATTTATGTGTTAAAAACAAGAATCAATGTGTTGATAAAGTATTTTTGAATGGTGAATAAAAATATCTAACATCCAATGAATTGCATAGGAAAAAATTACTTTTGCTATCTATATTCTGATTGAATGTAAAAAATTAAAGAAAATGCACCTTCTAACAATATCAAAAATGAATACATTCTGTAATAGTAGTGTTGTTTTGTGAGTTGTTTTATTAATTTTGCAGCATCAAGTTTAATTTAGTTCCATTGGTTCATCAAATGAGGTGTGTAGTTCATTTTTGTTTGTTTTAAGTTAATCATTATGCATTTAATATTAAATTCATAAATTAAATGGCGTTAAGGGGGGTGGTCAACTACTAGATGTGTGAATGTTGAAAGCATTCAGTAATTGACCAAAGTGGTCAACTACTGACTTTTTGCTTGTTTGCATCCATTCCTTTTGATACTTAAAAAAATACATAGATTTCTATTATGAAAGCAATATTCACCAATTTTTTATTTAAAAAATGAGTTCTTTCAGTAGTTGACTAGGGTGGTTAATAACTAAATATGCTTGGTCAATTACTCATCAAGCAAGCACACATTTGTTATGTTAAGAGGGTCATAACACATTTATATAATAATAATGCAAGAAAAGTGTAATTAAAATGTAAAGATAACAAAATTAGTATAGAGAGGCTCTAAATATCATTAGGGTTTGTCCCACAAATCTTATAAAAAAAAAAAGTTTTACCACCATCAGCTCCAAACATAGTTTGTGATAGATTTCTATTACAATTGTTGTGAAAGCATGCTGTTAAAATTGCTATATAAAATGGTTTTTATGCTAATTTTATCCATGACAAGGTTCAACTCTAATTAACTGCAGTTGTATAATAATAAAACATAATAACAATACAGAATTTACATTACAGTAATTTTTGAGGGACAAAAGTAGAGTGTTGATTGCCAAGTGCTTCAGAAATGTATGCATAACTGTAGCACAAATAGGACTACAACTAAAAAAAAAAAACTTTTCACTAAACGAAAATGGCATTTAGAATATTTAAACATAATTTAAAATTAATTATGACAGATTTTGTCATCCCACAAAAATATAAAGCAATAGGGAAAATCTTAAATATATTTTATGCATATATCAATTTTATAAATAGAGATTAATGATTATGTATCTCGGGCCACAAGTAAAAGATTACTGGGCCATATGTGGCCTACAGGTTGAGCATGGCTGCTTTAAAGCATGACTAAATTATTGGGAAAGTAAAGAAGAGAAACAGAAGAAAGAAGACAGGAAGTAAGGCAAGTTAAAAAATTAAACAAAACAAAACAAAAAAAAGCTGAAAAAGCAGCAATAAAGACATATAAGCAAAGTCTGATAAATGATTGGGTGTGAAAGGCATGTGAAGAAATCTGGATGGAAGAAGATATGATAGGAATTAAAGAAATCTGGTATGAGCCCTATCATACTAAAATGTGCGTCTACGAGACACAGGCAACAATTTGCATTGGATGACAGAGTGACAAAGAAGTTGACTTCATGTGTGTCAGTTGTTTTGGTGAAACAGATGAGGATTAAGTTTCATTTTTGTGCTAACTTTAATAATTAATGGATTTCTTTTATAAATAAATTTCGAAGTAATAACTATTCTTTTCTTGTCTATATTTACATATAAATATCATGTTTTACCACTAATTTCAATCTTACAAAACATTGTGGAAATTCACTAATATGTTTTCTGTTCAGAAACAGTTTCAATTTTTTTTACAAAAAATCTCTTGACTAGTTTTTAAAAAGCAGATCATGATGTGCTCTAGAATGTACATCTATGTTTTCCATACAGAGTGACTGACTAGCCAAGTTCAGTGATAAATTTCCTTTACTTTTCTAGGTTTTCCATGCCAATAAAAACAATTGGTACTTTTCGGTTAGCCAGGTGGCAATAATTTTTCAGGTGTCGAGATTGTGTGATGTTACATACCAAAAACCTTAATAATTGCCAAGGAGAGTAAAAGAGGATAAGCAAAAAAAAAAAACCATTAAGAGGTTCGAACAGTCCTTATAAAGAGCACAGCTACATATTTTGCTACTACAATTTAAAAATCCTTGGCTTTATGATTGAAATTCATTTTCTAAAAAATTTCTCAGAAATTTCAAATTCGTCAGGTTTTTTTTTTTTTTTTTTTAGAAATTTGAAATTTCTCCGATTATTTTCTGGCTGTCCAGGAGGATAGACATCCAGTTTCTGTAAAATAAAACTTGGCAATCTTCCCCATTTTTTCATATGATTAATTTTAAGAAGGTTTATCAGTTCTACTTCAGAGTGGTCAATTACTGGCAAAATCTCACTTGACAACTATTATATTTAATAAAATAAAATTGCAAAAAAGTAGACAAAAAATGTTTATTTATTATTGATCCTTATGAGTGATTGCTGCTTTAAAAAAAAAGTTTCAAGAAATATCTCCTTAAATTTAGCACAGAAAAAAAAAAAAATGTGAAGAAACTTTCACTAAATGGTCAATTACTGGGTAGTTCACTCTATTTATATTCATTATTTTAAATGAAATGAGATATTATATTATAAATGAATCTAATCAGTTCATTTTTTGATATTCACTTTTGCTCTGCATGGTTTACATTTACAAGTGTTAGTCTTAAAAAAAAAAAAGAGTATTAGCTCTTAAAAAAACTGTTTTATTTATATTGGAAAATAATGTTTCACAAATAAACATCATCGGAACAGCCAGACATTATTCAAGAAACCATAATGTTTATTATGCAGTTTCCTGGCTGTATAATCACTAATGAAAAACATTGAGTTGCTTCGACAAATACTTTAACCCTGTAAACAAACTAAAGATTTTAAGGGATAGGTAAATACATCCATATCTTTTTATTTGTGCATTTTATTTTGACCAGTGTTTTTTTCTTTGAAATAGATTCATAATATACCTAACTCAGTAATAACAAAAAAATACTAGAAAATTACATTTTATTGTGATTAATATATTCACTATGTTGTTTAGGTTCAAATTTATTTTATTATGGTTTTACAAACACTTTTAAGAGTTGTATTACATTGTCTAAATCGGTATTCTTGCATGTCTACACTAGCCCCATCACAAAAAAAATTTCTTTTTTTTTTTTTTTAAATATATTAATAAATAACGCCAAATAATTTAATATATCAACCAAATCAAAGATAAAATAGCAAATTCTTATAAAAAAATATACTTGAAGTGTAAAAAATGATATTTAGTTTTTTTTTTTGCAAAATTTATAAAAATTGTCTACATTAGCAACCCACACCCCTCTTCTCCCTATGGGTGCACACTGAACATTTAGAATGTTTGGGTTTTTCTTTAGTGATTAGCTAAATTACTCAGATTAGCCTGTGAGAATGGGCAGTGTTAACGTCTATTCTTGTCCATTGACTAATTGTGTAAAGTATTTTTGCTCCCTATGTGATATTTAGGAAAATCTTCTTTCTACTTTAACAGGTAAAATAATAATTTTTTTTTTGTACCAAAACTTACTGAGTCATGATACTTTGAATTTTATGGAGGCATGGAAACACACAATTCATCCATATTTGAAAAATAAAATGAAAATTAAAAACTTGACATTAATGTGTTTTTTATTAGACAACGCCCATGAAAAGAAAGAATAAAAAGATATTAAGAGTTGCACTTGCTTATTGGCACATTTAAAACAAAATTTGGAGAAAATCCATGCTTAAGGAATTTTTATTTCATTTTTAATTATTTGTATTCTGTTAAACTACTTGACTTTGAAATAAAAGTGAAATCTTTATTCGAATAAAGAATAATATATAAATTTTAAACTTCAAAACAAAATTGTACAGAACTTTTTCTCCAAAACAATATAAGTGTAAAATTTTAAAATAAAAATTATTTTTGAGTCACTTTAAAAACTACATTGGGAAAAAAAAAAAAACATGTTGAGAATAATTACTGTTTATGTAATACAAATGGGGTAAAATACTTGATCTAAAAAACTCACTTTAGCCTTGAAAATAAAGCATGAAATAAAATGCACTAATGCTGACACTGTTTTATATGAATCGAGTGTGTGTGGGGGAGAGAATTAAAAACTGTACACTTATGACATTTAAAACGGTACCTTTTTAATGGAATTTTAAAAATTATATAATCATTCATCACTTTGCAAATTATTTGTGTGATAACAAAAAACTTTTACAATTCAGTCAACTCAAATAGAAATGTATGTGATATTTTTTAACACTGTTGAAATTAGCATAGTTTCATGTTCTTCTTAAAAGTGCCAATAACTCTTTCAAAATGTAATCTTGACATTAGATACACTATCTTCAACTTCAGTTGGAAAAAGTTCCCACCAAGTGAATGCAGGAATCTGCAAAATAATATTCTACGACTGTTTTGATATTGAATCCTCTATCAAGTATATTTCCGAGATTCAGGATTCCACAAAATTCCTTGCAATATGCTTGTCAGAGCTTCTTCCTCTCCAATCAGAAGAAATAAATTTAATAGCTCCTTGTGGACCAATGAGGTGTGGTTTGACCACATTTGAGCTGATGTCATTAGATTAGAAGGTTTTTTCTATTAAAATTTCAAAGCAGCCTCTGGCACTTTATGCGTCCCCTTTCAGGCCAAAACAAAAAATCTTTAAATCTCTGATACATTATGCATTCTATTTTAAATCTGTAAGTTCTAGATTCAGTCTGATTGTTTTACTGTGTCAATATAGGCTTTTTCAATGTTCACAAAATCGTTTATAGTTAGATCTGTTTGTATTCCTATATTGTCAGTCTGAGTAGAAATGGAGTTTAAAACATATAGTACTTCACTTAGAGTTTAGTCCAGACACCCCCCCCCCCCCCCCCTTAGCAATACCTTGACTGTGCTGATCCAAAACTGATATATTTCTTTCACCTACACTTTCTCCTTCATTAAATTTGTTGGTCTGAAACACAGATAATCAGTGTAGGATATCCCATATTTCCCAGTCAAGATGATTCACATCTTGTAAATTAGCTGGCTTTCCTAAAAGGGAAAGAAAAAAAAAAATACTTAATATAATTTAAAACTATGAAAAATCAATAATGATTTCTGACTTAATAGTTTACAGTAATTATTCAACAATTGTTATCAGGAATTTGTCCACACTTCTCTAACAGGATCCTGTTTTTGTGAATAGCTTTTTATATTTGAAAAAAAATATATATAATTTGGTGAATTTAAAATGTTCATTATATTCAGATTTTTGTTTATATGCATTTTAAAAAGATCCTTTAATGCATGTAAAAGCTAGATAACAGGTACTTTGACAATTTTTACTGTTTTGCAACAGGTCAGGTTCTATTTGAAATGATTAAATTTGTGAAAGTTTTAGTTTAAAGGTGAAAATTTTTTGTGAAAGGTTTACTGTTTAACAAGCTAGCTTATACAGTGAAAAAATAAACAAAAATAGAGATATTTTTATGGGTGCAAAGATCTTCAATAGTAGTCTTTATATTTTGTTTGTAAGTAAGAAAAGAAACCAATTTAAATGGTCAGCTAAAAAACCTTTATTGCTGCTTTTGATTTATGTATCAAGTTTCAAATGCACTGGAGAGAATGATCATTTTTAGAAAATGTAAACATACTGGGTATTCCTAAAATTTTGAAAAAAAAAAAAAACTCATGAGATATAATGCGGTCAAGACAAACATTTTTTGTACAGTAAACGAGCATTGTAATTCCCTTTTCTATCAAAAATACAATACCAGCCAATAAAAAATATAGGGTAGCAAGCTGAACCCGAATATTTGTTCATAACTTTAACAATAATGAAGTTATTTTAATGACATTTTCATCATATAACTTTGCTTTGTATGAAATATAAAGAAATCATTGGAAGTGACTGAATTTTGGTCAGTGACACAGTATATGTACTATCTGCTGAATTTTGAATAATGCTTCAGGGATGCAAAAAACCTGGGTTATTTATTTAAAAAAAAAAACAACCCGGCTGGGATTTTTAGTATTTTATTGAGCTTTTTAGGGTTTTTTTTTAAGTGAGAGCCAGTGGTATTCCCTTATCTTTTTAAATTATATGTATCAAATTAAGGAATCTTATTATATTTTTATTGATTAACTTAATATACAAGTAATTTGAAATAACACAAAAATCAGTGTAAAAAAGTCTGTAAAAAAGCTTTTACTTCTGACATCATATAATAAGCACATATCACACATTTAAAAGTTACTTTAATAGATTATTTTTTATCTGTATTCCCCACTAAGAACACATTTTTTAAACAAATCTTTAATTTTCTATTATTTATTAATCAAATAATGCTTGATAATATTTTCAAGATTTCTATGGTTACTGTATGGGACAGTTTATTCTTTGAACATAATACACAGCAGTTACTAAAAATATTTAAATTACAAATACACCTTTTGGGTTTTTTGAAAAAAGCCTTTTTTCCCCCCCCCCTAATCCTGGCCCACAAGGGAATAAATTAAATTTGTATCCAGTTGGGAACTTATGTTATGAAGTTTTATATTTTTAAATCTCCATAGAAAACACCTTGTTATTTTTAATCTATGCGAAAATTTTATGATTAGCTATGTATATTGAATTTGGCTTTTTTCTCATAATATTAACAGGCTTTTAAAAGACTTAAGTACATTATTTCATTTGGACTTTGTCACATTCGGATTTGGGAGTAGGGGAAAGTGATAATGAATGGGCCAATTTTGGGTTTTTAATTTTTGTAATTTTTTGGCTCAGAATTGGCTCATGAGTTACTTTACTTATTTTGTTATATAAAAAAGTCATAAAAATTGGATTAGAAAATATCTATAATGAATGATAATAGAAAATAAAAATATAGAAATTTGGCCCATTTATCCCCATCCATGGGGCTGAATGAGCCATTGAAGGTAATGAATGGGCCACTAAATGAATTCAATGAAAAAAATGTGGTTATTCACAGAATATGACAAAACAAATGACATGATATGATCAAAAGCATACTGAAATAGTAATAAATACACAATGCTTATCAAAATTTATAAGCATCAAAAGTGATATTATTAAATCACATAATTATTGCAGAAAAATGACAAAATAATGAGATTATAGGAAAGAAAGAACATAAAATAAGCCTAAAAATAATAGATAATACACATTATGATTTAACGAAGTTTATGTCTTAGGCTTAAAAATACAGTCCATCTAAAGGAAAAACTTTTATTAAAATTAAATTTCAAGCGGTAAAAAATCATTCAGGCCTATTGATTGACTGTTTAGACTAATTTCTATTTTTGGTATTATTTATTCTGCCCATCAGATTCAGAATATAAACAATTATTCTAGTTTTATATCAAATGGGAAAATACTGGTAGGTATGGTCAACAACTAGACCTTAATCATTTATAAAATTTGCCTTGAAGTTTTTAATAAATAATTAATATTTCTTAGGGTAAAAAGGTGCAAATTATTTTTTAGACATCACTATAAACCTATTCAGACTAGACAACAATTTAATCTAAATCCATGACAGCCAGTTATGTTTCATATTAAAGAGAAAATCAGAAAAAAGAAAGAAAAACTATATTTTCATGATCAGGCCCATTCAGCACCACATATACTTCTGGAATATATTCAGGTTTTTTTTTAGTAGTACATTAAATTCAAATAACATCTAAATACATCCTAAAATTAGTTTACAGATATTCAAAGACTTACTAATACACATATCTGCAATGAAATAATAGAAACTTTTTTGCTCATTTATTTTTCTGAAAAGGAAAAAAATTTACTTTTCAATCAGATTCTTGACTACCCTATTCCAGAGGGAAAATGACTTCTCCCAAACAATGGAAAAATTGATGATTTTGGTAGAACAAATAGTTCCATCTATTGGTGGTATCTAAAATACTTTTATGTAAATACTTTTTCATCTTTTGTTAATGGCCCATTCATTACCACTCTTCCCTACACCCAAAATACATTTTAATAGGATAGTGTAACTCTTTAAACACAAAGATTAAAAAACTAATATAAAAGTTACTGAATATTAAATAATAATATCATGGATTGTAAAAAAACCCGCTTTGATGTAAGTTTTATTGGTAGTGTGGGTTTTACCCAAAAAAACCCACCCGGGTTTTATTGGGTAGGTGGGTTTTTTGCAACCCTGTCTGGATAAGAATTTCAGTAATTTCTAGCAGTTCTAGTCATTATCATATTACACAGAAAGCAAAATAAGTCTCTTGAAAATATTGTTACAATATCTTCGGTTTGGCTGACCTGACCAAATAGCACTTGTTGCATCCCTAGTTTTTAAGGTATGGGAATTAAATGCACAGGATAAAAATGAACATTAAAACATATTACGATGTTTATTATAAATAAATACCCCCATTATCACTTCAATTTAAAATTCTGGAGTGAATAGCTGCCCCCCCCCCCTCTCACTCTAATTACATACCTATGCAGAAAATATGTAGCGGAAGACGGGGTACAATGAAACATTACTCGTAAAATCAATCAAATTTGCCATAGAGAGTTGCAGTTTATATATATGTTATACAACTATTATTCCAATTACTGATGTGATTTGGATACATTCACACTTCTACAACAGTAGCAATAGAACATTATTGCCTTCACACCATTGAAAGTAACTTTCTTTACTAAATTTTGTTTCTTTTTCCTTGTTGTTATATGTAATAATTATTTTTTCTATGCATTGTTATCTTTGGGTCTTCATACTTCCAAAACCAAACTAAAAAAAATAAATATTAGAAGTTTGAAAATGAATTTTTACTTAGTAACCTCAGTGTGGGGTACAATGAAACACTTGCAGACGGGGTACAATGAAACATGTTTTATTATAGTAATAAAAGTAGTAAATATAATATATTAGAAGTAAGAGTAGGAAAACAGAAAAAAAAAAAGAGTTTTGTTCTAACCAGGTCAGTAAACTTGTTGAGCACATTCTTGTTAAGCAATTAAAAAATAGAAAGAGAAAAAAAAGCTAAGAAGGGATTGTTTTGAAAACAAACTCTGCCTGCTCCAGACTCTGATGGTGATCCAGATTTTTTTTCCAGGCCCAGCTGGTCATCAAGGTACTAAGAATGAGATATTCACACACAACATGTATGGCACAAGCAGTATCCGTATAAATGGAAACATAAGGAAATCTATACCGTTGGAGAAATCATACATTTAAATGAAGTCAAATGTGAAGTACTTGATATAAAAAGACTCCAACCCAGTTTTAATTTTTTTTTTTAGAAACTTGCATAAAAAAAAAAAAAACTTATTGTGTTGAAACTACCACCCCATATTCCTTCAGGAGCAAATATGAGCAGAAATGCTAATTTTTGAAATTGACTTGAGCCAATCTAATATAAAATGAAAGGTATTTCTTAAACTAATAGAATTTTCTTATTTTTCATCTTAAACTATAATATTTTTATCAAGTTCCTTATTAATCAAGTTTTGTTTTTATCTCATTTTTAATAAAATAAACTATACTGGGTGAAAATTGCTTCTATCATTTAGAGTGTTTTCATTGTATACCCCAGTATGAATGTTTTATTGTACCCTGGCATATGGGGTACAATGAAACACTGTAAGACATTTATTTTTTGTTATTTTTTAAGCATAAAGATATTGTTTAGAACCTAATACAAATTTATTTAGATGGGGAAAATACAAGCTTAAAAATATGCATTAATTATATTTTTGTGCATACAAAATTTTGGATAGGAAAAAAAAATTAGTAAATTTTGTTTCATTGTACCCCGTCATCCCCTATGCAGAACTTCCTTTTCTCGCCAAGGCCCCTATAGTCGAACAATAGCTGCATTTCTAATATATAACATTTTCGGACAAAGATATAAAATAAAAATATTTACAAGGAGACAAAGAACATTATACTATTGTTGTTATTCAAAAAAGTATGAGTAAAATAACTTTTGAAATCCCAAATGAACTTAATATCAATGTACTGTGGATGTAACATATCCACTATTACATACTGAGAGTTGTGGCTTCTGTGAAGACATCTCAAGAACTAGCAAGGTGCACTTACAGACAGAAAATCAAGAGAAATTTCTGCCTGATAATACACCCAACTGTCATTTCGGTAGAAGACCTTCCATTCCTTGACTTCTAGTAGGCTTACAGAACATTATGTAGTTTCATTGCCTTTCAGTATAAGTTAATATTTTGACACCAAGTTCATTTAGACTTATCAAAATATATTTTAAATGTACATTTTTAGATAACAACTTTAAAAAAGTTCTATAATTTTCAGTAAATATTTTTATTTTATACTCGTGTCTGCAAGGTATAATAATATTAGAAATTCTAAAATTAGTAAGTTAAAATGAAATGATTCATAAAAAGAATGATATTTTTATTGATTACAAAAGGTTGTGAATAACAACATTTTGAATAAATTTAATTTTGCTCTTCACACTATTTTAAGTATTACTTTATATCTGATAACCTTATAATAAAATAACAAATCAAACTAATTTAGATCTTTTACTTCAGTTTTACATCTAGAACTAACATGCTTCAAATAAATATTCGCAACTTTCAGATAAAGCCACACAGTTATTATCATTCATGAAATCTGAAAAAAAAGCTTTATATTCCTAAAAACTTTTATTACTACTTTCTTTTGAAAGTTTAGGTTCCATAAGTAGATATTATGTTGTCAAGCTTGGATTAATGACATAACTAGCGAATTTTATCATAATCAATATAGGAAAAACTAGCAATTACTATTTTTATGTTTTTGTGTAAGAGCATAGAAATAAAGTAAACAATATTACCATTTGGGAAAAAAAAAAAAAATTAAGTAAGCATCAAAATAATTTGTAAACAAAACAAACATATTGCAACATAGTTAAGCAGCTACTTGCAGTTGTGTTTACAAATTATTTGAATTGCAAAATTTATAGAAACACACAATCTGTGCACTTCTGCTATTTACACAAAGATATATTTCATTTTATAATTTACAAGTTCATAAAAAAATTTATGTTACTTACATTAACATGTGAGGGAAATGTCAACAGCATCCACTCGTTTGATTTAGACTTTTTTTAGTGAGAGGGCGAGAGTTTTGTTAGTTAGTACATAAATCTTGCAAATATAAAATTATGCACATAATAATTCAATCACACCCTATTTTCCACAGATCTCCGATTCAGCCTAAAATGGCTAGCAAGATCTGTAACAGACATTTGTTGCAACAGTATTCCACATAAAAATTAACTTTTAGAACACTTTCCGATCTAAAAAGAGCGATAATTGGGAAAATGTCACAATCATCTTATATGAAGAATAATCTATTTACTACACTATCAAAAGTCCAGCTGCTGCCATGTTTGTAGATGTAAATAAAAAACAAGCACTTGAATACAACATCTGGTGTAGAAAAGATGAAAGTCAATTCGCTTTAAGAAAATCTCATTCAAGCACATTGCATTACATGTATTTTTTATTCGTAATTATTATTTTTTTTTTTTTACACAATTTCAGATTTCATGTTATATTAATGTTCTGTGCTATATGACAGGTAAAAATAATTCAAATGTATAAAAAGTTCAAAGGAATTTTATAATAAATAATGATATATAATCGAAATCACTTATATCATTAAAATTAAAATATCTACCTATGCTTAGATAACAGTTACTTAACACTAATGATCTTAAAAAACGTTTTATAGGAGTTTCATATATACAAAATCAATGACATTCTCAAAATCAATAAAGACAAAATACTATTTTCACACACACACAAAAAAAAAATTAAATCATCGCCTATTTTCAAAACAGATTTTAGTATTGCAATAAAGCCATAACAATTACTCAAAGTCATGTGTTTAAACTATACACTTGTTCAGTAGATAGCATAATGCTTTGTTCAATATATATTGCTTAACAACATGTTAATGAGAAATTTATTTATTATTTGGAAATGGGATATATTTGAAATTCTTAGGCCATGAGGTTAGGGATCCTGTCTCTAATCAGCTACTACCACATCAAAATTGATAATAAAATTAGTTTATTTTGTTAAAAGTATACTTGCACCCCCCCACACACACACAAGTTATGCATGAAAATTAAATAATTTAAAAAATCTACTAATGATTAAGATATGTTACTGGATTAATCCAGGCCATAATAAGTCAGAGGATCTTTAAAATTTTTGCCTGGGGCTAATTAATGTCTCATTCCTTTTCCTACCATGTTAAATAAATAAAACATTTAGTAATTAAACAGACAGATATTAACACATCTGTTGACATAAATTACAATCTTTCTGCGATGGATGTTTAATTAATCTTCCTCTTAAAAACTGAAACTCTCGCTTTCCATTTTTAATATTTGCCAGCTGTACAACCTTGATTATCCCTGAGATGGATAGTTGGTCCAAAAACTCCTGTTCGTTTGGTCTAACATTAGATTCAACATCTGTCAGAACTGAGATGCAGTGTTCAATTTTTATTTCCATATGAAATGAAAAGTTCCTTGTTTTTTAATGCCACACTTAAAGGGTTCAGTTTTCAACAGAAAACCAAGAGGAAGTACAGAACTTGAAATTTATAATACTACAAACTTTTCAGCAAACCCTTAGCTTTAGTTCTATCATTGCCTTTTCCGTGGGCTTTCCGTTCAAGATGGCTTGCAAAAGAGCTTTCACATCACTTTCTTTGATGGATAATCATATAATAGTGTGAATATCGCTCAGTTTAAGAATGCTTTCTCCTAGAATTTGTACTGTTTCTTTTAACATATGAGGGCTTTTAGCCGAGACATCGTAAAATTTAAAAAATGCTCCTAACCACTGAATCAAATGTTTTCAGATATTCAACTTCACCACACGCATCCAAAACAGCCAACTATAAATGATGTGCAAAGCAGTGAATCTTTATCAATTTAGCACAAATAGATACCTTTTTCATAGCCAGTACTGATTAGTATCCAACCATACATAGAGCACCATCTGTACCAAAGCCTACAATATAACACCTGCTTTCTATTACTCATTTGGATCTGTATTCTTATACATAAAATCAGTTATGGCTGTGACAATAACTGGATGACGTAGAATTTGGAAGCTCCATTGCTCCTAAAATGTCCTCTTTGATATGATTATCTTTTGCAGCCACGTATCGAACATACACATTTTTGCAGGTTTAACATCTGATCTATCTGTGGTATCATCAACCAGAATGCCCCAGTAGCAGAAACAGTGCAGCACAGAAGCGGGCGCTGCAGATTATTTTAAACCTTGCAGATTAATCCACCAACTTAAAAATAAATGCTGGGCTTAAAAAATAGCTAAAATTTGCTTTAAGTCTCTAGATTTATGGTATTTGTTGTATCCTTATATTATATATATTCTTTATAAATGGAAATTTTGCTTACTTTAAGTGTTTCTGTTATTTCTTATGATAGTAGGCTTATTGGGTCACAGATAAATTTTTGTTTGCTGCAGACTGACGCAGAAAATTCTGCTTCTGGGCAGAATGCTGATTGTTACATTCTTTTGAGTTTTCCACTAAATCTAAATTCATAGTTTCAACAATAAAATGGATAAAGTACCTGCATTGTTTTCCATTGCTATATTTTGTTAAAATATCCACATTTCTCAGCTAAGCATAAAAGATCTACAAGATCCGCATGTGGCATGATATTCTGAGTGTATATAGTTTGATTAAAACACAACATTTTAAAAGATAAAACTTACTCGCCAACCATAAATATTTGCTCGCCACTGGCAAATGGAAATTTCGTGTCCTGGACTACAATATACAGTAAAACCTCCCTAAAGCGACCATGTTCCGTTGCAATAAAAATTGGTCGCTCCGAGAGGTGGTCTCTTAATGGAAGTCATGTTTAAATCTAGATTTTAATTGTTGATAAAGGGTAACAATGCTACTAAAATTTATTTTCCACATTAGGAAACAATATGAAAATTTAAGTATCAAAACAAAAGTTAATTACTATAGAGTTTAAAAAAATGAATACATTGACGTTTGCTTTTATTTCCAAGTCCTTTCGAAGTTCAGTAAATAAATGCAATTTTTTTTTTTTTTTGGACAGGAACAAATAATGACGATTTCAGTTAAGAGTTTCCTGACAGAATGGGGCAGGGAAGTTCATTGACCGTCATTCTTAATTTGTCATCAGAGTTAAATTCATTGCCACAAAGGAGTTTACACATTTAAAAGTTACCAGAATAAAACAAGTTGGAAATTGCACATCAAACATGGCAATTGAGGTGCGTTTGTACTGTAGCTAGTTTTATAAATATTTTTTGCACCGCATACTGTACTGAATGTATATTTTTGTGTACTTCAATGAGTGTATATAAATTTCATTCTGTTCGAAAGGCTGTAACATCATTAAAATGCACTTGAGATAATTTTTTTCCTATTGGCCCATAATGTAAGGGAAAACTTTTGACTGTCCCTGTAATCAAACTATACATCCGATTTTCATGTAATTTGAAATGGCTCGACAAAATATTGCAACATTTATGTATTTAAAATTTCAGACCATTCGGTTAGGTAGTTTTTGCTCTGTTATATGCGGACGGACGGACTGAATGACGACTACAGATGCTACGTATTTATATAATTACGAACGCACCTAAAAATCGTCACATTCTCCGGCACAGGATGCGGGACTTGTCCCCATTTGGTTCTAATAAAACCTTCTTCAAGCGACCAGGAAAAAACGTAATTTGTTTCATTTTCTTCTAAGAAATTGGTCGCTAATGGAGGGAGTTTAACTGAGATGGTCTCTGAATAGAGGTAAAATTAGTATTGAGCCTATGGGAATAAATTTCGTTCCATGAAAAAGTGATCGTTCAGGGAGGTGGTCGCTTAATGGAGGTGATCGCACAAGGAGGTTTTATAATAAAACACACATAAGATTATCCATTTATATCGAAAACAATCTCTTTTAACTGCTAACGCATGCGCGTTGCCTGATTTAATCGCCACCGTTTGTAAACATTAAAAATCAGTATGGTCACAATATGTGAATCGAAAGAACCAATCAGAACAACGCTAACCGCTATGTTTAGCCGCCAGACACCGAGAAACCAAGCCTATGGGAATAAATTTCGTTCCATGAAAAAGTGGTCGTCCAGGGAGGTGGTCGCACAGGGAGGTTTCATAATAAAACACACATAAAATTATCCATTTATACCGAAAACATCTCTCTTTAAACTGCTAGCGCAAGCGCGTTCCATGATTTAATCGCCAATGTTTGTAGACATTAAAAATCAGTATGGTCAGAATATGTGAATCAGAAGAACCAATCAGAACAACGCTAACCCCTATTTTTAGCCGCCTGTTTCCATAACACCGAGAAACCAAGCCTATGGGAATAAATTTCGTTCCATGAAAAAGTGGTCGCTTAATGGAGGTGGTCGCACAGGGAGGTTTCATAATAAAACACACATAAAATTATCCATTTATACCGAAAACATCTCTCTTTAAACTGCCGCGTTCGATGATTTAATCGCCAATGTTTGTAGACATTAAAAATCAGTATGGTCAGAATATGTGAATCGAAAGAACCAATCAGAACAACGCTAACGCCTATTTTTAACCGCCTGTTTCCATAACACCGAGAAACCAAGCCTATGAGAATAAATTTCGTTCCATGAAAAAGTGGTCGCTTAATGGAGGTGGTCGCACAGGGAGGTTTCATAATAAAACACACATAAAATTATCCATTTATACCGAAAACATCTCTCTTTAAACTGCCGCGTTCGATGATTTAATCGCCAATGTTTATAGACATTAAAAATCAGTATGGTCAGAATATGTGAATCAGAAGAACCAATCAGAACAACGCTAACCACTATTTTTAGCCGCCTGTTTCCATAACACCGAGAAACCAAGCCTATGGGAATAAATTTCGTTCCATGAAAAAGTGGTCGTCCAGGGAGGTGGTCGCTTAATGGAGGTGGTCGCACAGGGAGGTTTCATAATAAAACACACATAAAATTATCCATTTATACCGAAAACATCTCTCTTTAAACTGCTAGCGCAAGCGCGTTCCATGATTTAATCGCCAATGTTTATAGACATTAAAAATCAGTATGGTCAGAATATGTGAATCAGAAGAACCAATCAGAACAACGCTAACCACTATTTTTAGCCGACACCAAGAAACCAGCATAACTCATTCCCCAATTTTTCCGGGCTAACTCACGCCGCCATTTCATTGCCGGTAGGAGAAGAATGATTGGCCACGCAACAATCGCTCATTAGTCAAAGTGGGAAACAAAATGGATGACAATTCAGCTCTACGAATAACTCTCTGAACGCAGCGCAAAACTACCTGGGTCCCAGCCTACTCTAAGGAAAATGCTGTTCTCCATAACAATATATATATATATATATATATATATATATATATATATATATATATATATCATGGACGCGAAGTCCCTTATGAGGCTTTTTATGTGTGCACTGCTTTATATAGCATCTGAATTGAACACAAAAATTTTCCTACAAAAATTTTCCTTTAAAGCGCCGCGAGCCATCTTGGCGAAATACATTACATTAAAGCATCGTTTACACGGAGCGAGCTGTATAGAGAAGGACTTCACACGTGAATATCGTGTCGTGATTTTGGTCTTAAATGAAGGGATGGCAACTGTTAGAATACCAGCGCCTCTAGCGGACAACGTTCATTGGCTGGATCTCAATGATCAAAGAAGTTATTGGTAGAGTAAATTGAAGCAGACGAAACCGAGTACAACCATGCGACACAGCGCCATCTATTAGACAAATTTTGAAGGAACGGTTTTCTTCTTCTAAAACCTATTTCGTGAGAAGTCCTCCTCTATAAGTTCATGGTGTGTAAACGCTGTTGCTAGTGAAATCGCTGCGAGTATTCGGTGTTTCGTGGCTCTGTGTATGTAAACAACGCCGACTGAAGTAGTTTGTGCCGGCGTGAATGAAACAAAATAGATTTTTTTCGAACAAACTTAACAATTAGGATATGTTTCAGGATTAAAATATGTTTGAGAATTATTCACCTAACGACCGTAATTATCACAAGGTGAATATTTTAATTATTTTAGAGAGATAGTTTAAAATACGAATGTCGGGGAATTGCAGTTATCAAATTATTGAGACTGCACAGGGTTTAGAGGGCAATAATTGAAAAGAAAAATCTGAGAAATGTTTTGGATTATTAGTGCATAGATTTGTATATTTTCCACTGGTTTTCACAGTTAAACTACCTGAAATTTTAGTATTACAAATATGATAGGAATGATACTGAGGGTTGAATGTTTTAAATACTAAATAAAATCATTTCAAAATAAAACTGCAGAACTATCATGGCGTTTGAGGCCACTGATCTGCAGATTTACTAGTTTAATTACTACCATAGATTTCATTAATATTACAAACATTTTTTTTGCGAGAGATGAATAAGTAAATGTTTAAGACAGAAAATAATGTATATTTAACGACTTCAGTAACTTAATTGTTTTCTTACGAATTTAATATTTCCAACTGAGCGAAAAAATGCCCAGGCGGGAATCGAACTCAGATCCTGGTTGTATCTCTCAGTGTTGTAAATTTCCAAGTGGGTGCTTGATGCCAAACACACAGGCCGGATGTATGTTAATAAAATGTCATGTTTACAGCTTGTTTTGAAAATGAAAACAAACTGTTGAATTGAATAACATTAAAAGAGAAGTTGTTGTTTTTATAATCGCTCTTTATAAATTATCTTTCATATATTTATATAGTGAAAACTTAATAAAATAAAAACTATTATTCATAAACATACACGAATAAGTATTGTTTCTTCTTTTCAGAAAAGAAGGACCTTTAATTTGAATTATGATATAAATTTATAAGTTTTATAGCATATGACACATCAAATGTGTTTTGAGAACTTATAATTAAATTATTTATAGAGTTAGATTAAAATATATATATTGGCCATGTTAAAGGTAGTTTATGGATAATACAGTAGTACCCTTGACTTAAATATATATAGGGACCTGACAAACTCTTATTTGATGTAGGAAAGACACTGGGGATGGAAAGGGATACTCAAAATTTCAGGAAGAATACGTAAAATGGGAATAATGGAATATGGAACTGTACAAAGTTTCACGTTTGGCTCATTCGATGATGATACTTGTTCTGTCTTAATAATCCTTACGACTAACATCAGCAAATTGTAGCATTGTATTGTAGGTGATGAAAGCAAAACCTGTTTTTGATATAAAAAAGTAAATTTTTATGGTGCTTTTCTTTTTCTCTAAAAAAGTAATATTGTGTTTAGCATTATAATATTTATGTTATTTAGCACTATTAAGTATGCACTTTATGTGAATATCGGTATATATTCTGTTAGCTAAAATACTCTCATGCATGAATACATTTTTATTTCGCTAGGTGGATATGGGATTGAAAGGGACATGTTCCTATCAAACTTCTTTTAGTGAAGCTCAATGAAAAGAGTTAGCTTCATATTTGCTCCAAGCATCTAATATTAACTATGGTTTCAGAACTGTGCATATGAGTATTCAATTGCTTTGAACTCACTATCTTGATAAACAAGCTGGAATTGATTGGTTCCAAGATTTTATGCAACGAAATTCATTACTTTCTCTTAAGAAACCTATAGCCAGTAGTTTAACAAGAAGTACAAGTTTCAACAAAGCTAATGTTGATATTTTAAAAAAGCTTCAGTTAGTTATGGATTGCTATAAATTTACACAGAAATGCATTCCTCGTTATTAGGAGTTGTGAATATTATAAATTCTTGCATAATAAATATAGATCATTCTACATATTGTTAAATTTACTGTATAAAAGTGGTCCAATTATACTTAGAGCAAGTCATTCATTATATTACTCATTTTTAAAACTTGTTTGTTGTAAAAAAAGCAATTTTTCCAGTTAAAAGCTCTTAAATTAGAAGATAAAGTTGAACTAATGTATCAAATTTAGTCCTCTGGAGAGTAGCAATTTTTTTCAATATGCGAATGCAGATTCTATTTAAGTGCAAAATTCATTGTTTACATCTGAGAAGCTGTGTATAAAATAAAGGATCATTCGAGGTGACAGCCATTGTAGCTGTTGGCCCCAAAGCAATTTCCACTCCGGTAGACTTCAAATGTCAAATTTACATCTGAGAAGTTGTGCATTATATAGAGAATTGCATTATAAAGATCTTCTACTGTATATTATATAATGGGAACATGAGTTTCAAAACTCCTTATCCAAAAATTTTAAAACCTGAGTTTTCTCTATCAATTTATTCTATTTGTGAACCTAGACCAAAAAATCACTAAAATCTGTAAAAACAACTAGTTTTATGCTGTATTTCTGACATTGTAAAATCTTAGTTTATAATGAAAACCAATGGACATAGTCAAAGGTTTTTTGTGATTTCCCAAAATTTGATTTTCTGGATAAAGTGAGTATTGAAACTCACACACTCATATATACTAAATAGGAGAGAGTGGGGAGGAATGGGACACACTTTTTACAAAAATAAGAAAATCAACTTTGTTTGAAACAAAAATTTCAATTTATAGAATACAAAATGAACCAGTTTCTGATGTCTTTGAACAATATAGAAACATAATTTTCAGAAACGATTTTATAATTAAAGAAATTGTAAGTTTCAAAATGTGTCCCATACCTCCCCACTAACAGGGAGGTATGGGACATCTATAAAACAAAGTAAGGCATAAATAGTCTAGTGTCGGCCACATATACAGTCGAACAAAGATTGTAGGTTGATAATGTCTGTGCCACAACAGCGAATTCCAGTATCTTCATCGCTGGAAGGAAAATTCAGGATTGTCAGTCACAGATGACAGTAAAAAATCATCAGTTCAATTTATTTACATTTTGAAGTAAATGAATATATTATCAATGTTATAATTAATATATTACCCTCTAAAAATATCTGCATGTTAGCAATGTACATTCATTTTATTAAAAGTAAGGAATTGGACTTTTCCCATTCCTCTCCACTACCTTCTTTTATGTTAAACTTCTTGTATACACAAAAATGCTGCTTTTAGAGTTAGTTTAAATTATGGATAATATACAGTATAATGTTATGTTTCATAAATATTGAAACTATTGCATCTATGCGTAAACAAGTCATTAATATGCAGAAAGCACAAAAATTATATGAAGCAAATTTACTTTTGATTCTTGAAGTAATCTTTTTCTTTAAACACTTGCAAGCTTATGGAGATCAGCAATTTTTTTCAACTGAAGATTGCTTCATCTAGTGTGTGACTCATGAAATGTTTAGAATGATACATAAAGAGAAAACCTACTGTCCCATTCTACCCCACTCTCCCCTATGTATAGCTTGCTTACAGTCATTGCATTATTAAAAAATAAATCCATTGAAGATGAAAATTAAAGATTATTGCTCAAATTTTATGAAAAATAAAATTGTTACATTAAAATAAATTCTACACATTCTGATAGTGATGTTATATGAAAAACGAAAAACATAATTCCCTCTAATTTACATAAACAATTTTTTTTCTCTCTTATTTCTGTAAACTCTTACAATAGCTACATTTTTCTCTCACATTTATCTTTAATGTACAAAGTGAGGTATCTTAATATTTACATATTTCTGAATAACATGTCAATTAAAAAATTATTCAACTATTCAGAGACAGCAGTTTGTATCCAATTTATGTGGAGGAAAATTATTATAATATTGTTGTATGTTTTAACGAAAATGAATGTTGTAAGGCAATCAAGACATTTCACTTTTATTTGATTATTATAAATATTGTTACAAGCAACTAAATTTTCGAACAAAGTGCAGTGTTCA
This sequence comes from Maratus speciosus, assembly GCA_963932465.1. Taxonomy (NCBI): domain Eukaryota; kingdom Metazoa; phylum Arthropoda; class Arachnida; order Araneae; family Salticidae; genus Maratus; species Maratus speciosus. Next base: position 450,769,207 of record OZ010789.1, read on the forward strand.
TTGGTTGAAAAATTAAATAAGGCCACTTTGGGGAAATATGCTACAGTTTGCAATAAAGTGGCAACTGTTGTTACGCTAAAAGAAAAGACCAAACATTTTTTACGTATTCTTTTGGTTTGTTTGTGTGAGGGGGTTTATAAATCATAGTGTGCATTTATATCCTCAGCTTAATTTAATATCATCTGTAGAATTTCACTAGGTACATAAGAAGTTCTGCCTGCTTCTCCCCACTCTTGTGCAAGGGCATTATGTAACGGAAAGCTGTTGTTAAATACGTTTAAATAATAACTATTTATTTTTAGTGTTACTTCATTACAGTTTTTTCATTTTTAATAGTATTATTTTATTACTTTTCTTCATTTGAATCTATAAAGTGCGTGATTAATAAATGTATAACCATATCTATATATAGAGATGTAAATTTTCTGGAAAAGTTGAAGTGGCAGAAAAAAAAACTGTTTTTTTCTGGAAAAATTGATTTCCTATAAATGTTTCTCAAAAATAAGTTATATTTTCTTAAAAAGTATACAATAATAAACTTTTTCAATATTTTGCACACTAAAAAAATTATTTTCCCTTTATATGTGAATATGTTATTAAAAAAAAAGAGAGAGAGAAAAAACCAGCTTTTAAAAGTTTATCCTTTCAGTCTCAGAATTCTAAGAGTAGCTTTTCTTGCTTAATTTAACACCAGTGTTTGCATAATAAATAATATATCATGTATCTGTTGAGATGATTTTTCAGTAGCACTTGTTTAATTATATCAGTAGAGCTAATTTAAAAAACAAACAAACAAAAAAATCTTTAGTTTAAACCAATATCACTGTAGTTTTAAAGCAGTTTTAAACTGTATTGTACATCTCATCTACATAGTACTCATAAAAGATGCCAGTGTGAAAGAAACAAATTATAGTAGTTTTGGTATTATTATAAGTACTATTATCCTTTTTAAATCTTCCGTTGTTTAAAAATTGGTATTATTTTACAATATTACTTCCCTCCTCTCCTTACAGTTATAATTTTCATTTCCTGTATATGTAGTTTTGGTACAGCTTTCCAGACTTAATCCAAACTGTGTTTTAGTAAGATTTTTATCCTTAACCTTTAACTGATGTCACAGAAATTGTCACATAACTAATGTGAAGCGGTCTGTGATACTGCTCTATCGAAAGATGAATAAAAACTGCGATTAACTCATAGGATGGTGTTTTTGTACTAAACTTTTTGTATAGGAGTGTTATAATTAAAATTCACCTATTCAAAAGTCTCTGGTGATAGTCATAGTACTAAAGTTCCAAACGAAACAAAATTTCAGTAGTGTTTGTAGATGAACTGAAATTCGCAAGTTAAACTATGAAAAGTGAAAAAAGCATTGGTCTGTGAGACCGGTAACATCAGTTAAAGGTTCATATTGAAAGTGGTATTTTTTTCTTAATGAAACTTTTAAAATGGGTGGATTTTTCCATATGTTTAAAACTGTTTTCAAATAGATTTTTCACAAAGATTTGCTTACATTTTCTTTGCAAAGTTTGTATGGATTTAGGTTTGTTGAAAATACATTTAGACAATTCTAAGAATCTATATTTCAAGAAAAGAAAAAAAATGATACATAATTTCAACTGCATGTTATTATCAAAAGAAATTTTTCTGACAATAGTGAAAAATCACAGCCATGCAAATAAAAACAAATGCATGTTTCAAATTTTACATTAAATTTTCCTTCTTACCATTTTCATTTATCGGTATAATATTGAAATACTTTAGCGCATGAATTTCCATTTTTAACCAGAGAAGTCCCCCCCCCCTTTTTTTGTTTCTTGTTTTCAGAGGAAAAAAGAATCTCCCCAGATATATATATATATATATATATATATATATATATATATATATATATATATCCGTTGTGTCCTTTCCCTCTGGACTCCAGAGGGTCTCTAATTTAAATTATGGAATTATTCCTTTATATATAAAATTTGAAATAAAAAAAAATTTCAACATTTTTTTTTTCTACATCATTTGTATACTTTATACTTTAAGTTTAAAACATAGTTTCTGTTATCCATCTTTCAAATTATCGAAATCAGTCGCCCAGATTTAAAATTCTTGGGACCAATGGAAGCAATTACAAATTCGTGAGATGACACGAGATTTGTAATGAGATTGAAAAATCAAAATGAGTGTGAAAATTCTGCACTTCGAAACAATAAATTGAAACTACTGAAATATAGGATTGGAAAGTGTCATCATGTCTGCTCCCCCATTTTTTGTTTCTTGTTTTCAGAGGAAAAAAGAATCTCCCCAGATATATATATATATATATATATATATCCGTTGTGTCCTTTCCCTCTGGACTCCAGAGGGTCTCTAATTTAAATTATGGAATTATTCCTTTATATATAAAATTTGAAATAAAAAAAAATTAAAAAAAATTTCAACATTTTTTTTTCTACATCATTTGTATACTTTATACTTTAAGTTTAAAACATAGTTTCTGTTATCCATCTTTCAAATTATCGAAATCAGTCGCCCAGATTTAAAATTCTGTAGACATATGGAAGTTTTTACAAATTCACGAGATGACAAGAGATTTGTAATCATTGAAAATCAGAATGAGTGTGAAAATTCTGCCCTACGAAACAATAAATTGAAACTACTGAAATATAGGATTGGAAAGTGTCATCATGTCTGCTCCCCCTTTTTTTGCTTCTTGTTTTCAGAGGAAAAAAGAATCTCCCCAGATATATATATATATATATATATATATATATATCCGTTGTGTCCTTTCCCTCTGGACTCCAGAGGGTCTGTAATTTAAATTATGGAATTATTCCTTTATATATAAAATTTGAAATAAAAAAAAATTAAAAAAAATTTCAACATTTTTTTTTTCTACATCATTTGTATACTTTATACTTTAAGTTTAAAACATAGTTTCTGTTATCCATCTTTCAAATTATCGAAATCAGTCGCCCAGATTTAAAATTCTGTAGACATATGGAAGTTTTTACAAATTCACGAGATGACAAGAGATTTGTAATCATTGAAAATCAGAGTGAGTGTGAAAATTCTGCCCTCCGAAACAATAAATTGAAACTACTGAAATATCGGATTGGAAAGTGTCATCATGTCTGCTCCCCCCCCCCCTTTTTTTTTTTGTTTCTTCTTTTCAGAGGAAAAAAGAATCTCCCCAGATATATATATATATCCGTTGTGTCCTTTCCCTCTGGACTCCAGAGGGTCTCTAATTTAAATTATGGAATTATTCCTTTATATATAAAATTTGAAATAAAAAAAAATTTCAACTTTTTTTTTTTCTACATCATTTGTATACTTTATACTTTAAGTTTAAAACATAGTTTCTGTTATCCATCTTTCAAATTATCGAAATCAGTCGCCCAGATTTAAAATTCTGTAGACCTGTGGAAGTTTTTACAAATTCACGAGATGACAAGAGATTTGTAATCATTGAAAATCAGAATGAGTGTGAAAATTCTGCCCTCCGAAACAATAAATTGAAACTACTGAAATATCGGATTGGAAAGTGTCATCATGTCTGCCCCCCCCCCCCTTTTTTGTTTCTTGTTTTCAGAGAAAAAAGAATCTCCCCAGATATATATATATATATATATATATATATATATATATATATCCGTTGTGTCCTTTCCCTCTGGACTCCAGAGGGTCTCTAATTTAAATTACGGAATTATTCCTTTATATATAAAATTTGAAATAAAAAAAAAATCAAAAAAAATTTCAACATTTTTTTTTCTACATCATTTGTATACTTTATACTTTAAGTTTAAAACATAGTTTCTGTTATCCATCTTTCAAATTATCGAAATCAGTCGTCCAGATTTAAAATTCTGTAGACCTATGGAAGTTTTTACAAATTCACGAGATGACAAGAGATTTATAATCATTGAAAATCAGAATGAGTGTGAAAATTCTGCCCTCCGAAACAATAAATTGAAACGACTGAAATATCGGATTGGAAAGTGTCATCATGTCTGCTCCCCCCTTTTTTGTTTCTTGTTTTCAGAGAAAAAAGAATCTCCCCAGATATATATATATATATATATATATATATATATATATATCCGTTGTGTCCTTTCCCTCTGGACTCCAGAGGGTCTCTAATTTAAATTACGGAATTATTCCTTTATATATAAAATTTGAAATAAAAAAAAATTAAAAAAAATTTCAACATTTTTTTTTTCTACATCATTTGTATACTTTATACTTTAAGTTTAAAACATAGTTTCTGTTATCCATCTTTCAAATTATCGAAATCAGTCGCCCAGATTTAAAATTCTGTAGACCTGTGGAAGTTTTTACAAATTCACGAGATGACAAGAGATTTATAATCATTGAAAATCAGAATGAGTGTGAAAATTCTGCCCTCCGAAACAATAAATTGAAACTACTGAAATATCGGATTGGAAAGTGTCATCATGTCTGCTCCCCCCTTTTTTGTTTCTTGTTTTCAGAGAAAAAAGAATCTCCCCAGATATATATATATATATATATATATATCCGTTGTGTCCTTTCCCTCTGGACTCCAGAGGGTCTCTAATTTAAATTATGGAATTATTCCTTTATATATAAAATTTGAAATAAAAAAAAATTTCAACTTTTTTTTTTCTACATCATTTGTATACTTTATACTTTAAGTTTAAAACATAGTTTCTGTTATCCATCTTTCAAATTATCGAAATCAGTCGTCCAGATTTAAAATTCTGTAGACCTATGGAAGTTTTTACAAATTCACGAGATGACAAGAGATTTATAATCATTGAAAATCAGAATGAGTGTGAAAATTCTGCCCTCCGAAACAATAAATTGAAGCGACTGAAATATCGGATTGGAAAGTGTCATCATGTCTGCTCCCCCCCCCCTTTTTTTGCTTCTTGTTTTCAGAGGAAAAAAGAATCTCCCCAGATATATATATATATATATATATATATATATATATCCGTTGTGTCCTTTCCCTCTGGACTCCAGAGGGTCTCTAATTTAAATTATGGAATTATTCCTTTATATATAAAATTTGAAATAAAAAAAAATTTCAACATTTTTTTTTTCTACATCATTTGTATACTTTATACTTTAAGTTTAAAACACAGTTTCTGTTATCCATCTTTCAAATTATCGAAATCAGTCGCCCAGATTTAAAATTCTGTAGACCTATGGAAGTTTTTACAAATTCACGAGATGACAAGAGATTTATAATCATTGAAAATCAGAATGAGTGTGAAAATTCTGCCCTCCGAAACAATAAATTGAAACGACCGAAATATCGGAATGGTAAGTGTCATCATGTCTGCTCCCCCCCCCCCCTCTTTTTTTGTTTCTTGTTTTCAGAGGAAAAAAGAATCTCCCCAGATATATATATATATATATATATATATATCCGTTGTGTCCTTTCCCTCTGGACTCCAGAGGGTCTCTAATTTAAATTATGGAATTATTCCTTTATATATAAAATTTGAAATAAAAAAAAATTTCAACATTTTTTTTTTCTACATCATTTGTATACTTTATACTTTAAGTTTAAAACATAGTTTCTGTTATCCATCTTTCAAATTATCGAAATCAGTCGCCCAGATTTAAAATTCTGTAGACCTATGGAAGTTTTTACAAATTCACGAGATGACAAGAGATTTATAATCATTGAAAATCAGAATGAGTGTGAAAATTCTGCCCTCCGAAACAATAAATTGAAACGACTGAAATATCGGATTGGAAAGTGTCATCATGTCTGCTCCCCCCCCCCCCTTTTTGTTTCTTGTTTTCAGAGGAAAAAAGAATCTCCCCAGATATATATATATATATATATATATATATATATATATATATATCCGTTGTGTCCTTTCCCTCTGGACTCCAGAGGGTCTCTAATTTAAATTATGGAATTATTCCTTTATATATAAAATTTGAAAAAAAAAAAAATTAAAAAAAATTTCAAAATTTTTTTTTCTACATCATTTGTATACTTTAAGTTTAAAACATAGTTTCTGTTATCCATCTTTCAAATTATCGAAATCAGTCGCCCCGTTTTAAAATTCTTGGGACCAATGGAAGCAATTACAAATTCACGAGATGACAAGAGATTTATAATCATTGAAAATCAGAATGAGTGTGAAAATTCTGCCCTCCGAAACAATAAATTGAAATGACCGAAATATCGGAATGGTAAGTGTCATCATGTCTGCTCCCCCCCCCCTTTTTTTTGTTTCTTGTTTTCAGAGGAAAAAAGAATCTCCCCAGATGTGTGTGTATGCATATATATATATATATCCGTTATGTTCTTTCCCTCTGGACTCCAGAGGGTCTGTAATTAAAATTATGGAATTATTCCTTTATGTATAAAATTTAAAATTACAAAAGAATTACAAAAAAATTAATTTTTTTTTTCTACATTTTTTGTATACTTTATACTTTAAGTTTAAAACATAGTTTCTTTTATCCACTTTCCATCTTTCAAATTATCGAAATCAGTCGCCCAGTTTTAAAATTCTGTAGACCTATGGAAGCAGTTACAAATTCGTGAGATGACAAGAGATTTGTAATCATTGAAAGAGTCCGAAAGTTCAAAAATTAGGATGACCAAAACCGAAATCAAAAAATTAGTAGTCGATCTAGAGTCAAAAAGGACCACCGAAAACTTAAAAGTTCATCCGGAAGAAAAAGAAGAAGTTTCGACTTTGAAATGCGTGGTGTGTTTCGAGAAATTTAGGAACGTGTTGTTTCTGAATTGCGAAAAATGTTCGCTTCAAATCGACGACCAGTGCCCCATTTGTAGAGAACCCGTATCAGAAAAAATGAAAGTGTTTTTGTAATTAAATTGTTTTATTATTATTTTCATAACAAAACATTTTTCTCCTAGCATTTGTTATTTTTGAAAAAAAAAAAAGTATAATTTTAGATGATCCTTGTTAAACAACAAAATAAGAATAACTTTACAGAAATATATAAATACTCTAGGGGAAAAAATCTTGGTGACTGTTTATTATAAAACAAGAAAGATGTCTAACGCAGTGAAAGTTAAACAGATTGCTGATTTGAAAACATTTAGCAAAAACCTTTTTTGAAGGGCCTTTTAAAACTTTTTTCGAAGAATGGACCAATGTTACGGATGTTTTCGATTACCACGTCACACATGGACTCACGAGGAAATACGTTCAGTTCCTCTTTTGTATAATTTAAGAGAGTATGATGACGCGGTTGAAAAACTCCACGACCTGCTTTTTTGAAAGATTTCGACAAATCTACTCTCTTGAAAAAGTAAAATTTAGGAACGTGTGAATTGCAAACATTTTGTGTGTTGCGAAAAATGTTCGCTTTGAGTTGATTCCCCATTGTAGAGAACCCGTATCAGAAAAAATAAAAGTGTTTTGTAATTTAATTGTTTTATTATTATTTTCATAACAAACATTCAAAAAAAATTTCGATACTTTTCAACTTTAATAAACAAGTCGCCAATAGTTTTGTAATTTATATGTAAAATGGGTACGCATGGTAATCCAATTTTTTTAAATGACAGAATACGTATCCACATTGTAGGCTCTGAAAAATTCTTCTTTACTTTCAAATACAGCTGCAGATTCAGAATCATAATAGTTCCTCATAGGTTACCAAAAATATTTCCACATAGATTAGGAAATTGTATTCTAAGATATCTTTTCCGTAATTTGTATTAACGGTTTTATGATTTCTTGTAAACCAAATTGATTAAAATGTTTATCGATTATTTTTTTCCTTGTCTGAATTCGAAGTGAATTTTTGATATAACCATGATTTTTTCTTTTTCCGTCACGATAAATTCACCAGGAAGCGGTTTATTTACTCTTAATGTCATGGTGTTTGAGAAATCCGTTATTGTGTAGAAAGTTGTTTCTAAATGTATCATATTTAAACTTACACATGTATGTAAAAAATATTTTTTTTTCTTTTCTATATGGGAGTATATTTCTAAGTTTAGTCTCAAGATTTGGTTCAAAAGCACATGTTAAACAAATCTTGTATTTCTTTGTCTCCATATATTTCTTTACCTTTCGTTGTTCCCCAGCGACTTTATCCATGCAGGTTTTTGAAGTGATCATGTAGTTTATAAATAATTCGTCATTTGATTGTGTATTTTTCATTCTTCGCAGGAAAGGGTAAAAAAAAAAAAAGGTAGTCATTTATAAGGCTGTATTCAAATGAGTTATCTTTACATATGGAATCGACAGTGGACCAAAATCTGGTGCTCAGCAACAAATGCAAGGCTTTTTTATTTGAATCATCACATCTTTTTCATTTTCTTACATATTTCTCCATTCATCTCAGCTCTTCACACACATGCACAGAAAGAAAATAAATATTTTGATAATTTTTTTTTATTTCATTCGTTGAAGGAATCACATTAGAAAAAGTTACCACTCTAAGTAAGTTGAAGAGAAAATACACAATAATTGTAAATTAATAGTTAATTTACAAAGGGCACTCAAAAGTATTCCATTTGCAGGGGAAAAAAATCGTTCTGTAGAGACATTACGCAATTTCAAATGTATTGAAATAAATCATTGAATATTTCATCGCTACAAGATGATTACGATAGAATAGGGTTTGTTCATTTACAGGGACACACAAAAAAGAAATCGCTGGAAGTGCGTTTTCAATTTCGACAAGTGGTTTTTTTTTTTTTTTTTACATTTTACTAGTTGCACAAAAGAATTCACGTCTCCTCATTAGCGGAAATTGCTGAAGGGCGACTAATGTATTTCTAAACTGAACTCAAATTCGGCATGCGTGTAATTATTACATACAAATATGGGCTGCTGGTTGCTCAAAGAATTAGGATGACTTATTGAAACGGTGCAGTTTTGTTTACATTATGTGTTGGAGAGTGTTTCATAATCTATGCTTTCGAGCATGATTTCTTTCTTTTTCTTCTTACTTTCCTAAGTTAATTTTTAAGTTTAGAAAGAAAGAAAGAAATTTTTTTAAAGCGAAGGACCCCATCGAGTGAACGGAAAAAAAATTCACGTGTTGTTAGGTGTTAAATCAGAGGAAACCGTTGTTTTACAACCTACACACACAAACACGAATACAGTTTGTCAAATATTTAAATGAACTAAACAACCCTTTCCGCTTTTTTTCATGTTCATTTTACTTTTCCAGGATCATCCTTCAAAAGAAAGGAAAAAAAAAAAAAAAAGAAATCCAGAACCGTTTTCTAATTTTATCAGCTTTATCGACTTGACTTATACAGTTTCAAATACAAGCGCCTCAAATTTAATATTTAAAGCGGCAGTGCACACATTCTTGAAAAATTTCCTCATTACAATTTCAACGTTTGTTATTGTTTTATAAAATTCAGTCAATCGGTTGATTTAAACATTTTCATTCGACGGGTCGTAAATTTAATTGCTTGTAAATTCATAAAATATCATGCAACTTATATCCGCCACACCCCACATTTTTCTTGCTTTCAGAGGAGAGAGGGGGAAAAAAAATGTCTCCAGATATTCAGTTTTTCAAAATTCTGTGGAAGATGAAATTTTATCTAAATATCTCTTTAAAAGATGATATATATATATATATATATATATATCCTCATGTTTTACACCCTCTGAAGCTCAGAGGGATTTTGAATTCAAAATATGCAAGTAATCGAATTTGAAGTGAAAAAAATTTTTTCAAAAAAAAATTCACATTTTTTTTGTCCTCTACATCTTTTGTGTAATACTTTAAGTTTAAAACATAGTTTCTTTTTATCCATCTTTCAAATTATCGAAATCAGTCACCCGGTTTTAAAATTCTACGGAACGGTTAAAAATTCATGAGATGACAAAAGATTTATTTGTTGTAATCATTGAAAATCAGAATGAGCCCTCGGAAAACAATAAATTGAAACGACTGGAACGGAAAAAAAAAGTGGTCTGCTCTCTCTCCTCCCTACACACTTTTTTTCTTTCTTGATTTCAGAGGAGAGAGGGAAAAAAAAAATGTCTCCAGATATTCAGTTTTTCAAAATTCTGTGGAAGATGAAATTTTATCTAAATATCTCTTTAAAAGATGATATATATATATATATATCCTCATGTTTTACACCCTCTGAAGCTCAGAGGGATTTTGAATTCAAAATATGCAAGTAATCGAATTTGAAGTGAAAAAAATTTTTTCAAAAAAAAATTCACATTTTTTTTGTCCTCTACATCTTTTGTGTAATACTTTAAGTTTAAAACATAGTTTCTTTTTATCCATCTTTCAAATTATCGAAATCAGTCACCCGGTTTTAAAATTCTACGGAACGGTTAAAAATTCATGAGATGACAAAAGATTTATTTGTTGTAATCATTGAAAATCAGAATGAGCCCTCGGAAAACAATAAATTGAAACGACTGGAACGGAAAAAAAAAAGTGGTCTGCTCTCTCTCCTCCCTACACACTTTCTTTCTTTCTTGATTTCAGAGGAGAGAGGGGAAAAAAAATGTCTCCAGATATTCAGTTTTTCAAAATTCTGTGGAAGATGAAATTTTATCTAAATATCTCTTTAAAAGATGATATATATACATATATATATATATATATATATATATCCTCATGTTTTACACCCTCTGAAGCTCAGAGGGATTTTGAATTCAAAATATGCAAGTAATCGAATTTGAAGTGAAAAAAAATTTTTCAAAAAAAATTCACATTTTTTTTTTTTTTTTTTTTGTCCTCTACATCTTTTGTGTAATACTTTAAGTTTAAAACATAGTTTCTTTTTATCCATCTTTCAAATTATCGAAATCAGTCACCCGGTTTTAAAATTCTACGGAACGGTTAAAAATTCATGAGATGACAAAAGATTTATTTGTTGTAATCATTGAAAATCAGAATGAGCCCTCGGAAAACAATAAATTGAAACGACTGGAACGGAAAAAAAAAAAGTGGTCTGCTCTCTCTCCTCCCTACACACTTTTTTTCTTTCTTGATTTCAGAGGAGAGAGGGGAAAAGAAAAAAAAAATGTCTCCAGATATTCAGTTTTTCAAAATTCTGTGGTAGATGAAATTTTATCTAAATATCTCTTTAAAAGATGTTATATATATATATATATATATATATATATATATATATATCCTCATGTTTTACACCCTCTGAAGCTCAGAGGGATTTTGAATTCAAAATATGCAAGTAATCGAATTTGAAGTGAAAAAAAATTTTTCAAAACAAAATTCACATTTTTTTTGTCCTCTACATCTTTTGTGTAATACTTTAAGTTTAAAACATAGTTTCTTTTTATCCATCTTTCAAATTATCGAAATCAGTCACCCGGTTTTAAAATTCTACGAAACGGTTAAAAATTCATGAGATGACAAAAGATTTATTTGTTGTAATCATTGAAAATCAGAATGAGCCCTCGGAAAACAATAAATTGAAACGACTGGAACGGAAAAAAAAAAAAAGTGGTCTGCTCTCTCTCCTCCCTACACACTTTTTTTCTTTCTTGATTTCAGAGGAGAGAGGAAAAGAAAAAAAAAATGTCTCCAGATATTCAGTTTTTCAAAATTCTGTGGTAGATGAAATTTTATCTAAATATCTCTTTAAAAGATTCTTTCTTTTCATTTTATTGTTCCTTGTCAAAAAAATTTGTATTTCCAGTCACACATTCTTGAGATCCGACACGAAAAAAAAAACTGAAACGAAGGAGGGCTGAAAGAGGGCAAAAAAATACCCCCTCCTCCTATATTCATATGGAAGTTTTATCCTAAGTATAACGAAATCATTTACTTCATATCGGTGATGACATATGTGAAAAAAAAACAAAAAAAAAAAACAGGAAACTATCTCGGCTATAGGTTCGTTGCTTAATTGTGTTTGTGCCGAGTTTCTTAAAAACTTATTTTGAATAATATGTTTTCTGGTAATTTAAAAAAACAAAACAACAAAATTCAGATTATTCGTTGACCTTCCTTAATTGTTCAAACATTTTATGTTATTAATCAATCCTTCGATTGATTTTCTTATTTACAAAATAGAATTTCACACATTGTAATTTTTTTTTTTTTTTTCATTTTGTGATATTTAATTTCTTCCTTCCTGATATTTCATAAAGATTTTTTTTTTGTCGTTGTTGTTAAATACATAAATTTAATTAAAATATTTCTGTAATCTCACACATCTGTTTAAAAGTGATTTGTCATAATAGGAAATTTTATACGAAAGTACTTCGGGGCATCATGTAGTAAGAATTATAGCAAGTATTCGAATTTGTTACTCGATATCTCGAAAACCTTGATATGTCGGAAAAATTATTTTGCCCCACATATTCATCTAATGTTAATTTTAATTCTTATCTCGAGGAGTTTTCACTCAAAACCTTGTTATGTCGAATATTTTTCGAAGTAAAAAAATCCCTGCCGGCCCGGCCTACAGGCAGAGGTAGATTTCGAAGTCAAATATACTAATTTCACAAACAAAAACTAAATCATGATTATAGATAAATCCACTTTAACAATTTTATCTGTCCGCTCTTGACGAGTTTTTATTTCATTTTCATATAATAGCTGGTTTTATCAGAATCATGTTAGGGCGGTATTCAAAAAAATACTTTTCCATGCTCAACAACTCGAAATTTTCTGGCATAATTCCAGATTCATTTTTAATTAAAAAAAATATGAAACTTGCTGACGTGATTTTTGAAGAGATTTATAAGCGACCTGTGTTTTTATTTTTTGTTCAATTAATTAAAACTTGATATGTAAACAATTATTTTCTCAGAAGGACAATATTTTTCGTTTCTAACACAATCGCTTCGGGAAATTCCGTTCAAAATGCCCACTTTGACATAATTTTTTGAAATATATTCTGCCTCTATCTAAAAATCTATTATTACGGTACATTATATAGTTTCTGAATAAGCGAATCTACCAATTAAATGCGTTTGAGAGCAAAAATGAATTTAAAAACCAGTCAGAAAATAAGCAGTTTGGATTTAAGCGCATCCTTAATACAATGATTTTTCCAACACAATCCGCTTCGGTAAATTCGGTTCAAAATGCCCTTTTTAACAGCATTTAAAATAATATATTCTGCCCCTATCAGAAAATCGACCATTACGGTACATTATATAGTTTCTGAGTAAGAAAACGTACCAATTGGAAGCCTTTGAGAGCAAAAATGAATTGTAAAATGAGTCAGAAAATAAGCAGTTTGGATTTGAAAACACCCTTACTAAGATCATTTTTTACTTCAACCGGTATGTATTTTTAATTTGTTTTTGCTCTAAGAATTGGTCCTATCCAAAACTCGTCTATATAGATGTTGTAGACCAATATTAAGAAGATATATGATAAATTCATGGGGATTTTATATCTTTTGAATTGACGGAGTTATGGATTTTTTTCTTCTTCAAACCACCTTTTTGTTTTCGTTTTTAATTTTTTTTTGCGGTACGAATTGGTCCTATCAAAAACTTGTGAATATAAAAGTTGTAGATAATGTTAAGGAGATTCATGATAAAATTAATTGGATTTGATATCTTGAGAATTGACGAAGTTATGGATTTTTTTCTTCTTCAAACGCCCTTTTAGGTAGCTTTCATTACAAAAAGCTACCTATTGCAGCCGTTCGGAGGAAAGCGATTTCAAAAAATTTTGGTATATTTTCATCGATCATGACACCCAGACCCCGAGACCACCCTCCGTTCAAAAGTTGATATATATATATATATATATATATATATATATATATATATATATATATATCCATATATATATATATATATATATATATATCCATATATATATATATATATATATATATATATATATCCATATATATATATATATATATATCTGACATTTGTCATACTGTAACTCTCGAATTTATGACCCGATTTGGATGTAATTCGGTATGTACATAGTACATACCAATGTCTCGACCGAGTTCGTTGGCCAGCTTCATCCGCCATTTTGTTTCAAAATGGCTGCCATTTAAAAAAATTTAAAAAATTTGAAATTTGAAATGTGGTACCAAAGAATTGAAAATGGAAAAATATTTTTTTCTTATGTATTTGACCTTTATACAAAGATTCCGGAGCAGTTTTTTTTCGTCTATATCTTAAAAAATGGCTGAGTTATAGCATTTTGAATTTCTAGCGTGGCTGTCATTTTGAAACGTCCTGAATTTTGTCACGCGATAAAAGGCGTATTTATGAACCGATTTGGATGTAACTTCGTTTGTACATAGTACATACCAATGTCTCGACCGAGTTCAATGGCCAGTTTCATCCGCCATCTTGTTTAAAAATGGCAGCCATTTAAATTTTTAAGAAAAATTTAAATTTGAAATGTGGTACCAAAAAATTGAAAATTGAAAAAATATTTTTTTTTCTTATGTATTTGACTTTGATACAAAGATTCGGGAGCAGTTTTTGTTTCGTCTATATCTTAAAAAATGGCTGAGTTATAGCATTTTGAATTTCTAGCGTGGCTGACATTTTGAAACGTCCTGATATTTGTCACGTGATAAAGGCGTATTTATGAACCGATTTGAATGTACCTTGGTGTGTACATAGTACATACAAATATCTCAACCGAGTTCGTTGGCCATCTTCATCCGCCATCTTGTTTCAAAATGGCGGCCATTTAAAAAATTAAAAATTTAAAATGAGATACCAAAAAATTGAAAAATGAAAAAGATTTTTTTCGTATGTGTTTGACCTTAATACAAAGATTCCGGAACAGTTTTTGTTTCGTCTATATCTAAAAAAATGGCTGAGTTATAGCATTTTGAATTTCTATTGTGGCTGGCATTTTAAAACGACCTGGTTTTGTCACGCGATAACAAGCATATTTATGAACCGATTTGGATGTTACTTGGTCTGTACATAGTACATACCAATGTCTCGACCGAGTTCGTTGGCCAGCTTCATTCGCCATCTTGTTTCAAAAGGGTTGCCATTTAAAAAAATTAAATTTAAAATTTAAAATGAGGTATTAAAAAATTGGAAAATGAAAAAGATTTTTTTATGTGTTTGGCCTTGATACAAAGATTCCGGAGCAGATTTTGTTTCTGAAAATTTGTTCTTTTGTTTATAGCTTAAAAAAATGGTTGAATTATAGCACTTTGAATTTCTAGTATGGCTAACATTTTGAAACGATCTTGTATTTGTCACGCGATAACACACGTATTCGCCTATTTCCATGTAAGAAGGCATGTGGATAGTATACATCAACATCTCAGCCAAATATAAGTTAATTTAAATAAAAGCAGCTTGGATAAAGCTGACAAATTTCGCGAAATTCTCATTTATAATGATTTAATATTGATAAAAATTAGTATTGAATCTCCTATATTCGGTTTCCACTAAATTGAGCTTCGTGTGTTTGAATAATATAAGTTGGCTTTTTTAAAATAAGGAATTTGAAAGCTACCTCTTCCTCCCGGCACTGGCCGGAAGGACTTTTTGTTTTCGTTTTTAATTTTTTTTTGCGGTACGAATTGTTCCTATCAAAAACTTGTGAATATAAAAGTTTTAGATAATGTTAAGGAGATTTATAATAAAATTAATTGAATTTGATATCTTGAGAATTGACGAAGTTATGAATTTTTTTGTCCCAAAACCCCTATTTTTTGCGCCCCTTGAGCCCATTTTTAACTTTATCAAAAATCTGTGATACATAAATTTTTGGCCCTATTTTTAGAAGTAATAAAAACTTTAAACTGATTTGATATGTACAAAAATTAAGAAGTTATGGGGGGTTTTCTGTTTTCACAAAACCCCTCCCTATTTCCCTCCCCTTGGTCCGATTTTGCCCATTAACGAACTTGACCGAGATTTTATGCCCATTGATTTTATGTATCAGTTTGGAAGAGATTGGTGCAGAATTACGAAAGTTATCGTGTCCAGAAGAAAGTGATATATATATATAGATAGATAGATAGATAGATAGATAGATAGATATATAAAGTTTTTTACTGAGGGTGGTTTTGGGTTCTAGGGGTCATGATCGGTGTAGATCTGCAAAAATTTTTCAGAAATTCCAACATAGGAACGATCCCAATAGGTAGTATTTCATACGAAATCTACCTAAAAAAAAAAAAAAAATTAGAGAGAGGTTTCTAAGAATCTCCTCATTATTTCTCTAAGAGGGAATGGGAGTCCCGATATTTCCATCTGGTCACTTGAACGCCAAACAAAGGAAGTGTTTCCTTTTCATATGTAATGCTCGGAAAATGTGGAAAACGATGGATTTACCGTTATTTTTCGAACAGGAAAAAAATTAATTGAAGAACAATACCAAAAAAAGAGAAGACGATACCGGACATATTTATACTTATTCTCATGACTCAAATTTTTATAATATTATTCCGTTTTTTTTTTACGTGAATTTTTATGTTTTAGTTATGGCCTTGTTATCTCGAAAATTTTTTTAGCGTCCCTTCGACTTCGAGGGTATTACATTATTGGAATGCTACCACATGTCTTTCCATATAATGGAATTACCCAAATTCACGTTGATTGGGGAGGGGAGGGAAATCAAGTTAAGTAGAAAAGTATTAACGCAAATAACCACTAATGCCCGAAAAAACTTTTTAATTACATTGTAACGGCTCACATTTATATTCCTCATATTTCTATAACCGAAAGGAAAAAAAAAAAGTGTATTCCATAGTTTCTTAAAAGTTATCTTTCTTCTGCTATTCTGTAACACCGTGTTGATAAAATACTAAATAAATAAACGGGGACAGGTGTGTTTTTTTTTTTTTTTCTTCTTCTTCGTCATATCACGACCCAGCTTTTACCTCCCAACTATAAGATTTTTTTTTTAATTTCAACAAAAGAGATTAGAGAATCTACGAGCTGGGGGGAAAAAAAAAAAAACCCAAAAAAAACAAAACTAGCTCCTCAAATAAGAATGATAGGGAACAACCAAAATCATACACTCAGAGTTATCAATTTCCTACTTCTTGCACACCATTGTTACATTATAGGAAATGTTTTAATTAAATAAAACAACATTTTCTGTATTAAAATACTAGTTTCCAGAAAGTTGGAGTCTTGGCGGCTTTGTTCATTGCAGATTATGAATATTTTTAATCAGCTTGGGCACCACACTTTTACACTTTTCATATCATTGATCAGAAATATTTCCTTTATTTAATCCTATATGTTTGGACAAATAAATAAGACAAATTTCTCTGTTAAAAAATAATACAAAATATAAAACTTGCCAGCTATGGTTTAGAGTAAAAAAAAAAAAAAATACATAACATTTCAATTGCAGTGATTACCATCAATGGTTGCGGAGGGGCTGAAGATGCATAATTTCTTTAAAGAAGCCCTACTGCATATGATATTATCAGGATTTATGCCTAGAATGCTTCAACTTAAAAAAAAAAAAAAAAAAAAACTCACCCAATGCTAATTACTTTTACTCATATTTTAAACAAGTTGAAAATTGCTCGTCAAACGTGGCAAATGAGGTGCGTTTGTACTATAACTAGTTTTATAATTATTTTTTGCACCCCATATTGTACTATATTTTTTTACACTTTATAAGTGCATAGTCTGTAATACATTAAAATGCACTTGCAATAATTTTTTCCCATTCCCCGTAATGTAACGGAAAACTTTTGACTGTCCCTGTAATTAAACTATGCATCCCATTTTCATAAAATTTCAAAATGGCTCGATAAAATTTTGCAACAATCATACATTTAAAATTTCAAACCATTCGGTTGGGTAGTTTTTCCTCTGTTATATGCGGACGGACTGAACGACGGCTATAGATGGTACGTATTTATATAATTACGAACGTACCTAAAAAGAGAACTCTTGCAATTTAACGGTAGTATAAACACTTCAGAAATACTTAAAATTCTCAGAAGAAATTTAATTTGTTACTATTATTATTCCATTTATATTTATAAAACATTTTAAAATTTTATTGTAAGAGGTTTTTTTTGTTGTTGTTCCCTATCATTCTTATTTGAGGAGCTAGTTTTGTTTTTTTTGGGTTTTTTTTTTTTTCCCCCCAGCTCGTAGATTCTCTAATCTCTTTTGTTGAAATTAAAAAAAAAATCTTATAGTTGGGAGGTAAAAGCTGGGTCGTGATATGACGAAGAAGAAGAAAAAAAAAAAAAAACACACCTGTCCCCGTTTATTTATTTAGTATTTTATCAACACGGTGTTACAGAATAGCAGAAGAAAGATAACTTTTAAGAAACTATGGAATACACTTTTTTTTTTTCCTTTCGGTTATAGAAATATGAGGAATATAAATGTGAGCCGTTACAATGTAATTAAAAAGTTTTTTCGGGCATTAGTGGTTATTTGCGTTAATACTTTTCTACTTAACTTGATTTCCCTCCCCTCCCCAATCAACGTGAATTTGGGTAATTCCATTATATGGAAAGACATGTGGTAGCATTCCAATAATGTAATACCCTCGAAGTCGAAGGGACGCTAAAAAAATTTTCGAGATAACAAGGCCATAACTAAAACATAAAAATTCACGTAAAAAAAAAACGGAATAATATTATAAAAATTTGAGTCATGAGAATAAGTATAAATATGTCCGGTATCGTCTTCTCTTTTTTTGGTATTGTTCTTCAATTAATTTTTTTCCTGTTCGAAAAATAACGGTAAATCCATCGTTTTCCACATTTTCCGAGCATTACATATGAAAAGGAAACACTTCCTTTGTTTGGCGTTCAAGTGACCAGATGGAAATATCGGGACTCCCATTCCCTCTTAGAGAAATAATGAGGAGATTCTTAGAAACCTCTCTCTAATTTTTTTTTTTTTTTTAGGTAGATTTCGTATGAAATACTACCTATTGGGATCGTTCCTATGTTGGAATTTCTGAAAAATTTTTGCAGATCTACACCGATCATGACCCCTAGAACCCAAAACCACCCTCAGTAAAAAACTTTATATATCTATCTATCTATCTATCTATCTATCTATCTATATATATATATCACTTTCTTCTGGACACGATAACTTTCGTAATTCTGCACCAATCTCTTCCAAACTGATACATAAAATCAATGGGCATAAAATCTCGGTCAAGTTCGTTAATGGGCAAAATCGGACCAAGGGGAGGGAAATAGGGAGGGGTTTTGTGAAAACAGAAAACCCCCCATAACTTCTTAATTTTTGTACATATCAAATCAGTTTAAAGTTTTTATTACTTCTAAAAATAGGGCCAAAAATTTATGTATCACAGATTTTTGATAAAGTTAAAAATGGGCTCAAGGGGCGCAAAAAATAGGGGTTTTGGGACAAAAAAATTCATAACTTCGTCAATTCTCAAGATATCAAATTCAATTAATTTTATTATAAATCTCCTTAACATTATCTAAAACTTTTATATTCACAAGTTTTTGATAGGAACAATTCGTACCGCAAAAAAAAATTAAAAACGAAAACAAAAAGTCCTTCCGGCCAGTGCCGGGAGGAAGAGGTAGCTTTCAAATTCCTTATTTTAAAAAAGCCAACTTATATTATTCAAACACACGAAGCTCAATTTAGTGGAAACCGAATATAGGAGATTCAATACTAATTTTTATCAATATTAAATCATTATAAATGAGAATTTCGCGAAATTTGTCAGCTTTATCCAAGCTGCTTTTATTTAAATTAACTTATATTTGGCTGAGATGTTGATGTATACTATCCACATGCCTTCTTACATGGAAATAGGCGAATACGTGTGTTATCGCGTGACAAATACAAGATCGTTTCAAAATGTTAGCCATACTAGAAATTCAAAGTGCTATAATTCAACCATTTTTTTAAGCTATAAACAAAAGAACAAATTTTCAGAAACAAAATCTGCTCCGGAATCTTTGTATCAAGGCCAAACACATAAAAAAATCTTTTTCATTTTCCAATTTTTTAATACCTCATTTTAAATTTTAAATTTAATTTTTTTAAATGGCAACCCTTTTGAAACAAGATGGCGAATGAAGCTGGCCAACGAACTCGGTCGAGACATTGGTATGTACTATGTACAGACCAAGTAACATCCAAATCGGTTCATAAATATGCTTGTTATCGCGTGACAAAACCAGGTCGTTTTAAAATGCCAGCCACAATAGAAATTCAAAATGCTATAACTCAGCCATTTTTTTAGATATAGACGAAACAAAAACTGTTCCGGAATCTTTGTATTAAGGTCAAACACATACGAAAAAAATCTTTTTCATTTTTCAATTTTTTGGTATCTCATTTTAAATTTTTAATTTTTTAAATGGCCGCCATTTTGAAACAAGATGGCGGATGAAGATGGCCAACGAACTCGGTTGAGATATTTGTATGTACTATGTACACACCAAGGTACATTCAAATCGGTTCATAAATACGCCTTTATCACGTGACAAATATCAGGACGTTTCAAAATGTCAGCCACGCTAGAAATTCAAAATGCTATAACTCAGCCATTTTTTAAGATATAGACGAAACAAAAACTGCTCCCGAATCTTTGTATCAAAGTCAAATACATAAGAAAAAAAAATATTTTTTCAATTTTCAATTTTTTGGTACCACATTTCAAATTTAAATTTTTCTTAAAAATTTAAATGGCTGCCATTTTTAAACAAGATGGCGGATGAAACTGGCCATTGAACTCGGTCGAGACATTGGTATGTACTATGTACAAACGAAGTTACATCCAAATCGGTTCATAAATACGCCTTTTATCGCGTGACAAAATTCAGGACGTTTCAAAATGACAGCCACGCTAGAAATTCAAAATGCTATAACTCAGCCATTTTTTAAGATATAGACGAAAAAAAACTGCTCCGGAATCTTTGTATAAAGGTCAAATACATAAGAAAAAAATATTTTTCCATTTTCAATTCTTTGGTACCACATTTCAAATTTCAAATTTTTTAAATTTTTTTAAATGGCAGCCATTTTGAAACAAAATGGCGGATGAAGCTGGCCAACGAACTCGGTCGAGACATTGGTATGTACTATGTACATACCGAATTACATCCAAATCGGGTCATAAATTCGAGAGTTACAGTATGACAAATGTCAGATATATATATATATATATATATGGATATATATATATATATATATATATATATATATATGGATATATATATATATATATATATATATATGGATATATATATATATATATATATATATATATATATATATATATATATATATCAACTTTTGAACGGAGGGTGGTCTCGGGGTCTGGGTGTCATGATCGATGAAAATATACCAAAATTTTTTGAAATCGCTTTCCTCCGAACGGCTGCAATAGGTAGCTTTTTGTAATGAAAGCTACCTAAAAGGGCGTTTGAAGAAGAAAAAAATCCATAACTTCGTCAATTCTCAAGATATCAAATCCAATTAATTTTATCATGAATCTCCTTAACATTATCTACAACTTTTATATTCACAAGTTTTTGATAGGACCAATTCGTACCGCAAAAAAAAATTAAAAACGAAAACAAAAAGGTGGTTTGAAGAAGAAAAAAATCCATAACTCCGTCAATTCAAAAGATATAAAATCCCCATGAATTTATCATATATCTTCTTAATATTGGTCTACAACATCTATATAGACGAGTTTTGGATAGGACCAATTCTTAGAGCAAAAACAAATTAAAAATACATACCGGTTGAAGTAAAAAATGATCTTAGTAAGGGTGTTTTCAAATCCAAACTGCTTATTTTCTGACTCATTTTACAATTCATTTTTGCTCTCAAAGGCTTCCAATTGGTACGTTTTCTTACTCAGAAACTATATAATGTACCGTAATGGTCGATTTTCTGATAGGGGCAGAATATATTATTTTAAATGCTGTTAAAAAGGGCATTTTGAACCGAATTTACCGAAGCGGATTGTGTTGGAAAAATCATTGTATTAAGGATGCGCTTAAATCCAAACTGCTTATTTTCTGACTGGTTTTTAAATTCATTTTTGCTCTCAAACGCATTTAATTGGTAGATTCGCTTATTCAGAAACTATATAATGTACCGTAATAATAGATTTTTAGATAGAGGCAGAATATATTTCAAAAAATTATGTCAAAGTGGGCATTTTGAACGGAATTTCCCGAAGCGATTGTGTTAGAAACGAAAAATATTGTCCTTCTGAGAAAATAATTGTTTACATATCAAGTTTTAATTAATTGAACAAAAAATAAAAACACAGGTCGCTTATAAATCTCTTCAAAAATCACGTCAGCAAGTTTCATATTTTTTTTAATTAAAAATGAATCTGGAATTATGCCAGAAAATTTCGAGTTGTTGAGCATGGAAAAGTATTTTTTTGAATACCGCCCTAACATGATTCTGATAAAACCAGCTATTATATGAAAATGAAATAAAAACTCGTCAAGAGCGGACAGATAAAATTGTTAAAGTGGATTTATCTATAATCATGATTTAGTTTTTGTTTGTGAAATTAGTATATTTGACTTCGAAATCTACCTCTGCCTGTAGGCCGGGCCGGCAGGGATTTTTTTACTTCGAAAAATATTCGACATAACAAGGTTTTGAGTGAAAACTCCTCGAGATAAGAATTAAAATTAACATTAGATGAATATGTGGGGCAAAATAATTTTTCCGACATATCAAGGTTTTCGAGATATCGAGTAACAAATTCGAATACTTGCTATAATTCTTACTACATGATGCCCCGAAGTACTTTCGTATAAAATTTCCTATTATGACAAATCACTTTTAAACAGATGTGTGAGATTACAGAAATATTTTAATTAAATTTATGTATTTAACAACAACGACAAAAAAAAAATCTTTATGAAATATCAGGAAGGAAGAAATTAAATATCACAAAATGAAAAAAAAAAAAAAAATTACAATGTGTGAAATTCTATTTTGTAAATAAGAAAATCAATCGAAGGATTGATTAATAACATAAAATGTTTGAACAATTAAGGAAGGTCAACGAATAATCTGAATTTTGTTGTTTTGTTTTTTTAAATTACCAGAAAACATATTATTCAAAATAAGTTTTTAAGAAACTCGGCACAAACACAATTAAGCAACGAACCTATAGCCGAGATAGTTTCCTGTTTTTTTTTTTTGTTTTTTTTTCACATATGTCATCACCGATATGAAGTAAATGATTTCGTTATACTTAGGATAAAACTTCCATATGAATATAGGAGGAGGGGGTATTTTTTTGCCCTCTTTCAGCCCTCCTTCGTTTCAGTTTTTTTTTTCGTGTCGGATCTCAAGAATGTGTGACTGGAAATACAAATTTTTTTGACAAGGAACAATAAAATGAAAAGAAAGAATCTTTTAAAGAGATATTTAGATAAAATTTCATCTACCACAGAATTTTGAAAAACTGAATATCTGGAGACATTTTTTTTTTCTTTTCCTCTCTCCTCTGAAATCAAGAAAGAAAAAAAGTGTGTAGGGAGGAGAGAGAGCAGACCACTTTTTTTTTTTTTCCGTTCCAGTCGTTTCAATTTATTGTTTTCCGAGGGCTCATTCTGATTTTCAATGATTACAACAAATAAATCTTTTGTCATCTCATGAATTTTTAACCGTTTCGTAGAATTTTAAAACCGGGTGACTGATTTCGATAATTTGAAAGATGGATAAAAAGAAACTATGTTTTAAACTTAAAGTATTACACAAAAGATGTAGAGGACAAAAAAAATGTGAATTTTGTTTTGAAAAATTTTTTTTCACTTCAAATTCGATTACTTGCATATTTTGAATTCAAAATCCCTCTGAGCTTCAGAGGGTGTAAAACATGAGGATATATATATATATATATATATATATAACATCTTTTAAAGAGATATTTAGATAAAATTTCATCTACCACAGAATTTTGAAAAACTGAATATCTGGAGACATTTTTTTTTTCTTTTCCCCTCTCTCCTCTGAAATCAAGAAAGAAAAAAAGTGTGTAGGGAGGAGAGAGAGCAGACCACTTTTTTTTTTTCCGTTCCAGTCGTTTCAATTTATTGTTTTCCGAGGGCTCATTCTGATTTTCAATGATTACAACAAATAAATCTTTTGTCATCTCATGAATTTTTAACCGTTCCGTAGAATTTTAAAACCGGGTGACTGATTTCGATAATTTGAAAGATGGATAAAAAGAAACTATGTTTTAAACTTAAAGTATTACACAAAAGATGTAGAGGACAAAAAAAAAAAAAAAAAAAAAATGTGAATTTTTTTTGAAAAATTTTTTTTCACTTCAAATTCGATTACTTGCATATTTTGAATTCAAAATCCCTCTGAGCTTCAGAGGGTGTAAAACATGAGGATATATATATATATATATATATATATGTATATATATCATCTTTTAAAGAGATATTTAGATAAAATTTCATCTTCCACAGAATTTTGAAAAACTGAATATCTGGAGACATTTTTTTTCCCCTCTCTCCTCTGAAATCAAGAAAGAAAGAAAGTGTGTAGGGAGGAGAGAGAGCAGACCACTTTTTTTTTTCCGTTCCAGTCGTTTCAATTTATTGTTTTCCGAGGGCTCATTCTGATTTTCAATGATTACAACAAATAAATCTTTTGTCATCTCATGAATTTTTAACCGTTCCGTAGAATTTTAAAACCGGGTGACTGATTTCGATAATTTGAAAGATGGATAAAAAGAAACTATGTTTTAAACTTAAAGTATTACACAAAAGATGTAGAGGACAAAAAAAATGTGAATTTTTTTTTGAAAAAATTTTTTTCACTTCAAATTCGATTACTTGCATATTTTGAATTCAAAATCCCTCTGAGCTTCAGAGGGTGTAAAACATGAGGATATATATATATATATATCATCTTTTAAAGAGATATTTAGATAAAATTTCATCTTCCACAGAATTTTGAAAAACTGAATATCTGGAGACATTTTTTTTTTCCCTCTCTCCTCTGAAATCAAGAAAGAAAAAAAGTGTGTAGGGAGGAGAGAGAGCAGACCACTTTTTTTTTCCGTTCCAGTCGTTTCAATTTATTGTTTTCCGAGGGCTCATTCTGATTTTCAATGATTACAACAAATAAATCTTTTGTCATCTCATGAATTTTTAACCGTTCCGTAGAATTTTAAAACCGGGTGACTGATTTCGATAATTTGAAAGATGGATAAAAAGAAACTATGTTTTAAACTTAAAGTATTACACAAAAGATGTAGAGGACAAAAAAAATGTGAATTTTTTTTTGAAAAAATTTTTTTCACTTCAAATTCGATTACTTGCATATTTTGAATTCAAAATCCCTCTGAGCTTCAGAGGGTGTAAAACATGAGGATATATATATATATATATATATATATCATCTTTTAAAGAGATATTTAGATAAAATTTCATCTTCCACAGAATTTTGAAAAACTGAATATCTGGAGACATTTTTTTTCCCCCTCTCTCCTCTGAAAGCAAGAAAAATGTGGGGTGTGGCGGATATAAGTTGCATGATATTTTATGAATTTACAAGCAATTAAATTTACGACCCGTCGAATGAAAATGTTTAAATCAACCGATTGATTGAATTTTATAAAACAATAACAAACGTTGAAATTGTAATGAGGAAATTTTTCAAGAATGTGTGCACTGCCGCTTTAAATATTAAATTTGAGGCGCTTGTATTTGAAACTGTATAAGTCAAGTCGATAAAGCTGATAAAATTAGAAAACGGTTCTGGATTTCTTTTTTTTTTTTTTTTCCTTTCTTTTGAAGGATGATCCTGGAAAAGTAAAATGAACATGAAAAAAAGCGGAAAGGGTTGTTTAGTTCATTTAAATATTTGACAAACTGTACATGCCCCCTCTGCCCTTCCCCCCTTAATTTCGGCCCTGCTATGTGGCATCTAAATGAATCATACTTCCGAATGAAATTTTCACAAAATTAATGGCTTCTTCTGATGTAAGAAAAAATGCATTTTGGTTTTTATTGGTAGTTATTTAATGCATTGAAGTGACTAAATCTATTAACTAGCGTTTCGCACAAACAGTATATGATGCAACAATTTTGTATGCAAAAGTTTAGAACATTACAATGTTGATAGAATTTGTTTGTGAATTTTCGGCACGCACACGTAAAGAGGTTCGCCGTTTCTGCAACAAATGTACATTCAGTATAAGGTTACTAAACGTTTCACTTAATTTGAACATTCTCAAAATAGACAATGAAACCTGACATATAAAATAAACATTTCTTTTTTTTTAAATCTTTTTTATAGTAGGGTAGATACTCCAGTTTTGGCCACATTAAGGGAAAAAGTGAAATAGAAATTTTATAGTTATTAGCTGATAGAAGGATAAATTTAAATGTCCTTCTGTTGATTATAATAACTTTCTACAGAAGATTTTAGATTGGGAGCAATAACTCATTAAGTAATTTACTTCAGTTTGTACCAGTTTTGACCATTCCTCCGCCAGTTTTGGCCACTCTAATATCATGTAGTTTAACAAACATTTTAATTAATAATAAGTCAAAATAAAGAATTTTTATCCAATATCTAGTTTTCCACATTTATATTTGTTTGCTTTATTAAGTTGGTTGGTTGTATTTATGTCGGCCAATTATCAGCACGTGGGATATAGGCCCAAGGGGGGGGGGGGTGCCTTTCGTGGAAGTCTTTTTAAGGGAACTTAACCCGTATTAACGCTTGGAGAACCAAGGTTAGAAGAAAACCACGAAAACTCCGAACGATTAGGCCGACGGGCGCGATTGGAATCGAACCCAGCACCTCCTGTCTACCAGCTTCGAGAGCAGAACCTCTCGGCCACTAGTGGGGATTGCTTTATTAAGAGAATCTTGCAAATTTCTTTATGAATTGATAAAAACATCAAATAAAATATACTTAGGTTAATTTTAACTGAAAATTTCAATTAAAAAGCAAAAAAAAATTATTTAATTTGATTCATAAAAGGGACAACAGTGCCTATAGGACATAAAGATTAAATCTTTAATCAGTTTTATAATTATCCATGGATTGTGGATTGTTTAAAACACTTGAATCTTCAACAAAGTTATATTTCTTGAAACCATTTTCTGATTCTGTCTTGTTTTATATATTAGCTTGCGTCTTATTTATGCGTCTTATTCTGCTTCTTTGCAAGTTATTTTAGGGATTTCCCAATTTTCTGGACAGAATCTTAAAGTTGTTCCATTTTTATATTCCTTCTAAGCCTTATTTTAAGAGCACAGAATTCTGTCTTTTCTTAGCTTGGTAAAATGAATCGTGTTCTTGTCAAATAAATGTGAAATACATTCTTACTTGTATTTAGATATCTCTAGTAAAGATTTTCACAACATTTAGTATTTCTAAACCTGTGTGTCCAAAAGCTTTAAGAAATTATGGAACTTCTACATTTCTTTAGGAAAAATACAAGAAATCATGCTTTTATTTTATTGAACTTTTTAATTTATAAGTTGTTAAGTCTTTCAAAATTTATATTTCAGTTTATTTGTCATATATTTCATATCACCTCCCCTTTGGTTTTATCAGTACTAAGCACAATACTATATTTTCTTTAGCAATATTATTATTTAGTGACTAGCACAGTGTCCTTCTTTCTAAAGGGAATTATCTATTGGACAGAGAAAACAAAATATCTTCGATAGAACTGCTATTAGACTTGCTTTTTTTTTAATTATTATTATTGAAGCCATTATTATATAAAACACAAGGGGGCTCGGTCCCCTACGAGCTACGCTCACCAACCCCCGTTCAGACACCGCAGTTTCTAAAAGCACGCTAATTTGATCGGCTTTAAAAAGATTTTGAAAGATTGAATTATAATTTAAAAAACAGTGGCGATCTCCCTATAAACGGGTTTCTATTCATTTCTCTTTGATTGGGGAATTTTAAGGAAAAATCAGCTGCTGTTAAAAGGTACTATGGCTGTTTTCCTCTTTGATTAAATAAAACCAGTTAAACATTTCAAAATAAGCTAATATAAAATGAATTAAGTAAGCAGAGTCTTTGTCTCCCGGTATTTTTTAACTAAGCGAAAAGAAAGTTCCTTTAAATAAGACATTCTAAGCGGGCTCTCATGTCAAGCACACAAGTCGTATGTTTGTTGTTCAATAAATAAATAAATAAATAAAAGACATTTTAAATGTATCGTTTTTAATCTCACGCAATTTCCACCAAACTTTTATTTCTCTTTTTAATATTCACGTGAAAATACTTTTGTTAGAAATGAAATATTATTTGCGCTGTCCAAAACAAAAATAGTTGAAAAGTTCATCTCGAAATATCAAATAAATGTCTCGCGCAATTTTTAAATTTAAACTGTTTTGCAATATTATTTTTTGTTCATTTTACGTAATAAGTGTAATGTGACGTAAATGTGACGTAATTTCTCCTATTTAAGACTTCTAACACATGTTAATGAATTTATTATTTTACAATATCCTTTCTCTGTTAAAATTCACGTGTAAATATAGTTTTTATGAAGTAATTTTCAATAAGTTCCTGCTTTTTATACGTAATTATTTAATTCTAATTTGAAAGTTTTTTTCTGTTTATAATAGTCACGTGTAAATAAATTTTTAATTTGAAGCAAACATTATTGTTTGCGCTGTTTATACAGTTGGCAACAGGTTAAATTAGTACAATTTTCTAAAATAAGTAAAAAATATCTCTCGAAATGCTGAAAATTTGAATTTAAAATAGAAATAAAAGCTCAAAAAATGAGTCAAATTAAAAAAATAAATGCATTCTGCACACCGGGAAATTATAACGTATAAAATGATCTAAAAATGATTAAATTCCGATGTACAGTTTTTGCTTCTATAAAACTTTTTTAATGGAACGACTTTGTAGAACTTTAGCATTAAATATCTCTTGAAATAATTCTTCGATTTGAAAACTTTCTGTATCAGCGTGTTTATCAAACATTTCTCTATAATACCGCTGATTTTCATATTTTTGTATGCAGTATTTTTCTTAATATTAACGGAGAAAGACCTCCAGTCACAAAAATTTCAAAACCGGCGGCGGCGGTGACAGCATAAGTTACCTTTTTTCAGAATAGAGAGAAAACTAATCGATTTTGCTTTATCCAAATATTCTTAAATTTATTTAATGGCTAAAATTCCCACTGTAATGAATCATGTGACCAAAAGTGGAACATATGTTGTATCCTTTTTGGCCACTTCTATGTCCATAACTGGTACATATAGCAAATTTAAAGCACCAGTTTTGGCCACCCCCTATTAAACATTTAAAAGAATTAATTTAAATGTGAAATTACAATAGAGAGAAAGCTTACCTCATAAAACCTAATAGTAATTTGCTTCAGAACAAATAGAACCTGATAAGTGTCTAATATTGAAAGATTCTGAAAACTTGTCAGCTAAGCAAAAATCTTAATACGTGTGAGCACACACTACAGTTTCGCACATTTATTTTTTTTGAAAGTCACGTTTTATCAAAAAATAAACAAATGAGATTGTAAATGATAAAAGAGTGTTTGCTTAAGGTGTAAGACTGCATATTGTTTATTAGCATCAATTCACAGCCTAAATATTGGACAAACTGATTCAGTGTGGCCAAAACTGGTACAATGGCCAAAACTGGAGCATCTACCCTACTTCAGCTAAATCTTTTGTCACCCATTTTGCCGAAATATCTCTGTAACTATTATTAAAAGGGCGCTTTTTCACACACACACACACACACACACATATATATATATATATCTGTTCTTTAACAATATAGAATGCCGTCTTTTGGAGATAATATTTCATGTTCATTCATTTAGTGGCAAATAGTGTTAAATTCAGTTATCTTTTTCTGGAAGGGATTGCGGTGTTTCAGTAGAGGGGAACCGGAATTTTGATCTTCTTCGACGTTTATAAGCAAATGAGCATAAAATCTCAAATCTTCCGGGGAGGGGATGCTATTGGGGGGGGGGGGGGGATTGTTCCTTCCCCGAATTTATCACTGCCGCCGAATCTTTCTCACCTATATTTCTTCCATAGACTTCTCATATAACTGGACTCAGAAATAGCAACCCTTTCTTGAAGCCGGGATCACTGCCCACCGTCACGTGATGGTGGGTAGAGAAAACGCGCCAAACCGGTTTTTAGCTCACAGGCTATCAAAGCCTGAGAGCTAATGTGCCCGCCCGTTCTGTATGTATGTATGTATGTATGTATGTATGTATGTATGTACGTACGTACGTATGTATGTACGTAACGCGATAACTCTTGATAGAAACATCCGATTTGCTTCAAATTTTTTTCCTAGGTTCATTGTGATAAGGCGCTTCCCTGATTAGTTTTGGGAGTTCATTGGTTAAGGATAAAGGGGGAAAAACAGGGTTAGTCACCCCCCTTAATTCAGAAAAATGGGTTTTTCATGCAGAATCATTCGATTTGCTCCGAATTTGGTATACCGGTTTATTATGTTAAGGAACATCCCTGATTAATTCTGGGGGTTCATTGGTTAAGGATAAAGGTGGAAAAACGGGGTTAGTCCACCCCCCCTTAATTCAGATAAATGGGTTTTTCATGCAGAATGATTCTATTTGCTCCGAATTTGGTATACCGGTTTATTATGTTAAGGAACTTCCCTGATCAGTTTTGGGAGTTCATTGGTTAAGGATAAAGTGGGAAAAACGGGGTTAGTCCACCCCCCTTAATTCAGATAAATGTGTTTTTCATGCAGAATGATTCGATTTGCTCCGAATTTGGTATACCGGTTTATTATGTTAAGGAACTTCCCTGATTAGTTTTGGGGGTTCATTGGTTAAGGGTAAAGGGGGAAAAGGGAGGTTAGCCCGCCCCTCTTAATTTAGATAAATGGGTTTTTCATGCAGAATGTTTCGATTTGCTCCGAAGTTGGTATACCGGTTTATTATGTTAAGGAGCTTCCCTGATTCGTTTTGGCGATTCATTGGTTAAGGATAAAGGGGGGGCTAGTCCACCCCCTTAATTTAGATAAATGGTTTTTTTTGCAAGATTATTCGATTTGCTCCAGATTTGGTATACCGGTTTATTATGATAAGGAGCTTCCCTGATTAGATTTGGAGGTTCACTTGTTAAGTATAAAGGGAATAAAGGGGGGTTAGTTCACTCCTTAATTCAGATAAATGGGTATTTCATGCAGAATCATTCGATTTGCTCCGAATTTGGTATACCGGTTTATTATGTTAAGGAACTTCCCTGATTAGTTTTGGGAGTTCATTGGTTAAGGATAAAGGTGGAAAAACGGAGTTAGTCCACCCCCCCCCTTAATTCAGATAAATGGGTTTTTCATGCAGAATGATTCGATTTGCTCCGAATTTAGTATAGCGGTTTATTATGTTAAGGAACTTCCCTGATCAGTTTTGGGAGATCATTGGATAAGGATAAAGGGGGAAAAACGGGGTTAGTCCACCCCCGTTAATTCAGATAAATGTGTTTTTCATGCAGAATGATTCGATTTGCTCCGAATTTGGTATACCGGTTTATTATGTTAAGGAAGTACCATGATCAGTTTTGGGAGTTCATTGGTTAAGGATAAAGGGGGAAAAACGGGGTTAGTCCACCCCCCTTAATTCAGATAAATGTGTTTTTCATGCAGAATTATTCGATTTGCTCCGAATTTGGTATACCGGTTTATTATGTTAAGGAACTTCCATGATTAGATTTGGGGGTTCATTGGTTAAGGGTAAAGGGGGAAAAGGGAGGTTAGCCCGCCCCTCTTAATTGAGATAAATGTGTTTTTCATGCAGAATGATTCGATTTGCTCCGAATTTGGTATACTGGTTTATTATGTTAAGGAACTTCCCTGATTAGTTTTGGGGGTTCATTGGTTAAGGGTAAAGGGGGAAAAGGGAGGTTGGCCCGCCCCTCTTAATTTAGATAAATGTTTTCTTTTTTGCAAGATTATTCGATTTGCTCCAAATTTGGTATACCGGTTTATTATGATAAGGAGCTTCCCTGATTAGATTTGGAGGTTCACTTGTTAAGTATAAAGGGGTTAAAGGGGGGTTAGTCCACCCCCTTAATACAGATAAATGGGTATTTCATGCAGAATTATTCGATTTGCTCCGAATTTGGTATACCGGTTTATTATGTTAAGGAACTTCCCTGATTAGTTTTGGGAGTTTATTGGTTAAGGATAAAGGGGGGGAAACGGGGTTAGTCCACCCCCTTAATTCAGATAAATGGGTTTTTCATGCAGAATCACTCGATTTGCTCCGAATTTGGTATACCGGTTTATTACGTTAAGGAACTTCCCTGAATAGTTTTGGGGGTTCATTGGTTAAGGATGAAGGGGAAAAAGGGAGGTTAGCCCGCCCCTCTTAATTTTGATAAATGGGTTTTTCATGCAGAATGATTCGATTTGCTCTGAAGTTGGTATACCGGTTTGTTATGTTAAGGAACTTCCCTGATTAGTTTTGGGGGTTCATTGGTTAAGAATAAAGGGGGAAAAGGGGGGCTAGTCCACCCCTTAATTCAGATAAATGGGTTTTTCATGCAGATTGTTTCGATTTGCTCCGAATTTGGTATACCGGTTTATTATGTTAAGGAACTTCCCTGATTAGTTTTGGGGGTTCATTAGTTAAGAATAAAGGGGGGAAAGGGGGCTAGTCCACCCCTTTTAATTCAGATAAATGGGTATTTCATGCAGAATGATTCGATTTGCTCCGAATTTGGTATACCGGTTTATTATGTTAAGGAACTTCCCTGATTAGTTTTGGGGGTTCATTAGTTAAGAATAAAGGGGGGAAAGGGGGCTAGTCCACCCCTTTTAATTCAGGTAAATGGGTTTTTCATGCAGAATGATTCGATTTGCTCCGAAGTTGGTATACCGGTTTATTATGTTAAGGAACTTCCTTGATTAGTTTTGGGGGTTTATTGGTTAAAGATAAAGGGGTAGGGGGGCTAGGCCACCCCCCATAATTTATATAAACGGGTTTTTCATGCAGAATTATTCGCTTTGCTCCAGATTTGGTATACCGGTTTATTATGTTAAGGAGCTTCCCTGATTCGTTTTGGCGATTCATTGGTTAAAGATAAAGGGGGGCTAGTCCATCCCCTTAATTTAGATAAATGTTTTTTTTGCAGGATTATTCGATTTGCTCCAAATTTGGTATACCGGTTTATTATGATAAGGGGCTTCCCTGATGAGATTTGGAGGTTCACTGGTTAAGTATAAAGGGGGAAACGGGGGCTAATTCCCCTTCACTTATTTTTTTTTTTTTGAGGGGCATTATTCTTTAAAATAAGTGTATAATATACAATTAGTGTGAATAGCCTGTGAGCTCAATGCCATCAGTTTAGCTGGGCACTTTTCTTTTTTATTTCTCCTCTGGTTCCCGTTGAAATTTTCTTGCGTCGGCGTTTCTTTCGCATGAACCAAATCCGACAGATGTCAATAAGGGGATCACCGCTAAAAAAGACAACCTTTTGGCGATGAAAGCGGAAACATGTTAGCTTCAAGTTCTGACCAAAAGAACAATGGGATTCGGCCTCTACTTCTTATCTTTACTCTGAGATTTCTTCATATCCTCCTGCTAAAAAGGGGTCTTTTCCATTGCATTGTCTGGTGCTGCTATCTAGTGTTGACTTTACTCTTTAGAGTTTTGCCACATAAAAACATTTGAAGTAAAATTAGTTACGTTTTTGTTAGATACAAGTTGTTTTAAAACGCTCAGTTAGGTGTATCTTTTTATCACACAGCCACGCACACATATTTATATTTACATACATACATATACATAACATAAAGCATTTTCATCTCTACATGCAGGATCACAGATGATCCCTTAAATACTATATATTTATTGCACTTTACAATACATAAACATTGGGGTAGGTAGGGGGTGGAGTCCAAGGGAGCGATTATTAAGGGTGAAACATTTTCAGGGCACTGAAATATTCTAAAAACTGTAGCATAAAATACTCTAGTAGCTACAGAAAATTTCTTAAAACTGTAGCATAAAATATTTTAGTAGCCACTAAGGAGGGGCGCAATATTTGAAAATGGTACTAAAGACCAACCTACGCCACTGCATCAGTAATGGAAATTGGGAAATAAAAGGTAGACGTCAAATGGCGTCTATTGTAAAGGTGTTAGGCACCAAATTAAAATTTTTAGTTGCAATTTCTAAAATTCATTTTTAACCTTACTCTAATATTGCATGCTACTTTTTAGAAAAACACAAATACTTGTTTTTATTTAAAATTATTGAAGTTCTTAATCTTCAAGACTATAATAATTGAAGAAACTGTAAAATTGATATAAATCATTTTTAATTATTACTATATTTAGAAATTTATAGAATGCTCTTAATCATGTAAAACAAAATTAAAAGTCGATAGTAAATCCAAAACAAAATTTTATCCAGGGGCGGATCCAGAGAATCGTTTTGGGGGGGGGCGATACCGAGTGACATATAATCAACGTAGTCATAACTTCTGTTGCTCAAATCATTCCGTGCAGTTAATTATTAAATGATAATGAAATATTTAATGCGATTTGAAAATATTACAGACTCTCGATTATCCGACATCCGATTAACCGAAACACTCGGTTATCAAACACCCTTTTTATATAATCCCGCCCTCTCCTCAAAATGTGGTTTATTGTTACTTTTTAGGTCGTAAAATTAAAAACGTTATAACAGAATTTATTTATTAAATGTCTAATTTTTTCTTTTTCTTTTTACTCTTGTACTATGGTAATTATTTATCTTATTTTTTGTTCTTTTATTTATAGTGAACAACATTAATAACACAAGCCTGCCATGATTGTGTTTTTTAACTTTTGATAGTTGATTTTGGTGCATTTTTTAGCACTGAATCCGAAAATGACCTTCATTTTTAACCATCAAGTCACGATTTGCGAAAATCGTAAGTTTCAAAGTTAAAAAGTAAAAAATAGCGAAAATCTCACAAAGCAATTTGTCAAAGCCTTAACAAAAGAAAGTAAATGTTTTAAATGCATCTGCGACAAATTTTCCAGCCTTATTAGCCGCCAAAGTAAAAGAGAATACCGAGATGAACCCCATAGAGAGGATTAAAAGAAAAGCGGGAAGCAGAGCATGAGCGGTTCAAAGAAACTTCCACGCATGGAATAAAATTATAAAGATTTTAAATACACAATATTTTACATGTTTAACTATAAAAATGCATGTATGTGCAAAAAAATGAATGTTATTATGAAAAAAAGTTACGTCTATTTTATAGTAGCAGACTTTCGTAATATTTCGACTTCTTAAAAATTTGCGATTTGTGAAAAAAACTGACGTTATGGTGTGGTAAAAAATGAAGGTCATTTTGGGATTCAGCACTAAAAAATACATATGAACAAATTATAGAAAGCTGAAAAACATAACTATCACATCCATTTTTTAATATCAGATTTCTGAAAGAGGATAATCTCTGAGAAAGGATCCCCTTCAGAAATCTGAAGGGGCCTTAACATCCTTGAAAGTCAAAAATGTCATCTAAGTGGTGTGTATACCTCTTCACAGGCGCGGATCCAAGGAAGGGAGGAGATCGCCCTGATCGCCACTTACCCCTTGGATCAAAAAATATAAATTCACCGATTATCGCAAATTTCGACAAATGCTCGCCGAAACGAATCATTTTTGTCAATCGTTCGCAGGTCAAAAAATCGCGCAAAAACGCGAATTTCGTCAAAGGAGCAAGCAAAAAGCCCGAATTTCATCAAAGGATCGCGCAAAAAAGCGAATTTCGTCAAAGGACAACGGAAAAAACGCGAAATTCGTCAAAGGATCGCAGAAAAAAACGTGAATTTAGTCAAAGGATAGCAGAAAAAAAACGTGAATTTCGCCAATGGATCGCAAAAAAACGCGAATTTCGCCAAACAATTACGCAAAAAACGCTAATTTCGAGAAATAATCGCGCAAAAAATACGAATTTCGACAACAGATCTCGGAAAAAATGCTAATTTCTTCAAAGAATCGCGAAAAAAAATACGCGAATTTCGTCAAAGGATCACTAAAAAAACGCGAATTTCGTCGAAGGATCGCAGAAAAAACGCGAATTTCGTCAAAGGATTGCAGAAAAAAACGCGAATTTCGTCAAAGAATCGCAGAAAAAACGCGAATTTTGCCAAAGGATCTAAAAAACGCGAATTTCGCCAAATAATTAAAGAAAGAACGCTAATTTCGCGGAAAAGCGCGAAAAAAATGCGAATTTCGTCCACATCTCAGAAAAAACGCGAATTTCGTCAAAGAATTGCGAAAAAATGCGCGAATTTCGCAAAGAGCAGCGGAAAAAACGCACAATTAGCACCAGGGGGAGATTCTCCTAGGCGCGCATCCATGGGGGTTTCAATCGGGGCGCTCGCCCCCCCCCCCCCGAGATATATATCCAATGCTTTTAACGGCAGTTTTCGCGGAATAGACATACAAGCAAACGAAACCAAACACTTTCCGGGTGTCAATGGTAAACCTCACTGAGGTTTCGGCAATTAGTGAACAAAATAGGATTATGTCCTGTCTAAAGGCATATGGCGCCATAATTTTTGACACTATGGGTTGAGGTGGGGGATGATGCCACTTCGTGTACCTTTTGTTGAATCTCTATAACAGAAATTGACAACGTTATGCGGATCCCTTTAAGGTGTTGAAACTTTTCCTTCTTTCAAAGAAGCTGCAATTCTAATTTCTGTATAACGATATTTTTGAGGAGTTCTTTGTTGTTTGAGAAAAGAATGGGAATCATAGCAATTTCCAAAGAAAGAAAGAAACAAGAAAAACTAGTATGTTGTGGCCATCACAAAACTTTCTTCTATATAAATCACGTCAATTAAATCATTTAAATAGTAAAAGAAATTACATCAATTTAGAACCAATTCGTATCAAAGTATATCTGAATTTGAAGTTTGATGAAAATACGTGCATTACTGATTGAGATAGAGCTGTAGGGGAAATTCTGAAAAATGCAGCATAGCAGCGCCACCTGTTGAGCGATTTGCACCAAAATACAAACAGCACTAATTCATATTAAGGTATACCGGAATCTGAGGTTTGATGAAAATAGGTGCATTAGTTCTGGAGCTAGAGCTATTGTGAAAATCACAAAAATGCTGCACAGCAGCGCCACCTGTTGAGCGATTTATACGAAAAGGTACAAAACATCAATTCATGTCAAGGGCTAATTGAATCTGAAGTTTGATGAAAATCCGTGCATTAGTTCTGGATATTGAGCTATTGTGGAAATCGTGAAAAATGCTGCATAGCAGCGCCACCTGTTGAGCGATTTACACCAAAACATAAACAGCCCTAATTCATATCCAGGTATACCTGAATCTGAAGTTTGTTGAAAACCCAAGCATTAGTTCTTGAGATAGAGCTATTGCGGAAATCTCCAAAAATGCAGCATAGCAGCGCCACCTGTTGAGAGATTTACACCACAAGGGGCAAAACGTCAATTCATGTCAAGCACTAATTGAATCTGAAGTTTGATGAAAATCCGTGCATTATTTCTTGAGATTAATGCATTATTTCTTTCTATTACGAATATCGTGTAAATGCTGCAAAATGCAGCATAGCAGCGCCATCTGTTGGGTGATTTACACAAAAACGTTACCAGCACCAATTCATATCAAGGATTAATGGAATCTGAAGTTTTATAAAAATCCGTGCATTAGTTCTTGAGATAGAGCTTTTGCGGAAATCCTGCAAAATGCTACATAGCAGCGCCACCTGCAGGGCGATTTACACCAAAAACTAATCAGCACCAATCTATATCAGGGACTACCTGAATATAAATTTTTATTAAATTCCGTGCATTGGTTCTTGAGATAGAGCGCCCACAAAATTTGTGACACATACAGACAGACAGACAGACTCACAGACAGACATTTTGTAAAAACATGTTTTTTTGAATCTCTGACCCATAAAACGTGTAAATCCGTCAAAAACTGGAATTCGAAAATTTTCATGAAACCAATACTTTCTTCTTGTCAAGATAGAAGAAAGTAATAAAAAGGTCCTTTGAAAAATGCAATCATCTTAATGTTTTCTGAAGAAAGCCACTAATGTGTAAAAAATGTCCTGTTATTGCCACCCACATTGGTAAATTTCAAGGGGTATTTGATGAATGAACAAAAAAGGATTAGGTCCTAATCCTAGTCAGTTAAAAGCTAAAATGCTTATGGTGTGTTGATTTCTTAAAAACCGACTTGGTAAATTTGTTCTTCCCTTCTTTGCCCCAATCGAACCCCCCCCCCCCCCCCACACACACACACACTCCCGTGGATGCGCGCTTAGGGAATCTCCTCCCGGTTCTAATTGGCGAAATTCGCGTATTTTTTCGCGATTCTTTGAAGAAATTCGTATTTTTTCAGAGGTCTGTTGACGAAATTAGCGTTTTTTCCTCAATTTTTTGGTGAAATTTGCGTTTTTTTCTGCAATCCTTTGACGAAATTCGCGTTCCTTTGACTAAATACGCGATTTTTTAACGAAATTCGCATTTTTTCGCGCTTCTTTGACGAAATTTCGTGTTTTTTCGCGATTCTTTGACGAAATTTCGTGTTTTTTCGCGATCCTTTGTCGAAATTTCCGTTTTTTCGCGATCCTTTGACAAAATAGGGGTTTTTTGCGCGATCCGTTGACGAAATTCGCGTTCCTTTTGCGATCCTTTTACCTGCGAACGATTGACGAAATTGATTTTTTTCAGCGATCATTTTTCGAAATTCGCGATAATCGGTGGATTTATATTATTTTGGGGGGGGGGGGGGCGATCGCCCCAATCGCCCCCCCCGTGGATCCGCGCCTGATTTTATCCAATGTTGATAGCAGGGCTGGCAAGTTTTTGATATGCGACGCTTTAAACCAATTTTAACCATGGTTAAAACCGTCGTGTCGAAAACGTTTATGTCAAAAATGTCACAATTAGTTACAATTGAATTTACTGTTTTAAAATATATATATAAATAAATAAAATCAAATCATATATTGCATCTACATTTGAATCTCGTAACATGACGTGCTAATCGTTAAACGTTAAAAAAAAAAAAATAATAAATAAAGTAGGTGCCAAATTTGACAACTAAGAATAATTTTGTAGCCGTCAAAGGCAATAATTTAGTTGCATTTGACGACTTATGACCGCTAATTTCGAACTCTGGGGCATACAATGCAGATATTGAAATACTCTGCAATTCTATCATTGAAAGCATGAAAGCTAGGTGTTTCATAATTTTCAACAATACAGAATTTTGAATATTTCCTAAAGGAAGGCCCTTTTTCATATACTGTTGTATGCCTGGTGCTGCGCTCTAGTGTTGATCCTGGTATTTAGATTTTCTCAACATAAGAACTTTTAAGAAAAATTAGTTTAAAAGAAATTAATTAAATTTTTTACGTGTTCTCAAACTCTTTATTTCTCTCGATAAATAAAGTATATCTTTTTTAAACAATTACAAATACCATTTACACCTCGACATACTGCAAGATCCAGGGAAGAGCAATAGTGGCTGAAGTTCCGGGGCTTCTACTCTACATAAGAAGCACTTGCACTTACCATAGGGGTAATATTTTTAAATCCGCCCTTTAATAATATTAATAATAATAATAAAATCGCATAATTCTAGAAATTCAGTGTTATTTCAATCGGTGCGATAAATATTGTTCCAAAAGAAAAAAGTAAGTGTACTCTTTAACTGTAGATCTCGAAGCTGGTAGACGGGAGGTGCTGTGTTCGATCCCAATCGCGCCCGTCGGCCTAATCGTTCGGAGTTTTCGTGGTTTTCTTCGAGCCGTGGATGTTCCATGCGTTAATACGGATTAGGTTCCCTTAGATAGACCCCCACGGAGGGCACTCCCCCCGGGCCTATATCCCTCGTGTAGATAATTGGCCGTCAAAAATCAACCCAACCCTTTAACTGTAGAATGCATAAAATTTTAAGATTTAGTGCTGCCATCTATTGCAATTTTTCAGAAGTCTGTCGCTCATATTTACCAGCAAAAACCGGTAAGGCTTTCAAAAAAAAAAAAAAAAAAAAAAAAAAAAAAAAAAAAAAAAAAAAAATGCAATTTAACAAATTACAACGACTATTTGGAAAATGATTTTTTCAAAGACTAAAATTTAAGATATAAAAAATCGTACGGAGTTGATCATACATTACGTACGCCATGGATTACATTTTTCGGTACTGTAGATTTTTAAACTTCTACGGTTGGTTGGTTGTATTTATGTCGGCCAATTATCTGCACGGGGGATATGGGCCCTGGCCCTAGGGGGGGGGGTGCCTTCCGTGGAGGTCTTTCTAAGGGAACCTAATCCGTATTAACGCTTGGAGAACCAAGGCTCGAAGAAAGCCACGAAAACTCCGAACGATTAGGCCGACGGGCGCGATTGGGATCGAACCCAGCACTTCCCGTCTACCAGCTTCGAGAGCAGAACCTCTCGGCCACTGGTGGGGCTTAAACTTCTACGGAGCTGGTCATTCATTACGTACGCCATGGATTAAACATTAATATTCCTGGACCAATTTCAAATGAAATTTCATTCTTAAACTTCTAAACATCCCACAATATTACTTTTTACACCGTCGTATACAGAAAAAATGTACTTTTAAATGCAATTTGTTTGAAAGTTGTACCTCAATTTGTTTCTGAGTTATTAATAATTTTTTTTTGTAGTTTTTATTACTTTTTTGTCATAGTGGCAACAGAAGTATCCATCTCTGTTGAAAGTAAAGGGAAAATACAGATTACTGTATAGACCAATCAGAAAACGAATAAAATGCAGATTCAACCAATAAAACGCTCCAGATATGGTTTTGATTTCCTACCCTGGCAGAGGACAATAACCATTTTTCCAAATAGTTAATAAATAAATATATAAGTGAATAAACAAATATAAATAAATAAATAAAGGGGGGGGGGGTGAGTAAAATTTCCTCTCTTTTTCCATGTTATTTTATTAATGAGTAATAACATAAGCTCGAAAAATATTCCAGGGTAAAATTTACACTCCTTAAAGTGCATTTAGCCAACAAAAAAATAATTAAAATAATTGTATATTACGTACCTCCTTCATCCTTACCCAAAATTTCACATATATTTTTTAATTTCGGGTTGAAAACGTTCCCTTGTAAGTTAAAATAAGTTAAGAATCTACTTCACTCACACCAAAACACCGGCTTGTTGATGTTAATCCTATTGAAGAATTAATATATATATATATATATATCTTTCGCACTTCAATATTTTTTAATGATTATTTTTTGCCTTGGATAGTTGTGGTCGATCTCAAGACCCTTTTTTACTTTTTTGATTTTGTTTAGAGGTTTGTTTTACTAGGATACTTTCACTTGTGAAACCGGTTCCGAAAATTAAAATATCCTAAAAAAAAAAAAAAAAAAAAAAAAAAAAAACTTGTCCGATGAAAAAAAATCACTTAAAAATACTGAAATGCGGGCGAGATATTAAAAAAAAAAAAAAAAAAAAAAAAAAAAAAAAAAAAAAAAAAGTCTTCCATACAGTTAACATTAGCGAGCGGTTGTTTTGCCGTGAGTGAAGTAGCTCCTTAAATGAGAGATAAACTTATGAACGTTCAAAGATAAAATCAAAAGTGAATAGAGATAATAATTTTTGTTATTGTAAGTAAGAAATAGGCATGTCAGGATGGCCGAGCGGTCTAAGGCGCCAGACTCAAGGATTTCCTTCCTCTCGCGGAGAGGGTTGAGTGTTCTGGTCCACGAATGTGGGCGTGGGTTCGAATCCCACTTCTGACAGAGTTTTCCTTTTTATTTCGTTTAGACTGGTTTTTCCCATATATTTACATTTTCAAATCAAATATTTTGAGAATGAATATTTGGCGATTTTTTTTCTTTTCCTTTCTATTTTTTTTTTTTTTTTTTTTTTTTTTTTTTGTATTGAAAGTAAAATTTTTAAATACAATGAAGCACTTCTTTATACGTTTATCAAGGAATCGGCGTTAATAGACACATATTGATGAAAAGTAATAATCGGAAAACAATAGGAGAATATATAATGGATCGAATAAAACAAAATTCCAACTAGATCTAATTGCTAACGGTGGGGGAATGCTTAAGATATTGAGCAAGGGTTTATCAACATGCTGGAAAGCAGAAATTTGTGCTGATCGAAATTTTCAGCCGGTGCAAGTACAGCTTATTTTGTTGAGAAATCAACAATATCAGGCTCGATTCAATTTCTACAAAAATAAGTAAATAATACAACGTATTCATATTTAAGCAAAAATACAGCAGGATTTTCATATTATATACATATTTTCATATTACATGATATTTATTAAATTTGTCCTTATGAAATTCCTGAGAAAAATCTATATTTCATAAATCAAATTGATTTTTATTATGTATACTGCTTTTTTTTTTTTAACAAGAGAAAGTTCACAATCAGCAAAGTAAATATTTATATAGTATACTTAGGCGGTAAGTAGGTATCAAGGAGGTATGCAATATGATATGTTTTTTTATTACCCAAATTCACTTTAAAGGAGGATGCATTTTACCCAGGATACGGGTTAGGTTTCCTTAGAAAGACCCCCACGAAGGGCACTCCCCCCCCCCCCCCCCCCCTTAGGGCCTATATCCCTCGTGTTGATAATTGGCCGTCATAAACACAACCAACTAACCAACCATTTTCCCCAGGAATATTTTTCGATTTCGCGATAACTCATTTATGGAAAGAGATAGAAAAAAAAGTTTAAAGTTAAAAATTGCTCCATTTTATTATTTCTGCCGAAAACTAACAAAGTATCATTTGTTAATAACAATATATAATAGAGTAAGGCGGTTCAATGCGGCGCCAGC
Organism: Maratus speciosus; assembly: GCA_963932465.1. Classification (NCBI taxonomy): domain Eukaryota; kingdom Metazoa; phylum Arthropoda; class Arachnida; order Araneae; family Salticidae; genus Maratus; species Maratus speciosus. Next base: position 450,811,932 of record OZ010789.1, read on the forward strand.
GGGCACACTGGCATCCTTTGAAGGTTTTCTTCTGCCCTTCAAATGCTTCATTTTTTTCTAGATTTCTTTAAAACAAAAATAAATTTCAGAAGATACTTTACTTTAAAATCATTGATGCTTGCATGTTTTTTTTTTTTAGCCCCGGTACGGTATGCTTTTTCTTTCTCCCAGCTTATTTTGTGTCGTCTTCAAAAAATAACGTTACCTTACAGAAGCCAGCCGTAAAACAAAACTGTACCAGCTAGATTAAATACTCTATAGCAATTTTTTAAACTTCTAAGCATCTCACATATTCAATTTTTATACCGTCGTATTGGAAAAAAAAGTACTTTTAAATGCAATTTGTTTGAAAACTGCATCCCCATTTATTTTTGAAATATTATTATTTTTTTTTTGTGGTTTTTGGAGCCATTTGCTTAATATTGGCAACGGAAGTATTCCATTTCTGTAGAAAGTAAAGGAAAAATAGTTGTAAAATAGTAATTATATATTTTTGTTGCCATTTTTTCATAATAACCAAAAGTAACCGTAATTAAAATACGTGCTATTTTAAAATATACACTATGACGCAAAAGTTTAGACAATGACGTCATTCAGCTTTAAAATGTAGAATTATGACGTCAGAATTACAAAAACCTGTAAATATATTCAAAAACTGATTTAAAATGCTATGTACAAAAGACAGTCGTTTTATTTGCTATAATACTAATTTTTTTCATAAAAATTCAAATGTGCTTGTCGCAAAAGTTTAGACACTATTCTAAATTTCTTTGAATATTCGCTGGCATATGCAAATTTAGAATCGATGATGTCACAAATTTGGAGTACTTAAGTTCTGCAAACGATTGCGCTTCATAGTCGACATGCCGAGAGCTAAAGAAATTTAAGTGAATGAGGTTTCAAGGATTTGGCAGTTGAAAGGTGAAGGGAAGAGCTTTTCTGAAATTTCTGCTATTATTAATAGGTCAAAAAAATCTATTTATCGAGTTTTATCGAGTGGTTCCGAATATAAAGCAAAATGTCGGTCTGGGAGGCCACGTGTGACAAATGTACGAGAGGATCGCCTGATACAAAGACTAGCGAGTACTCAACAAATGAGCGTATGTGGAGTTCAAAGCTCATCGGGACTCTCTGTATCAAAGGATACGATTCGTAGACGAATTTTGGAAAAAGGAACAATCGTTTATAGCAAAATGCAGAAGAAACCAGCTCTGAAACCACATCATAAGTTACAAAGACTTATGTGGGCTCGAAAGCATATGTCATATGGAGAGAAATGGCAGTCAGTCATATTTAGCGATGAAAAAAAGCGGAATCTGGATGGTCCAGATGGTTGTTTATCGTATTGGCATGACTTGCGGAAGGAACCTCGACGTTTTTTTAGTCGCAGACAAGGAGGGGGCTCGGTGATGGTTTGGGCAGCCTTTTGCTATAATGGACAAGTATCTCTGACCTTCACCAGTGGTCGTCAAACTTCACAGCATTATACACAGACATTAGAAGAAAACCTACTGCCATTTGCTGAGCTTCTAGGGGGTCCTCAGTGGGAATTTCAGCAAGACAATGCTTCAATTCACACTGCAAAACATTCAAAATCTTGGTTTAATTCCCATAATATAAGAGTTCTCGACTGCCCAGCATGTAGCCCAGATCTTAACCCTATAGAAAACCTTTGGAGCATCATGTGTCGCAAAGTTTATAGCAACGCTAGACAATACTCTTCTGAAAAGGAACTTAAGACATCTATTGAGAATGCATGGTACGATATCGATCCACAAACTATGCAAGATTTAGTTTCTTCCATGCAATCTCGTGTATATGACGTAATACATAAGCATGGATGCGCAACCAGGTTTTAAAAATTGTTTATTTCGATTTTATTTAATTTGTGTCTAAATTTTTGAGACAGCAGTTTATTTTTGTTACCATTTAATTTATTGCAATATGCACAATTCCACTTTTCTTTGTTATAAATATTGTTTATATGTACAGCACATTAATTTCAAGCAGTGATTTGAAAATTGAATAAATATTTTTCAAAGTATGTAAGAATTTCTTCATTGTCTAAACTTTTGCGTCATAGTGTACAAACGAAGGATTTCTGTTAAAACATGGAGCTGTTATAAACTGTATTTAAAGTATCTATATTAATGGTACGAACAAATGAAGGCCTATGAATCATCAGACAGCCGTTTTTTTTTTTTTTTTTGGTCGAGTTTCTTTAATGACGGCATCTTTTTGCTGCATTTGTGCATTATTTCGCGATAGTGACGTCATACGCCTACTTTACTGTAGATGTTTAAGAGTGCATCGTAAATGTGGAATTCTTAAGCGGATGCGAATTACGACATTTTACATAAAATAAAAGCGTGTGCAGAAAAAAAAGCGTGTGTTAGAAAATGACTAAAATTCACTTTGTAAATATACTTTGAGGAGAAAGAAGTGTGGGGGGGCGTCAAAATCCATGTTTGCCACGGGTGCAAAAAAGGCTAGTTTCGGACCTGTTCTGAGCGCCTTGTGAACATAGGCCAATCTTCCGATCTTAATGACCGTCCACTTTTGTCTTCACGCTGAGCATTGACGAGTAATAAACAGGTAGTTAGGTTTGTAAGGAATTTAATACATTATTTTCCTTAATTTCGAAAAATGTGGAAAAATATTTCAATGTCATTGATTAATGATGTTCTGAGCCCCTAGTGAACATAGGCCCTTCATCCGATCTTAATGACCCTCTACTTTTGTCTTCATGCTGAGCATTGACGAGCAATAAAGAGGTAGTTAGCATAAGGTCAAAAGTTTTTTTTACAGTGATTTTCGATTTTAGCTCTAATTACAAACAATAGATGGCACTGTAAGCAATAGGCGTTAAATACAGGCTCGATATTTTGGCCTTTCTCTTCTTCAATGCGGGAAAAGAAGATTAAAACGTATTGAGTGGGTCCCAAAGTACCAAAAATCGAGCCTGAATTTAGCGCCTATTGTTGACAGCGCCATCTATTGTTTGTAATTCAAACTAAAATCGAAAATCACTGTAAAAAAACTTTTGACCTTATGCATAACACTCCTGCAAGAATTTTTTAAATATCTGTCACCGTTTGCAAGTTATTGAATTTTTGAAATCAGTCAGCCCTTTTTAGGACACCCGGTATATAAGACCCTTTTCCAACAAAAATCCCTGATTTCCAAAATTTTTAACATAGGCGCCTCTTCCAGACACACATTTTTTATCGTGTATATAATAGCGCCCGTCGTTGTATGATAAGTTGAGGTGCGTTCTTACCGACTGAAAGACTTGACAAGACCGTAATAGAATATAAAAATAGCAAATAAAGCCTTTGTGCAACAATATTAAAAAGCCGAAAAACCAACGTTTAAAATGCACAAATAATAAATGAAAAGCAGCAAACAGCTGTTTCGAATCTACTAGTGAGATTCTTCTTCAGTGCAAGAAACGTACGTTTTTTAACGTAATAGAATATACACAACTTATTTTGTTTTCTATGCGTTGAATTTTATTCATATATTTTCGTTTTATAAGAGATTATTAGCATCATTTTTTTTTATCATGTATATAATAGCGCCCTTCATTGTGTGTCATAAGTTGAGGTGCGTCTTTACCGACTGAAAGACTTGACAAGACTGTAATAGAATATACACAGCTTATTTTGTTTTCCGCGTGTTGAATTTTATTCACATATTTTTGTTTTATGATAGATTATTAGCAGCATTTTTTTAAATCATATATACAGGGTGATTCATAAATATCGAAACAATAGGCTATCTCCTTAAATATTGCCCCTAAGCACATACTTCCAATTGCAAAGTTTCGTAAAAAAAGGTGCAAAATTTGATGAGTTAAGTTTCAACTCTATGGGGGGTCTATATGAGAAAATACAAAAATTAAATTTTTATACGGCCCCCGTAGAGTAAAATTTCCAATTAGCTAATTTTCCCTTATCCATTCCTGAATTAAACACAAAAAAATTCATCTCGATATCTTCAAAATTCGCAGAGATATCAAAATCCAAAATTCGTGACTTACACCATTTATCCATGCCTCTGAGCGACGAGTTTTTGACTCATTTTGAATGCAAGATAAGGATCATCCACAAATTGTACATTATTAAAAGTCGATATAAGACAGTGCCTCTCCTTTGGACATAAAATAGGCAGCGTATAGATTTTACGTTAAACCTGTTTTTAAAGTATGCTGGTGGTCTGCACTAGAGGTCTGCACGGGTCGAAATATCTAGGCCCAGTCCCGAACCGACCTATAGGGAAAAAAGTTCGGCCCTGCCTGGAAAAAAGTTCAAATCGTAGCCTGGCCCGGCCTGACTGAATTTCTACATAGTTTTTTACATCGATATGGTTAAAAGTTGTTTCGTATGGAGGAGTTCTGACCAAAAATACTTATTATATCTTTTCTTTTTTAATGTTTATAATTATTATTTTTGAAGAAGCGCCAAAAACTGTGATTATTTGTTTTATTAATGAATCTCTATTTATATGTAAATGATTCACTTCTCCTTTAATACCGTTAATCCATATTCCATGTGTTGGAGAGAATGAAAAATGCTATAAAGTAAAATCTTTTAAGGTGGAACCACATAGGAAAGAAAAAAAAAGCGTTATAGACAAGTTCCCTTCTTAGGAGTTGTAAATGTAGTCTATTTTTTCTCAGGTATTATTCTATTCATTTTCCATGGATCAGCAGATTTGTCCGTTTAAGAAAGGATTCAGTCATAGGCAGGGTTTTTTTTCACTAGTTTTACTGTATTTTATTTTTGTTGCCTTAAAATCTTCTATCCTTTAAAAATATGAATTTTAAAGTTTTATTGTAAAATAATGGCCATTTAAAAAATATGCATTAGTTGTAAAAGTTTTTGGCTGAGCCAAATTTTAGTTATTTTTGCACGGATTAGGTCAGTCAGAGATAATGATTTTAATACCGGTTGTCTCGAGACCGGAAATGAAAATTTCGCCCAGGGGAGACCTAGGAATAAGGAAGCCAGTCCCTGTTCGGTATAACCAGTGGCCGAAAGGTTCTGCTCTCAAAGCTGGTAGACAGGAGGTGCTGGGATCGCGCCCTTCGGCCCAATCGTTCGGAGTTTTCAGTGGTTTTCTTCTAACCTTGGATATATCTGCGTAAATGCGGGTTAGGTTCCCTTAGAAAGACCTCCACGGAAGGCACCTCCCCCCCCCCCCCCTTCGGGCCCATATCCCTCGTGTAGATAATTGGCCGTCATAATTCACACCAACATCCAGTTCGGTATGAAAAAGTACTTTAGGCCCGGCCTGGCCGAGTCTTCGGAAAAAAAGTCGCCAATCCCGGGTCTGGCCCGGCCCCAGAAAACAGACATTTTAACGGCTCGCCTGGATCATAAAAAGCCTGAATTTGTGAGGGCTAAAATTATGAAAAACTCTTAATCGACATGTTAGAAAAAGCATTGTTTCAAATTGCACATTTAACATTTATTTATGTACATTTAAATAGTACAAAAAGGAGGTGGAAACGGCAAAAGTTAAACTAAATCGGAAGTTTAAGCTACAGAAAGAAGATATTTTTTCACATGCAATTTTAAAAAATGCATTTAAACATTTCATTAGCAGCCAATCAATGTTTAAAACTTTAAATGATCTTTTATGCATGATGTTTTTTTTTTTTCTTTTTTCTTTTTAACCATTTCCGTCTTTAAATTATTATAAGTCAAGAATTGTAAATAAAAAAGGTATAAACTTGGAACATGTCTTTTTTTATTATTTTACATTAACTATTTAAACTATAACTACTTTAACTATTATTTTACATTACATTTACGTGCAATTTTACATTTTACTGTTTCGGCAAATTTGAAAAAAAATTTACTTTTGAAAATATGATTTTTTTTAAATAATTTACATAATTTTTTAAATAAATATTTTTAAAATTAATATTTAAAAAACTCCTGAAACAACACTAAAATTATACTTTCCTCTTTAATTAAAAGAAAAAAATTTGAAAACCGATAAATAATGTTTCGAGTTAAAAAGATTTTAAATTAAATCCGCTTAAAAAAATATTAATCATTTATTATTTTTTTTTAAACTTTATGAGAGATATTAGGATATGATTTTGTTTGCAAATTATATGGTTAACCATCACAAAAAAGAAAAAAAAAATCAAAATTCTAACTCAACAAATATATTTTTTACATGTTTCCTAGAACTCTTAAAGCAACATTGTTTCTTGGATTGCACGCATTTCAATTTGTGTCTAATCCTTTAAAACCTGATGAATTATTTAAACGGCCATAACTCTGCGAGTTTTTCAGATATGAAGATGCAATTTTTTGTGTTTAATTCAGGAATGGATTAGGAAAGTTTTCCTGATTGGAATTTTTATACAAGGGGGGGGGGGGGGTGTATAAAAATTTAATTTTTGTATTTTTTCAAATAGAGCTCCCATGGAGTTGCAACTTATGTCATTAAATTTTGCATCTTTTTTATGAAACTTTGCAATTGGAAGTATGTATCTAGGGGCAATATTTAAGGAAATAGCCTATTGTTTCGATATTTATGAATCACCCTGTATAATAACGCCTTTCATTGTGTGTCATAAGTTGAGGTGCGTCTTTATTTACTGAAGGACTTGGCAAGTCTGTAATTAGAATATACACAACTTATTTTGTTTTCCGTGCGTTGAATTTTATTCATATATTTTCGTTTTATGATAGATTATTAGTATAATTTTTTTGATCATGTATATAATAGCGCCTTTCATTGTGTGTCATAAGTTAAGGTGCGTCCTTACCGACTGAAAGACTTGCCAAGACTGTAATAGAATATACACAACTTATTTTGTTTTCCATGCGCTGAATTTTATTCATATATTTTCGTTTTATGATAGATTATTAGCATCATTTTTTTTTATCATGTACATAATAGCGCCCTTCATTGTGTGTCATAAGTTGAGGTGCGTCCTTACCGACTGAAAGACTTGACAAGATCGTAATAGAATATACACAACTTATTTTGTTTTCTGCGTGTTGAATTTTACTCACATATTTTTGTTTTATGATATATTATTAGCAGCATTTTTTTTAAAATCATGTATATAATAGCGCCTTACATTATGTGTCATAAGTTGAGGTGCGTCTTTACCGACTGAAAGACTTGACAAGGCCGTAATAGAACATACACAATTTATTTTGTTTTCCGTGCGTTGAATTTTATTCACATATTTTCGTTTTATGACAGATTATTAGCATCATTTTTTTGATCATATAATAATAGCGCCCTTCATTGTGTGTCATAAGTTGAGGTGCGTCCTTACCGACTGAAAGACTTGACAAGACTGTTAGAATATACACAACTTACTTTGTTTTTCGTGCGTTTAATTTTATTCATATATTTTTGTTTTATGATAGATTATTAGAATTTTTTTTTTTGATCATGTATATAATAGCGCCTTTCACTGTGTATCATAAGTTAAGGTGAGTCCTTACTTACTGAAAGACTTGACAAGTCTTTAATTAGAATATACTCAACTTACTTTGTTTTCCGTGCATTAAATTTTATTCATATATTTTTGTTTTATGATAGATTATTAGTATAATTTTTTTGATCATATATATAATAGTGCCCTTCATTGTGTTTCATAAATTGAGGCGCATCCTTACTTACTGAAAGGCTTGACAAGACTGTAATAGAATATACACAACTTATTTTATTTTCCGTGAGTTGAATTTTATTCATATGTTTTTGTTTTATGATAGTTTATTAGACTTTACACTTTCAGTTGCTCTTTAATTAATATAATAAAACCTTTTAAAACGGAATTTGTCTATGATGGATTGTTACATTAAAGCCGAAAATTTCCATGGCCCAAAGAATAGAATATTGTTTTAAAGGATTATGCACCTGCTAAGACAAATACTGTCTAAAGCGAAAATGTTTCCGATGCTTAGCGATTCCGCTTTAACAAATTTTACTGTATATAGCACACGATAGTATCTATTTATTTTATAGACAAAAACTATTATTAAAGAATACAAGAAATATCATATTTTCACCAAGATTGAAATAAAAATTCACAAGTAGTCTGTCTACAAATGGTCTACATAATTTTTTAAATGTTTGTTCAAGAAGTTTTTTTAAATGTTATTAACAACTGATATTTTGTTGGGCATTTTTTATTTTATTAAAGTATAACATAAGGTCAAAAAATATTTCCAGGTAAAATTACCCCCCCCCACCCTTTTAGAGTGAATTTGACCAATATCAAATAATTGCATATTGCATACCTCCTTGATACCTATACATATCCAAAGTTTCATATATTTTTTAGGGTTTCGTGAGGTAACGTTCTTATAGTCTCACTTCTCAGTCTGAGCGGAGTCAAATACACCTTATATATTTCAAAATGAGAGACGTTACATGTGATTACCTGAAGATTTGTAGAGAGTAGATAGGGATACAACGTTATAAGTAAAAATGATAAAACTACTCTAATTGGTCATTTTAAAAAATATTTAGGAATACTTTTAGTAGCAGATTAAAAATAAAAAAAGTTTGTAATTCTCTCATATTAATATATGAAAAAAAAAATGCATTTTTGAGCTGTGTCATTTTACAAATAAGAGGGCGTTATGCTCAACGTAATTCCGAGGCTAAATAAATTGCTAAATACAATAACCAGCCTTCAGGTTTTAAAGAAATAAAAAGAAACGGGGAAGAAAGTTAGATAAATTGTACCGTGATCAAAATGGACAATATTCATGTGATGTCACAGTGGAAATCACATGGTGTAAAAGTAGCAGTTAGCGCATTTGTGTACCTTATTGCGCCATTTGATGCAGCATAAATATAGCCGTAAATTACTGCTGATTTATTTTGTACGAATTATTTTCGATAGATACATGTACTTATTAATTTAAATACATATATTACTTAAAATTTTCATTTTATAAATAAAATGAAAAATATGCACGAAATTGTGTTAAAATATAAAGAAAAATCCTGTACTACATTTATCTGCCCTGAAAAAGTAGAAAATTACATATAAAAAAAATATATATAACATAAATTTTCTAAACAACTAGCTTTTTAATGGCGTGGTTATAAATGTTCCTACCAAGCAGACGAATTTTTGTAGCCTCAGACACAAAAGAGAACAGTTGTTTAGAGTTTTTACTGGCTGAAAACAAGGTCATCATTAAGACTTTTTATTAGTGGAGGGGGGGGGGGAGAGACCTTAAATTGCCAAGTCGAATTTAAATATTTGCCAACTAGCTTTATAATTTTGTCAAGTTACCACAACTAGAAAGTGTAATATAGTTCATATTGGTAAAAAGTTTAATAATATTCCCAATTAGATTTGTAACTTTTGCCAATTCTATCAGAAATAGAAAGTGTATTATAGTTTTTATTAAAATTTTGAACAAATTTCTGAACTAAGTTCGTAAATATGGCAGGTGTAACAGCATTCACGAAAGTTTTTTGGGGGAGGCTCTTCTCCATGTCCCTTCCTTAGCGAGGCCCCTAGTTGGAAGTTCACCTTACGTACATTAAAATTTTATTTTAGTTTTAAAAAAAATAAAAAAATTATAAGAAAATGGTTCTAAAACAAAATATTTTTCCTGCCCAACAAGGTGAAACTTCCTGACGCATTCACGGACTCATTTACAGCACCCTGATTACTAGCCCCACCAGTGGCCGAGAAGTTCTGCTCTCGAAGCTGGTAGACGGGAGGTACTGGGTTCGATCCCAATCGCGCCCGTCGGCCTAATCGTTCGGAGTTTTCGTGGTTTTCTTCGAACCTTGGATTTCCAAGCGTTAATACGGGTTGGGTTCCCTTAGAAAGACCCCCACGAAGGGCACTCCCCCTGGGCCTATATCCCTCGTGCAGATAATTGGCCGTCATAAATGCAACCAACCAACCAACCTAGGGGGATTTCTTTTTGCGTTTGTACAAATTTTATTTTTTTTTAAATTTAAGATTTTTATTCCAGTATTTAAATTTCAGTATATTCTAAAAGTATTCTTCGCCTTATTTAATAGCTGAAAAAGAAGACGAAGAATACTTTTAGAAAGTACTGGAATTAAAATTCAAGGGACAGCACAAATGCTAAAAATAATCTGCCCACGAAAACCGCCCTTTTTTGTGTCAGCACCCAGTATTCAGGGAACTGTGAATCATTTTTATACGTAAAAGCATGACATTTTCAGCAGAATTATTGAAGTAATTTGTAATCGAACAGTTTTTTCATCTTTAAATAAATGACTTACTTCTGGAGTTATAAGCAATTGCTGTCTCACGAAATTGAGTTCTGAGTCCTGACTCATATTCCTCATAAAATTGCTTTCATAAGAATTTCCCTGTCCTGTAAATATACATTAATATTAAGACATAAAAAATGTTACCCTCCCCTCCCCCCGGCCCCGGTATTTGATGTAAGGGAGAAAATTTAAATTTATCCTAAAGAATTTCCTCAGAGAAATATATATTTCATATATATATATATATATTTTAATTATATTATGTATACTGTTTTACCCTAAGTAACAAGAAATCCGATGAACGATGAACTTATCAGTCTTCAAAGGTAAAACCAAAAATGAATAGAGATAACTTTTATTATTGCAAGCGGTTTATGGTACGTCGGGATGGCCAAGCGGTCTAAGGAGCCGTACTCCAGGATTTCCTTCCTTTCAATGAGATGGTTTAGTGTTCTGGTCCCCGAATCTGGGCGTGGGTTCGAATCCCACTTCTGACAGACTCTTTTCGCATTTATTACCAATTTTTCCGGTCTTTTTACATTTCGTTATTACATTTTCTAATGGAATATTAGGGGAATTCTTTCTTTCTTTTTCTTTTTTTACTTCTGAAACTAAAAATTTTGGAAATACATTGAAGCATTTTTTTTTTTTTTTATATGTTTATCAAGAAATCGTCTTCAATCTACACATAATCAAAGAAAATTGATAATTGAAAAATAATACAATATAATAAAATCAAACTAGGTCCAAATTCTAACGGAGGGAAATGTTTAAGATATTATGCAAGAAATTATCATCTCTTTGAAAGTTACAAGTAGAGGTTTGTACGAAACGGAATTTTGAAACCCGTGCAAGGACAGCTTATTTTTTATTTTTATTTTTAATTTTTTTTTCAAGCTTAGCCTAGCCCAGAAATCGACAATATCAGCCTGGGCTCAATTTCTACAAAATAATTATAATATAATAATAATAAATAAATAATAGTAATAAAATAATAATATAATAATAATAATAATAATAGTAATACAATAATAATAATAAAATGCATTCATATTTATGCAAAAATACAGCAGAATTTTCATATGATATACCCGCAAGTCATAGAATTCTGAATAACGTTATTAACGATCACTTAATTTGACTTAGATAATTGCATATACCGGGTGTCCTAAAAAGGATGACTGACTGATTTTAAAATTCAATAACTTGCAAACGGTGACAGATATTTAAAAATTTCTTGCAGGAGGTTTATGCATAAGGTCAAAAGTTTTATTACAGTGATTTTCGATTTTAGTTCGAATTACAAACAATAGATGGCACTGTAAGCAATAGTCGCTAAATACAGGCTCGATTTTTGGTCCTTTCTCTTGTTTCATGTGGAAAAAGGAGATGGAAATGTATTATCCGGGCCACGAAGTACCAAAAATCGAGCCTGAATTTAGCGTTTATTGATCGCAGCGCCACCTATTGTTTGTAATTCGAACTAAAATTGAAAGTCACTGTAAAAAAACTTTTAACCTTATGCATAACCTTCCTGTAAGAATTTTTTAAATATCTGTCACCGTTTACAAGTTATTGAATTTTAAAATCAGTCAGTCCTTTTTGGGACACCCGGTATGAACACTCGTTAAAAAGAATTCGTGTAATTTAGAATGAAAGATGGTTAAAGAACATTCTAATAAAGTTCTATAAATTACCGAAAGAAAATTTTCTTTAGCCACGAACCCATAAGACGAATATTGTCAATACTAAAATTCCCCAAGAAAAGAACAGTTGTTTAGAGTTCTTTACTGATTCGAAGTTCACCTTACGTACATTACAATTTCATTTTATTTAAAACAAAAATTTCCTTAAGACGGTTCTAAAAATATATTTTTTCCCGCTCAACAACGGGAAACTTTCTGACACATTTACGCACTCATTTACAGCCCCCTGATTACTAGGCCTACACGTTGACATAAAAAATGGCGACTCTTCTAGGCGCTTTTCTTTTTGCGTTTGTACAGTTCCTTGGATTTAAATTCCAGTATATTCTAAGTATTCTTCGTCTTATTTAGTAGAAGAAAAAAGAAGACGAAGAATACTTTTAGAAAATACTGGAATTAGAATTCATGGACAGCACAAATGCTAAAAATAATCTGCCCACGAAAACCGCCCTTTTTTGTGTCAGCACCCAGTATTCAGGGAACTGTGAATCATTTTTATACTTAAAAGCATGACACTTTCAGCAGGATTATTGAAGTAATTTGTAATCGAACATTTTTTTCATCTTTGTTAAATGAATTACTTCTGGAGTTATAAACAATTTCTGTCTCACGAAATGAGTTCTGAGTCCTGACTCATATTCCTCATAAAATTGCTTTCATAAAAATTTCCCTGTCCTGTAAATATACATTAATATTAACACATAAGAAATGTTACCCTCTCCTCCCCCCGGCCCCGGTGTATGATGTAAGGAGAAAATTTAAATTTATCCTAAAGAAATTCCTGAGAGAAATATATATTTCATATATATATATATATTTTTTAATTATGTATACCGGGGATGTCGAACCTATGGCACGCAGAAAAATAATTTTGGCACAGCGTTGATTGTGGTTCTAAATCAAGAAACAGGGCAATTCCACAGAAAATTACCATTTTTGAGGGGAAATAAAATTTATAATATGTTTAATTTAAGGGTGTGATTGGAAAGCTTGATATTTTTATGTTCTATAATAAAATCCTAATAAAAAGGTATTGTAAATTAGTATTTACAAACTAAGTTAAGTACCATTATTGTTGTAAAGTCATAATGTTACGTCAGTTACACAATAGAAGTTACGTCAGTTACATGTGTAAATGCCATTTTTTCTTTTTTATTGTTCATAAATTAACTAAACAAGTTATTGTTATAATTTGTCATTACTTAGTGTTGTTGAGAACATTATATCACTTTTTTAACGGGATATTTTGATTAATTTTTACTCTTCAATAAAGGCAGAAAAATTATTTGTCTATTTTATGTTACGTCAGTTACAGAATTTTGAATTGCAATTTTTGGGTCTAAAAGAGAGATTTAAATAATCTGCAGGTATTTGGGTATTGATTTCTTAGTAAGAAATATTTTAAATTGCAAAAATTTATTCTATCTTTATTAGTAAATTTTCTACACATTTTTAAAAACAATATTCGATGATAAAGTGTTACGTCAGTTACGATGGAATTGACCTACAGATAAATTATACAATATACACGGATTTAGAAGAACACATATGAATTCGTTTGATTGGAAATTGGAAAGTTTTAATTGCAGCTTTTTATATTCCAATCTAGTTCACTATGAGATCAAAAATGTATCGAACAAAGACAATATTTGGAAACTATTGTGAAGAAAAGGTCATTAGACATTATAAGTAAAAAAGGTCGATGATAAAATTATGACACACTGACTTTTAACTCCAGAGTTAATTGAAAAAGCTGGCATTTGTCGGTTTAACAAATTTTCAGTCTACCCCTGCAAGTCATTATTTCTTCAAATAAATAAAAGAAAACTGAAATAGAAAAAAAACAAACACTTAAGAGATAACTCCAGTTTAGTTTTCATTCTGTTAAAATTAATCAAATATGAGCAAGATATTAACTTTTCATTCAAAATACAAGCATCGCATTTTATTGCATTTAATTTTCTTTATTAATCTCTATAATATATATGGTTCTATTACTCTTACAGTGTAATTATATACATGTATTTTACCAACATTTTTTTAAATACTAATATAGAAAATCAAGTAATTTTAATTCTTTATGTTTCGATCCACTAAATTTGATTTTAGTTGGCACGTGATAGTCATATAAATTTTTTTTTTCAAAAACAAATTTTCACGCGGATGTAAAAAGGTTTGCCGACCCTGTAACTAAGCCTTTAGGTTGCATACGATGCCAAGAGTTAGCACAAGGTATTTCTAGAAAATATTGGAGCTAAAAGGTCTTCTTATATTTTAAATGATTCCTTTCACGTCTTTAATACTTGTAAGAATTATTAATTGTTTCTAAGATTAAATATTTGTAATAAATATAACAATGTAAAATGTCAATCGTATTTGGTTCAACAACCGGCCAACAATCAGACAAATAGTTTCTAAGAATGAAATTTGCTTGTATTCATCAGTAGCAGGGAGAACGATAAATGAATACGTTGGAATACGTTACAGCTCTCCGCTGATACTAATTTATATTTTTAACAAGTTGGAAATTGCACGTCAAACGTGGCAAATGCGGTGCGTTCGTATTATAACTTGTTTTGCAAATATTTTTTAAACCGCATATCGTAATGAATGTATATTTTAGTGCACTTCAAAAGTGCATATCCCTTTTATTCTGTTCGAAAGGCTGTAACATCATTCAAATTTACTTAAAATAATTTTTTCCCATTGGCCATAATATAACGGAAACTTTTGACTGTCCCTGTAATTAAACTATACATCCTATTTTCATAAAATTTGAAATGACTCGACAAAATTTTGCAATAATTATGTATTTAAAATTTCATACCATTCGGTTGGGTAGTTTTTGTTCTGTTATATGCGGACAGACAGACGGACAGACCGAACGACGACTATAGGTGCTACGTATTAATATAATTACGAACGCACCTAAAAAGAGGACACGTAGTTTCTACGACAAATTTTGAACGTCTTCGATACAACTTCTGCTGTTCAGTGGTAAGTATTTTGCGATTAGTTCATAGTGTTTAAATATACTTAATGTACTGTAAAGAGTATCAAGTAAATAAAATCAAGTATGCGAGAAGATCTTTTGTACAATAGGATTTTTCTCGTTCGTCAGTAGAAGCCCAGATTAACGTATCGGTAAAAGTTGGTAAAAAACTCCACATGCACCAACAGTAGATTTTAAGGTAGTGAGATTTTAAGGTTACCTCGTGGTATAGGTACAATATTTCTCTAAAACGTTTTCTATATATCACTAAGTATTTGGGGATAATTTCTTAGTTTTCAAGTGTGTAAACATACAGAATTTTAAACTATACATTAAGTATCTATATTACGAAAGACGCTACAGTTTGAACAAATTATTTCTGGAATATATTTTGCGAAATCTCTATTTATTAAATTATCTCTTGAATTTTCTTTAACACTTGCTACACAGGCTTCGAAAATGCATGCAAAATTAAAGAATGATGAAGTAAGAATGTATAATTGTTTGCAGCAAATATTATTTGTAACAATTAATATTTTTTGGTGGCAATTATTATTCACAACAAACATAACAATGTAACATATCACTCGTCTTTTGTTGAATAATCTAGCAACAATGCGAGTAAGAACTACAGGTAACATGATATTCTATCACAATTCTACTATTTCTCCCTTTTATAATTTTTTTCACTTTTATATGCCCTCCCTTGATACTTCGTATGTTACTGTATACACATTTGATATTTTATCTTGTATGTTTCAGTTTTCTTTCAGTTTTCTGAATTGTTTAATGGGTTTCTCTATTGGACGGACTAAGAGTATGGGGCTGACATGGCTATACCGGAGTGTTTAGTGGAATCAGAACGACAAGTCAGGTAACATGCAATTCTATCACCCTTCTATTTCTTTTTTTTTTTTTGGTCCTTTTATCATTTTTTTTTCACTTTTATATGCCCTCCCTTGATACTTTTGTATGTTACTGTGTACACATTTGATATTTCACCTTGTATGTTACTGTGTATATGAGGGTGGCCTCCTCGTTTTCTCTCTCTTTTAGTTTTCTGAATTGTTTAATGGGTTTCTGTATTGGACGGGTTAAGAGTATGGAGCTGACATGGCTATACCGGAGTGTTTAGTGGAATCAAAACGACAAGTCAGGTAACATGCAATTCTATCACCCTTCTATTTTTTTTTTTTTTTTTTTTTTTTTTTTGGTCCTTTTATCATTTTTTTTTTCACTTTTATATGTCCTCCCTTGATACTTTTGTATGTTACTGTATACACATTTGATATTTTACATTGTATCTTACTGTGTATATGAGGGTGGTCTCTCGTTTTCTTTCTCTTTCAGTTTTCTAAATTGTTTAATGGGTTTCTGTATTGGACGGGTTAAGAGTAAGGGGCTGACATGGCTATACCGGAGTTTTTAGTTTAATCAAAACGACAAGTCAGGTAACATGCAATTCTAACACCCTTCTATTTTTTTTTGTCCTTTTATCATTATTTTTAACTTTTATATGCCCTCCCATGATACTTTTGTATGTTACTGTATACACATTTCATATTTTACCTTCTATGTTACTGTGCATTAAGAGGGTGGTCTCCTCGTTTTCTTTCTCTTTCAGTTTTCTGAATTGTTTAAAGGGTTTCTGTATTGGAAGGATTAAGATTATGGGGCTGGTATGGCTATACCGGAGTGTTTAGTGGAATCAAAACGACAGGTCAGGTAACATGCAATTCTACCACCCTTCTATTTTTTTTTTGGTCCTTTTATCATTTTTTTTTTCACTTTTATATGCCCTCCCTTGATACTTTTGTATGTTACTGTATACACATTTGATATTTTACCTTTTATGTTACTGTGTATATGAGGGTGATCTCCTCGTTTTCTTTCTCTTTCAGTTTTCTGCATTGTTTAATGGGTTTCTGAATTGGAGGGATTAAGAGTATAGAGCTGACACGGCTATACCGGAGTGTTTAGTGGAATCAAAACGACATGTCAGGTAACATGCAATTCTATCACCCTTCTATTTTTTTTTCGCTTTTTTGTCATTGTTTTCACTTTTATATGCCCTCCCTTGATACTTTTGTATGTTACTGTATACACATTTGATATTTTACCTTGTATGCTACTGTGTATATGAGGGTGGTCTCCTCGTTTTCTCTCTCTTTCAGTTTTCTGAATTGTTTAATGGGTTTCTGAATTGGACGGATTAAGAGTATGGGGTTGACTTGACTATACCGGAGTGTTTAGTGGAATTAAAACGACAAGTCAGGTAACATGCAATTCTATGACCCTTCTATTTTTTTCGTCTCTTCATCATTTTTTTTTTCACTTTTCTATGCCCAATACATATAATATAAATTGTGTAATATCTCTGTACTTCTAGAAAGTTGTTATGATGCAGTTAAATAATTTTACGAAAAGATAAAAAAAATCAATCAGAAACAATTTAAAAAATGTTATTTGCCGTGCTTTACACCCTAGCTTTTCATATAATGAAAATGTACAAATTGCACTGTTTTGTATTTGGACTTGCTGAGGTTTTCAAAATTAGGTTGCTTTTCGCTGTCATACAAATTCAATAAACTAATATGCAACTTTATAATTAGCAGTCTAGCTCAATATTGGATCAAAAAAAATTTATACTGAGAGAATTAGGAGATTATCGGGAAATAACGATCATAAGCAAAAATTTCGATGGTGAAATTATGGTAAGTTGGAATTTCGAATTCAATTCCATAGAAGAAGTTTTAAAAAGGAAGCTTTAATATTTTTCTTCTGATAGTTATTTTTATTACTCAAGTAGAAACCTGTTGTCAGGCGTCTTTAATTCAGCTAGGATCATTCACCTCATTCTCTTAAGGAAAAACTGAAATATGAAGTTGATCTGAATTATTTGGCATCTAAGACGGAACAAGAGAAATGGGATTTTTTTAAATACTTAAGCATATTACAAAATATTACCCATATATTTTAAATACTAAAATCAGTATTGTTTTTAATTTTGTTACTGTATACACATTTGATATTTTACCTTGTATGTTACTGTGTATATGAGAGTGGTCTCCTCTTTTTCTCTCGCTTTCAGTTTTCTGAATTGTTTAATGGGTTTCTGAATTGGACGGATTAAAAGTATGGAGCTGACATAGCTATACCGGAGTGTTTACTGGAATCAACACAACAACTCAGGTAACATGCAATTCTATCACCCTTCTATTTTTTTTCGTCCTTTTGTCATTTTTTTCACTTTTATATGCCCTCCCTTGATACTTTTGTATGTTACTGTATACACATTTGATATTTTACCTTGTATTTTACTGTGTATATGAGGGTGGTCTCCTCGTTTTCTCTCTCTTTCAGTTTTCTGAATTGTTTAATGGGTTTCTGGATAGGACGGATTAAGAGTATGGGACTGACATGGCTATACCGAAGTGTTTAGTGGAATCAAAACGGCAAATCAGGTAACATGCAATTCTATCACCCTTCTATTTTTTTTCGTCATATTATCATTTTTTTTTTCACGTTTATATGCCCTCCCTTAACACTTTTGTATGTTACTGTATACACATTTGATATTTTACCATGTATGTTACTGTGTATATGAGGTTGGTCTCTTCATTTTCTCTCTCTTTCTGTTTTCTGAATTGTTTAATGGGTTTCTGAATTGGACGGATTAAGAGTATAGAGCTGACACGGCTATACCGGAGTGTTTAGTGGAATCAAAACGACATGTTAGGTAACATCCAATTCTACCACCCTTCTATTTTTTTTCGCCCTTTTGTCATTGTTTTCACTTTTATATGCCCTCCCTTGATACTTTTGTATGTTACTGTATACACATTTGATATTTTACCTTGTATGCGGTATATGAGGGTGGTCTCCTCTTTTTCTCTCTCTTTCAGTTTTCTGTTGTTTAATGGGTTTCTGAATTGGACGGATCAAGAGTATGGGGTTGACTTGACTATACCGGTGTGTTTAGTGGAATCAAAACAAGAAGTCAGGTAACATGCAATTCTATGACCCTTCTATTTTTTTCGTCCCTTCATCATTTTTTTTTCACTTTTATATGCCCAATACATACAATATAAATTGTGTAATATATCTGTACTTGTAGAAAGTTGTTATGATGCAGTTAAATAATTTTACGAAAGAAAAAAAAATCAATCAGAAACAATTTAAAAAATGTTATTTGCCGTGCTTTACACCCTAGCTTTTCATATAGTGAAAATGCACAAATTGCACTATTTTGAATTTGGACTTGCTGAGGTTTTCAAAATTAGGTTGCTTTTCGCTGTCAAACAAATTCAATAAACTAATATGCAACTTTATACTTAGCAGTCTTGCTCAATATTGGATTAAAAAAAATTATATTGAGAGAATTAGGAGATTATCGGGAAATAACTATCATAAGCAAAAATTTCGATGGTGAAATTGTGGTAAGTTGGAATTTCGAATTCAATTCTATAGAAGAATTTTTTAAAAAGAAGCTTTAATATTTTTCTTCTGATAGTTATTTTTATTACTCAAGTAGAAACCTTTTGTCAGGCGTCTTTAATTCAGCTAGCATTCTCTTAAGGAAAAACTGAAATACGAAGTTGATCTGAATTATTTGGCATCTAAGACGGAACAAGAGAAATGGGATTTTTTAAATACTTAAGCATATTACAAAATATTACCCATATATTTTAAATCCTAAAATCAGTATTTTAATTAATTTTTCTACTTTGATCCACTAAATTTGTAGCACGCCATGATTATAAAATATTTTTGGGAAAAAATTAGCACGTGGATGTGATGAGTTTCGCCGACTCTGGCCTAGACACAGAATCTTTTGATGCAAACTGATTCCACTGTGGCTGGACAACACTGCGAGACACATTGAGACGTTTAGCAGCATTAGCTTGGGACAATCCCATTTCAGGGGTCGATGCAGGTTTTTATTCTTGGGCCCATTTTGTGAAAAGTAGAAGTTATTTTTGTGATTTTTATTATATTTTTGTGAAAAATAACATTTTGTAACAAAGGTTGAAATCCAGTTACTCAAATTCGAACCAAGAATTTATGAACAAAAACATTCTTTAAATACCCTTGCTAAAGATTTTGTTTTTCGTGACCTGGTTTTATTTACAAATTACACACTTTAAAACAATTTTTATGAAAAAGAATGTTACGTAGGGGCTTATTTTATTAAAAGGAATTTTGTGAAGGGGCCTGTTTTATTAAGTTTATTTTTGTGAAGGGGCCCATTTTATTAAATTTATTTTTGTGAAGGGGCCCCTTTTATTAAATAGATTTTTGTGAAAGTGCCCTAAATAGGCCCCAAATTTTGTCTGGATCGACCCCTGCATTTCCATCTATCCCATCACCCGCCATCTTAATGAATCGTGTGAACGACTTCTCCGAGACATCTCCTGGGTATTGCCAATGAAACTGTGCCAACAACATTTGAAAATAAACAATTATGCACAATACTTGCACAGAAAGTCAGGGAAGTTTAATTCTTCCACATTTTCCCTTACTCCTATATAAGTGATACTTTCTTTAAATTAAAATAGGTATTTTTGCTTAAGTTTTCTTAAAGTTCGATACTATCATTCATATACACTGACTTTCATTGTTACTGTCTTAGTTTTAATGGTGAGTTTCAAAAAGCATGTTGTACCTTAACTTTTGGTGGGCAGTGTACATCAATTCCAATAAGTTTGAAATAGTGACATATCATCAAAATGCACTGCAAACGGTTTTTTCCCACGGACCATAATGCAACGGAATTCTTTTGAATACCCCTATGATCGAACTATAAATGCTACACACTTCAATCTCAATACCGAACATACCATAGTAAACCTCTATTATGTAGGTTACATAGCAATTTGAGTGTATTTACGCCAAGGTAGCAGCCAGAAAAATATTTCGGAGGGGGATTTAGGGCCATGAATTTAAACCTAAACTTATTTTAGTTATTTACCCATCATCTACTGCATTATGATTTCTGCATTGTTTTCCATGTAATTTTTTTCAGTTACTACAATGAAAATTAAGGGATTTACATACAAAAATTACTCACCCGTGATAAATTTAATTCGTTAGAGTTACAAATGTAAATAACTGCGAGTAGTAAGTCAAAATTACGTCCACTACTAACCATATCACAATATTAATTGTTATACATTCTGATGACCACTCAATAAAAGTGTTGAAACAGGTAAATATAGATTTTTAATTTACTTTTAATGTGTTTTTATAACGTCCTTTAAGCAAATAAATATTTTAATATTGTGATATCGTTAGAAGTAATTAATTAAAATGGTACTTTAAAGTACCGTTAGTACACTATGACTAAAATATTCTCGTAACAGAAAACCCACATGATATTTCAAATAAAGTTTAAACTCTTAAAAATGCTAAATAACTGGAAGATACTCATAAGTTAACAATAAAAAAATATTAAATTGTCATAGTTTTATTTTACACATGAAAAAGGAATAAAAATAAAAATTTGATGATATTAAAAAAACAAAACAATTTTTTTTAGGTTTCGATTTTGTTAGAAGTCCTTTACTTATGCGACACCTATATTCCAGGCGCAACATGTTATCTCGCATCTCCACATATGCAATATATGAATTTACATATGCCATTTCTAGTATAGCAAAAAAGAGCCGATGCCATAACTTTTTCGATTTCCTAAAAAAATAATAATGAAACAGAAAAGAAATACCAGAAAAAACATTACTACACTACAATTTAGTAATTACATTATAAGGCAGAAAAAAACAATGGATAACTACACAAACGAAGAGTAAACAAGAAGTTTTTCTCCAACACCCAGTGTACTGCGAGTAATTCAACTTTTAAGTCAAACACATTGACCGCTCACTTAAAATAGCTAGTCTAATTGTATTCTAAGATCATAATGGATACATAAAAAAATTCCAACACTTATCTAATGTCCTTTACTGTTTTTGCAGCAATAAAAAGACAAACGTGATAATCTGTACAAAATGTCGGAACAAAACCCATCGAATGATTCAAAGATAGCTTCTTCCTCCTTCCTCTATAAAATAACGAACCTAGAAATACTGGTGCAATATATCCTGAAAAAGTGGAGTTAAAAAAGCATTTTTGCTAAGTAAATTGGAATATTAGTAATATCCGTTATGGAATGAAAGTTTAAAGTGAGTGGTACTTGTAAGTACCTCCTTCAGTAGATAAAGGGTTAATTGAATATGATACTACTAATTGAATAGAGACGAGTGTTAAGAGTCTTATCAAGTTTTACTGTGAATTCAAACAATTCATTTTAATATAATTACAAAAGAAACTTTAAACCATTTTATTGCAAGTAAAATTATAGTCTCATTTAGATGCTTTTTTTGCTAATGCATTGGAATTAATGTCAACCAAATGAATTTTTGACATTTTGTACGAATGTCTTCAAATGTTTTAATGCAAAAAATATCTTCCCAGTAGACATACCTCGGAATAACTAAGTTTGTAAATATTTAAAACTAGCGAACTTGCCCGGCGTTGCCCGGGTACGTCAAAAAACAGCAGGAATTACGAAAAAGCTCTGAAAATGACAGTAAGATATCGCGAAAAAATTTTAAATCGCTTCTCAAATTTTGAAAAGAGAAAAAAAAAATAATATATTGTGTTCGAAGATTGCAAGTTGATTCCTTTCACTAATGTGGAAAAATAGTAGCAAATCGCTAAAATACACTAAAAATCACATACAAAATTTCCGAAAAATTCGAAAATTGCTATACGAAATCCGAATAAACTTTTTTGAAATGAGGGCAGAATGTACTTTAGGTCAAAAATGGGATGTCAAAAAATTGCAGCAGATCGCGAAGAAACGTAAAAATCGCATCACAAATCACAAAAAGTTCAAAAATCACGAAAGTCAAAATTTACTATTATTGGTTAAAAGTTTCAAACCTAATTCCTTTGACATGTGGGCTCTCTTAAAATTTATGTTTTGGAAATTATGCTAAGAATTAGATCATGTTACTTTTATTCGTAATTAATTTACTTGGACTCCCTTAAATCGAATTAATATAATCCCTTAAGTTAATATTAGTTTTTGTTGCATTAAAGTATCTCAAATTGTTGATTTTCTGTAAGCAAGTAAACCCTATTGTTTTACAGTGGAAGTCTATCGGAATTTGGAGAAATATTAGAGATATCGCCATGTTGGCGACAAACTTGGCTTTATTTGGCGACAGAACTGGATCCCCCCCCCCACGGTAACCCCCCTTACAGGTATAGACATGCATTACATGCTGTTCAATAATCGGATAAAAAATTCGCTAAAATTTCAAAAATCGCTGCACGAATTCCGAATAAACTTTTTTGAAAAGAGAACAAAATTTACTATATTGGGTGAAAAGAAAGAAACCGCATTCTTTTTCCTAATGTGGAAAAATCGAATTAATATAATCCCTTAAGTTAATATTAGTTTTTGTTGCATTAAAATATCTCAATTTGTTGACTTTCTGTAAGAAAGTAATCCATATGGCTTTACAATGGAAGTCTATGGGAATTTGGCGAAATATTAGAGATATCGCCAAGTTGGCGTCACTTTTGGCGACTCATTTTGGTCGCCAAATTTGGCGATATACCGCCAAGTTCACGACAAACTTGGCTGCATTTGGCGACAGAACTATGTCCCTCTACGGTAACCTCCTTATAGGTATGGAAATGCATTAAATGCTGTTCAACAATTCAATAAAAAATTCGCTAAAAATTCAAAAATCGCTGCACAAATTCCGAATAAACTTTTTTGAAAAGAGAACAAAATTTACTATATTGGGTTAAAAGAAAGAAACCTTATTCTTCTCACTTATATGGAAAAATCGCCTTGAAATATAAAAAAGCGCTAAAAATCGCATAAAAAATTAAATAAAAAAATCTAATCAAAAAATCGAAAATCGGGTTTCGAGGTGCAAAACTTCATATATAGACGTACCTTTTCTCCAAATTTTGTAGCTCTACGTGCAGTGGTCTCTTCAGAACACCGTCGGCACACTCACTCACTCACTCACACACAAACTTCTTTCTTTATTATTATAGATGAGTTCCATTGCATTTTTTAAGAATTATGACTAAACAAGCCTGAAAATTTCTATAGGGCTGTTGTAATCATAGAAATACGTAGCAACTATAGTCGTCGTTCAGTCAGTCAGTCTGTCCGTCCGCCAGCATATAACAGCGCAAAAACTACCCAACCGAATCGGTTGAAATTTAAAATATGTAACTTTTGCATAAATTTGTCGAGTCATTTCAAATTTTATGAAAATCGGATGTATAGTTTAATGACAGGGACATTCAAAAGTTTACCGTTACATGCCGGTCAATGGGATAAAAATTATTTCAAGTGCATTTTAATGATTTTACAGCCTTTCGAACAGAATGAAATGGATAGGCACTTATGAAGTGCACTTAAATACACATTCAGTACAATACATGGTGCAAAAAATATTTATAAAACTAGTTATAGTACGAACACACCTCATTTGCCACGTTTAACGTGCAACATCTAATTTGTTTAATTTTAACAGCGATACCATGTTGCCTTTACAGAGTCCCATTCTAAAAAATTCGAATGAACTTTAAATATTTTTTAGAAATTGCATTTATTTTTTTAATCTACTAACTGAATCAAAAAATATAGATACGCTAGCGTAGAATTTTGAACCTTGACTGTAGTTGATTTTTGAATTTTGGACATCTTGATTGATAATTAATGGCCTATTTATAGTCATCCCCACGAAAATTTTGGAGGGGGATCAAACCCTGGTGATCCCCTCCCCATTGGCTACGGCCTTGATTTACGTGAGTTAAGAGGGCTGGTCATAGCTTCCGATTTCCCCTCACTAATGTAAAGTCCATGGGCATTGGATGCATTCGTCTACTTAAAATATCTCCTCGGGAAATTAATATTTTAAAATTCTATTTTTTTTGTGTACACTTCCTAAAAGATGTCTCTTTTTTTCTTAGTTCTCAAAATCCTTCTAAAGTATAGAAGCCCAGATAAATGTACCGGTAAAAGTTGGTAAAAAACTCAGAGCACCAACAGTAGATTTTAAGGTTACCTCTTGGAATAGGTACAATATTTCTCAAAAACGTTTTCTATATACTACAAAGTATTTGGGGATAATTTCTTAGTTTTCAAGTGTGTAAACATACAGAATTCTAAACTATATATTAAGTATCTATATTACTCAAGAAGCAAGAGTTTGAACAAATTATTTCTGCGATATATTTTGCGAAATCTCTATTTATATTTTAAATTATCTCTTGACTTTTCTTTAACACTTGCTACATAGGCCTCGAAAATACATGCAAAGTTAAAGAAAGATGATGTACGAATGAATAATTGCTTGCGGAAAATATTATTTGTAACAATAAATATTTTTTGGTGGCAAATATTATTCGCAACAAATATAACAATGTAACACATCAATCGTCTTTTGTTGAACAATCTAGCAACAATGCGGGTAGGGAATTACAGGAAACATGATATTCTATCACAATTCTACTATTTCTCCCTTTTATAATTTTTTAAAAAATTTTATATGCCCTCCCTTGATACTTTGTATGTTACTGTATACACATTTGATATTTTACCTTGTATGTTTCAGTTTTCTTTCAGTTTTCTGAATTGTTTAATGGGTTTCTGTATTGGACGGATTAAGAGTATGGGGCTGACATGGCTATACCGGAGTGTTTAGTGGAATCAAAACGACATGTCGGTAACATGCAATTCTATCACCCTTCTATTTTTTTTTGGTCCTTTTATCATTTTTTTTTTCACTTTTATATGCCCTCCTTTGATACTTTTGTATGTTACTTTATACACTTTTGATATTTTACCTTGTATGTTACTGTGTATATGAGGGTGGTCTCCTCGTTTTCTCTCTCTTTCAGTTTTCTGAATTGTTTAATGGGTTTCTGAATTGGACGGATTAAGAGTATGGGGCTGACACGGCTATACCGTAGGGTTTAGGTGGAATCAAAGCTACAAGTCAGGTAACATGCAATTCTATCACCCTTCTATTTTTTTTTTCGTCATTTTATCATTTTTTTTTCACTTTTATATGCCCTCCCTTTTATACTTTTGTATGTTACTGTATACACATTTGATCTTTTACCTTGTATATTACTGTGTATATGAGGGTGGTCTCCCCGTTTTCTCTCTCTTTGAGTTTTCTGAATTGTTGAACGGGTTTCCTAATTGGACGTATTAAGAGTATGGAGCTGACATGGCTATACCGGAGTGTTTAGCGGAATCAAAACGACAAGTCAGGTAACATGCAATTCTATCACCCTTCTATTTTTTTAGTCTTTTTATCATTTTTTTTTCACTTTTATATGCCCTCCTTTGATACTTTTGTATGTTACTGTATACACATTTGATATTTTACCTTGTATGTTACTGTGTATATCAGGGTGGTCTCCTCGTTTTCTCTCTCTTTCAGTTTTCTGAATTGTTTAATGGGTTTTTGAATTGGACGGATTAAGAGTATGGGGCTGACATGGCTATACCGTAGTGTTTAGTGGAATCAAAGCTACAAGTCAGGTAACATGCAATTCTATCCCCTTTCTATTATTTTTCGTAATTTTATCATTTTTTTTCACTTTTATATGCCTTCCCTTTTATACTTTTGTATGTTACTGTATACACATTTGATATTTTACCATGTATGTCACTGTGTATATGAGGGTGGTCTTCTCGTTTTCTCTCTCTTCAGTTTTCTGAATTTTTTAATGCGTTTCTGAATTAGATGGATTAAGAGTATGAGGTTGATATGGCTATACCGGAGTGTTTAGTGGAATCAAAACGACAAGTCAGGTAACATTCAATTCTATCACCCTTCTATTTTTTTTCGTCCTTTTATCATTTTTTTTTCACTTTTATATGCCCTCCTTTGATACTTTTGTATGTTACTGTATACACATTTGATATTTTACCTTGTATGTTACTGTGTATATGATGGTGGTCTCCTCGTTTTCTCTCTCTTTCAATTGTTTAATGGGTTTCTGAATTGGACGGATTAAGAGTATGGAGCTGACATGGCTATACCGGAGAGTTTAGTGGAATGAAACGACAAGTCAGGTAACATGCAATTCGATCACCTATTTTTTTTTCGTCCTTTTATCATTTTTTTTTCACTTTTATATGCCCTCCCTTGATACTTTTGTATGTTACTGTATACACATTTGGTATTTTACCTTGTATGTTACTGTGTATATGAGGGTAATCTCCTCGTTTTCTCTCTCTTTCAGTTTTCTGAATTGTTTAATGGGTTTGATAATTGGACGTATTAAGAGTATGGAGCTGACATGGCTATACCGGAGTGTTTAATGGAATGAAACGACAAGTCAGGTAACATGCAATTCGATCAACTATTTTTTTTTTCGTCCTTTTATCATTTTTTTCACTTTTATATTCCCTCCCTTGATACTTTTGTATGTTATCGTATACACATTTGGTATTTTACCTTGTATGTTACTGTGTATATGAGGGTAATCTCTTCGTTTTCTCTCTGTTTCAGTTTTCTGAATTGTTTAATGGGTTTTTTGAAATGGACGGATTAAGAGTATGGGGCTGACTTGACTATACCGGAGTGTTTAATGAAATCAAAACGACAAGTCAGGTAACATGCAGTTCTATCACCCTTCTATTTTTGTCTTCCTTTCATATTTTTTTTTCACTTTTATATGCCCTATACATATAATATAAATTGTGTAAAATATCCGTACTTGTATAAAGTTGTTACGATGCAGTTAAATAATTTTACGAAAAGAAAAAAAATCAATCAGAAACAATTTAAGAAATGTTATTTGCCGTGCTTTACACCCCAGCTTTTCATATAATAAAAATGCACAAATTGCACAATTTTGAATTTGGTCTTGCTGAGGTTTTCATAATTAGGTTGCTTGTCGCTGTCAAACAAATTCAATAAATTAATATGCAGCATTATAATTATCAATCTAGCTCAATATTGGTCAAAAATGTTGATATTGAGAGAATTAAGAGATTATCGGGTAATAACGATCATAAGCAAAAATTTCGATGGTGAAATTATGGTAAGTTGGAATTCCGAATTCAATTCCATAGAAGAAGTGTTTTAAAAAGAAGCTTTGATATTTTTCTTCTGATAGTTATTTTTATTACTCAAGTAGAAACCTGTTGACAGGCGTCTTCAATTCAACTAGCGCCCCACCAGTGGCCGAGAGGTTCTGCTCTCGAAGCTGGTAGACGGGAGGTGCTGGGTTCGATCCCAATCGCACCCGTCGGTCTAATCGTTCGGAGTTTTCGTGGTTTTCTTCGAACCTTGGTTCTCCAAGCTTTAATACGGGTTAGGTTCCCTTAGAAAGACCTCCACGGAAGGCACTCCCCCCTTAGGGCCTCTATCCCACGTGCAGATAATTGGCCGATATAAATACAAACATTAATTCAGCTAGCATTCTCTTAAGGAAAAACTGAAAAACGAATCTGATCTGAATTATTTGGCATCTAAGACGAAACAAGAGAAATGGGTTTTTTTTTAAATACTTAAGCATATTACAAAATATTACCCACATAATTTAAATTCTAAAGTCAGTATTTTAATTAATTTTGCTACTTTGATCCACTAAATTTGTTGGCACGCCATGATCATGTAAAATATTTTTGGGAAAAAATTGGCACGTGGATGTGATGAGGTTCGCCGACTCTGATGTATACTGTCTTACACTAAGTTATAAGAAACCCGATGGATTATGAACTTATCAGTCTTCAAAGATAAAACCAAAAGTGAATAGAGATAATAAGTTTTATTATTGTAAGCGTTATTTCGGTATGTCAGGATTGTCGAGCGGTCTAAGGCGCCAGATTCTAGGATTTCCTTCCTCTCAAGGAGGAGGTTGAGTGTTCTGGTCCACGAATGTGGGCGTGGGTTCGAATTTTACTTCTGACAGATTCTTTTTGCATTTATTACCAATTTTTCCGATCTTTTTACATTTTCTTATGGAATATTAGGGGAATTCTTTCTTTTTTTTCTTTTTTTACTTCTGAAACTAAAAATTTTGAAATACATTGAAGCATTTTTTATATGTTTATCAAGAAATCGTCTTTAATAATCAAAGAAAATTGATAATTGAAAAAAAATACAATATAATAAAATCCCAACTAGGTCCAACTTCTAACGGAGGGAAATTTTTAAGATATTGAGCAAGAAATTATCATCATTTTGAAAGTTACAAGTAGATATTTGTACGAAGCGGAATTTTGAAACACGTGCAAGGACAGCTTTTTATTTATTTATTTTTTTTCATGCCCAAAATAGTTTTGAAATCGACAATATCAGCCTGGGCTCAATTTCTACAAAATAATAATAATATAATAATAATAATAAAATAATAGTAATAAAATAATAATAATAATAATAATAATAATAATAAATAATATTAATAAAATAATAATAATAATAATATAATAATAATGATAATAAATAATAATAATAATAATAATAATAAAACGCATTCATATTTATGCAAAAATACAGCAGAATTTTCATATGATATACCCGCAATTCATGGAATACTGAATAATGTTATTCACGATCACATAATTTGACTTAGAGAATTACATATATGAATACTCGTTAAAAAGAATTCGTGTAATTTCGAATGAAAGATCGTTAAAGAAAATTCTAATAAAGTTCTATAAACTACCGAAAGAAATTTTTTTTTAGCCTCGAATCCAAATGGCGAATATTGTCAATACTAAAATTCTTTAAGAAAAGAACAGTTGTTTAGAGTTCTTTACTGATTCGAAGTTCACCTTACGTACATTACAATCTTATTTTATTTAAAACAAAAATTTCCTTAAAACGGTTCTACAAAAATATTTTTCCCCGCTCAACAACGTGAAATTTTCTGACACATTTACGGACTCACTTACAGTCCCCTGATTACTAGGCCTACACGTTGACATAACAAAGTGGCGACTCTTTTAGGGAGATTTCTTTTTGCGTTTGTACGGTTCATTGGATTTAAATTCCAGTATATTCTAAAAGTATTTTTCGTCTTATTTAATAGCAGAAAAATAAAGACGAAGAATACTTTTAAAAAATACTGGAATTAGAATTCATGGATAGCACAAATGCTAAAAATAATCTGCCCACAACAGCCGCTATTTTTTGTGTCAGCACCCAGTAGTATTCAGGGAACTGTGAATCTTTTTTATACGTAAAAGCATGACACTTTCAGCAGGATTATTGAAGTAATTTGTAATCGAACTGTTTTTTCATCTTTCGATAAATGAATTACTTCTGTAGTTATAAGCACGGTAAGTAGAACAGACGGTAGGGTTCACGCGCAGGTTTCGTTTTCTCCTATGACGTCACTGGAACCCATCTCCAGTCTTGGGTAACGCACTTTTCGCTTTGCATAAAGCTTTCCGTTCATAAAAACGTATTATATATTTATTTAATAGCCTGCATATGATATTTGGAACATCTACTAACGGAACATTTTCAAATTAGAGTTAATATATATATATGTTTTTATTATTTAGAATTTTTTAAAGGCTCAATCTTCTGTTTACATTTAGTTTTTGGAAGTGTTAACATTCGACACATTATTAATAATTTATTCAAACACGTTTGCGCAAAAAGCAAAAGTTTTCCTACTTTCTCAATTCTATTTCATTATTTTAGATACAATCTTTTCAATATAATATTTTACAATTTAGCTTTAATTCAAAATACTTTGAGAAAAATCGGAAAACTTTCTCTTAAATTCATAAATCTTTGAGAAAAATGCGCTTATAATTATGTTATATATTTTAAAATATATATATTATATATTCATAAATTAATATATATTAGGAAATTTTATATATTTATATATTTACAAACTCGTGATTTAACATTAAAAAAACACAGAGCTGATCTAAGAACGTTTTTCAAAGTCATAATTTTTCAAAACATTACTATACACTTTAAAACTGTATTTACTATTTATATACTTACTACACAATTTAAAAAATACAGTAAACTTTGTCTAAGGCGGAATCGATCGGGACCGAGAAAAATTTCCGTCGTAGACAGTTTTTCGCCTTATGGAAATCGGTAAAAAAAAAAAAAAAGACTGTCCCACATTTTGCACGTTTGTAATCTTTAGTACCGTTTTTTAAAGTGAAATATTATTTAATATAAATATTTTTGAAGTGAGTTGTACTATTTTAATTTTTTTTTTCAATTATCCCAGTAAACTTTTAAAAAATCATGATTTAAAAAAAAATTCTTTATAAATTTTGAATGTGTGACTTTAAAAAAAAAAAATCTTGGAATCTTATTTTTACAATTAGAATAGCGATCTGTATTCTTTTTTAATTATTATGGTAATGGAAAAAATAAAATAGAATATTTTAAATTTATGTAACGTAGAAAAACAAAAATTTATTCGTGTAAAAAACTAAATTGTAAATAAAGAAAATGTTGTGATTCAAGAAATACACATTGCGCATTCCTCCCCCCCCCCTTTTTTTCATTAAATCCATGAATATGCAAAATTTAATAATTAAAATTCTCTCTCTGAAAACAAATGAATGCGTGAAAACATGTTTTTATTTATACAGTAAACTCTTTGTAAGGCGGACACTGTGTAAGACGGATTTATTTCAATTTGTACAGAATTTATTTCAATTTGTACCAGTTTTGGCCACCCCTACACCCGTTATGGCCATCTCTATGCACCAGTTTTGGTCATTCCATTATCATGTAATTTAACAAATATTTTAATTGATAACAAGTAAAAATAAAGCATGCAACATCTATTTTACCACACATTTATTTGTTTGCTGCATTAAAAGAATTTTACAAATTTCTTTATGAATTGATAAAAACATTAAGTAAAATATACTTATGTTGATTTTAACTGGAAATTTCAATTAAAAGACAAAGTATGTATTTGAATTTGATTCATAAAAGGGACAACAGTGCCTTATAGGACATAAAGATTAACTATTTAATCAGTTTTATAATTATCCATGGATTGTGGATTGTTTAGAACACTTGAATCTTCATCAAAGAGTTATATAGCAGTCCAGGCAATAGAGATCTGTCTAAAATCTGTCTAACTCGGAAAGATTTTCAAGTCCCTGAGAATCCATAGACATAGGCCCCACCAGTGGCCGAGAGGCTCTGCTCTCGAAGCTGGTAGACGGGAAGTGCTGGGTTCGAACCCAATCGCGCCCGTCGGCCTAATCGTTCGGAGTTTTCGTGGTTTTCTTCGAACCTTGGATTTCCAAGCGTTAATACGGGTTAGGTTCCCTTAGAAAGACCCCCACGAAGGGCGCTCCTCCCCTTTAGGGCCTATATCCTTCGTGTTGATAATTGGCCGTCATAAACCCAAACCATAGACATAGAGTAAAATTTGTCTAAGGCGGAATATTTTCTACTGCGGAAAATTTTCTTGGTCTCAGTCGATTCTGCCTTAGACAGAGTTTACTGTATTTGTATTTCACCTATATTTTATTTATCTACCAGTTTTAAAGTTTCATATACCGAATGCTTTTCATTTTTAAAATATAATTCTTTTTCGTCTTATGCAAAAGTTTGGTTTTGGTGGAACCTTAAAAATATTTCCGTTTCTGCGTTAGGCATATCCCGGCTTATGGAATTTCTAGTATGATTGGTACAACCAGAAACGGCACAACAAGGCATTTCTAATTATTTTAATTAATTAAACACCACTTGCAAAAAATAGCAAATAACATAAGGCATAAAATGATTAACTAACGAGAAAATAACACTCTTTATCTCGAAAACAGAAACAGATAAGAGAGGAGTAAAAATGAACGTCCAGATACAGGAAGTTCTGGACGTAGGGTGCCAGTGACGTCGCGAACTACTGCGCATCTTTTCGTGAACCCTACCGTCTGTTCTACTTACCGTGGTTATAATTAATTACTGTCTTACGAAATTGAATTCTGAGTCCTGACTCCTATTCTTCATAAAATTGCTTTCATAAAAATTTCCCTGTCCTGTAAATATACATTAATATTAAGACATAAAAAATGTTACCCTCCCCCCGGCCCCAGTATATGATGTAAGGGAGAAAATTCAAATTTATCCTAAAGAAATTCCTAAGAGAAAATATATATTTCATATATTTTTTTTCCCTTATTGTATTATGTGTACTGTTTTATCCTAAGTTACCAGAAATCCGATGAACGGTGAACTTATCAGCCTTCAAAGGTGAAAACAAAAGTGAATAGAGATAATAACTTTTATTATTGTAAGCGTTTGTTCGGTTTTTCAGGATGGTCGAGCGTTCTAAGGCGCCAGACTCAAGGATTTCCTTCCTCAGGAGAGGGCTGAGTGTTCTGGTCCACGAATCGGGGCGTGGGTTCGAATCCCACTTCTGACAGACTCTTTTCGCATTTACTACTAATTTTTCCGGTCTTTTTACATTTCGTTATTACATTTTCTAATGGAATATTAGAGGAATTCTTTCTTTCTTTTTTTATTTATTTATTTATTTTTTTTTTTTACTTCTGAAACTAAAAATTTTGAAATACATTGAAGCATTTTTTATATGTTTATCAAGAAATCGTCTTTAATAATCAAAGAAAATTGATAATTGAAAAAAAAAAAATACAATATAATAAAATCCCAACTAGGTCCAACTTCTAACGGAGGGAAATGTTTAAGATATTGAGCAAGAAATTATCATCATTTTGAAAGTTACAAGTAGGGGTTTGTACGAAACGGAATTTTGAAACACGTGCAAGGACAGCTTATTTTTTATTTATTTATTTTTTTTTTCATGCCCAGCCTAGCCTAAAAATCGACAATATCAGCCTGGGCTCAATTTCTACAAAATAGTAATAGTATAATAATAAATAAATAAATAATAGTAATAAAATAATAATAATAATAATAATATAATAATAAATAAATAATAGTAATAAACTAATAAACTAATAATAATAATAGTAATAAAATAATAATAATAGTAATAATAGTAATAAAATAATAATAATAATAATAAAACGCATTCATATTTATGCAAAAATACAGCAGAATTTTCATATGATATACCCGCAAGTCATGGAATACTGAATAACGTTATTAACGATCACTTAATTTCACTTAGACAATTACATATATGAAGGCTCGTTAAAAAGAATTCATGAAATTTAGAATGAAAGATGGTTGAAGAATATTCTAATAAAGTTCTATAAGCTACCGAAAGAAAAAAAACAAATCCGAACAATGACTATAAATTCAGTTTTAATTAATGCAAGTAAAAGACAACAACATCGTTTTAATTCGTACAAATTTCCTCTTAACCGTACTCTATTTGAATATTGCAATTGAGCGAGATTTATAAAATTTCAATAAAAACACCATACATTTCTTATATATATGGACATTTATTTCGTACGACAAAAAACGCAGAAATCAAAAATTTAATCAATTTTGAATTATATCTATATGCTAAAAATATAGATTATATGATTTTGACAGTATTTTCATCGGAAGTGAGGAGGGGTCACGATTCATAACCCCTGATTAAAAAAAATTCATCAAGCTTTTTTCACCCTTTAAAACTGTAAATATGCATTATTTATTATTAATACACAAATTCTTTGTGCTACTGGAATGCTGTTGGAACAAAAGAAAAACTCCGTGTGCTGGTTTTGGAAGGAATCGTTGAGAGAGAAACATGAGACTTCTGGCGAAGACCTCAAGAAGTGAGGTTGGTGTTTTGGTTGCGTTTTCTGGTGTTTAGTGTAGTGTGTTCCGGGAAAAGGATGGAGTCTTGTGCAGAGAAAGTATACGCAACGGGAGGTCTTAGGGGGTCCTACGAGAAACCTAGTGACATACCGTAGGGTGAGAAGGAAATAGAGTATTTTAATAAGTTGATCCAGTACGTAGAAAGTATTTGTTATGTAACTTAGTGTCGGAACGGATCGTCTATATCCGAGTCCTGAAATATAAATAACGCTTTGTTTCTATGTAAATAATTTGTAAATAAATTGTTCTTTAATATTAATTGAATAAGTTTAGCATTTATTTGTAATCTTTCTCACATCGTGTCCGATATCACATATTTATATTGGTGGTGGCAGCATATCAAATAGAATAACAAATAAATAAGTCTGTACGAGTGGTTGTTGTGAATACGGGAAGAATCATCAGCATGTGGACTAAGGAGAAGTGCAACAAATACTTCGTTTGATTTTTTTTAAAATGTAGATATTTTTTCTCCCTTCTTTAACAAAATTAATACATAAATTTTGCATACACTTTTGTTTAATAAGTTTTTTTTTTTAATGAAATAAAATAAAAATATTTTACAGTGAGTAAGACAAATAAGAATAAGTATTTTACTAAATTATGTCACGTTCTTGTGAAACGCAGTTGCTATATAGACATAAGATGAACGTGAGCAATAAAAATAATTTAATTGAGAAATGTTTATTAATTATTATGTCAACTTTTTGATGATGAAAACCAAATTTTGACAATTGTATTAAGTGAATAATAATCTTGTGTTAAATTTTTGCGATCTGTAACAGTAAAATATGATACGTTAGAATACCTTTAAATTATTACGGGAATATCTCTCTCTTTTAAAATAGTGCAGGGTTTTATGGTTTCTACTTCCAGATTGTATTAGGTGGCTTTCATTACAAAAAGTAAAAAGCTACCTATTGCAGCCATCCAGAGGAATGCACTTCCGAAAAATGGTGGTATATTTTCACCGATCATGACCCCCAGAACCCCAAAATCACCCTTCGTTTGAAGTATGACACACACACACACACATATATATATTAAACAAAAACATAATTTGAAGAACAAATTAAAAAAAAAAAATTATTTCCTAAATTGTTTAAGCCCGAAAAGGGATAGATATTTAAGTATTGCGCGGCAGCGCAATACTTATTTATTTCCAGTGTCACTTCTCAATGTTAATTTAACATGGAAAAGCCTATGGAGATCATAACTTTTTCATTTTTTCTTCCCACCTTTTTGTCCCTGATGCCACTCATTTTTAATTCTTTGCTAACTCTAATAATATTATAAATTCAAAGTGTAAAAACATTTACCAGACGTCAGGATCAAAACGGATCATAAAATCCCTTTGCATATAGGTGGATTATAATCTAGAGAGTAACATAGGCTAATTTTTATTTACATTATTCAAATATTTTTCTTAATAATTCCAAATTTCGCTTTTCTCATTGAGAATCAACGGGCATTTTCTAATAAAATTTAACATTTTCCCTTCATTGTTGTAAATAATTCAAAAGCCGTATTAATAATTTGCCTATTTTTAGTTGAATGATTTTCACGTGAAACATAAAACTGAAATAGTTTTTTTTTTTTTTTTTTTTTTTTTTTTTTTTTTTTTTTTTTAAGAATTAAAAAGAAGATGAATATGACGTTATAGTAGGGAAAAAATGACATTTTCAAGCAGATTTTTTAAGTTCAGATTGTAATTTTTTGACCAAACTACAACAACCTGCATTACTGCACTGGTGAAACATTTTGAATTATACATAGGTAAATTGCATCACAAATTGTGATGCGATATCGCACAAATCAAAGCCTGATGATGATACCCTCCATTAATTTTGATATGTGTTTGTCTGAATACAGTAGTTGCTAAAAAACTTGACATATTAAACAAAAACCTAATTTGTAAAACAAATTAAAAAAACAAAATATTTATTTCCTAAATTGTTTAAGCCCGAGAAGAGGCAGATATTAAGATATTTCATTCAATTCGTTCTACATTTAATGTTAAATTTTTGTAACAAATAAGTTAAACCAATTGAAAATTAAAAAATAAAAATGAAATTCGTACAATATAATGCTTTAAACACCTATATACTTAGATTCCGTTCAAATGAAATCGAAATAAATCTTGGACTTTTTCCATTTTTTTAAGTTGTAAATATTTGTACTGCAGATTTTGCGTTATGTTTATGACGATTGTACATAATATGATAAGGTACATGCAAAATACAAAACTTTAAAAAAAAGTCTAAGATTTATTTCGATTTCATTTGAACGGAATCTAAGTATATAAGTGTTTAAAGCATTATATTGTATGAATTTCATTTTTATTTTTTAATTTTCAATTGGTTTAACTTATTTGTTACAAAAATTTAACATTAAATGTAGAACGAATTGAATGAAATATCTTAATATCTGCCCCTTCTCGGGCTTAAACAATTTAGGAAATAAATTTTGTTTTTTACTTTCTTCTATCTTCAATAGAAGAAAGTATTGTAATCGAAATTTTTTTCGACTTCCGGTTTTCGACGGATTTGCATGTTTTAGGGGTCAGAGATTCCAAAAAACATGTTTATAGAAAATGTCTGTCTGTCTGTGTGTCCGTCTGTCCGTCCGTCCGTCTGTCCGTCTGTCTGTCGCCATTGTACCATCAAAAAGTGTATGAAGTTATGTATAGAATTAAACCAAAATTTTATTATAAGTTTTTGGCTATGGCAAGCAGGTCCTCCCGGAATTTGGAAAAATTCGCCGGTAGGGGGCGCTGATATAACAATTTTTGTGCGATTTTGAATATTGTACCATCCAAAAGTGTATGGAGTTATGCATAGAATTGAACCAAATTTTTAGTTTAAGTTTTTGGATATGACAAGCAGGTCCTTCCTGAATTTGGAAAAAATTCGCCGGTAGGGGGCGCTGTAAATGCGTTTTTTGTGCGATTTTGAATATTGTACCATCGAAAAGTGTATGAAGTTATGCATAGAATTGAACCAAATTTTTAGTTTAAGTTTTTGGCTATTTCAAGCAGGTCCTCCCTGAATTTGGAAAAAATTCGCCGGTAGGGGGCGCTTTAATAGCGATTTTTGTGCGATTTTGAATATTGTACCGTCCAAAAGTGTATGAAGTTATGCATAGAATTAAACCAAATTTTTATTTTAAGTTTTTGGCTATGGCAAGCAGGTCCTGCCTGAATTTGGAAAAAAGTCGCCGGTAGGGAGCGCTGTAATAGCGATTTTTGTGCGATTTTGAATATTGTACCGTCCAAAAGTGTATGAAGTTATGCATAGAATTAAACCAAATTTTTATTTTAAGTTTTTGGATATGGCAAGCAGGTCCTCCATGAATTTGCAAAAAATTCGCCGTTAAGGGGCGCTGTAATAACGATTTTTGTGCGATTTTGAATATTGCACCACCGAAAAGTGTATGAAGTTATGCATAGAATTGAACCAAAAAAAAAAAAAAAAAATTAAGTTCTTGGCTATGGCAAGGAGGTCCTACCTTAATTTGTAAAAAAATCGCTCGTAGAGGGCGCTGTAATAGCGATTTTTGTACAATTTTTGTGCCATTTTGAATATTGTACCGCCGAAAAGTGCATGAAGTTATGCATAGAATTGAACCAAATTTTATGTGTTTATTTTTGGTCATGTCACGAAGGTCCTCCCTGAATTTGGAAAAATTCTGCCGGAAGGGGCACTATAATTGCGATGTCTGTACCATTTTCATTATTGTACCATCGAAAAGTGTATGAAGTTATCCATATAATTGAACCAAATTTTTTGTGCATGTTTCTGGCTATGGCAAACAAGTCCTCCTTGAACTTGAAAAAATTCCGAAAGAAGGGGGCGCTATAATTCCGATCTCTGTGCCATTTTCATTATTGTACCATCGAACAGCGTATAAAATTATGCATACAATTGAACCGAAATGTTTGTGCTTGTTTTTGGCTTTGGCCAACAGGTTCTCCTTGAATTTGGAAATATTGCGCGGTAAAGGGGCTCCGTGCTAGCGATTTTTGTATACTTTTCTTGATTTTTCGTAGTTCTATTGTGCATCGGCTGCTCATGCAGCGGCGGGAACTCGCTTCCTGCTATGCCGGCTATTCGCAAACAGCTGATAACGACAGAATAAGGAAAAATTAATAATTTTAACAAATATCATGATATAGATTAACTCGTTTTTAGTCCATTTAATTGACTTGTAAAGAAATTTAAGATGAAAATCAAAGTTGGTATAGTATTGAACTAATAATATTGAAGTATTAACATGTGTAACTAGGTTTTGAAATATTAAGATGTATAAGATAGAAGAAAGTTTTGGGATTGGCACATCCAACTAGTTTAATTTGTGTTGCAAATTAGGTTTTTGTTTAATTAAGATATTTCATTCAATTAGTTCTACATTTAATGTTAAATTTTTGTAACAAATCAGTTAAACCAATTAAAGATTAAAAAATAAAAATAAAATTCACACAATATGATACTTAAAACACCCTAAAAAATTAGATTCCGTTCAGATGAAATAAATCTTAGACTTCTTCCATTTTTAATTGAAAATTCTTGTATTGCAGATTTTGTATTTTGTTTATGACAATTGTACATAAAATGATAAGATGCATGCAAAATACAAAACTTTAAAAAAAAAAGTCTAAGATTTATTTCGATTTCATTTGAACGGAATCTGATTTTTTTTGGGTGTTTTCAGTATCATATTGTATGAATTTTATTTTTATTTTTTAATCTTCAATTGGCTTAACTAATTTATTCCAAAAATTTAACATTAAATGTAGAACTAATTGAATGAAATATCTTAATATCTATCACTTCTCGGGCTTAAACAATGTAGGAAATAATTTTTTTTTTTTAATTTGTTCTTCAAATTATGTTTTTGTTTAATATGTTAAGTTTT
Organism: Maratus speciosus; assembly: GCA_963932465.1. Classification (NCBI taxonomy): domain Eukaryota; kingdom Metazoa; phylum Arthropoda; class Arachnida; order Araneae; family Salticidae; genus Maratus; species Maratus speciosus. The sequence goes on from OZ010789.1 coordinate 450,851,603, forward strand.
TTAATAACTACTGCATTCAGACGAACTCATTTCAAAATTAATAGAGGGTATCATCATCAGACTTTGATGTATGCGGTATTGCATCACAAGCAGTTTACCAATGTATAATTCAAAATATTTCACCACTGTAGTAATGCAGGTTGTTGTAGTTTAGACAAAAACTTCCAATCTGAACGTAAAAAATCTATAATCAAAACATAAAAAAATAACTTAACTTAAATTTAGATACTCTATTTCCCACTCAGGAATGCTATGAATGCAAAAATAAATTGTGTTGAATCCTTACTGCTAATATTTAACAATATTATAGCTGTGATACAGTAAAAAATAAAAGTTTTACTTAAATTTTGTTACCTTATTCTCTACCAAGGGGTGATGTAAACACATCAGAAAATTATTACCTAAGTTTAACTTGGGGTATAAATAGTTCTCATCTCAGAAAAAAATACATTTTAAAATTTAAGTTATGTAGTTTCTCACTAAGTTCGCTACCTGCGTAAAAATAGCTATCCATTTGAAACTTTTTACTAAAGCATAAACTTGACCAAAGCAAAAACTTATTCTGAAAATGTCCTTTTAATTTCCACTATGACGCCATATTCACCTCTTTAATTCTTGAAAAAAAAAAAAAAAAAAAAAAAAAAAAAAAACTAGTTCAATTTTATATTTCACGTGGAATAAATGTTTCAACTAAAAATAAATAAATTATTATTACGGCTTTTGAAATTTTTGCAACAATAAAGAAAAAATGTTACATTTTCTATGAAAAATGTCCGTTGATTCTCAATGAAAAAAAAGAGAAATTTGGAATTATTAAGAAAAATATTTGAATAATGTAAAAAAAAAATTGGCCCATGTTTTTCTCTGGGTTATAATTCACCCATATGCATTTTACCATTCGTTTTGACCCTGACGTCAGGCAAACGTTTTTACACTTTAAATTTATAATATCATTAGAATTAGTAAAGAATAAAAAATGAGTGGCATCAGGGACAAAAAGGTGGGAAGAAAAAATGAAAAAGTTATGATGTCCATAGGCTTTTCTATGTTAAATTAACATTGAGAAGTGACACTGGAAATAAATAAGTATTGCGCTGCCGCGCAATACTTAAATATATATCTGTTTTTTGACATGCGATAACTTTCAAATTTATAAGCCGATTTGGATGAGATTAATTGTATGCATAGTATATAACAATGTCTTGACCGAATTCGTTGGCCAGCTTCATCCGCCATCTTGTTTCAAAATGGAGGCCATTTAAAAAATTTTAAAAAGTAGTGCAAATAAATTAAAGACTGAAAAATATTTTTTTGTATGAGTTTTACCTTAATACGAAGATTCCGAAGCATATTTTGTTTCGTCTTTATCTTAAAAAATAGCTGAGAAATAGCAGTTTCAATTTCTAGGATGGCTAACACTTTGAAACAATATTATTTTATTCGCGCTGTAACTCTCGTATTTATAGACATATTTAGATGAGATTAATTTTATGCATAGCCCATACCAATGTTTCGACCGAATTCGTTGGCCATCTTCATGCGCCGTCTTGTTTCAAAATCGCAGCCATTTAATTTTTTTGTTAATTTAAGTTTAAAAAGTAGTGCAAATAAATTTAAAACTGAAAAATACTTTTTTTCTTCATAATTTGATCTTAATACAAGGATTCAGAAGCAGATTTTGTTTCGTCTTTATCTTAAAAAATGGCTGAGATATAGCATGAATTCCTAGGGTGGCTGACATTTTGAAACAATCTGATTTTCATCATGTGATAGCACGCGTATTAATTAATCGATTTGGATTTGACTAAGCATGTGTATAGTAAATACCAAGGTCTGGACCGAGTTCGTTAGCCAGCTTAAACCGCCATTTTGTTTCAAAATGGTGTCCATTTAAAAGCGTTTAAAAAATGGTACAAAAAATTAAAATTTGAATTTTTTTTTTCTTTAAGTGTTTGAACTTGAAACAAGGATTATGGTGCATTTTTGTTTCGTCTTTATCATAAAAAATGGCGGGGATATAGCAGTTTGAATTTCTAGGTTGGCTGACATTTTGAAACAATCTGATTTTTGTCATGAGAGCGATGGCATGCGTATTTTTTAACCGATTTGGATATGACTACGCATGTGTATAGAACATACCAAGGTCTCGAGGTTAGCTTCACCTATACCTTGTTGTTTTAAAAAGGCGGAGACATCAAGATATCGCCAAATTTTGGGACGAAACATAAATCTCTCAAAATGAAGCCAACATGGATTTAGCTGACGAATTTGGCGAAATTTATTATTCATATTCAGTATCGAAGAAAATTTTTATTGAATCATCTATAATCGAGCTCCTCTAATTTTAGTTTCTTGTGTTGAGTAAAATAAGCTATGTTGAAAAAAAAACAAAAAAAAAAAAAAAAACAAGGATTAATAAAAGTCACCTTTCCCTTCCAGCACATGCCGAAAGGACTTTAAGACTATTCTCAAATTGTAATTCCACGAATAATTTTCATTCGTAGAAACATAAAACTTGTAGATGTTACTATTAAATTTCTAATGGATCAAGCAACATTTTACATTTTCTTATAAAACTTAGTTTTATTTATTTATGTATTTATTTATTTTGAAAATGAAACAGATTCTTTGGCATCTAAATAGAAATATTTGGAATTTTTACGTATATAGGAATTAAATTGGATTCTAAGTGTAAGGAAAATTCGCACTATAAAGTGGTTATAAAGGGGGAAATGTCGCTAAATTTATTTTCCCTTTTACGCAAATAAAGGCAGACAAGTAAGACTGCTGGCTGTGATTAATAAATATGGTTCGATTGGGTTGAACTTGGTATTATTTTAAAGATTTTTTAAAAGAAACTATTGGTGATAGAAAGAAAATATTGAAAGTTTCAAGAGTAATGTTGAATATCAAAAAGCGTAAATGAAATTTTGTTTTTTTTTTCTATCATATCTAAGTGATCACGGCATTTAAAACACAGAGAACATCTATATCAATATTCAATGTAAATAGAAAAATTGAAAAAAAAAAAAACAAATAAAGAAAGCCAGCTTCTTTATTCTTTTTGGTTTTAAGAATTCGGCTAAAAACATGAAGCTCAAATAAGTGGAACCCGATTAAGAGTTTTCTAGTTTTCATCAATACTGAGTTTGAATTGGAATATCAAAATATTAGTCAAATGTTAGTCCCAATAGGCTTCATTTATTGAGACTTTTATATCTCTAAATTTGTCGCTATTTCTCCAAGTACCGCCAAGTTTAGCGAGAATTTGACGCTACCGAACGCCATTACGTACGTACGTATATGCGCGCGCGTGTGCGAGTATTTCATGAATATCAAATGTAGTTTTCTTTTAATATAATTTGTTTTTATAATCTGACCACGAAGTTTTAAACAAACAGGGTAGAAACAATGAAAATATTAAATTTGTGAGAAACCATGTTTGATAAAATTCATAAATTAAGCCTCATTATGGATAAATGTTTTTTTTTTCTTTTTCTTTTTCTTTTTTATCTGCTGCCTTTTTTCAAAATGGCAGAATAGAATTTCAAACTGCTATATATCAACCATTTTTTTTATGATAGAGGCGAAACAAAAAATTCCCTGGAATCCTTGTATCAAGGCTTCATACTAAAAAAAAAAATAATAATAATTTGGATTTTTAATTTTTTAAACATATTTTAAGTATGAATTCTCTAAGTGCCTGCCATTTTATAACAAGAAGGTGGATCTAGATGGCCAAAGAATTCGGTCAAGATCTTGACAAGTCCTACACACATGCTTAGTCACATCCAAATCGATTAATAAGCACGAGTGACGAGTGCATGACAACCCCCCCCCTCCCATACATACACATACATATAAGGTAAGCTTTTGTAATAGAAGCTACCTCAAAGCAGGTTTCATTTTCTAACGTTCTCCTTCTTGTCGGATTTTATATTGAAGTCTTACATTTCTTTATATTTAACACCAACCTTTCATTACTTAAAGTTTAGTACCCCCATCCCCTCGCGTCCCCCACTACCCAGACTACAATTCACCTAAACCTCAAATTAATGCCTAGTGTGAGGGCATTTTATGTACACTGAAGATCTGATTTATTAATTCTAGAGGCAACTGTATTATAAATTTATTCTGGTTAGTTTTGCTTTTCTTTGCATTGGTTTATGTTCGCTATGTATACATCTTCTCACAAATATTTATGTGCTTATTCAAACACATATGCTATAGAACAAAACAATTAATCTCCTTTATTTGCTTTTCTTTTTTTCGTTTATTAAAAATTGTTAATGCGTTACTATATCACTGCGTACGTGTGCGATGTTTGTGTTACAACTAAAATCAAAACCTTATTACACAGCAACAAATACATCTTTAATAAAATAATCCAGTGTATTTACAATTAGATGATATAGTCACACATTTAATGTTTTCACACATCAAATCAAGTTTAAAAAAGAAAATCTGTAGATAGGAGAAGATTTTGAATTACAATTATACAAACTATTAAATACATATTTACTTATTTACATACATAAACCATGATTGATATATATGGTTAAAAAAGTTTTATTTACACATGTAACTATACAGGGTGCCTCTTCTTGCCATTGATCTATACCAAACTTCTATATCGTTAGTTTTAAAGATATAGTTCCTATTTCAAAAATGTTTAAAATTTTGTTCTGTATTATCATATTAAAACCCATTTATATCAAAATAGTTTTTAAAGGTTACGAAATTGAAATTTTTATACAGTGCCTGGGTCCTATAATTTATATTTAGAAAACTTTTCTCCATGCTCTAACAAGTAAAACATTAAATATTTTGTTCTTATACGAACAAAACCTACCGTTTTATAACACCTTGAATTTTATTTTTAACATTTTCTGGCACTAAAGGAAAAAAAATGGGTTTATAGTGCCAGAAAACACCAAAACGCATAAAATTCAAACTATCATAACTTGGTAAGTTTTGGTCATACAAAAATGGAAATTTTACTGTTTTACTTGTGTCAGTGCGCGCATACGTACCTACGTAATGGTGTTCGCCAGCCTCAAATTCTCACCAACTTGGCGAAATAGCGAAAAATTTGGAGATATAAAAAGTCTGTCTCAATAAATAAAACCAAATTGGCGATAGTTGACTAATATTAATGAATAGAGAAAGTTTTTCTAAACGTACTTTAAAGAAACCTACCAAAGACCGTAAAGAAGTTTAAATTTTATATTAAAGAAAAAAAAAAGACAAAATAGACATAAATTGCTTTTAATATGATGGAGAACAAAAATTTAAACATTTTTGCAATTGGAACTAACCTTTAAAACTAACAGTTTAGAAATTAAATATTGGCTAATGATACGAAGGAACACTCTGTATAGGTATAATGAATTAGTAATAGAAAAATTTTAAAGAAGCTTTCTCTTTCCTCTAATTTAAATTTTTTAATTATCTTAAGATTTTTTATAAAAAAAAATCTTAAAATAATCATCATGTTAAAAGATATAAAATGCGCTTATGAAATAGTATTACAAAAATTTTAGCCGCTTTGAAAAAAAAAAAAAAAACGAAAAGATATTTACATTTCTTTTGTTTTTGCGTAATACTGAAATATTACTTTTGTTAATTTATAGACATTAAAATTCTAGCCTATAGCTCTTATGCGTTTTATAATTACTTTCTTCCGTAAATGATAGGATACTTTATCAAATATCCGAAAGAAACTTCGTGAATTAAGGGGTCTGGGACATATTTTAAAATGATTTTTATTTATTGAGTTAAAATTTTGAATTTTTTTTTGTAATGGTCAACCATATCATTTGTAAACAAAATCACATGTTAAATCTTTTCATATATTTTTTAGAATTTTTTTTTTATTTAAAACTTATTAAAAAAGTGGCGTAGTTTAAAATCGTTATAACTCGGAATCTTATTTGTAGAATTTCAATTTTTTTTTTCATTTAAATAAACAGAAATATATAAATTTTAATTTTGATTCAGCATTTTCAAAAATATTAATTTAAATAAAAATTTTAAAGAAAAAAAAATGCTGTAACTTGAAAACAAATCATATTTTCAAAAGTAAATATTTTTTTCACTCTTTCTGAATCAAAATTAAAGTAAAACAATTGAAAAAGACATATTCCAAGTTTGAACCATTTATCTTCAACGGTTCTTGACTTATAGCAATTTAAATACGGGAAATGGTGAAAATACCCATCATGAAGAACAACGCATTTTCACAAAAAGTCGTTTCCATGACAACCATTGCTTAAAAGCTAGATTTTAAAAACAAACCAAAACGAAAAAAATAATATTTCCTGTTCTAATTAAGATAGAAACACGATTTAAACGTCATTTTAAACAGAAAAAAACAAAACAAAAAAACAGAGAAATTTTTTATACAATAAATTTTTTTACGAAAATTTGAAGATTTTTGTATCCTGGACCCCTTAAGAAAATGTTATGAAAATTATTGATATTAAAAAAAAAAAAAAAGAAAAAGAAAAAAGAAAGAAAGAAATTAAAAGGTAGAACGAAAAGGTAACATTTCTTTTGTTTTTGCATAAAACTGAAATGTTGCTTTTATTATTTTATAAGCATTAAAATTCTAGCATATAGCTTTTATACGTTTGATAATTATTTTCATCCATAAATGATACGATTCTTTATCAAATATAAGAAAGAAACTTCGTGAATGGAGTTCGTGAATCGCTATGAAAATTATAGGCATGAAAAAAAAGAAAGCACATAAAAAGAAAAGGTAGTCACATTTCTTTTGTTTTTGCGTAACACTGAAATATTACTTTTGTTAATTTAAGGTATTAAAATTCTAGCATAGTTCTGACGCGTTTTATAATTATTTTCTTCCATAAATGATGCGATTCTTCATCAAATATCGAAAAGAAACTTCGTGAAGGAAGAAAATGCTATCAAAATTATAGTCACTTTGGAAAAGGGGGGGGGGGGGGGGGGGAGAGAAAAAAATCATAAAGTGAAAATACATTTACATTTATCTTGTTTTTGCGTAACACTGAGATATTACTTTTGTTAATTTATAGGTATGTAAATTCTAACGTATAGCTCTTATGCGTTTGATAATTATTTTCTTCCATAAATGATACGATTCTTTATCAAATATCAAAAAGAAACTTTGTGAAAGGAGAAAAATTCTATGAAAATTATTAATACATACTCAAGTTTTTTTTTTTCTGTAAGTAGAAACTTTTTAAAACCGATTTACTTCTATACAATCATTTATACAGTTTTGTGCTCAGTATTCTGCCCCAAATGAATATACTGCTGGTACACATATTGTATGCAGAGCTTAGTCATAGAATACGTTAAAACTTTTCTTTTAATTATTAATGTTATTTTTTCCAAAGTATATTAATTAAAATATTTGTAAAATCAAAATAATTGTTTTAATAAAAAATCCTATTTTGCTCTTTAATTGTGCATTTTATAGAGATTAAGAATCCTGCAAACAAATATGAAAAAAAAAGTTTACGATCTGATTTTTTTTTTTTTAAATTAATAAAACCTTTAATTGGAACTAAAAAAATCAGTTTTTAACGAAATTTTTAAACTAGCTATGTGAAATAAGGTAACATTTGTTATTCTGTGACAAATATTAAACGAAAAAAAAAAATTTCATCTTTAAAATTAGAAACATAATTAAAAAACAAAAACAAAAGCAAATAAATTTTTAACTAAGTCAATGTAAATTATAAAATGCATATTTTCGATCTCATTTAAAACATCTTTTAAACAAAACAAAAAAGTTAAAAATTAAACCACAATTCATTAATTTTGAAAGATAATCTGAAGATACGTCGCTTGTATTGTAACTTAAGGAAACATTTTATGTTGTTTCCACAATTTTTACTTGCAGGTGAAAAATGTCTTTTATGCAATCATATTTAAAACAATACATATTTGCAGAACTTTTCTTTTTCTTCTTTTGGAGCTGATTACCAAGCAGTATAGGTTACTTTCTGTGCACTGAAAAAAAAAAAATGGGTTCTCAAAATTGAGTAAAAAGTACTCAATTTTAAATACGTCACATATTCAAAATAGCTCCGATCCAAATGTACTCAAAATTGAGAAACATATGATTCTATGGATGTGTTTAAATATGAACCGTTATGTACTAATTTTTGATCTCATGTATGTATTCAAATATAACTGTTATGTACTCATTTTAAATCCCACACTGACGGAACCAACCGCGCATGAATATACGAAGCACTCATAGCAACAACGCATTGTAATCTTACTCATTATATAAAGGAGACGCAAGATATTTTAGTTAGTGTTGACTCTAGAAAAAAAGGGCCGCCGGGCGGGAATTTTTCAAAAAGGGAACACTATTCTAAAAAAGGGTACATTTTTTCAAAAAGGGAACTCTATTCTAAAAAAAGGGCACACTTGTACCTTGTTCTCAAAAAATATTTTGAACTGGTTTGTTTAGAGTCCCTAGCATTTGCGATATTTTCCCGGGATCAACTGAATTGCCACGGGGCGCATGGGAAGTGTTAAAAAGGCAATCGGGCGCATCAAAAGGATTTAAAAGAGCCGCCGGGCACAAAATAGAAATAAAAATGGGCCGCCAGGCGCTGCGCCCTGCTAAAGCGGCTTAGAGTCAACACTAAATATTATTCCCTGAATTCTAGGGTATATTGTATTTATTTCTCTATTCATGAACATCTTTTATGCAGCCATGGATGAAATAAACCATTTGGCCATTTCATGTCACGTGTGGGACAGTTTTTCTACATATCACTGTTGTTTTAACAATGTTATTAACATAAATTAAAACAACTATGCTAATATGATAATCTAGGGGGTTTTGTTATTTTTAATGTATAGTTTATATTCAAACATCTTATAAATAAATAGATATATATTTATGTAAGTGTTACGCACAAGACATTTTGTTCGTTTTTCATGGAATGGCCCTGAAACCGGCAGATTACTTAGATATAGAATTTAATATGTGGGGATTTTTAAACCTATTAAAACGGGTAGCTTACTTAAGTCTAGGGTTTAAAATATGGAGATTTTTAAACCTATTAAAAACGGGTAGCTTACTTAAATCTAGGGTTTAAAATATGGAGATTTTTAAACCTATTATAGGACAAATCCATATCAGTGTGGAACAGCATTTCTGTATATCACTGTTGTTTTAACAATGATATTGTATCCTCAAATTAAAACAACTATGCTAATATGAAAAATATAGGGGTTTTTTGTTATTTTTAATGTTTAGTTTATAGTCAAACAACTTTTAAGTTGGTAGATATAGGTATTTATCTAAGTGTCACGTGCAGGGCCGCTTTTCATGAAATGGCCCCATATTACAAATTACAAAATTGTCATTTCGTTTGGGTTTGATAACATGTGATG